>CM073736.1:43329795-44060300 GCA_037113605.1 Calophaca sinica
AACACATTGAAAGTCTCTTTCTCATCTTGGAACCTCAAAATTAATTTACCTTGTTGGACATCAATCAAGGCTCTTCTTGTAGCTAGGAAAGGTCTTCCAAGAAGAAGAGGGACCTCCTTGTCTTCCTCCATGTCAAGGATCACAAAGTCTGCCGGAAAAAGGAATTTGCCAACCCTTACCAATACATCTTCCATAACTCCATAAGGGTATTTGATTGACCTATCTGCCAGTTGCAGTGTCATTTTTGTAGGCTTGACTTCACCTCCTCCCAGCCTCTTCAACATAGATAACGGCATCAAATTGATGCTAGCTCCCAAATCACAAAGGGCTTTGTCAATATTTAAATTCCCAATAGTGCAGGGAATTGTGAAGCTTCCAGGATCTTTCAGCTTTGGAGGGAGCTTTCTTTGAATGATGGCACTACACTCTTCTGTCAAAGCTACAGTCTCATCTTCTTTGAATTTCTTTTTCTTAGTTAACAATTCCTTCATGAATTTGGCATATAAAGGCATTTGCTCAAGAGTTTCTGCGAAAGGAATGTTGATCTGGAGGCGCTTGAAGACATCCATGAACTTAGAGAATTGTTCATCCTTCTCCTTTTTCTTGCTCACAGGAGGATATGGCAGCTTCTTATATGGAGGAACCACTTTGGGCTTATTTTTCACCTGCACCTGTTCAGTTATAACTATGCCTCCTTCTTCTAAGTTGGACTTCTTCTCAACCTCTCTTTTTTCTTCTTTTTCTTTATTTTTACTGCTCTCATTTTCAACTCCGTCCACCTCACTTTTTTCACTCTTTTTCTTCCCCTCAACTTCAGACATTGTTTTACCACTTCTCAAAGTAATTGCACTACGCTTCTCATTTTTAGGATTATCAACTGTAAGCTAGCGTAAAACTTACCTTTGGTTTGCTCCGCAAGTTGCTTTGAGAGTTGCCCAATTTGACTCTCCAGATTTTTGATAGAGGCCTCTTGGTTCTTGAAATGAGACTCATGAGTCTGAAAGTTGGAATGGATATTCTGGAAGTTGGATTGAGTCATCTTCATGAATTGAGTGAGAGCTTCTTCTAATTGATTTGGCTTCTCTTGCTTTTGAGGTTGTGGAGGGTTGATTGATGATGGGCTGTCTTGCTGTTTCCAAGAAAAGTTGGGATGATTCTTCCACCCAGGATTATAGGTGTCAGAATAAGGATTCTCTCCTTGCTTTTGAAAATTTTCCAGTAGTTAGCTTGCTCATTCGAAAATCCCTTAGCATCGCAACCTCCATTCTCATGAGGTCCTTGACAAAAGTCACATCTCAAGTTCCTGTTCAACTGGTTCTCCTGAGCGGGGATAGGGGCTCCCGTTTTCAGCGCTTTAAGCTCCTTGGTGATAGCTTCCAATTGTTATTGTTGAGAGACCAATTTATTTTGAGCCAAGAGTGCATCTTGTGTTTCTAGCTCAAGGAGTCCTCTTCTACCCTGTGTTCCTCTATCATTTTGACACAACTGCTCATTGGAAGCCATTTGCTCCACTAAAGTTCTTGCTTCTTCACTTGCTTTATCGTTAATTGTACCTCCAAATTGAGGCATCCAAAGCATCATTCTTGTATTTGGCCTCAACCCATTGCAAAACATCTCAGATCTGATTAAACTCATCATACCCATGGTTGGGACATCTTTTCAGAAGAAGCTTGAATCTCTCCCAAGCCTCATACAGATTTTCGATATGGTTCTGCTGGAACCCATGAATTTCACCTCTTCTTTTGATGAACTTGGAGAGTGGAAAAAATTTGTTCATAAATTTATCCTCCAAATCATCCCAAGTAGTGATGCTTCCTGTAGGCAAAGTGTGCAGCCAATCTCTTGCTCTATCTCGTAGGGTAAAAGGAAAAAGCCTTAGTTTCTTGGCCCTTCACACTCCATTCAAAGATGAAGGTGCCACAAATTTCATAGAAATTTACCAAGTGCTGATTTGGGTCTTCAATTTCATCCCCAGCGAATTGGTTTTGCTTGAGAGTGCTCAACAGGGATGGTTTGATCTCAAAAGCATTTGCTTCCTCCAGTTGGTAGGCCATGACACCCCTTGGATTGTTCCTTCTCCCAAAATCGCCCAAGGTGCGCGGTGGTAGTGGTACTTCCCCCATTACTACTAGAGTTGTAATGAGAGAAGTAGAAGCAGAGGCTTGATTTTGTTGTTGTCTTGCTTCCCTTGCCATCTTCCTATTGGCCTTTGCTGTCTTTTCTATTTCTGGGTCAAACAACAGCTCACCTGTTTGTTTACCTCACATGCACAACACTAAAGGAAAATGTAAGTAGCACCGCAACAATTATAACAATATTTTTTTTATAAACAGAAAATAAAAACAATAAAAAAAAATTGTTCAAAAAGTACTCGTTTGCCGTGTTAAAAATCAATTCAACAATCCCCGGCAACGGCGCCAAAAACTTGTTAGGCTAAATCGCAACTGTACGATTTCGTCGTCAAGTAATAAAAAGATCGAATCCACAGGGATTGTGATTGACTAATTAACTCAACAACTTTGTAACAATTTTGAACGAGAACATATATTTGGTATTTGAAATTGATGATATTTGTAACGACTGAAAATAATAAAAGGTAATTGAATTCGAATAATTAAAGGCGACTAGGGGTTGAATCCTTTTGTTTCAACCTTTATGCAATTGAATTCAAAACCAATGCATGCAATACTCATGAACAATTGAAGTTTAAATCCTCTAAATTAGATTAACGAAAATTCCTTTCCTCTTAGTCCCTTTGATTCAACTAATAAGCCCTAATCCCTTAGGTTCAAATTACTTAAATCAAGCATAAAGAATAAAGATTCATACAAACTCATACCAAATAGAATTATATTCCTATAACCCTATAGATATGTCCAACAATCTCAGTGCTAGTTAAAAACCCCAATTTTCCAATTGTGAGCATAACCCAAATTCAATTTAATAGTTATCAATTATCAAAAGGAATTAAGAACAGAGATGAAGGATCAATTAACATGAATAAACTTGCATTGAAATAATAGAATCCAACTACATAAGGGTTTCCACAAAATTCATCTCACCGTATCCTAAAAGAGTTTAGTTACTCATGGAGAAAGAGAAACCAAACCAGAAAATAGAAACAATGGTAGAGAACCGCTCCATTGAAGACTCAAATCCTTGTTCCCAAGCTTGAATCCTCCTCGGAGATGGTGGAGAATGAATCCCTAGCACCCCTTGACAAGCCTCCAGCATTTTTAGGTCTTTGGAATAGTCAAGAATGATCAAAACATCAAAAATTCGTGTTTTTAACGCTAACAGCGCGACCAGAGCGCTCCGGGTGCGCTCCGCGCGCAACCTGCGCGCTAAAACACAAAATGGTGTCAGATTTGGCGCTCCAGGCGCGCTCAAGCGTGCTCTGCGCGCACTCGATCAATCCTGCATCCGTTTTCCATGTTGTTTTGCATTTTTCACCTCTGTAAACTATGAATTAGCTCAAGATGTCTTCATGAAAGTTGAAGCTATGGATCTTAGCTTTCCAATGGCACCAGTGTCATCTCATTTGGACACCTACAACTCCAGATATGATTAAAACATTGAACATGTGTCAGGCTGAGACAGCATCACATTATCAACTTGTAGCACAAATTACCCCAACTTAGAGATTGATTTAGGTCTCGGTTCCTTCATCGAAGTTGTAGATAATTCTTCTATCTTTCCAACAAGACCAAGATCATCTCATTTGGATTAGTGTGGCTCAAGATATAGCTTTTGGAATCTTCTATATCAGGAAACAGCGCTTCCAGGCGTGCTTTCAAATCAATCATTTAGCTATGCTCCCATTTCTGTGCACTTAGAGATAAAAAATCATAGAAAACATTAATGCACAAACGTTAGAATGAATCCAAGTGAATACACTAAATCACCCAATTTAAGCAAGTAATCACTTTGAATTCTCTTCAATCACAACACAAATATCCAATTAAGCACTATAAATCTACATGTGATGAAGACTTATCAACGTCCAGGAAGAAATGCATTTTGACACCTAGATATCAACTTCCCCAGCACACTTTTCATCCTCACAGCTAGGACTTTGGCCAATATTTTATACAAGCAACCTATAAGAGAAATAGGCTTGTAGTCACCCAAATTTTGGGGGTTGTTATTTTTTGGAACTAGAGCTATAAATGAAGCTGTAACGGCTTTGGGCAGCCTTGCATTAGTGTGGAACTCATTAACAAAAGCAACAACATCCGCTTCCAACAAATCCCAGCATGACTTTATAAAATTGAAATTAAACCCGTCCGATCCCGGGCTCTTGTTCCCTTCGCAACTCCAAACTGCTTCTATAATCTCCTCAATTGAAAATGGCTCTATTAGACTTCTATTATCCTCCATTGTCAACTGCCTGAATTGAACACCTTCCAAGACAGGTCTAACAAAATCTGCCTCTAGGTAGCTTTCCTTAAAATGCCTCCTTACTTCTCCCATAATCTATTGGACACCTTCAATCCACTATTCCCCTAATTTCAATGAGTATGAAAGTACCTTGTGTTCGCGTCACCTTCATTTAGCCATCTTAATCTTGACTGTTGGAACCTAAACAATTGAGAAGTTTAGACCCTCATTAATTTTGATGATAACAAAATATTTCTCAAGAGAACAATTTATCTGCTAACATATCTTTGAGTGTACAGGTATCAAAAGCTTCATTTATATATGTACAAATCACTCAAGGAAGAAGAAGAAATATACAAAAGAATTGAATATAATTCATTAGTGTCAGCATCCGAACTCACTTCAGCGTCTTGCTAATAGCAAGCGTCCAGCAGTGTGACTTCTTGACACGTGGAACACTCAATTGCTACGAGCGTCTGTCCTCTGTTCTGAGCGAGCGTCTGATCTCTTTAATGAAGCACGTGGTGATCACGTTTTTGCTCTTAGCCTCAGACTGTTCTGGAACGGAATTCGAATTTGATTTTGTGCTCTCATTTTGATGTACGAGGAAGCAAAGGTTACACCTTTAGCATAAGACAAAAATCGTACAAGGCAATTGCAAATAGCAGATAGTACGAAAACGGTAATGTGTACTATTCTGATATTCTCTGGAAAGGAAGAAAATGACTACATTTCAAATTACCTCACTCAATGGAAAGGAGATGTTTTTACTGCAACGTAATACCCTTGAAGACTCCTATAAATACCACAAGGTATTCATTGAAGAAATGTTAGAAAAACTGTGAAGAAACTTCATTCTGAAAGCAATATTACTCAAGTGTGCAATCAAGCTTCGTACAAGTTTCGTCTACATAGAACTCAACTCGGCGTCTTATACTTTCTTTTAGAAAGCTTTTTTCTTTTGAGCTTAATCTTTTCCTCCTCTCTGTGAGAGTTTTTTTGATTGTTATCAAAAGCATAATCTCTTTTCTAAATCTGTATTTGGCCTTGTAAAGGTTCTTTTCCTCAAAGGCTCGATCAGATCGAGTCGCTTTGAGAAGTTGAGTATTGTCAAGTTTGTGATGTAAGAATACTCTTGAGGAAATTGTAATAAGTTGATTATAGTGGAAAATCCTTCAGAACGAATGGACTAGACGTAGTTACGGTTGGTGGTGAACTAGTATAAATCTCTCGAGTCTCATCCTTATCGCTTTACATTATTTATCTTTACCTTGGTCAGTAAAACAAGTTTTTATAAACTGTTTAAATTTCTGCATCCGGTCTTGTTTAATTCTCTGCATCCGATATACAAACAGTTTTGAATAACTTGTGTTGAAGGTTTTACGTGTAGTTTGCGAAAAGTTTTTTAACACAATTCTACCCCCTCTTCTTGTGTTCACGTTCAGTTGGTACCAGAGCTCGGCCTCTTGGTTGAGCACTTAACATGATGTTAAGAGAAAAGATCATATCGTGAACATGTCTACATCGAAGGTGGTCATATGAACCGTCCTCCTCTATTCGATGGAGAAAAATTTGATTACTGGAAAGATAAGATAAAAGCTTTCTTTGAGACACAACAACTTGAGTTGTGGGATATAGTTCAAAGTGGTTACATTCCTCCCACTAATCCTCGTGGTGTTGCGATAGCCAAAGAAGATTGGAATGATGAGCGAGAAAAAGAGATATCAAATCAATCAAAAGGCTAGATTCATTCTTATACGTGCTATGACAGTAAAAGAATATGATAAATGTGGCAAATTTGATAATCGCCAAAGAAATGGGACTCACTTGTTTTATCTTACGAAGGCTCTGCCAAGTAAGAGAAACCAAAGCTAGCATGTTGGTACGCCAATATGAGTTATTCAAAATGGAAGATGGTGAAAACATTGAAACCATGTTTGGAAGATTTCAAACACTGCTCATGGGTTACAGGCCCTTGGAAAAAGTTACACTACACGACCATGTTAGAAAGATCTTAAGAAGCTTGACTAAGCAAAGGAGACCCAAGGTCACTGCTATTCAGAAGCAAAAGATCTAAATGTCCTACGACTTGAAGATCTTATGAGTTCGTTGAAAGCTCATGAACTTGAGCTAAATGAAGAAGAACCTGGTCAAAAAGGGCAAGTCCATTGCTTTGAAAGTCTCTCAACATAAAGTCAGCTTCTTCCAAAGCCCTTCAGTCAAGAAGAAGAATCGAGAAGATGAAGCTCGTAAGGAGATGTTGACACATCGTAAGATGAGCTCGCGTTTATATCCATGAAGATACAAAGAATGTGGAAGAAGAAAACTTCAGAGGAAGTTTCAGAAGAAAGATACTAAGGACAAGAAAGAGAGCAAGGACAAGGTTCAAGTCATTTGCTATGAATGTAAAAAGCCTGGACATTTCAAGTCCGAATGTCCTAATCTTAAGGAGAAGTCCACAAGAAGTTCTTTCAAGAAAAAGAAAAAGAGCCTTATGGCTACATGGGAAGATCTAGATTCATCCTCATCTGAGGAAGATAATGAAGTAGAAGTAAATCTCGCCTCATGGCGTATTAATCGACCTTGATTCGTAAGAAGAAGTTGAAGAGGTAATAGTATATGATTCCTACTCAACTTCAACTTGCATTTGATGATCTTCTTAAGGACTTCGCCACTCTCTGCTGAGTATAAGAATTTAAAAAGAAATTTTCAAAATTATCACAAGACTTTCAAGCTTTAAACAAAGAAAAATCTGTACTCAACAAAGAAAATCAGAAGCTGAAAACTGAAAATCAGCATCTGATGGATAACCAACGCCTGATCGCTAATAAGCAACTGTAGGTCGAGAGCTCTGTCGAAAGCTCTAAAGTTACAGGCAATCCTAAATGCAAATCAAATGATTATGAATATGCTTTTCAAAAGTTTCTTGCAGAGAGTGTAACTCGTAGCAAGAAAGCTTCAATGATTTCGGGTGTCAGTAAAACAACAACTCATGGTCTTTGTTTTATATCAGATGAACCTCTTTTAGAAAATGATTCAGCATCTGATAAATCCAATAATCATAGTAAATGCTTGCATTGCACTTACTGCAATAAACCTGGTCATTTGAAAAGTGCATGTACTATTTTTAAAACTGTGAAGGATAAGCCTCCTTCAAGAACTAACAAGAAAGGACCCAAAAAGATATGGGTACCTAAAGATAAAATAGTCTATGTTGCAGACATGCTTAGCAACAAAGTCAACACACCTATCTTGGTATTTAGACAGTGGATGCTCGCGTCACATGACGGGAGAAAAGCATATGTTCCAAGAACTAAGGCCTAAAGAAGTTGGATTCGTTGGTTTCGGAGGAAACCAGAAAGGTAAAATAATTGGAATTGGTCGCATTGGTAAAGGCTCTCTTCCCTCTATTGATAATGTACTATATGTTGAAGGACTTAAACATAACTTATTGAGCATAAGTCAATTATGTGACAATGGTTATGAAGTCATCTTTACAGAAACTGGATGTCTAATAAAAAGCAAGAAAGACGGCTCTACTTTCTTTACTGCTAAGAGGAAATAAAATATTTACAAAATTGATCTCTCTGAACTTGCAAAACAAGATGTCAAGTGTCTCATGTCTGTTGACGAAGAACAATAGATTTGGCACAAGAGATTGGGTCATGCCAATTAGAGATTAATCTCAAAACTAAACAAGCACAGTCTTGTCAGAGGCTTACTAAATCTTAAGTATCAATCTGATGCTCTCTGTGAGGCATGTCAAAGAGGAAAACAAGTTAAAAATTCTTTTCATTCAAAAAATGTCGTTTCAACCTCTAGACCACTTGAGCTTTTGCATGGGTTAGATTCCTTGCTCACAAAGATGAGTCATACAAGGTTTTTACTGTATTCTGCAAAACAGTTCAAAATGAAAAAGGAATTTGTATTTCATCCATTAGAAGTGATCATGGGGGAGAATTTGAAAATGAAAGCTTTCAAAAATTTTGTGATGATAATGGCATCTCCCACAATTTCTCCTCTCCTAGAACACCTCAACAAAATGGTGTTGTAGAAAGGAAAAATAGGTCCCTCCAAGAAATGGCCAGGACCATGATCAATGAGGCTAATATTGCAAAACATTTTTGGGCAGAAGCAGTAAACACAACTTGTTACATTCAAAATAGAATTTCTATTAGACCTATTTTGAAGAAGACTCCATATGAACTGTGGAAAGGAAGAAAACCAAACATATCATATTTTCATTCATTTGGTTGCACGTGTTACATTTTAAATACTAAGGATCAGCTTGGTAACGTTGATTCAAAAGCTGACAAAGGAATCTTTTTGGGATATTCTAAAAGATCTAAAGCTTTTAGAATAAACAATAAAGAAACTATGACAGTGGAAGAATCCATTCATGTCAAATTTGATGACAAGAAACCTGGCACAGCCATGTCAGAGCTAGATGAATTATTTTCAGAATTAAATATAGGTAATACTACACATAGTGAACCTACATCTTCATCGTCCGGTGGTGACCAGACACAAGAATCTTCGTATTTGAATTGAAAGAGTTGAAGTACAAAGCCAATCATCCTAAAGATCAAATCATAGGAAAACCCGGAGATAAAGTAAGAACCAGATCCTCTTTAAAGAGCATGCAGATATGGCACTACTCTCGTAAATGGAACCTAAAACGATTGATCAAGCATTGAAAGATGAAGGCCGGATTACGGCCATGCAAGAAGAGTTGAATCAGCCCAAAGAAACGATGTATGGAAGCTGGTTACCTTATCAGAAGATAAGCAAGCTATTGGTACTAAATGGGTATTTAGAAACAAGCTTGATGAAGATGGAAAGGTTGTGAGAAACAAGGCAAGATTGGTTACTCAAGGGTACTCACAGAAGAAGGTATTGATTTTATCAAACATTTGCACTGCTGCAAGGTTAGAAGCTATACGCATTTTGCTTTCTTTTCCGCACATCATGATATAATTCTTTATCAAATGGATGTGAAAAGTGCTTTCTTGAATGGTTTTATAATCGAGGAAGTCTTTGTAAAACAACCTCCTGGATTCAAGACATTGAATTTCCGTAACATGTCTTTAAACTCAAAAGGCCCTTTATGGTCTTAAGCAAGCTCCCAGAGCTTGGTATGAAAGATCGAGTACATTTTTATGAAAAATGGCTTTACCAGAGGTCTAGTAGACACTACTCTTTTTAGAAAAACATCAAACAAGCACTTTATAATTGTTCAAATATATGTTGATGACATTATTTTTGGGGCTACTAATGAAAGCCTTTGCAAAGAATTTTTAAGCTAATGCAGTCAATTCGAGATGAGCATGATGGGTGAATCAAGTTTTTCCTTGGAATTCAAATCAAACAATGCAATGATGGTATATATATACATCAAAGCAAATATATCAAGGAATTGCTAAAGAAATTCAAAATGGTGGATTGCAAACCTATGTGTACTCCTATGCATCCCACATGTATTCTTGGTAAAGATGAAAGCGGTAAAAAGGTAGATCAAGATGTACAGAGGTATGATTGGATCTCTACTTTATCTTACACTTCAAGACCTGATATTATGTTCAACGCCTGTCTGTGCTAGATTTCAATCGGATCCTAGAGAATCACACTTGAGTCTTTGTTAAAAGAATCTTTAGATATTTGCAAGGATCTACTAATCTTGGTTTGCTTTATAAGAAATCAAAAGATTACAAGTTAGTAGGTTTCTCGTGATCTTGACTTTGTCGAGACCGAATTGAAAGAAAAAGCACAAGTGGAAGTCGCCAATTCCTTGGAGCAAATCTTGTATCTTGGTCAAGCAAAAGGCAAAGCACGACAGACTCTCAACAGGTCGAGTATATTTCGAAGCAAGTTGCAGCTCTCTCAACTTACGTGGGACGAAATATCAACTTGAAGTCTATCCGATAAAAGAGAGTAACATTCCTATCTTTTGTGATAATACTTCGCAACTGCCTTACTAAAAATCCCATATTGCATTCACGAGCCAAACACATTGAGATTAAGCATCATTTTATAAGAGACTATGTTCGAAGGGTATTCTAGAAATAAAATTTGTAGACATCGATCATCGGTGGTGACATATTTACAAAACCCCTTGCTGAAGATAAATTCAATTTTATAAGAAGAAATTTAAACTTTTATCTTATAGAAGAATGATTAATCTCAGCGTCAGATAATATGCACAATCTCAGCATCTGGTATGACATAAGCATATATATTAATAAGCATCTTATTTGTCATGTGCTTCATAACTCATCGTCTGGTGAATCGGTTGCGTGCGTCCGAGCACACCCACACGTGTCACACGTGTTAAGGACTTAAGCGTCTCATCACATCTACTGAGTCATAATTATTTATGTCATTCGATAAAATCTTTTTCTTGATCTTACTTTTCTTTTGGCGTCTGCATTTAATGAAAAGGCGAATCTTTATTTTCTTTTCTTTTTGATTTAATTTTTTTATGTGGAAATACGAAGCGATTTTTTTGAAAAAGGACTGTTCCATTTTCTATCAACTTTCCCACTACTCCACATTTTTCGCTCCATCACTTCACTCTGCGTTTTCTTGCAAAACTGTTTCTTTCTCTCTGCCTCTCTGTCTCTCTCTGTGTGTTTTGAACCCTAAAACCTCCATCACCTTCTCTTCAATCGCTACAATGGCCGATGTAAAGGTTAAACAATACACCGCCGCTTTCAACGCCTTCTTCCGAGGCAAAACTTCAATGAGAACCAGGGTTGATTTTGAGAACTTCAAGCTATACGGTTTTGATTTTGAAGAAAGTCTTGAGAAACCGGGTTGGAAAAACTACTTCATCCGGGAACCGGTTGACGATCTTGAGCTACACTATTAAGGAGTTCGGGGGAATGCGATTTACTTCCTGGGAAATCATAGAAGGACACATCGAGGCTTCAAACTACGCTCACCATCAACTCTATTGCTCGACGATCAAGTGTCCGTGTGAAGGAATCAGCTACCATGCAACCGGCCGATGCTTACAGAGGACTTGAAAACGCCAACGAAGCCCTGTTTGAGAACTACCGTGAACTGAAGAAGAAGAACATTACTCCCACGGCCAAAGACTTGAAAAGCCACTACCGAGTACTTCACAAAATCATCGCCAAGAGCGTGATTCTGAAGGCTGGCTCAAGCGACATAGTTTACTACGAGCAAAAGTTCATTATGAGGAACTACATGGATGGGAAGAAAATCAATCTGCCAAGGTTGATTATCAACAATCTGATAAATGCCCTTGTCTTCTCAAGGAAGAGTGTCGATAAGAAGAATATCATCAAGGTAATCCCTTATGGAGTTCTTCTCTCCATTATGATGATTAAAGACGGCGTTGTGAGGAAGTCGATCGACTCCATCAACACGTAAGAAAAAATACTTTGGTGTTGGCGTTGTTCGCCCGTAAGTTTTTGAAGTAAACAGTTTGGTCGAATGCAATTAATAGCTGGCTCTATGATCAAGAAAGTGAAAATAGAGCAACAGAAGGAGAAGTCGAAAAGAAAACCACCGTAAGCTCAATGACTGGTGTGAAAAGACTGTGAGTCTCCTTCAAGGGAGACAAGAAGAACAAAATGTAAGGTGGCTCCTGCACTCATCGTTGAAGAACCGTAAGATGAGGATAGAATTCCCATCGAAAGGTCTTGGAGAAATAGTTTAGGCCAAGGTGAAAAAGATGCTTGTCAGTCCTGGCCAAGGAAGCAAATCCCTCCCCCTCCTCCTGCTGTTGTTGTCACGAGAGGATCGAAAAGAAGATTGGTTAAATCTTTAGAGGTTAACCCAAAGGTACTCGATTTTACTGCTGATGAATCAGTATCTGTCTTTGATGTTCATGATGTTATTCCTGCACCCCCATTGTCTGTTTCACAACCACAAACACAACCATAAACCAAGAAAACCAGAATGAGCCTCCGACAAACCTCTACCCTCCCTAAACCTACCCAACCATTATCCTCTATACTCAACCTTGACCTACCACAAAATTCCTCAAATACTTCACTTACCACATATATTTCTAAACTTCACTCTCATCCCTTTAACCTATTATTCAAAGTACCTCCCGTTAATCCCTTCAAACCCTACACACCTAAAACCTATAAAATCACCAAAACCACTCCCACCTTACTCACCATTACCCATAAACCTACAGACTTTGGTGGAAAGAAGAATGTCTCATGTATTAACAAACCACGGTTTGTTAAGTATGAGATATATCATAGCATCTACAATCGTCCCTCTACATGGCATTTGAAAACCTTCACCTCTGAGTCGCTGCACCGAGATTGCCTCTCCAATGAGTACTACCTTCAAGGTTGGAGAAAACCACTTTCGGATGTCATTTAAAGGAAGATTGAGACTAGCATCCGTAGCGAGCAATTCCCTTCTCTCGCTGACCTCCTAGATCCCTACCACAAACCGAACCGCCACATTGGAAGAATGCGGAAGGTGGATCACAGATGAAGAAGTCGCCTTCATGGCACAATCGCTCTTGAGATGAAGAAGATTGAAGTAATCGCAGTGATTCAGTGATCCTTCGTCAGTATCCGTGAAGATTGTACCAGATAGACAAAGGTGGCTACCTTGGTCTATCCCTGGGAAAAAGGAAAGAACTCGCTTCCTGGCAAGCACCATTCAAAGAAGATCGGGCTCACTGAGTATGAGAAGGCTCCCAAGAAGTATAATCTTAAGGAATTCTCTAAGCTCCGATTGCCAAGATCTCGAGGATCATGCCGTAAGGTTTTACCTGAATTCTCTGAAGGAAGATGAATGGAGAACCGCTCCTCAAACTGCTGCAATGCCGAGAAGGCCACTATTCCAACAGTTGGCACTATCAGCAGAATTACTGACATCAATCTGGGAACAGTCTACTTTGATGATATGTTCAGATGCTCAGTAATCAGACCACTCGACTGCATGAAGACTTATGTCCAATGGGCTGCTGTGACAAAGCACTTTGACATTGGATTCACTTGGAGTCAATGGTCGAAGACATGGAAAGACAAAGCTTTGTTACCATGCCTCGTCCCCCTGGTGCTTACAGAAGATGACAGGGAAAATCTGAGAGGATTATACCTGGCAGAAAATGAAGGAATCTCTTTTGCTTCTGAAGCATTGAGTGAATTCATCAGAAGGATATGGGGAGAAGAAGCTGGGAATAAGTTTGATGCTTTCACTGCTGACGTGCTTCTGCATAGGGAAACGGTCTTCATGGATTTGCTGTATCCAGAAGAGGTGGAGAAAAGGAGAAGAATTCAGTCAGAATCTGAGCAGAGGAAACTTGGAAGTCTCATCAAATGGTTTATACCAAATGATGCATTCTTTCAAAAGGCTCAACAAAAGAAGGACTTGAGACTGAAGCTTTCCAACTGGGTGCTAGCAGAGCATCAGAAGATGAAACCTGCACCAGAAGCTGGACCTTCTACTTCTACTCCTGCAGTTGAAATGGTCACCATTCCTAAAGCAGAGTTTGAAGAAATGAAGGCTACTAATCTGAAAGTCACTCAGCTGGAGAATGCACTGAAACTTCTATATGAACGTCTCAACATCCCTCCTCCACCACTAAACCCTTAAATTTTTTTTTATTTTTTGTGTGATATAAATTTTTTTGGGTACTCTCATATTTTTTATATATATTCAGTGTTTTTCTGATTATTTGACTATACATACCTTTATCTGATTATCTGTTTATATACATTCAAATTTTTCTAAGCCATCTTTTTGACTATGATGTGCTTTACACTCTTTTTGTCTGATGACAAAGGGAGGAAGTAAAAGAAGTAAAAGAAAGGTCTGATGAACACGTGAAAGTCTGATTAACAAACTCACCGTCCGATGAATACACTAAAACTGAATTTATCATGCATATCATTTCATACATAGCATTTGTATGGTTATTCATTGCTCTAATATCTATTAACTGCATTGATATTCATTGACCCAATAATCTAACAATGATCAATAAAATTGGTAATATGAAAATCTTTTTAATAAAATGAAAATCAGCATCCGATATCACTTTGTTAAAAATATGCTCTGATTCATCTATGTATTTTTGCGATCACTTAAATGAATTTGTTTATCAACAGTCGCCTTAATACTAGAATTGTCTTATATATCAAAATTGTTAAATTCAAGGGGAGACCCTTGATGTTATTTTGAAATTAAATTGTTCATCAACCTTGGATATTTGTCATCATAAAAAAGGGGGAGATTGTTGGAACCTAAACGATTGATAAGTTTAGACCCTCATTAATTTTGATGATAACAAAATATTTCTCAAGAGAACAATTTATCTTCTAACATATCTTTGAGTGTACAGGTATCAAAAGCTTCATTTATATATGTACAAATCACTCAAGGAAGAAGAAGAAATATACAAAAGAATTGAATACAATCCACTAGTGTCAGCATCTAAACTCACTTCAGCGTCTTGCTAACAAAGAAGCGCCCAAAGGCGTGACTTCTTGACACGTGGAACACTCAATTGTTACGAGCGTCCGCCCTCGGTTCTGAGCGAGCGTCTGATCTCTTTAATGAAGCACGTGATGATCACGTTTTTGCTCTTAGCCTCCCATTGCTCGAACTAATTCGAATTTGATTTTGTGCGCTCATTTTGATGTACGAGGAAGCAAAGGTGACACCTTTAGCATAAGACAAAAATCGTACAAGGCAATTGCAAATAGCAGATAGTACGAAAACGGTAATGTGTACTATTCTGATATTCTCTGGAAAGGAAGAAAATGACTATATTTCAAATTACCTCACTCAATGGAAATGAGATATTTTTACTGCAACGGTAATACCCTTGAAGACTCCTATAAATACCACAAGGTATTCATTGAAGAAATGTTAGAAAAACTGTGAAGAAACTTCATTCTAAAAGCAATATTACTCAAGTGTGCAATCAAGCTTCGTGCCAAGTTTCTGGTCTACATAGAACTGAACTCAGTGTCTTATACTTTCTTTTAGAAATCTATTCTGTTTTGAGCTTAATCTTTTCATCCTCTCTGTGAGAGTTATTTTGATTGTTATCAAAAGCATAATCTCTTTTGTAAAACTGTATTTGGCCTTGTAAAGGCTCTGCTCTCAACTACTCATCGTGCGAGTCGTTTTGAGAAGTCGAGTATTGTCAAGTTTGTGATGTAATAATACTCTTGAGAAAATTGTAATCGCTTAATTATAGTGGAAAATCCTTCAGAACAAAAGGACTAGACGTAGCTACTGGTTGGTGGTGAACTAAGATAAATCTACGAGTCTCATCCTTCATCGATTTACATTATTTATCTTTACCTTGGTCAAGAAATGCTTTTATAAACTGCTTAAATTTCAGATCCTGGCCTGTTTAATTCTCTGCATCCGATATACAAACAGTTTTGAACAACTTGTGTTGAAGTTTTTACGTATAGTTTGCGAAAAGTTTTTAACACAATTCAACTCCCCTTCTTGTGTTCACGTTCATTGACTTTTGCAACAATAAGCTCTCCTTAGCTCTAATTTGACTCCAAAACTATGTAGTGAGAGCCTTTTTCCTTTCCACATCAATAATACCCCCCGAAGCTACAACTTCATCCAGTACATTTACCTCATCAATTGTTTTATCAATGTTCAAATCTATTACCCCGAATACCTCCTTATTCCACCACTTCAACTTATCCTTCAACAGCTTCAACTTTTCTTTTATAACAAAGGCTGCCCAACCATTAACCTTAAAGCCCTTCCAGCATTCTGCCACGGAGTGCTTGAAACTTTCATGATCAAGCCAACAATTATTAAACTGAAATGGCTTTGGACCCCAATTAACATTTGATCTCACCAACCAAATTGGACAATGGTCGGAGATGTCTCGATCGCCTACCCTTTGAGACGTGACACCCCATTCTTCAACAACACCATCCGTCAAGAGAAAACGGTCAATCCGACTCATTGATTTTCCGTCAGCACTAAACCAAGTGAAATTTTTCCCCGTTATTGGTACATCCACAAGCTCCATCTGTTCTATAAACCCCTTAAACTCATCACATTCCCTCTGTGACCCTTGTTGTGACCAGCATCGCCGTTCATCCTGCCATGCTATTGCGTTGAAATCACCTGCTACACACCACTCCCCTTTTGGAAAACTTTGCTTCAGCAGACACAGGTCCTCCCACAATTTCCTCTTCCAAACTCTTGTGCAAGCGAATAAATGTTTACAGTGTAGAGCCACGAGCTTTTCCAATAAGTGCTCATCCCAACAAAACCTTCCCCAGAAAATGAAAATTGCACTGAGAACATACCCCGTTTCCACAAACACAATAGACCACCCGATAAGCCCACCGAAGGTTTGGACAACCAATCAAAATCTGAGCTACCCCACAAAGAGATCAACTAATTCTCATTCACAGAACTACACTTGACTTCTTGAAATAAGCATAGATCAAACTTACCTACTTTTATGAGAGACCGCACTCTTCTCCTTTTTGCACGATCCCCTAACCCCATCATGTTTAGCGACATAATCTTCATGACTTCCTACTTTTCTTCCCCTTCTGAGCCTTTGTCCCTGCCGCCCTTGCCTCCATGTTTCTAATTTCCTCAACATACACACCTTCTCCCACCGATTCGCAACACAGAATTGAACCGCCTGAGAAGTGAGTACTTTCCTCCTCAATCGTATTATGTTGCGATGAACTGAGCTGAGGCCTCCGTGTAGATCCCTCTGAATCCTTCCCCGTGTTAACAATATCAGGGTTGACACTGTGGGGTTAAGTTACCTTGGAGCGGTCCAATTACCATATTAAGAGGGATACGTGGGCCGCCTAAGCTTCCAGTTTCTATTGGGCCATCTTGTGTTGCGTTTGACCCAAAGCCCCCCGTCCCCTGCACTCCAATAATAGCGTTATGGGCTTCACCAGCTGACATCCTTCTCCCTTCATTTTGTGGCCCAATGCCAAAATCATCGTCCCTCCCTCTCCCATTCATTTCTCCCACGTGCGCACTAACCTCCTCATTAATCACATCTACCATGTTATTCTCAATCGTATTCAGTCCACCAATATCTTTCTCTAGGAGATGGGGCGTCCCCGCGTTAGCTGATCCTGTGTGGCCAATTGATTCCTCGAGACCATACATTGTCTCTTGCCCGCTCACCACATTAATCCTTTCCGCCGTAAAGCCAATTCTTGGGACTTGCCTTTTTTGATTGAGCATTAAATTCACTGTTGAAATTCCCATCTTTCTCCAAGTACTCTGTCTTTTTGTATATTGTATGCCATTCCCGGCTTTGATACTTGGCTAACAAACATATTATTAAACTTTTTCATGTCTTCTTCACCAACTTCATAATACATATGGGCAGACTCTTCCTTCTTCCTACGTCCTCTGGCGAACTTATCCTTGTGTTTACCAGGCTCTCCCATCTTATTCTTTATTCCATTCTTGACAACATTACCATATGATCTTGGACCATGCAGTTCTTGCCCCCCAAATCGTTGGCCCCTCTGTTCATTCAACCTGTGTCTGATCCCTCTTTTCTCATTTACCTTTGCATGCACACGCTAGAACCTTGGGAGGTTTAAGTAGATTTTTTGGGACCGTATGCTTATATTGTCCAACTTAATTGCAAATCGTTCAGGGTCGCTCACATCATAAAAGCGAGCAAACCCAAACCATCTCCCTCTTTTGTCTTTCTTTGTCGGTATCACCACTTCCTTAACATCACCATATTGGCTCTCGCTAACCACACCCCTTAGTTTGCTGTTCACACCCCCTGACACATTATAATATTTCAAAATACTAAAAATACCCTTTACTTATATTTAAATTTATTTCTCAAACCCAACACCCCACCCATCACCCTCTCAACCCACTCTTCTCCACTCTTTCAGCCCTCTTTTAGCCACACCCATCTCCACTCTCTCTATCTCATGAAAGTTGAGGAAAGTGACCCAAAAGCTTCCCTTACACTTCCATTAGCATTGGTAAGTGTCCATTTTCGTTTCTCATTCGTGTATTTTTTTTCTGCGTTTAATTCACGTACGTTGTATTTTTGATTTCAGGACGTACGTGAATTCAATTCACATACCGCCTGTAACTTGCAAGTCCATACTACATACGTGAATTCAATTCACGTAAACATACATGAACCTAATTCACATATGTAGTATGGACTTGCAAGTTACAGGCGCTACGTGAATTCAAATCACGTATGTTTGCGTGAACTTAATTGACGTATGTGTACGTGATTTGGATTCACGTAGACCTACGTGATTTGAATTCACGTAGCCTTACGTGATTTGAATTCACGTATGTTCTATGGAAACCAGTTTTATACAGTAGGTTTTGTTAATTTTTCTTGATGCAATTTTTTCAATGTTTAACCCCCAGTAAATGGACTTTGAGCAAGAATATGATGACGCATAGAGCGATGACGTGGAATCTGAGAGCTCACAGTTGGTGCATTGTACTGATGCATTCGCCGCTAAAGAGGGATTAAATTTGAGAAGTAAAACATTTATGATTTGTTAATATATAATTTTTTTACAGTTTTGTCGTTTTTGTTTTTCTAGGTGTTTGCCACCCAAAATGATCTATTGAGATGGGCCAGAGAAGTTAGCAAGCAACATGGTATTGTTGTTATCATATGTAGGTCTGAAACAAGCACAGGATGTCCAGGAACGAAAACAAAGTTAATTCTTGGCTGTAAAAGAAGCGGAAAATATAGACTTTGGAAGAACCCGTAGCCTATGAGGGGTGTCGGCACTAAGAAATGTGATTGTCCTTTTAGATTGAGAGGGAGACACGTGATTGATGGTCAAGGTTGGAATATTCACGTAGCATGCAGTATTCACAACCACGAGTTGGCAGAGACATCAACCAGTCATTCTTATGTTGACCGGCTATCTAGTGAAGAGAAGTCCTTAGTAGATGACATAACAAAGAATATGGTTAAACCGAGAAACATACTATTGACACTAAAGGATCGTAATATGGAGAGTTTAACTACAATTAAGCATGTTTACGATGCACGACAAGCATACCGGTCGTCCATTAGAGGTAATAGAACTGAAATGCAACAATTAATCACCTTCATGGAACGCGATTAGCACGTGTATCGGTGTAGGAAGGCGAACGATTCTGATGAACTGAGGGACATATTCTGGGCACATCCAGATGCCATCACGCTTGTCAATACCTTCCACCTGGTATTGATTATTGATAGCACTAACAAGACTTGCGATACCGCTTGCCACAACTTGAGATTGTCAGTGTTACTCTATCGAAATGACATTTTCTGTGGCATTTTCCTATGTACAGTCTGAGCATACTGATAACTTCATATGGGCACTGCAAATGTTGAGAGAACAAATTACAAGCGGTGAGATTGGTGTCATCATCACCGATAGAGACCTTGCCTTGATGAACGCTGTTCAACATGTATTTCCTAGTGTGGTGAATTTGTTGTGTTTGTTTCACGTATGCAAGAATGTGAAGGCAAAATGCAAAACGATTGTGTTTCCAAAGGAGAAACACGAGAAGGTCATGCAAGCATGAGATGGTCTTGTGAGATCATCTGATGAGGCCGAGTACGAGTAGCGGTCATGTGTGTTTCAGTCCATTAGCATTGATTTTCTTACTTTCACACATATGTACATGAGCAGTGGTTGATTCCTCACAAAGAAAGATTTGTTTAGCATGGACAAATCGGGTGATGCACTTAGGAAACACGACGACAAACAAGTATTATATATTAGTAATGGATACTAATTATTTAATCTATGCATTGCTCCTAATTTTGTGTTATTGTGTTTATCAACAGAGTCAAGTCCGCGCATTGGAACCTGAAGAGAATTTTACAAGACAGCATGGGAGACATTTTGTAGTGTTTGGGATGCTGTTTCTAGTTTAATCATACTACAGCAAAACGAGGTCAAGGCGTCATTCCAGAAAAGCATAAATGTGAAAGAACATCGACACAGTAGTGCATTGTACAACTCATTGCGTGGATTTGTGTCTAGAAGTACATTGGTTTACATTGCCGATGAGCTTATGCGTGTTAAGAAAGTCGGTATTGATAAGTCCATTTGTGGTTGCATTATTAGGACAACACATGACCTACCTTGTGCTTGTGAACTTGCCAGGTACAGTATGAGACCTATTGCCATTCCATTGCACACTATACATATTTTTTGGAGGAAGTTAAATTTTACAGATCAGGATTTTAGCAAGTCAGAAGAGTTATCTTTGGAACCCGAGATAGCTGTGTTATGCAAAAGATTTGATGAGCTCGATGTACCTGGCAAACGCGCACTCAAGAGTAAATTGCGCGAAGTAGCATACCCAGCCAGCACCTCTTTGTGTCCACCTCAAGTTAAGGTAAAAACAATTGGTGCACCAAAGAAGGGAAAAGGTAAGGTTTGCGACAAAGAAAAATCAACAAATCATGAACCATCATGGTGGAAACATGTTGATGCATCTCTTGGATGTAGTGGCATTAATGCATGCGGCACTCAATCGTCGGTCCATAAGGTTGATCGACCTAAGGTCCACAAGATTGTGTGACCGTCGGTCCCCCGACCTAGAGTTATACCCTATATTGATTGGTTTCCTATGGGGATCCACCCTTTCATTGATGACGCTCTGGATGTCGGTGACGATGGAAATTGTGGATATCGTGCAGTTAGCGCTTTGCTTGGTAGGGGTGAGGATTCTTGGTCTATAATCCGTCAGGAGTTGATACTAGAACTTCAACAGTGGAGCACTGACTATGGGAGGTTATTTGGTGGTGAGGTTTGGGTTAGCCATTTTTTCAGTCTTTATATTTTGATAAAACGACAATAGTTGCTAATTGGATGACCCTTCCAAAAATGGGATATGTTATTGCTATGAGGTATAACATGGTCCTGATGTGTTTATCGTTAGGCCAGCCTATGACTTTTCTTCCTCTTAGAGGTGCTCCGCCATCCTCTACGTCATATACTGAACGTTTCATTGTGATCGGCTTTGTCAAAGAATGTCACTTTGTCTGGGTAATTCACGTTCTAAATTTAATTGTCTTTAAAATTGTCAGTATTTTTTGTTCAGTTTATGTTACTATGAGTGCATGTCTCACTTTGACAGATTTATTTGAAGCCTGATTCGCCGATACCTCCCACAAACAACTTGTGGAGGAAAAACTGCTACGAAGAAGCTCGCATATGGGAGGATCCATACATTTACCGTATGGTGGCTTGGTTGCAAATATTTCCACGTACACAAAACCCTTATATATCTGTGGATGAATGATATTATTTTTTATTATCTTGGAGTGTTTGTAGTTGCACATATTAACTTCCATTTTGTGTAATTAAGTACGTTTCACCTTGTTTTGTTGTATAATTATTTTGTATAATTAGTTACGTTTCAGAAGGTATTAATGACTTTCACTGTGTGCGCTCAGAAGAATCCCTGTTCCATTTGTCTTTTCACTGGATAACATGAACAGACGAGAATCTACCGACACTTTTAACGGTGATGATGTAAACCAATTGATTTATAAATATAACGTTGCAGCTTCACTCAAATTCGCAGACAACCTAAACCCTAAACCATTTCATCACTCATTCCATTACTTCCTTCATCTGCCATGGAACTCACTCAGTCAACTCAGTTCTCTATGGAGTCGACCTTGGACGTTGTGTATTATGGTGGAAGAGTTACAACAACACATAATGGCATGAAATTTGAATGTTATGATCCAAAAACTATGCGGATAAAGGAAGACATCACCATCAATGAATTGAAGCAGATGATTCATGGAAAGATCAGAGCTGGATCATGAAGGGTGGCCGAGATCACTTATCGATGCCCTATGTCTGTTGCGAACGGGGGTGTTCAATATTTCGAGATGAAACTTCTAAATGCTGGCGATAGAATGTTTGCCGCATTCGGTGACCATTCTAACTATGGTCCTATAGAGCTATATGTTGTCTTGGGTAGATCGACTGACGAGATTCTTGCCAACTTGCGTGGACCTAGATCCGTTGACTTGATCCTTGCCGATTTGCGTCAAGGAGTAAACTCAGCGCATTGATCCGATGGCCCGGCCATGTAACGCTTATTTTTAAGTCCCCCTTATTATGTTATTGAATAAATTTGTTTGTTTTTAAGTCCCCCGTGTAATCTGTTGCGTTGTTTGTTTTTAAGTCACCCGTGTAATCTGTTGCGTTGTTTGAATAATATTGTTCGTTTGTGGTACAACAACGTAACACATGACAAAAAACAGTACTAATATTAATTAAGGCCATAAGTTTATACAACTAGTCCATAATAAGTACAATAAGTACAATAGCAACAATCACTCCAGTAAAAAAAAACAATCACTGAGTCGAACGAGATCTCTCCTTCCTCTTATATTTCTGGCCGACCGCCCACCACCACCTGTATGCTCTACCTGAATAGAGGTACCTTGCATCCTGGCCATAAACTCCGTCGCAAGTGGGATCCCATCAGGCACAATAAACTGACGATCCAGGAGCGTCTACACGATCTCTATCATGCGCGAATCTATCACCTACAAACAATAAACAAGTTAATATTTATATAAGTATACATAAATTTAATAAAAAGTTATGAAAGTTACCCTCGGAGCTGGAACTGCTGGGCCTGTGCTGGAGCTGGAGCTGGAGCTAGAGCTACTGCTGCTGGATCACGAGGTATGATGTATGGATGGGAGATCGTACGAAACCAATCCATGTATCCGTCAGCGCAGTCATATGGGTGCACCACCGGTGAATCGGGCTCAACCAAATGAATGGCATACTGCGTGAACATGATGTCCATCTCATCTGGAGTGGTCGTCACACCCGTCACATGGCGTGGTGATGAAGGTTTGGTCTAAACGTATCCGAACTGGTGTAGCACCCTATCCGGAAGATGTGCATACATCTTCGGGCCCCACCGGATCCATTCCCTAAACAGTGATGCCTCCTCAAACGATCGATCCGCTCTGTGCTCGTCATAGGGTATCCAGCACACCTGCTCCTCTGTCAGCGCATCCAGACCCTCCCTAAAAGGACCCACCAGGCCTCTATCCCTCCTAGCTTTCCATCTAAGAGCCCGGGGTTGCTTCTCTTCATATGACTCTCGTAAATACATGTGGCCGGTGCATAAAGAGGGAAAATACTCGTAAACCCATGCCTTTTAAGATAATAACAAGACATTAGTTTATAATTAAATATAGTTCACAAAAAAAAATTAATATCAAAATATGATATATGCATAAGTGTCAGATAACCTGCAATCGTCCTGGTGCAATAGAGACTGGACTCGCAGAGGTTATCATACCGGTGTGCAAGGGCAGCAGCACCCCGTGAATATGCTCCATAGCTCTGGAGGTCTATGAAGCACTCCAGGTAAGCAACACTGACCGCAAATGCACTCTTATCGCTAAAGAGTGTGCAGCCAACCAAGAAGGGCAACAAGGCCCCAGTAGCCTCATCCCAGTGCTCCTGCTCACAACACTCCTCGTATGTCTCAATGAGCCACGAGTAGCAAACTGTCAACGACCGTGTTTTATTGTCCATCTCCGACTTAGCATCAGCTACAGTGACTCCAAATAGCTCATGTAGCAGCTCGGAAGCCTGATCCATGTCAAACACTATGATGGTCAGGAAAGCCCCCGTGATGGGTATATGCAGCAAGGATGACACATCATCCAGTGTGAAGGTCATCTCCCCAACTAGTAGATGAAAATTGTCGGTGTCCCTGTGCCATCTCTCTATAAACGCTAAAACGAGCCCCTTTTCAACCAACTGGTGACTGCAGGTCAACAGTGGTTCCAATCCAGACATGCGAACTCTCACTCTGACCTCGTCATGTTAAATGACAATGTCATTTACCTTCTTGCCTTGGCTAAATAGTCTCAACTCCCCACGATCCTGCATAATAAAAATGGATTTGTCAAATTACATTTTGACAAGAAATAAATGTTCGGAAAAGACTTGGATACATTACCACTCCAGCCCATAATCTAGTGGCCACGTGGTCCCCATAAGTCCGCAGGACAGAGGTGTCAGTAGGACCACCAAGGAATCCCTCTGCCGCAGCATCATCGGCAGCCGAGATATCCTGTTCTAAAGGCTGCGGCTGTAATATTTCACAAAGAGAGAAAGCATCGGTGTAATACTTGGGTATTGTTACATCGTTCAATAACTTTATAATAGATACCTGTGTCTTTTTTTCCCAAAAGGGGGTGGAGAAGGGAATATGTTATTATTTCAGTGGAACTAATTGTCATGTTACAACTGTCCCCGAGGGGATTTGAACCATGTCCCTTGGGGTTACAAAGCCAAGCTCCTACCACTGAGCTAGCACACCCCATGGACGGATACATGTATTACAAAACTTACCGTTGGATTGAAAGATACTATCACATAGATCATATCTACAAAAGTTTACATTAATCAAAAATCTTTTGATATCACCACAAGAAAACTCGGGCGTACTGACGGCCAAAAGCCGTCGGTAATGCCAAAAAGCCGTAGGTAACGTGAACTTTCCGACGTATTACCGATGGCCAGAAGCCTGTCGGTAAAACGGGAGTCGCAAATGTTTACTAACGGGCTTTTTTATGCCGTCGGTATTACCGACGGGCTAAACCGTCGGTCAGTATCCGACAGTAATTTTCAATAGGTCAACCCTTCGATAAAGTTTCGACAGCCTTGTCCGTCGGTAATGCCGCTATTCATTTCCGACGGCTTTACCCGCCGGTAAAGCCGAATTTTATTTTAAAAATTTAATTAATTGATTAATTTTTATATTTAATTTTTTAATTAATTAATTTCTATAATTAATTTAATTAAATATTAATTTAATTTATTAAATTAATTAAATAAATTATTAACTATTAAATTAATTTAATTATTTATTTATTTAATTGTTAAAAATAATTTATTCTCATATTAAAAAATGTTTATTTATTTATTTAATTTTTAAATTAATTAATTACTTTAATTAATTTAATTAACTATTACTAGTAATTTTAAATTGATTATTTTTAATTATTAATTTATTCCCATATTAAAAATGTGATAATGTAAACAAAAAAAAATTAAAAAAAAGAAACGTAATAAATAAATAAATAATCCGAACAATCATCAGTAACTAAAAAAATATCCGAAAATATGAAAAAATATCAGTACAATCATCACTAATAGTCCTGTAGTCCTAATCATGACCGAGATGCTCTACACCATCTGCATCATCGACATGATCATCAGTACTAGGAGGCGGAGGCGGCTGGAAAGCTAGCAACTGGTATATCTGGTCCTGTCGCTGCAGCATCTGAGCCAAAATGGCATTCGTCCGACGGGTCTCCTCCTGCTGCTCGGCCATGACCCGCTTCAGCTCGACTATCTCTTGCTCATCCGTGACAGAGCGACGACCGGTACCACCATTACTCGATGACTCTCCGATGCGGGGGCGGCTGGTCCCTTTCCTGTAGTTGTTGACAAGGTCTCCAGCACCGTATAGGCGACTCTTCTTCTTGCTGCCAACAACATCTGCCCAAACCCTGAGCGGTGCAGATGGATCCTCAGGGCTCTGAGACGGAGAACATGATGATGTCTGAGAAATCTGAGACATCCTCGCCTCAAACTCCTCCTGTCAAACATAAACAAATAAGTCAATTTTTTTTATAATAAAACATTATAAACATTATTAAAAAATTATTCATTATATTGTATAATTACCTGGGTCCGCTTCGACCGCTCATCGACAAAATCGCTAGTACTCCTCCTAATATGAGTTGCACGATGGAGCTCATGCAACTGTACCTCTCCACCCAACCTCCTCAACTGTTATTATTTAATAAAAAACCTTAAATAAATAATAAATAATAACTAACAATAATAATAATAATAATAATAATAATAATAATAATAATAATAATAATTATATAACACGTACAAGTCAAGCTGGGTGCTGCGCCTGATTGACAGAACCTCCGGTGTGCAAGCTCTCATCCTTCTCAGAGGCTCTATTCTTCTTGGCCTTCTCGCTGGTCGCCATGAACTCAGGGGAGTTCCAGTGCGCTATCAGCTGCTGCCAAAGCGGATCCCCTATCCAGTGGGGCTGTCCATTGAGACGGGCATCTCTAAGCATATCAGAAAGGCGGTGGGAGGCCTTCATATGGTAGTTATTCTCGATCCGCTCCTTCTCCTCCTCCTCCCAAGCAACCCTTTCCTGTATGAATATAATACATTATTAAACATAATTAAAATTTATGAAATAAAAAAAATATGCAACAAAATAAAAATTACTACTTACTCCGAAAGATTTGAACATATGCCTCTGCTCTTGGTCCTTCAACTTCCCCCAACTGGTCCAAAACGTGTGGTAATTATCCTCAATTACTGTTGTGATAGCCTTCGCAGCTGGCTTTGAGGGAAGGAACCTGAACAATAAAAAGATGTCAAACAAATTAATATATATATATACACACATGTAAATTATTAATAACTCGAAAATAAAAATGTAAATACTTACCCTTTACCAGCTGGTCTGATAACAACTCGGCCATCATGCGGTATCTTAAGATCGTCAACGACCTCCTGCTCAACATCCTGCCGCTCAACCTCGTCCTGCTCAACCTTGGTCTGATCAGGTGTATGGCCTGTACTATACTCATGATCGGACTGATAGTATCGGGCACCGTCTCAGACACAAAATAGGAGGAAGAAGCGCCCAGTATCTGTTGGAACCCTGGGTTGAGGACCATGTAAATGGGAGGCAAATGGGGTGTCGATGCAGAAGGTGATGTCGGTTGTGTAGGTGCCGAATGTGATATAGGTTGTGTAGGGGCCGAAGACGCTGGAGGCTGTGTAGACGCTGGAGGCTGTGTAGGCGTAGATGTACGCGGATGCTGTGTGGATGACAACGTCGAAAAGCCAGCAGCGTCAAGCCGAATAATGTTCGGCCTCGAACGATGGGGGAGTCAAGGTCGATGCCCTTCCCCTTCCATTTACCACCAATGGGCGGTCTGAGGGGTCGGATCCTGATCCTCCTGATGCCATATATGTCTATAGAGCAATTTAACAATAACAGTCGTGAAATATTATATTTAAACATAACAATATTAAAAATGAATTCCATAAAAATAAACAAGTTATGAAAATAACTGACAAATTAAAATATATTGTTAGACATTAATTTCTCTAATTGTAAAAAGATAAACAAATTCATTCTACCTATTCTGCCTATTCTACTTCGGCATCGTCTTCAGATCTTGATGGTTCTGCCACTTCTTCATTTAATTCCTCATCATCTCCATCTATATCTTCATATGTGATTGGATTGTCACGTAGTCGAGAAATGGGTTCCACTTCATTTACTACGTTGACATGAGACATCTCATCCACTTGATAAGCCACTTCTTCCTGTGGATCATCTGCTTCAACGCGACCCCTTGGTTTTGTCTTTATTACACACCAACCTTGTTTGTCCCTTCGAGTTGATGAATAAGGGACATAATACACTTGTCTTACATGTTGTGCCATGATAAACGGATCAAACATTTGGTATCTTCTGCTCATGCATATATCCACTGTATTATATTTTCGATCCACTCTTGTGCCTCTACTTGACAGACAAACCAATTACAATAAAATAGCACTTTTCTTTTAGTATAGTCTAAAGTATTGTATGTCAGTTCATATATATGTTGAATCACGCCGTAGAAGTCGTCTTCACCTCCATCTGTGCCACCTTTTACATAAACTCCACTGTTAATTGTTTTTTCCCTTTTGTTTTTGACTGACTTTGAAATTTGTATCCGTTTACGAAAAATGTGTGTCATTCTTTTACACGTGAGTTAGGACCATGAGATACATTTATCAAGTGTTCGATTTTAGGAGATTCTGCCTCACTGTACACCTGCGTATACATCCATAGGCAAACAAATTATGGTTCCTTTTTTCAAACAATCTTTTGTATTTTCAAACAAAAAATAGTTGAAATAGGACTAAAAATACATACCTGGTTCATAAACCACGTTGGGAAATATTCATGAATATAGGCAGAAGAGTCTTGTTCGCTTGTGGGCTTAGTTAACAAGAATGTCCTAGTCAAGTCATTATCAAACAAATGATCATGAGTAGTTGTGGATGAAAGAAATTGAAAGTGGTCAAAATGATACATACGTAAGCTACGGTGATACTTCAGCACAGTTGATCAACACGTGAACGTGGGCTGACTTCCACTCTTCTCCCGTTAACCAATGGGTCAGCTCCTTTCCAGCATGACGACCGGGAAGGCAAAATACTGATAAGGCTAGCAGGTGTCTTTCACTTTCAATTTCTATTTCATTCCTATTATTTGTTGGTGTCAACATGAAGTTCGTAAAATAATGGGAACAGAAATGGATTGTCTCACGGTGTAAGTAAGTTGTACAAATAGATCCTTCAACCCTGCCTTATTTTTCACCGATCGTTTTGAGTCACCCATAAATCTACAAAATAACAAAGTTGATGATAAAAATTGATACATTTAACCCTTCAAATGAATATCTGTATAGGCAGAATATTTTATTATATTACCTTTCGAATGGATACATCCATCTGTATTGAACCGGTCCACCAAGCCTAGCTTCATGTGCAAGATGCACTGGGAGATGCTCCATGGAGTCAAAGAAACCAGGGGAAATATTCTCTCCAACTTATAGAGAATGACCGATATGTTCTTCTCCATCTTCATAATATCATCCTCTCTCAATGTCGCAGAACACAAATCTTTAAAAAATAAAAATTGGCTGAGTTTAGTAAGTGGATTTAAAACATTTGACGGCAAGGAACTAAATGCAATAGGAAGTAAACACTCCATGAATACATGACAATCATGGCTTTTCATCCCAATCATGGTTCCTTTATTCACATCGGCACATCTTGCCAAATTAGAATATTAACCGTCTGGCATCCGAAGTTCTTTTATCCACCGACAGACTGACCTTGCTTCCACAGTAGTTAAAAAGTAACAGGCTTTGGGTTTCAGGGTTTTCCCATCTAACCGAGTCGTCAAATGCAAGTCCTTTCGCCTACCGTAAAGTGGTAAGTCCAGTATGGCCTTATCGTTGTCTTTCGTTCTTTCTCTAACGTTCATCACTGTGAGAAAAATATTGTCAAAAAATTTCTTCTCAATGTGCATATCATCAAGGTTGTGTCTCACTAAATTATCTTTCCAATATGGCAGATCCCAAAAAATACTTCTTTTAGTCCAATTATGCCATTGTCCATATCCTTCAAATCGATCCAATTCACCATAATCTGTGATTTTTGACAGATCTATAACTCTACTCCAAATCTGTTCGGATGTAAACCTTGGGGGCCGGCCATCTAATTCAACTTCCCCCTTCTTGAAGGCATTCTTATTCCATCTAAATGGATGATCGCCTGGTAAAAACCTGCGATATGAGTCAAACCAAGAACTCTTCCCCCCGAATTTCAAGGTAAAGGCCTTTCTATGCTTCATGCAATGGGGACATGCCATTTTACCATAAGTACCCCAACCAGACAACATGCCATATGCCGTGAAGTCATTAATGGTCCACATAAGAGATGTCCTCATTGTAAAGTTCTTCTTTCGTGCAATATCATAAGTCAAAACGACATTCCACAACCTTTTGAGATCGTCAATGAGAGGCTGTAAGTATATGTCAATACCATCTGTTGAATTATCTGGACCTGGTATAATTCAACCCAAGAACATATAAGTCTTAGACATGCACATTTCGAGAGGAAGATTGTATGGTGTAACAATAACCGGCCAGCAAGAATAAGGTTTTACCGTTGATTGAACATACGGGGTAAAACCATCATAGCATAAGCCAAGTCGTACATTACGTGGATCTGCTGCAAATTCGGGATGCACACGATCAAAGTGCTTCCAAGCTTCACCATCACATGGGTGGCGCAACATACCTGAAATGCTTCTATTCTCATAGTGCCACGTCATTTTGTCTGCAGTCTGTGTTGATGCAAACATTCTCTGCAGCCTTGGAATAATTGGCAAATAAAACATTGCCTTCACTAGAAATGATTTTTGTCTACCCTTCCCATTATCAGTGTGTGAAATACACTTTGGCTCACCACAAAATTTGCATTCAACCAGCGCACCATCGTTTTTACCGAATTCATTATCGTAATATAACATACACTCTCTCACACAACAATCAATCCTTTTAGATTACAACCCCAACTTGGACACTAAGTTTTAGCCTCGTAAAAACTTTTTGACAAATCATCTCTGATAGATGACGAGTCAAACATCATCTTTGTTAAGAGATCCAAGCACACATCTGTAGCACCACAGTTGGACTTAAAAGTTAAAAGCCTCACGCACATTGATAACTTAGAGTCTGCAGACCCTTCAAACAACGGCTTATTTGTTTCTAACAAGAGATTATAAAATTTTTGTGCTATCTCATTTGGAAGTTCATTTGTGTCATCATATTGTTGCTCCTCGAATGATACGTTGACCCCTAAGGCATCACAAACCTTACATCAATTCAATTTGCTCACCATATCTTGTATCTACGCAACTGCTTGAAGCACCTGTGCAATTATCGCCAACCCCTAAATCAACCAGAGGCAACTCTTCACCATGTCTAGTCCAAATCCAGCAATTAGGCCTAAATCAAACTCTCTGCAGGTGATATATGACCTCACCCGAGCTCTTGATCCTTCTGCAACCGCTATTAAGGCACAGACATCTAATCCCTCTATTAATTATGAAATTTTCATGTGCCATTGCGGCTTGGACAAAGTGATCAACTCCATCGCAAAAAGATTATTTCAAACCCCCTCTCCCCGGATACAACCTATTGTACATCCAACTACGTCTCGAAGGGAAAAATTACATCTTCTGCATGTTAAAAAAAATGACAATTTCAGCAGCACGACGTTCTTACAACCGCTCTCTTTCTTTAAATGGTATGACCCTATCCCATTCGAGGAAAATCTTTTTCAGAACTCGTATAATAGTCCTTCCTTAATTCTCATATCTTATACTTGACAAAATTTTGGCAGCATTTCCCATTGGTCTCTGAGTACACAAAATGATTGCAGTTATGAATACCGCGATCAAGTATGCACCCAGAGAACAAAAGGAAATGAATTGAACAGGAATTTCATCAAATATAAAGATACGAGAATTAAGCAGCAACTATTATACGAGTAAAGAAAAAGCTTTTTCTCAAACTGTCTGACTTGGACAATTCAAGGTTCAATATACAACGAGCACGTGGTACCCTAAAAGAGTACATGCACTCAATAATATATTGAACCTCAAACGGGAAGCTAAGGCTTTTCTCCGATACTATTAACAATAATCAAACATCCATTTCATCAATAATTAACATAACAAATAGACAAGCAAAAGTGGCAAGGGTAGAATTAGAGAATCGACTTGGTCATTTAAAAAGAAACAGGTTGGAAGTTGGCATCCTCTTAAAAGATAGAATTAGACAAACAGAAGTGGCAAGGGAAAGAAGTATAGAGAGATGTGCAAAGCAAATTGCAGTCAAGGATAGAATTAGATCTATTTTTTCTGTTTCTCTACTTTCGAATTATTCTATTTTCTATTCTGTTCTAATTTCCTCTAATATTAGATATTTTTTTGATTTGTTTAGATAGTGGTAGGTATTGTTTTGATTTGTGTATAGCACACACACATATGTGTGTGTGTGTGTGTATATATATATAATGAAGAAAATACTAACTTTTCCAAATATTATTTCTAATAATTAGTCTACTCACTTTCATGTATTAGCTTCAACTTTTAATATAAATTCCACAAGGTCAGACACAGAAATTCTGCAGATGTTTATGTCAAGTAAAGTATCTCACTATTATTGGCTTCTTCTTGAATAACCATAGTCTCTCTTTCCCCCCAAAAAAAAGTGGATATGCTATGTTGGATTTAGTTTTAATTAACACAATATTGTAGAAACAAAATCTCTCTTAGGTATACTATTAACATAAAGTGTAGAAAATTATTTATTATTTACATCCCTAAAACATTTTCTATTTTATTAAATATTAAAGAAAATATAGTTTAGTAAGCTTTGGCCATTGAATTAAGAACTGCATTATATGCAATTCTCTTTGGACAACATGGATCTACTTCTCTGGCCATATGTATTATAGAGCACAATACATATGTCTACTCAATTACGGATAATTACACAGTACATATCATTTAGACAATTACACAATACACTTCAAAATTCCCTCTGTAGAGAGAACTATGAAGGAAATAAAATAAATATGTCGGTGTGGGGGTCAACAGACAACCCTTTTCCACCCAGTGAGTCAATCGACATTTCGTTAAAGTGTATACCTCGATCGCAAAGTAGTGGTAGAGGCACAAGCGGTGGCGGCGGCTGTGGTGGCGCGACGGAGTGGTGGAGGTGGCGGTCTCAGAGGCCTATGAAACAGAGCTTCTTCTATTAGTAGAAACTAATAAGCTATAAACAAGAATATAAAAACCACACCAGAAGAACTACAGAAGAAAAATAAAAGCAACTAAAAACAAAAAAACAAAATCATTACCCAAACAGTGCAGTGTCGGCGGGATTGTGAATCGAAGAGGGAGCTAAGAACCGAGCTCTTACTAAAGCTCAGACTGTGTAGACAAGATTGAAAAACTAAATTAAACTCATAACTACATAAGAACAATAAGGATTGATAAGGATTGACATGCAAAAGTTAATAATAACCTCATAAACATTATAGCTACTCTATTAATTAGCAACCAATATCATTCATAGCTAAAAATACATCAAATTCATCCCATTCTCATCAAATTCAACAGAAGTAGTAATAGAATTAGAATGTTCTTTTTTATCAATATTAGCATATTCATTCCCCTTGGAAGACAGGCTCAACAGTCAATTGCAAAGTTCACATTCTCATACATATATCTACGCACACATTTTAGTAGTCATTTATTCTACTTAGAGTTTGCTACCCTAAACATGGCTGATAACATGAAAGTGGAATGGAGGACGGATTCATAATACAACTTGAGAATACCTTTAGAAAGACTAAAAATTCTTTTCATGTTATTCCCCTTTAATAAAAAAATGGATAACCCATAAATCATAATTCAAAATCAAAGCCATCTAATAAAGAAGTACATAACACTTTTACCTCACAGTAACACTTACTGCTTTTGATGCATACAAAATTATAATAATACCATTTAATAATATTTAAAATTCCTCCAAATATATTGCTATTACTCTCACAGACTCATAGTTTAAAAAATTCCTCCAATAATTTGAAGAACTCGACTTACATGCTATCACAATGCAATTCAACCCAAAATGATACCATGTTATGGTGTTCAATTAATTTTTGAAGTGTGTGTAGACTGGTCTATGAAATTCCATATGAAATGACTGAATAACAATACCAAAAGATGAATAGCAATTCCATATGGTCAATCATGAGCAAAATTCAACATTAAATGAAGTCGATTCTACCAGTAATCAAGCCTAAACCAAATGCTATTAGCAACATAACCACAACAGACAAGCACTACCAATTTACATCACAACAGCATCCCCCAACCTAGCAGCCACCTTGCTCCATTAGTAAAGTAAAGCACACAGTGAACTCCTAAATCTTAATTTGTGGACAATTATCTCCACGATTCAGACAATAAATCAAACAGTTTGTGGACACACACAAAATGCAACATTCCATCATGCATAATCCAGTCATCAAAATCCATTAACAGAGAGCAAGTTGAAGTGAGGGGTTCTTAAACAAAGAGGAAGTGGAAAGCAGTGCACACTGCACCACCACCAATACATCAAAACGAGAACTAAGCTCAGATCAAAAAAAAAAGACAATAAGTCTCTCATACCTTAAACGAGTTTACGAGTAGCAGCTAATGAATCATGCAGCAGCAAAAAAGATAGACTTGCAGCAGCAGCTCTGTATAATCAAAATGAGAGGCAGTGATGAGTGGATATTTGTTACAGAATGAGAGGCAATGAGAGAGAGACGAGTTGAGGTACAATTTATTTTCTCACCAGATGTGGTGTTCACAGAGTGAGAGAGACTAGTTGAGGGCTGAGATGGATCTTCAACTGGAGGAGGGCTTCGCTTCTTGAGAGAGACAGAGAGAGAGAGAGAGAGAGAGGCAATGGTGAGACGGGTGTGGCCGCAGCAATGGTGCGGTGGTGGGGCAGTGTCGCAGTGGGGGCAATGGTGCGGTGGTGGGGCAGTGTCGCGGTGGCGGTAGTGGTACGGTGGTGGGGTGGTGGTGCGGTGGTGGGGCAGTGGCACGGTTAGGGCAGTGTTGCAGTGGTGGGGCAGTGGCACGATGAGCACGATGAGACAGGCAGTGGCGTGGTGGGTGGCGTGGTGGTGTGGTGGGGCGTCGCCAGAGAAGAAGAAAGTGAAGAAAGGTCGCTGGAGAAGAAGAAAGGGAATAGAGAACGGAAGAGAAGTGGCAGTGGCGGCGGCGACGGTGCTGGGAAAGGGAGGACGGAAGAAAGAGAGGAGAGAAGAGAAGTAAATCTGGGAAGGGGAAGAAGGGGTCGGCCTCTGGTTGTATCCAGAGATTACCGACGACCTCATTAACATTACCGACGGCCTAAACCCATTGGCCAACTGTCTCAAGATTACCGACGGGCCAATTCAAATACCGACGGGCAAGGTCGTCAGTATGTGAAAAATCAGCGGGAATCCTGCGCGCATACCGACGGTCTTTTACCGACAGCCTCTATACGTCGCCAAAAACACGCCTTTTTCGATGGCTTAAGCAGTCGGAAAAGGAGCGTTTTTGGCGACGAGCAGAGGCCGTCGGTAAAAGACCATCGGTATGCGCGTATTTTCTTGTAGTGTATATCATTAAGATTCGTCAAGATTAACGTTGTTTAATAAAAGTGCATCAGACGTTAATATTATTCTATACGTTGTGCATGCATTAGGAAAACAATTAAATGTCTTCAAAGAAGTTACTATCATATAGCTTGGTTTTGGTTAAAACCTCTTTAATGACTTTTAATTCCTCAAATAGAATTTCACCATCAAGATCATAAGAATAATCATATTTTAGGTAAGTTTCAAGATGTTTGTAACATAATTTCAAGTCATTATCAGAAAATAATCTAAACTTTTCAATACTAAACAAAAATTCAAAAATCTCCTCATATGTGTTATACTGCTCAAATCTTCTATTAAGTGAGCCACCTGCTTGATTTACAATATATAAAAAATAATAAATCCTAAAAGTTTTAATTTTGTGTGTCTTAAGAAGAATTTTTTATCATAGTATTTTTTTGTACGTTGACGTTTTTAACACAAAATCTCCATTTCATTTGCAATGTTTTCAGCACTAATAATAGTTTTTTTTCTTCGGTTGAAACCCTAAATTTTTGCACTTAAATGACTACCCCTGTTTTAGTGCCCCAAGATAACATATGTATACTTATTGATATAAAGAGAGATGGAACATAACGCGTTAGTTGACTTGGTTTCAGGAAATAATTGTTTTTATTTAATTTTTATAGTAAATTTTTATATATTTTTAAATATATAAAAGTTTTATTTTAATATCGTATATACTACTTAGAAATATATTTTTTTGGTGCCCATCATAAAATGGGGCTCTGGGCTCGCCCCTGCCTACCGTTGATTTATTATTTAAAAATAAATAATTGATATAGATCTAAATTACTATCTTTTAATCACAAACATCTGTGATTGAAAATACTAATTGTATTATAAGACAAATGCAAATTCAGATTCTACACTCCTCCACTTCAAACTACCACAACAAATGCAACTCAAAACCATATCAGAATCAGAATTTGACCACAACACCCCGTTGAAATTCCAATTTCCTTTATATTTGGGATTTACATGTTCATTTTGTGAAATTTCAATACTTGTGCTTTCTAAATCCGTTTTACATAGTCTTGACATGATTATACACGTCTTAGAATCATTCATTTAGAGTTTGAACTTAATTAAAGTATTTTGGGACAGATTTGAGTATGCTCCAAAGCTTAACATCATTCTATTTTTGCTAGATAACTTCCCAAGCTAAAGACTTGGTTCATCCTTCATTTTTACTCATGTTGTCAAGCCTTTATAGCTATTTTGAATGGACACAAATTCTATATGAAGGGTTGGTAGAGTTTTTTGATTAGACAACTAGCATTTGAGTATCTTAAATCAGGCTTAGGCATTCGGATACCTAAGCAACTAATGGTCATCTTACTAAACTTAAATTACTTCCAAATTCCTAAACAAACCCCTCTCTACCTTCCTTTTCTTGTATTCTTGATGATGAGAATATGCTGCACTTCCTTTCAGAAAAAACAAAAGCACGTACTTCTCTTTTCTCTTATGTCTTTTTTAAGTAGTTACTTTCTCTTATTTTGTAACTACTCACTACTTCCTGAAGGGAGAAGGGAGGGATTAATTTATTAACGTTTACAATTGAGAGGTTACTTCAATTTACCTTAACACATTAAGGTAAATCTAGCCCAATCAACTAGAAAATCAAGTGAATTACCCATTCTACACTCAATACATACTCCAATCTCTCCCCACACCAAATCATCATTCATACCTTGCTGCCGAAACAGAGTGTACCTTAAATACAACATTTATGCACACAAATCTAAATACTTGTATTATGTACTCCTTCTGTCCCTTAATATAGGATCCTTTTTGACTATTTCACACTCTTTAAGAAAGTGAGTTTTGTTAGTTATTAGCATTAAATTTGTATAAAATGTGTGCTATTATTCCTAATTTACTCTTCTCATCTTCCAAGACTATTAAGAGAGAGAGAGAAAATTAATATACCTTAGTATAGGGAGTAATTTTGTAAAAAATAATAATAATAATTAATACACCTTGGTTTTTGTCTTATATTAGGGACAAATATTTTTTACAAAAGGGTCTTTTATTAAGGGAATGGAGTAGTAGTTTATAAATTTATATGCTCCAAAGTATGAAACTGCGGAAATATTTTGGCCTATTGTACGGTGTACACAACTCAATGATATTTCCTCTAGTACTCGTATCATAATCTTTTCATTGAAAATTAAAACTCTCTCTATCAATGCTAAGGCACAATGTTATTCAATATTAGACCAGTTGTTTTTGCTCTTTCCTGTATGCGATTGAACATTCATATTTCAAGAGCCATGGAATGCAAAAGGTGCTTGAATTGTAAACCTTTGTGTGCAAATAGAAAACTCTTGAAATCCAACAGTGGCCAATCTTTCTTAGATGTAGAGCCTTATAACAGTCAACTCATATTTTGCAATTTTTTTTTATTTTGAAAACCGAAAGTATATTCAATTATTCATTGATATCAAAGTATGGTGCTAAACACGAGCAAATTACAATATGAATAAATTAACCCCCAAACAGCCCCAAATGACAGGAAGCAAAATTACATCTGAAATAACAAAGAACAGATTCACATTGCAACAAGTGCCTTCTGAGCAGCCAACGTCACCAGAATGAGTAATTATGAACCAAAGATGATGCTCAATTGGCGCATTATCGGCTTGGAAGCTTTTTTTCTGAACCAACCCGTCTTTTGGACTCTGCTTCCTCCATTGATTGGTTTAGATCAAGTACAAGCCCAAAAGATGTTATCTCTTTCTCTCCACTCTTGTCCTCACCTTTACTGCTATCTTCTCCATCGCCTAGAAAGTAACTATGTTACAAAAGACACACATCCAAATTACCAAACACATACTCACAAATAATCCATCATCTCAATTTTTTTTTATTATAAACAAGGATTCTTTGGTTAATACACACATGTGTTTTGGTTAATACACATGTGCAGTATATTAATTGTACTGTCTAGGAAATAATTTATTTGTTTTGAAAATATTCAAAGAAAGGGAGAAGAGGCGAGGGAGGGTCCCGACGGGAAAGAGGGAAGGGAAAAAGAAGGGGGTGAAGAGAGAGGGGAGGGGCGGCATGGGAGAATGAAGGGGGAGAATAGAGAGAGAAGAGAAGATGTACGAGGAAGCGAATGACAAAATGGTCTTATAATTAGGTTGTTAGATGTGGATCCACGTTGATGTCATCAATACACTTAAAGTTAAATCTAAAGGTAACATTCATGCACTGCACGAGTTTTATTTATTTATTATAATATGTATATAGCAAATTTTCAGAAATATATGAAAATTTATTATGAATTAAATATATTAAAAATATAATAAGAAACAAAGATTTATTAATTTCAAAATATAACAAAATAATCAAAGATAATAGGCTTAAATACCATTTTGGTCCATTAACTTATTTTTGATGTTCAATTTGATCCTTTAACTATTTTTTGGGCCAAATAAGTCCTTTAACTATTTTTTTTGGCCAAATAAGTCCTTTAAGTTTTTAAGTTGGGTCAAATAGGTCTTTTAAGTTTTTAAGTTGGGCCAAATGAGTTATTGCCACGTAGGACCCATTTGACCCAACTTAAAAAATTAAACGACCTATTTGGCCCAACTTAAAAACTTAAAGGACCTATTTGGCCAACTTAAAAACTTTTTGGTCGAAAGGGACCTATTTGGCCCACCTTAAAAACTTAAAGGACTTATTTGGCCCAAAAAATAGTTAAAGGACTAATCTGAACCTCAAAAATAAGTTAAGGGACCAAAATGGTATTTAAGCCAAGATAATATTAAGAATTTGATTAAATAATTTATTTTGTTATGCAGTCTACGTGTTTTTTATTATACTCCATAATAATAATAATAATAATAATCATCGTCAATCTATTAGATGAAGTTAATTGTTGAAAATATAATTTAACAAAATGTAAACTATGTTGAGAAAATACATTGAATAGTTTAAGATAGAAAATATTTTTAAACTTTCTTCATGATAGAGTACTCTTTTATAGAATAGTACACATATTTTTCATTCTATTTAATAATAAGAAATTTCAACCCTTGTATTATATGTTATTTGTATTATATATATATATATATATATATATATATATATATATATATATATATATATATATATATATATATATATACACACACACACACACACACACACACACAATATGTATGTATGTATGTCAAATATAAGATCATCCCTTAAGTCCAAACTACCTAATGTTTAAACCCTAAGTGCATGCTACAACTATATCTCTTATTTAAGCTAAAAAACTATATATTTCTTATTTGTTATTTTCATTAAATGCATATTATATCCCTTCAAAAAAAATATTGCAAACCGATTCATTTGAAATTTAATAATTTGACTTATTTTATATTTTACTTTTAACATTTAAATAGACTTTTAATTTATTTTTGATATGATATAATAGTTACATGCAAAATATTTAAATAGGGTAAAATATTTCATTCAAATTTATTTCTATCATACTATAATGATATTTGTACCCAAAAAATTGTATAATTTTAGCTTCATATATTCTTTATTTTATAATGTTTCTAATATTTTCAATTCAACCATAATTACATTTTTATACTTTATTATTAAATTTAACCTTTTCAAAAATTATAAAAATATTCATATCACATACAAATTATTTTTATATTTCAAAATAAGTTTCATTTAAAATTAATGTATAATTCAATATAAATACAGTAATTAATATTTAACACTCTATAGTATCATTTTATTACAATTAAACTGTCCTTACCAAAAATAATGATTCAAAATTACCATTTGCATCAAATAATCTTAATACTTCATATTTAATCACATATAAAAATGATATTGATAAATTATATAATTATTTTTCAAGCATTTTTCTCAAGTTGGGACTAATAATTGGCCCTATCATCAAGTGATTTTAATATTACATGTTTTAATTTATATAAAATAATTGTATTTAATAATTGATATTCAAAAATATGTCATGCTAGTAATTTTAAAATATATTATCTTCTGTCCTTTTTATAAAAAACATATGACAAATTCATCAAGATCAAAGAAAGTGATTTAAGTCATTTAAATTTAAATATTATTCAAAAAATACTCATAGTATTAAATGGTTGAATATGGTGTCTTTTGGTGTCCTTTATGAAAAAAACTACTCCACATGCATCGGGAATTGGCATTAATATGCATAATAAAATAAGGGTATAAAAGGAAATTAATAATGAATAAAACTAAAAAATGAGTTTATGTTTTTTATAATTAGGACTACAAAAAGGTACCATTTTGTCACTTATAAATATGACCGGAGGTAGTATTTCTTAAAGTACGATTAGAAATTAGTATTGTGATCACGAAATTTTAATATACACAAAAATGTTAACTTTTAAAATATTTCATCATAAACAAAAATAAATCAATATTATCATCCATGCTTCTAAAAAATTATGTTGAAATAGTATTATTGTAGAACTTAATTTTAACTAATTAATTTTCCCATCTATTATAATGGTAATTTTAATTTATTTTAGGTGTTCAGAATAAATTGATAAAAATAATAAGTTGTTAAGAATAAAGATAATTGTTTTTGTTGATCAGAGTAAAGATATATAAAACTAATAATCACAAAACTAATTAGAAAATAAATAAACTTAAGAATATATAATATACGGTCAAGTATTCCTTTTAAAAACTAATTTATTTTAAATTACTTTCAATTTGAATATTATACATTGAACACAACAGTCTTTGGAGGATGATTGCTATTATTATTAGGAAAAATGTTTTTTGAACACATATCGTATGGACACCGTATGGGACATCGTACGTCTGTACGGTACGGACCGCACGGAATTCGTACGATTTTTTTTTTTAGATTTTTTTAACTTGTTAAATTTTTTTTGCCATTAACCAGATAATGAATTACATTAACCAGATATTTGAACTTGATTAACCAGATAAGAAAAAGTTTCAGGATTTGGTATTAACCAGATAATGAATAGCATTAACCAGATGTGTGAACTTGATTAACTAGATAAGAAAATAAAATGTCCAAAATGTTCAAGTTTTGACATTAACTAGATAATGAATAGCATCAACCAGACATTTGAACGTGATTAATCAGATAAAAAATGGGATGTCCAAAAATTTCAAGATTTGGCATTAACCAGATAATGAATAGCATTAACCAGATATGTGAACGTGATTAACCAAGTAAAAAAATATGTAATATTTTCTTGAAAAAAAAAAATTAAAATTTTTTTTGAAAAAAAAGGGGGGATCCGTATAGTACGGATATATGGTGTCTTTGTCCAAATTTGTGTTCAATTAACAGCTTTGTATTATTAGTTGTGTATATTGAACTCATTTTTATTGAGTTTTCTTACTACCTCGTCATAAAAATGTTAAATAAAAATATTAATATATATCAAAAGTAAATAATTATTTTAAAAAATTATATAATTAATAAATGTTTTAATAATAATAAATAAGGACTAATAAGAAAAAAATGATACTAACAGAACTAATACAAAAACAAAAAGAACAGATTGTAGAACATTAATCCAAAATATGAGGGATGAAAAAGACTTTTTAAAATTTAGGGACCAAAATCTAATATTTCCCATAATTGGGGGACTAATAAAATTATTAAAAATTGTTTTAATAATTATAATATTTAATAATATGAAATATATCTATATTTATTTTCTTATATCATTTTATATATTATATTCAATATATTGCATTTAATACGATTTTTAAGCAATTATATATTTTTTTGTCAAAAAAAAAAGCAATTATATATTTTTAGTTAGTTTTTAAGGACATATACGAGTATTAAAATATCCCTACAAACAGTTTTAAATCAATTGTATTGCAATAAATGAACAAATGCATTATTGGTAACTTGTTATTCCTGTTTTAGATAATATTCTAATTCTAAACATTCTTAAATTATATAAAAATTATTTTTCGATAATACCTTAAATAATTTATTTATTAGCTAAACTAATATATTCTTATTGTCATTTTAAAAAATAATTTACAACAACATTAATATATAGTTATATTTTTTTGGTATTTAATATTTAACAATATATAATGAAATTTATTTTTTAGTCAATTTATTGAAATGAAAAGACATATTTATGACTAAGATATTAATGATATATAAGTTAACTAATATTTATTAATGCATAATGACTCACTTATTTTTTTAATAAATTCAATCAGATTTTATATAAATTATTTTCTAGTAATATCTTAATTATTTTTATTATTTACTATATTAATATATTCTCACTACAATTTTTGAAAAATATTTTACAATGATATATATGTACTTAGGTTTAGTTTTATTTTTAATATTTTATTGTTATTTATTTTTTATATAAGTTTTTCTCATAAAATTATTATTAGCAATAAGTAATTTTATGAGCAAGTATATTAAATGTAAATAAAAAAATATAAATTCTGTATTTGAAAATGAATGTTGGATAGTCTATAAGGTTATTCATTTTTTAAATTAATTTTTCACTAGTGATGTTAATTAATTAACATTGTGATTAAATACTTTTGACGTTGAATATTTTTAATAGATAAAAAACCTTCTCTTTAGTTTTTTTATACAATAATATATAACGTTATCAAATAATATCAAGTAGTAAGTTTTATTTTCCTGTAAATAAATTTTAAATTCTAGTGAGTTGAAAAACAATAGCACACATTTTTTCACTTCTTGCAATATATGTTATAGAAAAAATTAATGTATAACTTGAATTATAAAGGAGCGAGAAAACTTTATTCTCAAATAAAAAGGAGTGAGAAAACTTCACGGTGAAATAATTTAAAATTACGAGAGAAATGAAAAGACATGAAAATAATTCATGTAAACATGGTTATTAAACTACCATAAAAAATAAATACATGAAATTGAGTAATTAATTGAGTTTCTAATCTCTTGTAATTGCAAATAATTAACGTTAATATTGAGTAATTAATTGAGTAATTAATGTCAATTGTGTAATTACAAATAACGTTAATCTTGACGCATCTTGATGACATAGCAAATGATCATATATTAATGTTAAAATTTACAGATATGATTTATATGATAGTAACTTTCAACCTAATGTTATTAGATCTTATTAATGACAAAATTATTAGATCTTTTTGTTGGAACCTAAACGATTGAGAAGTTTAGACCCTCATTAATTTTGATGATAACAAAATATTCACAAGAGAACAATTTATGTTCTAACAATTCTTGAAGTGTGCAGATACTGATATTACATATAAATCTAAGCCACTCAAGCAGAAGGAAGAAATTCTCAAGAGAAGGATACACTCCATGTGTCAGCATCCGGATCATATGTGTGAGCATCTGGAATTATCTCTTTATGACACTAGGCTTATCCATTTACTTGACGTCCGATCCTCCGATTCTCGAGCGGCGTCAACTTCATTTCAAATCACGTGTTGGTCACGTAGTTGCTCTTCCTCTCAAAAGTTTCTGGAACGGATTTCAAAATTGATCTTGAGCGCTAAAATTGTTGTACGAGGTATCAAAGGTGACACCTTTAGCTAAAAGACAATAATCGTACAAGCAATTGTGAAAAGCAAGGTAGTACGAAAACGGTAATATGTACTACTGGGATATTCTCTGGAAAGGAAGAAAGAGACAGCTTTTTGAATTTACCTCACTCAATGAAAATGAGTCATTTTTACCGTAATGGTAATATCCTTGGAACTCCTATATATACCTCATGGTATCCATTGAAGATAATGTTGATATATCACTGACATATCAAATCTTTGGAAAATCGCCAAAGCGTACATAAGATTATATTGCCTTATTTTGCTAAGAACAAGCTCTGATTGCTATACACTACAAAGAGTCAATACTCTGAAAGCATCGCTTCGTGAGCAATCAAGTTTCGCGCTAAGTCTCTGGACTACAAGAATCGAACTCGGTCAGACCCTTTCTTTCGTAAAGCATTTCTATATTGAGCTTAACTTTTTATCCTCTCTCGAGAGAGTTATTTTTACTTGTATTCAACTTATTTGTAAAAGTTGTTTTTTGGCCTAGTTAAGGTTGTTCCCTCAAAGGCTCATGCATCGAGTCGCTTTGAGAAGTTGAGAGTATTGTCAAGTTGTGACAGTAGAATACTCTTGAGGAAATTATAATCAGATTGATTATAGTGGAAAATCCTTCAGGAACGAAGGGACTAGACGTAGCTACCAGTTTGGTAGTGAACTAGTATAAATCTCTGTGTCTCTTGCTTTACTGATTTCTATTCATTTCTAGCTTGCTGTGTTAAAAACAAATTTTCACAAATCGCCAGTCGTCAGGTTTATTTTCGTCCAGAAACTAACAGTTTTGAAAAACTTGTGTTCTAAGTGTTTCTAACTTAAAGTTTGTGAAAAGTTTTCAACACAATTCAACCCCCCTTCTTGTGTTCACGTTCACTTTTTTGCATGTCTTATGGGCAGAAAGTTAGCAAGGATAAGACTCGCATTTTTTTTCTTCCAATGTTAACTTGCAGTTGCGTCAGCAAATTTGTCGTGAATCGGGGTTTATGGAGATGGAGGACCTGGGAAGTAGTTAGGGGTGCCTATTTTACATCATAAAATTAATAGACGAACTTTCAATTTTATCATTGAGAAAGTGGACCAAAGGCTCAGGAAATCTAAGACTCTTTCATTTGCGGGCCAGGTCACTTTGACAAAGTAAGTAATCCAATCACTCCCTTCGTTTGTGATGGAATCTGCTTACTTGCCTCGTTATGTCTGTGATGATATTGACGGGAGGTGTAGGAGGTTTGTTTGGGGTGATACTAAGGTCGAGAAGCATGCTCATCTTGTTAGCTAGAATAAGATTTGTAGGCCTAAGCGTTGTGGGGGGCTGGGCTTGAGATTGGCTAGGGATATGGATGCTGGTGGAAGAAGCTTGAGAAGCTTGCTTGGGGGCAATAGAACTGTAATTTATTTTATTTAATTCTTTTGCGTTAGGGTCCATAAATGTATATCTTATCTTGTATGTTTTACGTATGCAATGCATGTTGTGTATGAGATGTATGTGTATTAGATATATGCATGTATGCATTATAGTTTTTATGTATGAGATGCATGTTATGTGTGAGGTGTATACATGTGTGCTTATATGTTAGAGAGACAGCGTGTATGAGATACAACGCTAGTGAGATCACATTAATTAAAATTCTCTCAAAGATAATATAAGTCGTAATATATATGGGTCTGCTAAAGCAGGGCACCTTAATCTATTTTACTAAGGCATAATAAGATAATAGTAATATCTAACCGCCAGCCATTAGATTAGACTTAACTAAGCGAATTCAATAGGATTGAAAATGCTTATAGGCTAATAGTTGGGCTTCAATTTATTTAATAAATTAGAATAAGAATTATTCACCAACTAAACTAAGAGTTACATGAGATGAGATGTTATTGGAGAGAGTTTTGTAACATCCCAAAAATCACTACAAAAAAAACTTCCAATTTGTGGGGGTTTTTCTGCGGAGGTCATACAAACCCCCACGGTATAATTAAAAAGTGTCATGGATAATCCTACACTCGAAAAACTAAAAGCGGCAGGGGTTTTTTGTTTAAATTAAAGCGGCTCTAATAAAAAATCTTGACTCCCCCTTTTTTCCACTGTCCCACTCTCGAAACCCTTTCTTCTCCCCAAATCCTTTCATTTTTTTCTATTGTGAATATTGCACCTTCTTGCTTCATCGTCTCTCACTCCCTCCGTCGCTGAACTTTCTTGATTCGCTGTCTTCGGTCGCTGAACCTTTTTGCTTCGTTGTCTCTCACTCCCTCCGCTGCTAAACCTTCTTGCTTCGTCGTCCTCTGCCACTGAACCTTCTTGCTTAGTGAGGTAATACTTTGTTTAAGCGCTGCATTGGGTTATTTCCCCTGTTTTCTTCATCTATTTCTCCCTTTCTTCATGATTTTCTTCTTGTTGTTGCAGGGAACAATATAAGAGTGTCTCATGCTTGTTTGTTGGCTTAAAATTGAGCATGTTGTTGTCACACTGCTGAGACTCGACGAATCTCTACCCGTTGTTGCATTTCACTGCGGCTGGTTTACGAGTTAAGTGAAGTAAATCCCTTTTAATGGCTAAATTGAAAGTAGGGGTGGCAATACCATCAATTTATCCATCATCCTTTCAATTCAACAAAAGGTAAATCCATCAAATCCATTCATTACACACAAAAATTACTTAATGGATTGGATCCAATCCATCCATTTATTTTTTGGATGGATAGTGATTCATTCACTATGTTTATAAAACCCATTGGATCATATTATATAACAAATAAAATCCATTGGATTAAAATTATTTTTTTAAATAAATATCCCAAATTTTTTTTCGAAAATAATCTTTTTCCCAAAAAAATATTTTTTCCCCAAAAAAAATTCTATTTTTTAAAAATAATAAAATAATATTTTTTTTACAAAAAAAAAGTTGAAAACTTTTTGCCAGATTTATTTTCAAAAACATATTACTTTATGAAGAAAAAAAAATTCAGGGAAAAAAAATTTTCGGGAAAAAATATTATTTTGGGAAAAAAATTGGTAAAAAATATTTAAAAAATATTATTTTAAAGAAAATAAAATTATATGGATGGATTGGATATCCATCTGTAAAAAAAATGTTAATGAATGGATTAGATGGTTTTTATTAAATTGATCATGCATGGATTGGCCATGCATGATATGACCTGTTTGTGTCGATATTAGTTCTTACTAAAAGAAATTTTAGTAAGAACTTCATATCAGTCAAATTCATGAGTTACTCAGACAATGAAATGCATAATATGAACACTGAACTTAGACAATTAGTCAAAAACAAGTATTGACTGGATCACCAATGGTGTATGTAGTCCAAGGAGTGGGAATGTACCCAATTTTTCCCTTCAATCATGTAATAGAAGGAACAGACTTTCCATCTGAGAAGAGGCTGGAGAAATTTGGGTACATTTCCACTCCTGAGACAGCATATACCATTGGTGATCCACTCAATACTTGTTTTTGACTAATTGTCTAAGTTCGGTGTTCGTATTATGCATTTCATTGTCTGAGTAACTCATGAATTTCATTGCAAATGGTACACTTTATCTAGGTGGGTTCCCCTACATCCTTTTCTAAATTTACTTTAACCCAAATAGCCAAACCGTCTAAATTCGGTGACACTTACTTTGTATGAGAAACACCAATTTGGTGCCAAGTTTGTTTTGTTTTTATTGTTTCAAATTTGGTGTCAAGTTTGTTCATTTGCATATTTTAATTGTAATTTTGAGTATTTTAACTAAGTATTTTTCTTTTGTTATTTCAGCCAACTGATATTACAAGTGAGCCTAATTCTTCTTCGGATGTAAGAGGATCATTTGGTGCTAGCTAGCAACGTTTGATGTTTCTTAGGATCCTATAATATAAGACTTCTTTTAGACTAGTATGAATTTTGAGATGTATTATCACATTTGATATTTGAATTATAAAATGTTTGGATTACATTATGAATTTTGAGGTGTATTATCACATTTGATATTTGAACTACAAATATTTGGATTACATTTATGTTATTATGGTTATATTTTTAATGGATTTTTCAAGTACTTTGATAAAATTTATTTCATATTTTACAATGGCTATAAATTAGGAAAATACGAAGTATTATAAAATAGATTTATTTTGTAACAAAATTATTCCAAATAGCAAGATATATAATAGGGGCACTAATAATAAAATCATCATAACATGATGAGGTTAAAAAAGTTCTCAGTTACAAATGACAACCCCCCCCCAAAACAATATCACTGAATATTGTTAAAAACTCCCACAAAATAACAGCTTAATAATGGAGGGCTAAACACCCCCTCAACAAAATAAACGCCACGCATAGCGGAGGTCTTCAACCTCCGCAATCAAACTATCACAGTATAAGCGAGATAGTAGTAATTCCTAAACCCCTCCCCCACAAATAGATTGCGACACACGTAACTGAGATGGTTTGAAAAACTCCCACAAATCAATTTGCGGAGGTTAAAACCCCCTGCAAATTGCTTTAAAAACCCTGCAATTTGACCATTTTTTGTAGTGAATGGTAACCTATATTTTCTTCATTTTAATATTAAATTATTCTGTGAAATTATTACATTTGAATATTATGAACATTTACTAATTTAATTAAATTATTAGTGTTTGAAAAGACACAGGAGTAGTGCACATACCTTGGTAATTTGGTTGTCCTTCTTTTGTGGAAGAGGGGTTCAGGGTCATCCTTTTATTTTCGATCTATCCAAAATCCATACTAGGGACAAGCTGGGGAATTGCTAAATGTACCCAACATAACGTTTGACAAAAATATTTCTGGGTAAAATACAAATAATTTTAACACGTGTAAATAAGCAATTCGAGCGTATACAAAATTTAAAAAAAATAATAAGCTATTTGCGCGTATTTTTTTTTAATTTTGTACACATGCAAATAAACTATTTGTGCGTGTTAAAATTATTTTCGAGCGTGTTAAAAAAAATTGCGAGCGTACCAAAAAAACCTGCGAGTGAATTTGCGAGCGTACCAAAAAAATTTGAGAGTGAATTAAACATTCACTGCAATGTAATGTAACCAAAAAAAAAAACATTCACCGCAAATTCACTGCGCAAATAGCGGACAGTTCACTCGCAAATAAACAAATAACCAAAAGCAAATAAAAAACATTTACTCGCAAATAAAAAAAAAAAAAAAAGAGACGCTGAACCAATTCCACTCGCAAATAAAACATTCACTCGCAAATAAGAAATTTATGTGTATGTTTTGTTATGCACAAATAGCATATTTACAAGTATTTTTAGCTACTCGTAAATATGTTATTTGTGCGTGTTGAAATTTCTAGAATTTCTTCATGTACAAATATGCTATTTGTAATGGGACGTAATTTTACCAAAAATATTTTTATCATCTCGTGTAAATATTAAGTGTACTCAATAATTTGTTGGGTGAATTTAACGATTCGCACAAGCCGCTACAGCTGGGTAGCTTGCAAGGCCTGTGCCTTTGCAATCGAGATATGCTGCTCGCCAATTCCACGTGTGATTTGTATGGTTTTTGTGTGGGTGCAATTTGCCTCTCTTTGTCTTTGGGGGATCTCCTTAATAGGAACCTTTATATGCAGGTTATTGAGCCCCAAGCAGAGCCCAATTTGTGTGACGTGTCTAGATGTCCTAGAAGATCGGCCCAGTGTGATATACTACCACTAAACTCAAAGGCTCATATTAAAGGCATCTCTCCACCTGTTACGCACACCCCCTTTTTTCGAAAAACCCAAAATACTCCTGCCCAAAATCAGAAAATTGGAATTAATTCCGGAAATTCGAATTTCCGGTATGTATCAATTCCGGAAATTCTAATTTTCAGTACGTGTTTTGCATACCAGAGATTCTAATTTCCGTTAGGTTCAAAATTTATTTTTTTGATACCGAAAAATTCTACTTTTTCGGTATGTGTTTTGCATACCATAATTTTTTTTTGGTACCGTAAACTCGTAATTTACGGTATGAAATTTTTTTAATTTTATACCGTAAATTCATATTTTAAAAAACGAAACTACTCATTCAACAACAACAAAACAACATTACATGATCACCGAATGCAAATACGACACCCAACTACAACATTAAAAAAAACCAAACCCAGCGATTATTAAATGCAACAGCTCGTTCAACAACAACACAACACAACATTACATGACCTAGTCACCGGTGCTAATCCTTGGCAATGGTCTATCAACCTTAGGAATGATCTATTGAAGTCTATGGATGGATGTTGAATTGTTGAGATGTTTTGATATGATTGCTTTATGATTGTGTGACTGTTGATGTGCTGATTGTTAACATGTCAGTAGTAGGTCGCCTAGGCGACACTAGGGTTGATCCTTATGTTGATTAAAGATGTCTAATAATCTGATTAACATGTTGATATTTATGTATTGGTTGTATATGATATATGTGGGTCTGATGTATGAGTCAAGGGTGTCACCCTCTCGATAGAGGTTTGTGAATCCCTAGACGGTAGTAGGAAGTATTACCGCCGTGCTCTGTTTGTGGTGATAGCCGGGTCAGTGTACCCGAGGTTAGTGTACCTGAGGTATAGACGGGATGGTAATGAGATCAGTCGGTGGCCTTGAGGGTATGTGTACTCAGCCAAGATCTTGAGGGTATGTGAACTCGGTCTTTCCGACGAGGCTCTGCATGTCTGTGGTACCGAAGGTATGGAGTAGTTTGGAGAGAGTCGGTGACCTCGAGGGTATATATACTCGGTTATCCGGATGAGTATCCAGGAATCCACCTCTGACTGGTGGAAAATCTTGGCCATTGCTGTATAGGGAATGTCGTCCTAGTGCACAGGACGGTACCTTACTCCGGCAATCGGATATGGTAGTATGGGATGCCGTAACCGGTAATCAGAGATGGTAGCTTACCAGGATATGTTCTCTGGACAACCAACTTATGTCTCATTTTCGGTACCCTAAGATTGGTAATCGGTCTAGGGGATAGGGCGTTATTGGCCCGTAATATTTAGCAATCTGTGGTTAGGGCAAGTAGGGCCGGTGATCAGCCCGAAAGCTCGGTATTCTGTGTCAATTGGGTCTGCAGGGCCGGTGATCAGCCGAAAGACCAGTGACGCGTGTCAGTCTGTGGTATCAGAGTATGATGTGGCATGTGACCGTGTGGTCAGGATTGTCAGTATGACGTATCAGTATGGTTTGGTTAGTGACCGTGTACTCAAGAGTTTGAGTGTGTATTGGTGGTAACAGTCATGTTAATGATTGTTGTGATGTGATGTTGTTATGGTGTGCACGATAACAGTTACTCTGTTATGCTGTTTTCCTGTTGTTAGTGATTGAAGAGTATCTTACCCCTTTGTTTCTGTGTTTTCTATATTATATTATGATGAATAGCAGATGGACAAGAAAATCAAGAGCCTGGGAAGCAGTGTTGCATCACTGCCAGTGCGTCCTGTTGCGTACTCTGATATTGAGTTGAAAATGCATTGTTGATGAGTCAGGACAAAGTGACACCCTGTCTCGGCGGGGTGTTACATTAGTGGTATCACAGCAGTTCGGTTCTAACCGGACTGTGGGGAGGGTCATGTTACTGGCCGTGTTTAGAGTCTAGTTTTCTCCACATTGGATGCCAACTGAGTTGAGGTTGGATAGAGAGTTTGACACTAGGAATCCTGTTCCGGAAGAATAATATCCTTTAAATTTTCGGGGATGAAATTCTTTAAGTGGGTAGTAATGTGACATCCTGAATTTTAAACAATAATTAAATTAGATAACTAGGTGATAAACGAGTGTTAAAAACATTAATTAGGAATAAAATGGGCTTAAATGACACTCAGAAACCCTAGAAAAGAGATAAGAAATTATCAGAATAGTCTAGAAGTCCCTAGAATAGTCTGGAATGCCCTAGAAAGACGTAAAAACTCTTGAGAATCTTCTAGAACGTCAAAAATAAGATATTTACGGTCAGCCTCCATCGCGACGCGACGAGACCAATGTAAGTTAGGTCGCGACACGATATAAGTCGGTGGGTAAGTCGGTGGACCAGAGCGTGGGATTGCTGACACGTGTCCCTCATCGCGACACGATGGCCTTTGTGCCTGGAGACCATCGCGACGTAATGGACCCAAAATGGCTATAAATACCACCCTTCACCCACCATTCTCCTCACTTCTTCCAAAGGATCCTTTGGGAGGGCGTGAAGGAGCTTGGGAGGCGCGACAGGGACGCGGGGACGGGATGTAAGCGGCAGCAGTCTTCTAAGCCAGGTAAGGGGGAAAATACCTTAATCACTAGGGAAAATAGGTAGTAGAGTAGTATTGTTAGCATGTGTATGGGACCTTAACCCTACTAGGGGTTGATAACAGCAGCACCTCAGGAGAGGGGCTGTGACCTGTGATAGCTGAGTACAGTTGTCAGAAGTCTATCAACCTTAGGAATGATCTATTGAAGTCTATGGATGGATACTGAATTTTTGAGATGTTTTGATATGATTGCTTTACGATTGTGTGACTGTTGATGTGCTGATTGTTAACATGTCAGTAGTAGGTCACCTGAGCGACACTAGGGTTGATCCTTATGTTGATTAAAGATGGCTAATAATCTGATTAACATGTTGATATTTATGTACTGGTTGTATATGATATATGTGGGTCCCATGTATGAGTCAAGGGCGTCGCCCTCTAGATAGAGAATTGCGAATCCCTAGACGGTAGTAGGAAGTATTACTGTCGATGCTCTGTTTGTGGTGACACTACAAGAAATAGCGGGATTACCGACGGCCAAAAGCCGTCGGTAATCCACAAATACCGTCGGTAATAAAAAAATTCCGACGGATTACCGACGGCCTAATGTCCGTCGGTAAACTGCGCGTCGCAAATACGTACCGACGGCTTTAACCCGTCGGTAAATTTCCGACGGTTTTAACCCGTCGATAATTCCGATGACATTTCCGACGGCTTTAACCCGTTGGTAAGTTTCTGACGGCTTTTCTGATGGTTTTAACCCGTCGATAATTCCGATGACATTTCCGACGGCCATGACCGTCGGTAAATCCGAACTTTAAATTTTTTTTGAAAATTGTTTAAATTTTTATTAAAAAATTATTTACTTTTTTAAATTATTTAATTTTAATTTCTGTAATCAATTTAATTTATTTATCCATTTAATTAACGATTACTAGTTATCACATTTAATAATTAATTTCTTCCTGTATTTAAAAATCTAATGCGATAACATAACTATAAAACAAATTAAAAAAAAGAAACGTAACAAATAAATAAAAAATTCGATTTAACAAAACAAGAATAAAAAATATCCGAAAATATAAAAAATATCGATACAAACATAACTAATAGTCACGATAATCATGATCATGATCACTATCTACATCATCGACATGATCACCAAGACTATGAGGCGAGGCGAGGCGGTGGAAGAGGCGGTGGTGAGCTAGCAAATGGTACAGATCCTCCTGCCGGGCCGCAAAGACTGAGCCAACATGGCAGCCGTCCCGGCGGGCCTCCTCTCTGGCTGACGGCCGCGATCCGCCGCCGCTTTCGGCCGCTAATCGCCGCCGCCGTCCCATGGCTCACTTCAACTCTGCTATCTCCTTCTCATCCGCGGCAGAAGACGATCGGCTGGGCGACTCTCCAAAGAAGCGGCGGGCCCTTTCTTGTAGTTCTTTGGCAAGGTCGCCAAAGACCGTATAGGCGACTCTTCTTCTTGCCGCCAACAACATACGCCAAACCATCGGCCGACGACACTGGGTCCTTCGGGCTCGAGAGGCGGGGAACATGAGGATGTCCGAGATCTAACCCGAGACATCCTCGCCAAACTCCTCCTCACAAACATAAACAAATTAGTCAATTTTTATTGTAATAAAACAATATAAACATTGTTAAAAAACTATTCATTATGTTTTATAATTACCTGGTCCGCCTCGACCGCCATCGACAAACTCACCTGCATCTTTCCTAATATGAGTTGCACGATGGAGCTCGTGCAATCGAACCTCCTTTGCAAATCACGAGATGTAATTATTTAATAAAAAAGCTTAACTAAATAATAATAATAATAATAATAATAATAATAATAATAATAATAATAATATAAAACATACAAGTCGAAATTTGCGTCGCTGACCGACCGAACCTCCAAAGATGCAAGCTCCCACCCTTTTCAGAGGCTCTATTCTTCTTCGCCTTCTCGCTTACCACCTTGAACTCAGGGGAGTTCCAGTGCGCTTGTAGCTGCTGCCAGATCTCATCTCCTATCCAAGTGGGCTGCCCATTGAGGCGGGCATCTCTAAGCATATCTCATGTATGAATATAATACGTTATTAAAAATAATTGAGATTCATGAAATAAAAAAATAATACGCAACAAAAAAAATAAACAACTTACTCTGAAAGAATTGAACATGTGCCTCCGCTCACCGTCGGCGTCCCAGGTGGGCCAATAGGTGTGGTAATTTTGCTCAATTACTTAGTGATAGCCTTCATGGTGGCTTTGTGGAAGGAACCTAAACAATAACAACATACCAAACAAGTTAAAAAAATATAGGTTAAACTGTAATTTTCGTCCCTTATCTTTTTTTAGTTTTCATTTAAGTCCATTAAGTTACAAAAATTACTTCAATTTCGTCCTTTCTTTTTAATTATTCTTTTTTTGTCTTAGACGAAATACCATCTTACACGTGGCAGTTTGTTTTATTTTATTTTATTTTTCTGCCACGTGTCAGATGGTGATTCGTCTAAGAAAATATGAATAAATAAACAGAAAAGACGAAATTGATGTGATTTTTGAAGTTTAAGGGACTTAAATGAAAACTAAAAAAAGATAAGGGACGAAATTGAAAACTAAAAAAAAAGATAAGGGGCAAAAATGTGTATTCAACCTACATACTCACCCTCTACCAGCTGGCCTGATAGCAACTCGGCCATCATACAAAGATCCCGAATATCATCAACGACCTCCTGCTCATCCTGCCGCCGCCAACCTCCTCGTCTGCTGAACCAGTCGATCGGTGCCTGGCCCACACTATACTCCCGATCGGACACATGAGTGTCGCACCGCCTCAAACACAAAATGAGAGGAAGAAGCGGCAAGTGTGCTGGAACCCTGGGGTGGGCATCATGTAAATGGGTGTCGATCACGAGAAGGTCTGCATCTTTGTGTAGGTGCCCAATGTGGCGTAGGCTGCGTAGGGGGCCGAACTCATTTGGAGCTTTGTGTAGGCGTAGATGTATGCGGATGCTGTGTGGATGACAACATCGCATTGCCAGCATCATCAATCCTAATAATGTTCGGCCTTCGACGACGAGGGGGGTCGACAGTGATGCCCTTCCCCTTCCGTTGACCACTACTTGGGTGGTTTGGGCCTGAACTGAACCTCCCGATGCCATATATGTCTATAGAGCAATTCAATAATACTTGATCATGAAATATTATATTTAAACATAACAATATTAAAAATGAATTCCAAAAAATAAACAAGTTATATGAAAATAATCGACAAAATAAAATATGTTGTTAGACATTAAATTCTCTAATTGTAAAAAGTTAAACAAATTTATTACGCCATTCTACCCACTCGCTCGCAAGATCGTCTTGAGATCTTGATGGTTACGCCACTTCTTCATTTAATTCCTCATCTCCATTTACATCTTCATATGTGATTGGATCGTCATGTAGTCGAGAAATGGGTTCAACCGTTTACTACGTTGACATGAGACATCTCATCCACTTGATAAGCCACTTCTTCCTGTGGATCATTTGCTTCAATGCGACCCCTTGGTTTTGTCTTTATTGCAACACACCAACCTTGTTTGTCCCTTCGAGTTGACGGATAAGGGACATAATACACCTGTCTTACATGTTGTGCTATGATAAACGGATCAAACATTTGGTATCTTCTGCTCATGCATATGTCAACAGTATTATATTTGCGATCTATTCTTGTGCCTCTACTTGATGGATCAAACCAATTACAATAAAATAGCACTATTCTTTTAGTATAGTCTAAAGTATTGTATGCCAGCTCATATATATGTTGAATCACGCCGTAGAAGTCGTCTTCACCTCCCTCTGTGGCACCTTTTACATAAACTCCGCTGTTAAGCTTTTTTCCCCTCTGTTTTTGCGTGAGTTTGAAGTTTGCAACAGTTTACGAAATACGTGTGCCATTCTTTTACACGTGATTTAGGACCATGAGATAAATTTCTCAAGTGTTCGATTATGGGCGATTCTGACTCGCTATACACCTGCGTATACACATGCACAAGTGATTTAGGGTTCCTTTTTGCAAACAATCTTTTGTATTTTCAAACAACAAATAGTTGAAATAGGACTAAAAATACATACCTGGCTCCTAAACGACGTTGGGAAATATTCATGAATATAGGCAGAAGAGTCTTGTTCGCTTATGGGCTTAGTTAACAAGAATGTCCTGAACAAGTCATTATCAAACAAATGATCATGAATAGGTTTGGACTAAATAAATTGAAAGTGGTCAAAAGTATACATACGTAAGATATGGTGATACTTCGGCACAGTTGATCAACACGTGAATGTGTACTGACTTCCAATCTTCTCCCGTTAACCAGGACTTCAGCTCCTATCCAGCATGACGACCGGGAAGGCAAAACACTGATAAGGCCAGCGGGTGCCTTTCACTTTCAATTTCTATTTCATTCCTATTATTTGTTGGTGTCAGCATGAAGTTCGTAAAATAATAGGAACAGAAATGAATTGTCTCACGGTATAAGTAAGTTGCATAAATAGATCCTTCAACCCTGGTCTTATTTTTCACCGACCGTTTTGAGTCACCCATAAATCTACAGAATAACCAGGTTGGTGATCAACATTTCAACATTTAACCCGGGGCAGTGAATAATTATGTTAAAGAATATTTGATTATATTACTTTTCGAATGGATACATCCATCTGTATTGAACCGGTCCACCGAGCGTAGCTTCATGTGCAAGATGCACTGGGAGATGTTCCATAGAGTCAAAGAAACCAGGGGGAAATATTCTCTCCAACTTACAAAGAATGACTGGTATGTTACGCTTCCATCTTGATAAGATCATCATCTCTCAATGTTGCGGAACACAAATCTTTAAAAAATTGGCCGAGTTACGTAAGTGGATTTAAAATCTTTGACGGCAGGGAACTAAATGCAATAGGAAGTAAACATTCCATGCATCCATGACAATCATGGCTTTTCATCCCAATCATTGTTCCTTTGTTCACATCGCACATCTTGCCAAATTAGAAGAATAACCGCCTGGCATTCAAGTTCTTTTATCCACCGACAGATCGACCTAGCTTCCTCAACAGTTAAAGAGTAACAGGCTTTGGGTTTGAGGTTTTCCCATTCGACCGAGTCGTCAAATGCAAGTCCTTTCGCTTACAAGAAAGTGGTAAGTCGACCTGGCCTTATCATTGTCTTTCGTTCTTCCTCTAACGTTCATCATCGTGAGAAAAACATTGTCAAAAAGTTCTTCTCAATGTGCATAACATCAAGGTTGTGTCTCAACAAATTATCTTTCCAATACGGTAAATCCCAAAAAATACTTCTTTTAGTCCAATTGTGCCATTGTCCATATCCTTCAAATCGATCCAATTCACCAAAATCTGTGATTTTTGGCAGATCCATAACTCGGTAAAAATGCATTGGGATGTCAACCTCGGGCTGCCATCTAATTCAACTTCCCCCTTCTTGAAGGCGTTCTTATTCCGTCTAAATGGATGATCTGCTGGTAAAAACCTGCGATGTGAGTCAAACCAAGAACTCTTCCCCCCAAATTTCAAGGTAAAGGCCTTTGTATGCTGCATGCAATGGGGACATGCCATCTTACCATGAGTACCCCAACCAGACAACATGCCATATGCAGGGAAGTCATTAATGGTCCACATAAGAGCTGCCCTCATTGTAAAGTTCTTCTTTCGTGCAACATCATAAGTCACAACGCCATTCCACAACCTTTTGAGATCGTCAATGAGAGGCTGTAAGTAGATGTCAATACCATCTGTTGGATTATCTGGACCCGGTATAATACAAGTCAAGAACATATAGGGCTTAGACATGCACATATCAGGAGGAAGATTGTATGGGGTAACAATAACTGGCCAGCAAGAATAAGGTTTCGCCGTTGATTGAACATATGGGGTAAAACCATCAGAGCATAAGCCAAGTCGTACATTACGTGGATCTGCTGCAAATTCGGGATTCACACGATCAAAGTGCTTCCAAGCTTCACCATCACATGGATTTTAATAGTTTATAATTAGTGTCTGATACGATTAATTTGGGAATCAATTTCCTCGACAGAATTCATGTCTTTGTGTAATAATATGTCTTTCATATGTTAAATTTTTTAGTTTAATAAACGTTGTTTGTATTTACAGTATAGTATATAGTTATAATCTGTAAATATTTTGGAGATTAATATGGTTACTATCTCAATATAAATTGGTTTCTATAAGTATAGCGAGACGTAGCATGAACATAGGATCAGAGATTCACTTATTGAAATTGAGTTTATGTGTTGCTTGCTAAATGAATAATCTACATGCTACCTTACTCTAACATAAAATATACATCAAACAAAATTCCTCTGTGGAGAGAACTATACATCACTTCAACATAAAACATCCTTTGTTAGCCAAAACACACATCACCTCAAAATTCTATCTCTGGAGAGAACTATGAAGCAAATCAAATAAATATGTATTGCAAGGGGGTCAACACCAACCCTTTTCCACCCAATGAGTCAACCGACATTTTGTTAGAGTGCATCCCTAATTCTCGAGAACAAGAGAGTGTCCACGCCCTTCGATGTGAGTGGCAGCCTCTGAGCAATGTCGTGGCCTCGAACTAAAAATATAGAAAAACATAGAAAATTTTAACTAACAAGCTACCAAATAGCAATCAACAAAAATGAGCAGGATGCCAACCAAACAACAATCATGTTATAAAATAATTCCAAATAAACCCCAAGTAAGCTTTTTGGCTTTCACTATTTTTATCAAATCATGAATTCTCAAAAGCTATTTAACCTCCTCATGTAAAACATATAATAGAGCATAATAGAGTGGTGGTGGTGGTGGTGGCGGCCTGGTTTCGCGAACAATCGTTGAAACGTTGGAATAATTGGAACTTAGGCTTAACACAAAAATTAAATAGAAAAGCACAAATGTAAAGACATACATCATATATTATCCTAATACATTTATCCAATTAAAATGTTAAAGCGATCAAATACTAATGTACATAACATGCATAATATAAAATAGAGGCTAGCTAGTGGCGGCTCCTTGAGGAGTCCCAGGACAAAATCGGGCGGTAGAATCCTCAGGAAGGAGTCGATGGAGTGTAATGCTACGGTGGGAGAATATTTTGGTGTGGACGGAGTGTAATCCTCTCCGATTGGAGAATACTCAGGTGAGGTCGAGTGTAATCCTCTCCGATTGGAGAATACTCGGTGTGGATGGAGTATACTCCAAGATCTCATCGTCATCGCTGGAGACCTGAATGATGTATGTCCCTCGATGAGCATCACCTGTAGCTACAGGCCTCCTGGGATCACCATCTTTGGTTCATCAAATCACGATCCTCAAGACGATCCTTAGTCACGATGACAAAGCTATTTCGATACTCCTCGCAGACATCATCGGCCTCTGGAAGGTATAGGAGGATCACGATGGCGAGCATCGCGATCCTCAATCGTCACAAAGCTATTCCGATACTCCCTTGCAGACATCATCGGCCTCCTGGAAGCCCTACCTCGACCATGGTTTCCATCTAAAGACATTGTCTCGTTGTTGGCAACACTGGTCAGTCATGAGCATATAAGCGAAAATAATCGAATTACAACAAAACGAACAAAGGCATAGGTTTGCAGTATTTAAGACTTTATTAGATATTTTTTCAATATTTTTTCAAATCATGATGCTAACCGAAGCAGGATCGCGCTAATTAGAATTGTTTTTTTCCCCCTTCTAATTAGCATGCTTAAGACAAACTTTTAACCTTGGACATAATATAAGTATCCTAAACTTTTAAAACAACTAACAATCCACAAAATCAATAAGAGCAGAGCAACCAGTCAAACAACTAACAATCCACAAAATCAATAAGAGCAGTAACAACCATCAAACAACTAATAATCTCACGCGATTACTACTCTTGCAAAGCTACTAAAACAAAAATCAAATACCAACAACAGGGAATACAAACAAACCTTAGTTCCCAAAATCACAGAACACAAAATTGGAGGTCAAGCCACAAAAGAATACCTGTGATGCACCAAAAACCTTCAAAATCACGTCAAAAACCTTCAAATCACTTCAAGAACCTTCAATCGTTCCTGAAACATCGAAAAGAAACACCAAATCAATTTGGGATTCGGAAGAAAAAAACACGAACAAAGAAGGGCGAATAGAGGCGAGAGAATAGAGCGGTGGTGGCAGAGGTGATGGCGGACCACGGTCTTTGTAGAGGTGGTCGCGGAAGGTCTTGTGGAGGTGGTGGCGGTGGGCGGTCTTTGTGGAGGTGGCGGCGGCGTTACGTGGAGGTGGCGGCGGATAGAGAGAGATGAGAGAGCGAGAGAGAGAGAGCGGAACCACGGTGGTGGTGGTGGTGGTGGTGGTGGCAGAGAAACGCGGTGGTGGTGGCGACTAAGACGTGGTGGTGTGGGCGGTGGTGGTGGTGGTGGTGGAGAGAAAGAGTGAGAACAGTGAGAGAGCAGAGAGAATAGAGTGGTGGTGGTGGTGGCGGCCTGGTGGTGGTGTGGGCGTGGTGGTGGCGGCGTAGTGGTGGGGGCGGAGGAAGAGAGGAAGTGAAAGAGAAGAGGGATGAAGATGGAGGAGAAAGGGAAGGCCTGGATTACGGTTATTATCACGCGTGCAAGCGGCTTTGCAAGCGGTCTAGGCCTTGATGGCGTTCGGCATTCTGCAAGCGGGTTTTTAACTACCAAGCGGTATAAGGCCGTCGGTATTTGAAAAATAGGCGCGAAAATGAAATATCTTTGAAATTACCGACGAGCATTGACCGTCGGTAAATCAGATTCCATTTACCGATGGACTTGTTGTTTTACCGACGGCTTGGCCGTCGGAAAATCCAACGTTTAACCGACGGTCTCTGACCGTCGGTATATGCCCGTCGGTAAATCCGAATTTTCTTGTAGTGTGATAGCCGGGTCGGTGTACCCGAGGTTGGTGTACCTGAAGTATAGACGGGATGGTAATGAGATCAATCGGTGGCCTTGAAGGTATGTGTACTCGGCCAAGACCTTGAGGGTATATGAATTCGGTCTTTCCAACGAGGCTTTGCATGTCCGTGGTACCGAAGGTACGGAGTAGTTTGGAGATAGTCGGTGACCTCGAGGGTATATGTACTCGGTTATCTGGACGAGTCTCCAGGACTCCACGTCCGACGGGTGGATAATATTGGCCATTCCTGTATAGGGAATGTTGTCCTAGTGAACAGGACGGTACCTTACTCCGGCAATCGGATATGGTAGTATGGGATGCCGTAACCGGTAATCAGAGATGGTAGCTTAACAGGATATGTTCCCGGGACAACCAACTTATGTCTCATTTTCGGTACCCTAAGACTGGTAATCGGTCTAGGGGATATGGCGTTATTGGCCCGTAATATTTAGCAATCTGTGGTTATGGCAAGTAGGGCCAGTGATCAGCCCGAAAGCTCGGTATTCTGTGTCAATTGGGTCCTGTAGGGCCGGTGATCACCCGAAAGACCAGTGACACGTGTCAGTCTGTGGTATCAGAGTATGATGTGGCATGTGACCGTGTGGTCAGGATTGTCAGTATGACATATCAGTATGGTTTAGTTGGTGACCGTGTACTCAAGAGTTTGAGTGTGTATTGGTGGTAACAGTCATGTTAATGATTGTTGTGATGTGTTGTTATTATGGTGTGCATGATAGCAGTTACTCTGCTAGGCTGTTTTCCTGCTTGTTAGTGATTGAAGAGTGTCTTACCCCTTTGTTTCTATGTTTTCCATAATAGATTATGATGAATAGCTGATGGACAAGAAAATCAAGAGCCTGGGAAGCAGTGTTGCATAACGGCCAGTGCGTCCTGTTGTGTACTCTGATATTGAGTTGAAAATGCATTATTGATGAGTCAGGACAAAGTGACGCCCTGTCTCGGCGGGGTGTTACATGATCCAGCTCCAAGCTTTCGCCGTATCTTTTGCTCCAGATCTTCAATGGTGATGGATGTCTTGATCCTAAATATTTTTGGGACATTGCATTCAAAAACATGCCGTCAGCACTTGTTGTGATTCTGCCATTGTGATAGACAATGGCAAGGCTCGAATCCATCGAGAACTGAGTTGACTGTGTGAGTGACATGGCTCACGAATGAGCTAAGGGATGAAATTGATTTAAGGTTTAGGGTGAAGTTGTGTGTGTGAAGAAGGGCTTTATTTATAGGACTCTTGATGCAATCTGAACCGTTAAAAGTGTCGGTCGCATCTCGTTCGTTGATATTTTTTTGCAAAAGAATTGGTTTTTTAAAAAGACAATAAATAAAAAGCTTGATGCAATCTGAACCATTAAAAGTGTCGGTCGCATCTCGCCCGTTGATATTTTTTAACAGAAAGGACAAAAAGCAATTGATTCCTTCTGGCCCACACGCAGTAGCAAAGGACAAGACAATAAATAAAAAGCACGCACAGTAAAAAAATAATAAAGTTCACTTCAGATCACTAAAATACAATAATAAAGTTCATTTCAGATCACATCAATCGTCGTCCAAGTGTATACGGTCATCTGGATCCTGTGGTGTATTCTGACGCAACGGTGGAAATAATGTAAACCATTCATGCAATCGAGCAGCATACAGTGTTGCCCATGAATGAGCCTCAAGATAACAATGTTGACACCAACTAGGAGCGATGTTAGGCAATAAACATCCGAGCTTCAGAAATAACTGAAAAATGCAAATTAATTAGACACATTTTACATAAAAAAATTAAAATTAAGTTAAAAATAATAGATGATGTAAAAAAAATTACTTGTACCCAGTGATTACGGTTGACAAACCTAATACAAATTATAGCGTTACTTGATTGGGTTGGGTGACACATGCCCCTAAAAGGGAAAAATGTTCAACACGTCCGACTGCACTCATTCAAAGAGACTAGAATCAATTTATATTTTGTCGTTATTATATAACCCATGTCTGGTAAGGATATCCACTTGTCACGAAAGTAGGTACCAATTACACCTAGCAACGACTCCCTCAATTCTTGATATTGATCTCCAAAAAGCTGGCCATATAAATCATAATGCACTCTGATCTCTTTTTCCAAATCTTGCCGAACGACAGGCCATCCATCCTTAGATTTACCAAGTAATGCTACAATCGAACGATATCCGCAGTTTCCATCATCTTTGACGTCTACTATGTCCTCAATATATGGATGAAACTGCGCAAGAAATTGACCCAGGTAAGGCAATCGTTTCTTTTTCCTTGTGGGTACATTAGATGGTACATTAGATGCCTTTGATGTATTCCCAGATGGTACGTCAGAATACATCTTGTCCACATGCTCAAAATATGATGGGTCTCACCTAACATCATATCCATCCATTGTTGGGGCCTTACCTTTACCATTTTTCGGTGCTCCCTTAGTCTTCACCTTTTCAGGAGGTGGAAACTTTGAAGTTGTGCCCGGAAATACAAGTTCACGCACTTTGGCAAACAGTGTCCTCTTGCCAATAACGTTAAGTGACCGAAATCGTATTACCAATGCATCCCACTGAAGCGCAAGCTCTTCCTCTGACACCCCGTCTTCTGTCTCAACTTGATGTTGTTGCTGTTGGTTTTCACCAAAATGTAAACTCCTCCAGTGCAAGTGAACTGCCTCCAATGGAATATGTACAAACAGCCTAGTGTAACCCGCCAACTCAGAAGCACAGGGTAACCCATATGTCATTCTGATAAGGCAACCACAAGCAGATTTATCAATACCCACATATTTTACTCTACTGTACTTGTCGGCAATATGTTGTAGTGCAGTCCTTGATACAAATCCATGCAATCTGATAAACAAACGGTTGTTGTGCCTTTGTTCCATTACGTTTATGCTTCTTTCAAATGATACCTTTATCTCGGTGTGTTGCAGTGCAAGCATATTGTTTATAGCTTCCCAACAATTACACAGGTCACCCCTACTATTTTGTAGATTCCTCTTCAATGTCCAATGTGCAGACTCAACCCTAATAACAAAAAAAAATTAAACCACATCAGATGCAATGACATAATTAAAAAAAAAATATTTATCAACATAATTTTATCTACTGGTTTTAGCATACCTATTTGTTGTTGTATTTTCTAAGTGCATCACTCGGTTGGTCCATGCCGCAACAAACTTTTCCTTGTAGGGACTCAACCATGTATTCTTGACATATTCGATAAAAATAGGAAATTCTGAACATACACACTCAAAATTCATCAACCGCTGCTCATACTCAAACTCGTCAGTCGCATTAACAACACCATCTCATGCATCCTTCACTGCCTCATGTTTGTCTTCATGAAATACTAACTTCTTGCATTTCGCATAGACATTCTTACCTATGTGAAATTGACATAGCAAATTGGTCGAGTTAGGAAAAACAGACGCAATTACATTCATCAAATCAAGATCTCTGTCGGTCAGAATAACTTGAGGAAATGATTCATCTCTCACAAACAACTTCTCTAGTGCCCAGACAAAGTTATCCTGCTGCTCAGAATCCAAATAGGCAAATGCCACTGTGTATGTAAGAGATGTACAAGTAACACCAACAATTTCAAACAGTGGCATCCGATATCTGTTGGTTTTGTAGGTGTTGTCCATGAACAAGACAATGTGAAATGTATTCAATAAATTGATGGCATCTGGATGTGCCAAAAAACATCTCTCACAACGTCGGAATCGTGATGTCTTCTATACCAGAACACATATCGATCACGTTGGATTAAGTTCAACAAATGTTGCATTTCAGTTCTTGGACCTTTCTGAGTTGATCGAAACTTATGCCGCTCATTATATACTTGACTGATGGTAGTGAGATTGCCCTTATTGCGCTATTTTAGTGTCAATAGAATGCTTCCCGGCCTTACATTGTTCTTTTTCATATCATGAACAATTTCTTTCTCATTTTGGCATAAACGACCAACAAATAGATGACCCGTCATACTTTCAGGTATCTGATAGTTGTGAATTCCACAAAGGACCCTAAGTATCCAGCCTTCACCCGTTGACAGATGTCTTCCTTTAAGCGCGAACGGACACTCACACTTATGAAATCTAGTTGACTTTGAAAAACTTGATGATTTGGATCTATACTTTTCACCCCTTTCACAACCCAGAATGATTTTCGTTTTTCTTCCTCTTTGTCCCGTTTCTATGTCTGATCTTACAATGACAACAACTATATTGTTTTCCTTCCCAACCTCTCGAGCCCAATACAAAAGATCATCTCGTGTAGGAAATATCTAGAAAAAAAGTATTAAACTTAATGTTTTGATGATAAAAATACGACATATTCACAATATTAAATAATAATAAATTTTCTGCGTAGTAGTGAATACGGCACTACAATCGACAACTTGGGAAACGTTGGTAGACTTGTTAACTTCGTCAGAATTGAAGGCACTAAAATCATCCATTTCCAATAAAACTAAAACAAAACAAACAAACAAAATATGATAAATTATTATGTGGAAAAAAAAGTTTGAAAAAAAAATAAAATATAACAATAACGTACCAAAAATTATGAATTTTCGATAAATATGTTTTATGCCGTAAATTTATTATTTCTGGTACGTAACAATGAAAAATACGTACCAGAAATAATGAATTTACGGTATAAAACATATTTACCGAAAATTCATAATTTTCGGTACGTTCTAAAAAATATAAAAATACATACCAAAAATAACGAATTTACAGTATTATACCATAAATTCGTATTTTCGATGATCTCACACTTTACTGTAAATTCCAATTTACGGGAGAGACTCCGTTTTTGAAAAAAATGGGGACAAAAATGTGAAAGTGGGATATGAGTTGAAAATTACTAGGGGTATTTTGGGTTTTTTGGAAATTGGGGGTGTACTCAAAAGGTGGGGGTTGCATTTAATATTGGCCAACTCAAATATATGCAAACAAAATAACCATATTTGGTGGTCCAAAATATAAGCACAATGTAATTAATTTCACTCTATTTAATAAATGATATCATTCTCAAAATACGTTTCAATTAATTCAGATTTTATTTTCTAATAACCTTTTTTTATTATCATGAAATAATTTCTCATAAAAAATTAAATGAAGGGAAAGAGAAGTTTGAGAAATGCATTTATTTTTTTAATTACATTAAAAAAATTAAATAAAATTAGCTAATTAGTTTGAATTTAGTTATTTTTGTTTATATTTGAGTCTGGAGAGAGTATGTCACAGCAACATTAGGCCGGGAACAATAACATAGTTTGTAGACACATTATGAGAGGAATGGTAACAACACACACACTTTTCATGGTTTTGTGCTTGCCATATTTCTATGCTTATTATTGATTAAATGTTTAGGCAAATATTAATGAGTGTCTTAAAGGCATTATTTAAAAAATTTAAAAATATAAGTTTTTATAGAAAAATGTACATTTAAGATATTGAGAAAAAATATACTTTATTTTTTAATAAATAATTACATTGTTTGGAATATTTAAACAATACTATTAGAATACTCATAAGCAAGACACAAATGTTTATCGAAGGCAACTAAACTTGATTATTTGTTTTTTGGAGTACTACTCCTAGGTAGGATCGAAAACCACAAACGACATCACTATGAGACCAATTGAATGCTTGATAAAATACGTAATGATTCCTTTTTTTTTTTTGTAGTAATTACTTTGCAAGACTCAAGACAAAAGCACTAAAACCGCAGCCAGTGAACTTATGACAACCACTACATATTTCTTTTATCAATTATTGACATCGGTTTTGTACAATTGGTCCTCTTTGGAATCCATTATCCGACAAAAAACGCGAGGGAAGTTTATGGTTCCCAAGACTCCTTTTCAAAAGAAAATTATGCGCAATGAATCCAACCATGTCATGAGCAATGAATAAGAGGGTGACATGTAAATAGGGATGGCAAAATGGGCCGCCGGCCAATTTGGCCGTCAAAATCGTGTTCAGCGTAAAAATGGGTTAAGCGTCCGGCCGTCGAGGATTATGGGTTGAGATGTTGGCGGCCCGATCTATGACGGGTTAGGCGAACAGGCGATCCGTTAAAAAATAAAAATAACAAAAATAAATTAAAAAATAAATAAAAATCTAAAATTTACACTAAAATCGGCCAAAACCGGCCAACTTGTCAAGCCGACCCTCAAGAGTCCGCCCAAAATAGACCACAATAGTGAGTTGGTTGGCTAGCCCGCCCAAAAATATAAAAAAAAAAAAAGAAAAAATTGTTCAAAAATAGGAAAAAAATATAAAATTATATTTATATATTGGCCCGATGGGTTGGCCCAACCCGACCCGCTCGTGACCCGCAAGGTTGGCGAGCTAAATGGGTTGGGCTAAATGGGCTTGTGCGTTGATGAACCCCAACTCAACCCGGCCCATTTTATGCGCCTAGTGGGCCGGCCCGATGGGCCAAACCCGTTTTGCCACCCCTACAAGTAAAAACAAAATTGAGCTCTCAATCACTTTGATGCCAATCTGGAAATATACTTTGTTCTTATCTAAATACCAAAGTAATTAAAAATGGACGGGTATTGAACCGAAGTAGACAAGAATTTAGGGTTTTGAAATCGGATCGTGGTCGAACCAGAACTAATAAAATATTGTTTTTTAAATATATATATATATATATATATATACACCAAATATATAATATATATACATAACATTTCAATTTATACACAAAATAACAATGTAAAATTGATCCGAGGTGGATCTCAGAAGTGGCCAGAGGAGGAGCGCGAGCGGCGGAGTACGACGGTGGGGGGTGTACCTGCACAAACTCCGATGCTTAAGTCAGTATCGGAGTAAAATGAAGTAAGGAAATATGAACAGTGTGTATCTTTATTGATTAAGTCATGGACCTTTTATAGGTGAGGTCAGACTGCTGACGTGTGGATAGTATCGAGTAACCCTAGATTGAATGTCAGCCGTCGGATGTATCCGATAGCCGGCGTCATTTCTAGGGTTGTGAACGGATGAGGTTACTTTTAGGGATAACGCCGCAATGCCTTATGTTCTAGGGTTTCGCACCGTGGCCATGTCCTTTCTAGGGTTTGTTGCCGGAGAAAGGAACTCCTGGGTCGGGTCGGACAACCTAAGTGGGTCTTGGGCCTATTTGGGTCGGTATCGTACTAGGGTGAATTCCTCTTGTTGTATCGGATCGGCCCGGTTCGGAGTGGTCCTTTCGCCACTCCGGATCAAAAATTAATTATTTTTTTTATTTTTACCCCCAAATTAATAATATGTGCATTACTATCAAGTTATTATACATTACAATGCATTTATGACAATAATTAATATTTTTTGTGGTAATATTTTTATTAAAAGAAACAGTGAAACACTTTCGTCAGCAGCAGTAGTGTAGTGTAATTAAATTGCATCCCTATATATTAGTGAAAGTTTAGTTCCAAACTACGAAAGAAAGGAATCTTTTTGTATGTGGTATCGTGATTATGGGAATTAGCAATAATAAGCACAGAAATATGGCAGGCACAAAACCATGAAACGGGAGGGATTCCTCTTTGCTGTATCTTTCATGGCAGGCATATCACGAGTACAATAACATTAAATTAAACTTAATTAAAATTTTGAAATATGTTCTGTAATGCCAGTGGAGTCTGATTTCACTTTTCATAACCATATCTTATATCTATATTCCTTCGAATGTACAGGGGATCATCGAGTAGTAATAACTGTCACAGTTGAACCAGTATAGCAAATATAGAAAAATCACTTTTGGATAGTACCCTGTAAAGATTTTGGAAAGAAAAGCAAATGTAACCTTCAAATAGGTAAGAATTTAATTAATCTAAAATGAAGTGCAAATGCAGAGATATAAATATTGGTTAAAATTATCAAAGGTTCAGATTAAAAAAAATACATTTATAATTAAGTATATAATTATTATCACATACTTTATTAATTTTTAATCAATAATTATACTTTGAATTAAACCCCCATAAGAGTAAAATACAAAATGCATAATCATTCTAACAGCCATACTACAGGAATGCGTTGACAAAAAAGCAAATGAAAATATAGCCATCATCAACTATGTAGGGCTGGCAAAGGATTAAAGTCTATGATTCAGTGAGTATCATTTTGCAACTTCTCAACTTCATTTAAATGATTTTTCTCATCAATTAATTAATGAATAAAACAAATTAAATGGTCCCAGTTCACAAAATGGCGGTGCACTCATGGGTCCCCACACACAATTATAAATATAATGCCTACAAAGCGTGAAATGAAGTAAAATGTAAGACCCTGTTTTTTTGAAAGAGGGTTTACTTTATTTATTTAATACTCACTCCATTTCTTATTACATGTCGATTTTTGTGAGAAATATTGTTTTTAATTACTTGTCATTTTCAATATTTAAGATTATATTAATTATTTATTTGTCAATTATACTTTTAACTATTTATTGCAGAGACAGAAATATGTTCTATGGAGTAATAAATGGTCAAGGGTATCATAGAAAAAGACTAATAATTTCATCAAAAGTAACAAAATTTATTAATTTCCTTAGTTATTATAAATTAACCTTAAACGATAAGTAAAAAGGAACGGAGGGAGTACTAGCGATCCACATTTAAAACAAACACATATTTTTACTTATTACTATAGTGTACAAAGTATAATACATATACAAAACAAACAAATAAAAGGATAACCCTACATCCACATGGGTGACATAAGACACACTGGCCGTGACATAAGTAACCAACCTCTGCCTCTAGGCAGGCTTTCTGTAGACTCCCCAAGATGCTAGTACATGTTGTTCTTGTTCGTCCGCTGTTTATTATCATGTAATAAAAATACACCAGAAGAATATAGGGGTAAGATATCCAATAATCTCTATCAATTGGGAAAACAGTATAGCAGAGGAACTGTTACCATGCACGGTGCAATCAAAACATCACAATCGTAACTCACATCACGCCCAGACTCCTGAGAATACAATCACAGACCACGTCATACTAACAACCCGACCACACGGTCACAAATCACAGACTGACAAGTGTCATGATTCTTTCGGGCTGATCATCGGCCCTACTCCGTAGACCAATTACCGATCTTAAGGCACATAAAAAGACATGAGTTGCTTGTCCAGGGAACATATCCTGATACGCTACCGTCTCTAATTATCGGTCATGACATTCCATACTATCATATCCAATTAGCAGAGTAAGGTATCATCCCGTGCACAAGGACGACATTCTCTATACAGAGAATGGCCAGGATTGTCCACCCGTCAGACGTGGAGTCTTGGAGACTCGTCCGGATGACCGAGTACATACCCCTCAAAGTCACCGACTATCCCCAAACCACTTCGTACCTTTAGTACCACGGACATGCAGAGTCTCGCCAGAAAGACCGATTACATACCCCTCAAGGTCTCACCGACTGATCTCATTAGTATCCTGTCGATACCTCAAGTACACCAATCTCGGGTACACCGACCCGGCTATCACCACTATCACAGAGTTTTCGATGGTAATACTCACTATTACCATCTAGGGATTCGCAAACCTCTAACTAGAGGGCGGCACCCTTGACTTATATCTCAAACACACATACATCATATACAACTAGTACATGATGCAAACACTACTAGAAAAATCAATTTTAGAGAGAAAAATTTGAGAGGGACGCATATCCCTCACTAATAGTGACGGATTTAGTGACGGAAAACAAGATATTAGGTGGACTTAAGTTGTATCTAGTTTGTGACGAAGTTAGTGACGGAAAAAATCCGTCGCTAATTTATCCGTCACAAAATCCGTCACAAATTGACTAAAATACATTTAGTGAGGGATTTTTGAGACGGAAAAATACCCTCTCTAACTCTTCCGTCACTAAATTCGTCACAAAAATTGTAAGATGCATTTTTATGACTGAATCCGTCACAAAATTTGTCACAAATAGCGAGGGATATTTTTCCTCACTAATAGCGACGGATTTTGTGAGGGATTTTAAAACTCAATGATCAACGAGGGATATTTTTCCTCACTAATAGTGAGGGATATTTTTTGTCACTATCAGCGACGGTTGATGTGAGGAATTTTTATCTCAGTTATTATTATTATTATTATTATTATTATTATTATTATTGAAACTTGGTCTCACAAGTCACAACACACTTTCCAGAGATCTTTAATTCTCTCTCTCCCCTGGCGCCGTTTCACATTTTCTCTCACATTTCATCACTTCTCAACACTCAGTTTCATCACTTCTCTCTCACGTTTAATTTTCTCAGCGGTTCATGCCTTGGATTCGAGTCATTTTCTGCTTCGACATTTACCCCCAAATCCAACTCGGAAGCCGCACGATTAAGGCTTTGGTTGCGTGAATTTCAAAAGTCCGCTTCCATTATTCACTTTCAAATATTCTCCCAATTTCTAGGGTTCTTATTTTTTTTTATTGACGAATGATTTATTCCAAGAATTCCCCCATCGAACAAAATTATGGCGGCATAGGCTTGTAATTTCGGCATTCCCTGAAAATCTTGCAAACAGACACCAATTTACGGCACGTCTGCCTCGCATCGCCACCAATTCGGAGCCACAAAACCTACCTCCAACGGTGGCGCCTCCGAATTCCACCGTAATCGAGTCACTACCGCCACTCCGAGAAGTCGCAGTTTCAGAACGATTCTTTAGGAGAAGGTATGAACTCAAACCCACCCACACCACTTCGCTTCCTCATCTCTCTCAAACCCACCCACCCACACCACAGATCTCTGCACATCGAGGATGGGAAGTTGTCTTCCATTACTCAGATCGACGAACAATGAAGAGGATGTTCGCTTCCATTACTCAGATCGGCAAACAAGGAAGATGATTTTCACTTTCATTACTCAGATCTCGCTCGTGAAAGAGGTCCCCTAACTCTTTATTTCTCTTTTTTCTTGGTATGTTTCACTCTTTTTGTTACTTACACTCTTGGTTTTTATTCTTCCCTCTTTTGTAATTTTCTATCCCTCTACTTCTTTTGATAGGGACGATGGCAGATTGACACAAATGGGGTTGAAATATTGAAATATCTTGTTTTGGCTTCATCTGGCTTCATTTCTTTCTTTTTTTGCGGCACCCAACGGCCCATGGGTAACTTCCATCGCTACTAGGCAATTCTTGGTGGCTGCACACCCCTGCATCTTTGCCAGAAATTTTGTTCCTGTTGCTGTTCATAAGAAATTTCTAGGGGTTTGATGGTTTCTTTTTTAGTAAGATTTGTTGGTTTTGTATAACAATGTAATGTAATGTATTTGATTATTTGGGTTTATTTTGGCTTTATTTGAAATTTTAGTGTTCTCTATTTAGATTGTTCTGCCATTTTCTTCTCTCTTTGGGAATTTTTGTCTCTCTGCTGGTTAAAATTTTCTAGCGGTGGTGGTGGAAAAAGCGTAATATTCAATTTTTTTTATAATAAATGGAAATTAGCGAGGGAAAAAATCCGTCACTAATAGAGAGGAATTAAATCCCTCACTATTAGCGACGAAAAATGTAATTTTTTGTTTGATTTATGTCTATTCTTTAGTGACGGATTTTATGGAATTGTGAGGGATATTTTTTGTCACAAATTGTGACGGATCCGGATTTCCCTCGCTAAAATTTTTGCGACGCCAAATTCAGTTACGAATTCGTTTCCGTCACAAAATCCGTCACTAATGTGGTTTGTGACGGATTTTTATATGTTTAGTGAGAGATTTTGTCCTTCTCTAAAATCGATTTTTCTAGTAGTGAAACCAAAATACCAACAACTGTAGTTTATTAGCATATAAACATCAGATATAGATCAGAATCTCAACAACTATAATTTATCATAATTAACAGCATATAATTTAATCTTAGTGTAGCATAAGCGACTGTCTATTAATCTTATAACCATAACCTATATTGGTTGATAGGTCTACGGTAACTGTCCTTAGCCACCGCACACCACAATCCCTCTCTTGAGATGTTGCTACTATCAACCCTTAGTAGGTTAAGGGACCCCTACTCATGTTAACAATACTACTCTACTTCCTATTTTTCCTAGAGAATAAGGTATTTTTCTCTTACCTGGCTTAGAAGACCGCTGTCGCCCGTATCACGTTGCTCTTGTCGCTCTTCCTCTTCCTAAGCTCCCCTTCACACTCCAAAGGACCAAATGGAGAGTCTTGCGAAATGGGCAGAGGAGAGCTCTATTTATAGACATAACTTGGCTCCATCGCGTCGCGATGGGCATAGACACAACCTCCCATCACGTCGCGACAAGGACACGTGGCACGAGATCCGCGACGCTGATCACTGACTTAACCACTGACGTTGATTGCGTCGCAGCGGTTTCCTTCGTTTTCTCCGTCGCTTTGCGACGTTCCCGAACCAATAGTGTTCCATTTTTGACCCTCTAGGAGATTCTATGGTGCTCCATACTATTCTAGGACATTCTAGGCCTTTTATGAGTTCTTTTTAGACCCAATTTATCTCTAACTAAGGTTTTATTATCCGATTGTTACTTAATTGTTATTCTAAAATTATTTAAGACTTACTTAAGACTTATTTAAAAATCAGGATGTCACATAATGTATCGTAACGGGTTGAAGTATCCTCGTATTTCTTTTAATAAATTTTTGTTTATAAAAAAAAACTGTAGATGAACTTAATTCGTATGAACTCAATTCGTATGAAAAAATTCACTGTGCAACAGCTAGTAAAAATCAAATTTCAAATGAAATCATTTCACTTGTCAAGTTTCAAAATAAAACTCTGATCCATCAATAAATAAATAAATAAATAAATAAATAAATAAATCTCTGTTACGCTGAAAACTGAAACATGAGAATATGCTGTTTATACCGTTAGTTTTTGCAAATTATGAATATTATGGTCAATTATTGTTAATATGATTACATATAGTAATTTTGAAAGAGAAAAAGTAGTCAAGGATAATGATTGTTTTATTCTATCTGCTAGAACTGTGAACACTTTGAATTATTCAAGAAAAATATCGAGTGTCATTCAATATTCTAATATTATATAATAAATTTAAATTAAATTATCTTTTTAATAGTAAGATAATTTGATAAAACAAAAAAATTCACAAAATTATATCATATTTTCCTTCATGGAGTCACTAATCACTCTCGTATTATCATGAAAGGACTCATGCGGTACAAATTACAAAAGATAATTGTTAGTGTGAGAAGTGCTATCAACACGTAAAATGTTTTAAACACATACTCTTTTATTGATTGAAATTCAAATTGGTCTTTCTAAATCATGTTGGTCACGTGTTAATTTAGTGCGACTAATGTAAATTTCAACAAATAGAAAAAAAATATGTTACGAAAAAAAATGTTAGAAAACATGTCGATAGCATTTATGTTATTATAGGTAAATAAGAACGGAGGAATTAATCGTTCTTATCAACTATATTATATAAAAATGAGTTTTCATTTTCCCTCCAAAACACATTTTAATTATTTAATTATTTATTCATTTTTTGATGATTATTATTATTTTAATACAATCATTATTACAATATCTTAATTGATACTAATTATTATAAAGATTCAAAATATATTTCCTAAAATCAGTTTTCGATTTTCAACTATCAATTGTTTAATTAATGTTAGTATGATAGGAAAGAGAATGTAAAATACAATAAAAGTTAGATATTAACAAACTCAATAAAGAAATAGAAATATATCTTTGATAATTTTTTCTGTCTTTTAAAAAATATTTTTATCTATTAATTTTTTTAAGTGACTCAATAACTTTTGAATTTCACATGTGCATCACACAGGTTAATATACTAGTAATTTATAAAAGAATGAAAGCAGTATGAGTTAAATTTGTGTAAACATAGACAATACTTACAACGAAAAGATAGTGTAAACAGCATTAAAACCAAGGAAGATTAGTGGAATTATGTGGTATACATTCAAACTAAACTAAACATATCTTAAGGGTCCACGCATATGGTAGTAATATATTAATTGTCCCATCATCACATTCAACAGAAGTTTGTCTCAAGACTTGAGAGATCCCCACCTTCCCATGGCCAAGTGCATGAATGACCCTTTTCCCGTCCCACCACCACCGATCATGTACACTAAAGATGAGACAAAATATATCTCTACCTCTCTCGATTATACTACGGGTTTTGATCGATTGAGCCTAAATTTGCTTTCCATTGCTATGTGCCGCGAATCTCAATATGGATTTGGATTTCCTATGATTAGGAATCCCACAGTCAAGTAATTCAGATCGTCTAAGTTTAATCGGATGTCTCAGTAGATTTAGACATTTTTAATATGAATTATTGAGTTTGAAATCTGAATTATCTAATCTTGATCTAACGGCTCTCAATATACTGATTGTGATATCCTTGTTACAGAGAAGCTGGATCCCCTAAATATATAAAGACCCTATGGGGGAGTAGAATTATAAATTAAATGATATGTCTCCAAGGCCAGGAATTCTATACAGAATATTAATTACTAAAACGATACCCTATCCATAGACTATAATTTCTTTTGTGATTTATCTGCTGCATAATTTCTTTTGTGATTTATCTGCTGCATGAGTGCTTGAGGTTGAATATTCTTAGGTTTCCCATTGCAATATTTATGTTTTGACAAATAAATACCTTGAAATGTCTAATTTACTAAAGATTCTGTTTCTATGCCTTTTCCCCATCCCATGAGCAATTTTTAGGCTTGCGAAAATGGTCCCCAATTATCTAAAATATATCTTTATTTTTATTTTTTTGTCAGGGGAATGGAGATTTGGAAGAATCAGAGTGCTGATGACGCAACAAGAGCAGTTCTACATACTACATGACAAGCTGGAAATTCAGTGTGTGAAATTGATTAAAGCCTGCACAGAATAGACAACAAAAGTGACACAACAAAGGGATGATGATGATGTTTGAGACCATACTGAAATGCTGCTAAAGAGAGACAAAATGTAAACACAAATTGATGTGGAAGATGAAACCCCAATCCCCATAAGCATAGATGTAAGTTTCAATGAACAAACGACAAATTTCAGCAACACACCTATTAACACTCTTCTTAACATATTTTTATTTATTAGTTAAAAGTAATATGAGTCTCGACAAATTTATTTACGACCCCATGATTTAGTAGAGTCTCTTTGAATTTCAATGAATAGGACGTAGTACCTGTTTGGAATCACAGCAGAATACCAGTCACTACAGAAGCTACAATGCGTAGCTTCATTGTCACCGCACATTCAATATATTACTACCGTGGTTCTAAACACTCAAGTAGTGTGTTAAAAATAGAGTGTTAGAAAATATGTTATTATCACTTCTAGAAAATAAATAGGCTTAAATATATTTTTAGTCCCTTAAATTATAGCAAAGCTTGGTTTTGGTCCGCAAAAATAAATCGTAGCTTTTTAGTTCCTCATATTTGAAAATAGTTTTTTCGTTCGTCCCTGTATTAACTTCGTTTCCAGCATTGTGAAAATAGGGGGACTAAAAAAGCTACGATTTATTTTTGAGAGACTAAAACCGAACTTTTCTATAATTTGTGAAACCAAAAACATTTAATACAGGTAACACATAAGCAATACTGGAAACGGAGTTAATACAAGAATAAACGAAAAAACCATTTTCAAATATAAAGGACTAAAAAGCTATGATTTATTTTTGGGACCAAAACTGAATTTTGGTATAATTTAAGTGATCAAAAATACATTTAAGCCAAATAAATATAATGAGAGAAGAGAGTGTCTCTTTGGTCTTTTTCTCCTAATTTGACTTCCCAACCATTGATATAAAAAACAAAAAAGGCTAGGTCAGAGTCTTATGTGTTTGACAGAGAGTCAAGGACCATGTAAGATAGTATTATTGCCCATAACATGCACCATATATACCCTTTACACAGAGAGGTTGCAAACTGCATAAAAACACCTCTTTGGTGAATGCCATTTTACCCTCTCCTTAATTAATGCAATTCAATGGTCCCCATAATTTTATTTTCTTTTTTCATTTTTTTTTCATTGAAATATATTATTAGTGCATAAAAAAACCGCCAGGAGCCAACACCCAAAGTTCTTTCTTTTGTTATCTCTCCTCCTCCTCAGTTCCCACCACCCTTCTGTCTCTTCTTCTTCTTCTTCTCTTTCTCTCTCTGAACAGAAACTGTAGTTTCTCTTGTCACTTCATCAAACTAGTATACTATTGAAAGAGGGAGAAAAAAAAAGAACCAAACCACCCCATTTCCTCATATTCTCTCAATCTCTCTCACTCTCTAACATCCATTTCTTCTTCCAATCAAATCATGGAAGAGACAAAGGAATCAACCAATACTAACCAAAAATTCACCACAAAAAGAAGGAGCTTAAAAAATGGTGCCAACTCTCATGAACATCATCAATACTATCATCAGCAGCAACATCAACTGCTACAACACTCAACTCAGCTTAGTACTTTCTACAACTACCAGAACAAGTATCATAGGTACTACCCAGCTCTTCTTCCTCTACCTTCTCTTATTCCTCTTCAACAACTACCTTTGATTCCACCCTTCCCTCAAAATCAAAGCATCAAATCAAAAACCCATTTGCAGAAACCTCCATGCAAACTCAATAGTTCTCCTTCATCAGATTACAAGCTCTCTGAACCACCACTTGTTCCTGGTAAGCAGCAGCATTATTTCTTCCATTTTAAACTTACCCTTTTTGCTTGCATTCTTGTTTTGTTATTAGTGAAGCTAAAAATTTGTTCTTTAGGCCTGCTTGTTTGGTTTTCAATGAAAAAAATTCCAAATTTCTGATTGTCTCTTTCTCTTTTGATATATTTTTGAAACATTGCATTCGGGGGTTGCAATTTAGAAATTTCTGAACTTCAATCATGCTAGATTTGATCCAGATTTTACATTGGATTTGCTGGTTTTATTGTAAAAATGTAAAGTCTTGTTGTTGGGGGAAATAGTGTTTGGTCACTGTTCCTTTCACTTGCTGCAATTGATCCCCTATGTTTCTATGCTGAATTTGTCAAAATAAAACAACTCTATTATCCTCTTCTATTAAACAGTGACAAAAAATGTTGAACTCCTTCTCCCAATAATGTTTCATGATTGGATTTTAAACATTCAATATCCTTTCATTTCTATGAGCTAGTGTTGTTGAATGTTTTTTTTTCTTGTTTTAGTTCCAATTATTGGAAGGACATATTAGCAAATTCTGAAATATGGTGGATTTTCCTATTAACTATGCTGTCCCATTTCATGGGGCCCTTCTCTTTTTTATGGTGTCTGTCTGGCTATGTCAGAAAAAGTGGAGTGTTCTAGACATTGGTGAATTTTGGTTTGGGATAAAATGGTTTGCTTGGAGACTACTGTTGTATAAACAATACATCAAGGCCTTTTTTTTGGTCAACAATGTCAAGGCCTAGTTAGATTAATAATCTTTTTTTTTTTTTTTTGGTTTTAAGGCCTTGTTAGATTAATAATCCTGAATCTTTATTTACTTTTCCTCTATATTCATAACACCATTTTTTGAGGCTTACAATTTTTTGAAACTTGAGAGTTATGTTTAGATTAGCATTTTCAAACTTGGTTATGGATGACTCTCAAAATTGTTTCTGGTTACAATCATTGATTTAAAGTGAAATGATCACTTGTTTGGTTTCACATCAAGTCAAAATTGACTTATTCTGCTTTGCTAAGAAGCAACAATGAGTTGCTTTTGCTTTAAACACGTTGAAAAATTATCCCAAAAGCGTTCTTCACATAAAGATATATAATATAAATATCACTAAAAAGTAAGTTTGAGCATTTGAATGCACCATTAACTTAGTGAGACACCCTTCCAAACATGTAAAATTTCTAGGTAGTGTTACTAATGGTATTTTCAAAATCAATGATTGTATAATTTCAATATTTGTTTGTATATACTTCATAGCTTATCTATAGGAGATGTTTAGTGCTTTGTTTAACATTGGAATAGTTTATAAACTGTTATTTCTAATAGTGGTGCATGATAATATTTTCTTATAAGCCAAGCAAAGAAATTTTTATAATAAAATTTGTTTCTAAAGAAACAAACAATAGAATATTTTGTAATAGTAATTTCTTTTTGAAAATTCTAATCGTTTCTTGAAATGCTGTATTTTCTGTTGAAACATATAGACCCTCTGATGAGCAAAAATACTTAGTTATTTGAGCTTACTAGTTGATATAGGCAACAAAGTAAATTGGAAAAATGATGACCATCTTGTTTCATTACTGATTCAGCTCCAGAGGAACTTCAGCAGCAAACTAAGGCATCCTTTAAAGGAGATGATGGGAAGAAACACATTCCAGCAGGGAAACCACAGGCACTAATTGTTGCAAGGAGGCCAGACTCTGGTGGCAAAGAAGGTTCTGTGATCACTCTCCTTGCCAACCACTTTTTGGTACAATTTGATTCATCACAAAAAATATACCATTACAATGTTGAAATCACTCCTCATCCCTCCAAGGATGTTGCTAGAGCAATCAAACAGAACTTGGTAAATAACAATTCTGCTATGCTCTCCGGTGCTCTGCCGGCATATGATGGGAGGAAGAATCTTTATAGTCCAATTGAATTCCAAAATGATAAGCTTGAGTTCTACATAAGCCTCCCAATCCCCACCAGCAAATTAACATCGCCTTCAAATGATTTGAAGGAGAAGCATGAACAACATAAACTGTTCCGGATAAATATCAAACTAGTCTCAAAGATTAATGGGAAGGAGTTGAGTAACTATTTGAACAAAGAGGGTGATGATTGGATTCCACTCCCACAGGATTATCTACATGCATTGGATGTAGTTTTGAGAGAAAGTCCAACTGAGAAATGCATACCTGTAGGAAGGTCATTCTATTCAAGTTCAATGGGGAGAAGCAAAGATATTGGTGGAGGAGCTGTTGGATTGAGAGGCTTCTTTCAGAGTCTTCGATCAACGCAGCAAGGACTTGCTCTCAATGTGGATTTCTCAGTAACTGCTTTCCATGAGAGCATAGGAGTTATTGCATACTTACAGAAACGTCTCGAGTTTCTTAGAGACCTTTCTCAAAGGAAGACAACTCAGTTAACTTGTGAAGAAAGGAAGGAAGTGGAGAAGGCATTGAAGAACATCAGGGTGTTTGTTTGCCATAGAGAAACAGTTCAGCGATACCGTGTCTATGGCTTAACTGAGGAGGCTACTGAAAATCTTTGGTTTGCTGATAGAGATGGAAAGAATCTGAGGCTTGTGAGTTACTTTAAAGATCACTATAACTATGACATACAATTCAGGAAGTTGCCATGCTTGCAAATTAGTAGGAGTAAACCGTGTTATCTCCCTATGGAGCTTTGTGTGATCTGTGAAGGCCAGAAGTTTCTTGGGAAACTGTCTGATGATCAGACAGCGAGAATACTCAAGATGGGCTGCCAAAGACCGGGAGAACGAAAAGCCATCATTGAAGGAGTCATGAGAGGAACTGTTGGACCTACCAGGTATGATTCTGTGTATGATTCTTATGTACTTCTATGGATCCTTTATTTTCTGGATTTAATTGTATACTGTAAGTGTAAAAGATATTTTACACCATCAACCAATTATAAATTGACACATCATTAAAAAAACGTTTTGACTCTTATCCCAACTACTTTAAATTAAACGTTACTCATATCGTGGTTTGATAGTGCATGCCAATTAAACTCTTATTTTTTCTTTTAGATAATTATGTTGTTTTAGTATTGGTTTCTAATGCCTTAAAAGTAATCCTTTTGACAGTGGTGACCAGGAAAAAGAATTCAAACTCCATATCTCAAGAGAAATGACAAAGTTGACTGGTAGAATTCTTCACCCTCCCAAGCTAAAGCTTGGGGATGGAGGTCATGTGAGAAACCTGACTCCTTCGCGTCATGATCGGCAGTGGAACCTTCTGGATGGTCATGTCTTTGAAGGAACTACAATTGAAAGGTGGGCACTAATAAGTTTTGGAGGCACACCTGAGCAGAAGTCCCATATCCCAAGATTCATAAACCAGTTAACTCAAAGGTGCGAACAATTGGGCATTTTTCTCAACAAGAACACAGTTATTAGTCCACAGTTTGAATCAAGCCAGGTTCTTAACAATGTCACACTTTTGGAATCTAAGCTCCAGAGAATCCAGAGGACTGCCTCAAACAATCTGCAGCTTCTTATTTGTATAATGGAGAGAAAACACAAAGGGTATGCAGACTTGAAACGAATTGCTGAGACAAGTGTTGGTGTTGTAAGCCAATGCTGCCTGTATCCAAATCTCAGCAAATTAAGTTCACAGTTTTTGGCTAATTTGGCACTCAAAATAAATGCCAAAGTTGGTGGATGCACAGTCGCTTTGTACAACTCACTGCCTTCACAATTACCGCGTCTTTTCCACATCGATGAGCCAGCAATGTTCATGGGAGCTGACGTGACACATCCTCATCCTCTTGATGATTCCAGTCCATCTGTTGCTGCTGTTGTTGGTAGCATGAATTGGCCAGCCGCTAACAAATACATTTCAAGAATAAGGTCTCAAACACACAGACAAGAAATCATCCAAGATCTTGGCGCAATGGTGGGGGAATTGCTTGATGATTTTTATCAGGAAGCTGAAAAACTCCCCAACAGAATAATTTTCTTCAGAGATGGGGTCAGTGAAACTCAATTTTATAAAGTGCTGCAAGAGGAACTACAGTCCATAAGGCATGCATGTTCAAGGTTTCCTGGTTATAAACCTTTCATTACCTTTGTAGTTGTGCAGAAGAGACATCACACAAGGTTGTTTCCCTCTGAAACTGACCAGTCTTCCCCTCACAACAATTTTCAATATGAAAATATTCCTCCAGGGACTGTGGTTGATTCTGTGATTACTCATCCAAAGGAATTTGATTTCTATCTCTGTAGCCATTGGGGTGTGAAGGGAACAAGCAGACCAACTCATTACCATGTCTTGTGGGACGAAAACGAGTTTACGTCCGACGAACTTCAGAAGCTGGTTTACAATTTATGCTATACTTTTGTTAGGTGTACTAAGCCAATTTCTTTGGTGCCTCCTGCATATTATGCTCATTTAGCTGCATATAGAGGCAGACTTTACCTTGAGAGATCAGAGTCCTTAGGTTTGTTCAGAAGTACATCTACATTATCCAGAGCTGCTCCTCCAAAAACAGCACCTCTACCTAAACTTAGTGAAAATATCAAGAAGCTGATGTTCTATTGCTAGTGATAGCTCTGCTGCCAATGCCATTTGATTGTTAGATAGTTTAATTATATGAGCAAGCTTTAAGATTTCTAAGACAGAATGAAACACCAGGCAAATATAGTATATGCTGGAAAAAAGGTCAGTGGAGCATAAGAAAACAGAAGACATGTAATATTTGCATTTATCTAACAAAACAAAATTATCATTTTAAAGGCCAAAGATGCTGGTTAATCAGAATGAATTTCAAACTGTGTAATTCTTTTCAACTTTGGTTTTTTACAGTTATAAGAGTATAAGTTGAATTCAGTTACGACTTACAATGCTTGGATTATTGACTAAAATGCTTTTGTACACATTTGCTCCAAAACATATTGACCAGGAAAAACCGTTCATACTTATAGCATCATGTCTGGAGGTGCCACTTAAAGCACACCACAAAAAAAAAACTTGGGTACTGGTACACAACTGACTGTTCTTGCTGTTGCCGTACCACTCTGTCGGCCGCCTTAACCGGTTTAGCCCTTTATGCTGCCTCGAACCCCTCAATCGACCTGTGTCATAGCTGCATTGCCCCCTTCGTCATTCCTCCACTGCCCCACCTAAGAGTCTGTTTGTTTTTAACTTGAATCCACTGCAACTGCTATAAGAAATATACAATTTACCAAAAGGAGCGAGTGTGAAGTTTTCAAAATAATTGCCTCGAGAAGCCAAATGTGCTACTATTTTGCACTGTTGCGTTGAGAAAAATCTCAATCAAACCGGCTCTAAATCCATTTCGACCACCCTCTTTCAGTTGGCCTACACCTCGGCTAGCACAACCCTCGATTGCCCCACCTGAGGCTGACCAAATAGTCCTTTTTAGCCCTGTCTCGCCGCCACAACCTCTGTTTTAGGTCAATTTTGTACCGATACACAAAGACACATTTTGTGTAACATAAAAGACATCTATGTTTGGATATACATTAAATTTACTCTTTACGAAACACTTTTTTCAAAATAAATTTATGGCTTCTAAACCCAATGTACATTTGAGAGGTTTTCAACAAGCACACACTTACTCATTTTAAGAGCAAGTGAAGTTTACTACTCCCAATGTTCCATCTTTATATATGGGTTAGATACATGCTAACTAATTTAGGTATATGAATAACTGAGATTTTAAATTGTGATCACATCGCGATCTTTATATTGTGAAAAATTACAGTTAAATATAATTGATGCGACCTTAATTACGATTGTGGAGACATCAAGATCCTTGATGTCAATATAATTGATGCGACCTTAATTACGATTGTGGAGACATCAAGATCCTTGATGTCGCAATCCTCATCATGATCACAAACTTTTTATTATAACGAACAAGTGCTTAGACGGGCAAAAAAACTATAAATGAAGCACACAAAGTAAATATTAAAATATCATTGCCTTTCATAAATTGCTTGTATGTTTTATTTTTAATCATCTTTTCTCATCTCTCACCCTTATATTTTATGAGGGAAAGAAAGGAGGGAAGGAGAGGATCCATTTTGTTTTTGTTTTAAGAGTGATTAGGCATCACTTGAGTTGTCACTTCCTCCTACCATATAGAATCTTCAATCTTCAGATTCAGGTAGTTTTGCATCCAGTCTGTGCATGCCACTATAACTTGTGAAACTAACCAAACGTGAACTACCATAGCACATAAACTAGTCATGTAACAACTATTTACATAACTGCAAAGACGGCTTCACCTAAGTACAATATTAAATAAAAGATGTCAAGTAAAAAATGGAGCAAAATATATGCTTCACATACAAGTAAGCAGTATTACAAACATACAGTAATAAATAAAAGTAAATAAATAGACCATCTTTTTGCCATGCAATGCAACCATCAATGTGTAAGTGGCAGAGTAAAAAGAATCCAAATTTCAAAGCAAAAAGACAATGGGTATACTAAAAAATCAATTGTGTAAAACACTGTTACTGGGCCCCACAGGGAATGGTACAGAAGCTAGGTCAGTTGTATAATTATTATGAGAGATATTGCAGAGAGAGAAAGAAAGGGTAAATTTTTTTTTTTTTTTGGGTGGTCAGAAAGATAGGGTGATGAAGTAAACAACAGGCAAGAAAAGAAGGGGTTTGAAAGGAAGTGAAGTCTGAGTTTTGGATTTCCCCTTTTGTCCCTTTAGCTACATGAAGTTGGTTGGCACCACAGCTCTTTGTGTCTCTCTCATACTTTTTAGATGTGGATCAGATGCTTTTTCAGTACTGCACGTCCATGGCTAGGGAAGGGACAGAAAGACTGATAAGCGAATATGGTTTTCTGGCAGTGACAGTGTCTTGGCATTACTAAGATCCTATATCACATTAGGCATTAGACCTGCACATTACAGAGGGTTTGGGGTCCCCCTACGTACGACATAGATTCTTAAATAATGCTACTCAAATGTTTTTCTATATGGCTTTTTTTCCCAATACAAAATTTTAAACTTCTTTTGGTTGTATCTTTCATTTATTTTAAAGAAATTAATTTACATGTAACATTGTAAATATATTTTACATATCTGTGTAATAATGTGTTGTTATATTATTTAATGAGTATGATAAGTTATATATTTTTAATTCTATTAAATGATATAGTAACATATTATTAAATATATGTGTAATATGTTTTTAAACTGACGATGCGTAGAAATTAAACTCTATTTTTAATTATAAAAAAAAAGTTGAGCCGTAATTTTCAAACGTTGATAAGACATCTCTGAAGTGCTTGGTTATCCCTTACAGGCGTTCTAATGCATGCAAAAGGAAAAACATATTTCTTACACTCTCATTGGTTTGAAAAATAAAATAAGAGAAAAATTAGTGAAAGAAAAAATATAGAAAATTAGATACTTTTTTTAATTGCTTGACGGAGAAAAAAGTAAAAGTGGTGTAGCTGTTGTATCACATGATCCAGATATAAATATCCAAAACCCTACGGCCCAAATTCAGATATACAATTTCGAAGAGTGTCAATTCGCATAAAAAACGCAGAAAAAAGAAAACGATAGAGGGACTCACCATTGTATTAATTGTCGCGCTATGGTGTTGAGAGGAAAGTGGGATTTGGAGTTAAGGGGGGTTGGGAGTGTGGGATTTTGGGTTGGAAATGGAAGAGGGAGAGTTGGTGAGATAGTGTGAAGAAGAAGAAAGAAAAGAAGAGGAGGGAATGAGGGGCTGTAGAAAATCTAGTTTCATTACCATATATATATATATATATATATATATTGGAAAAACTGGCTGAAAATTTTGTTGTTTGTTCCATATCTCTAAAGCTGTATATATACAGAGTATACAATCTTATTCTAGGAAAGTCAACTATACAATCAATCTGAAAAATAAAACATGATTCTAATCATTATTTGCTAGCTAAATCAGGAAACATAATATTTTGATAGTTGTCACGTTAACTCTCTCCCTCAAGTTGGTGCATAGATATCACGCATGCCCAACTTGGATAATACTGAATAGAATGGACTATTAGGAACGGCATGCGTCATCATATCGACTAGCTGATCAACACTTTTAATGTAAGGAACCTTTATCTTACTGGCGTTCAGGTTATCCTTGATGTAGTTCCTGTCAGGTTCGACATGTTTAGTCCGATCATGTTGTACTGGATTATTTGCAATCTCAATAGCTGCTATATTATCACAAAAAAGTGTCATAGGTTTCTCCAAACCAAACCCAAGTTCAGTTAGGAGAATATTCAGCCATGTAAGCTCTGTAGTCGCATGATGAAAAGCATGATATTCAGCTTCTGCGCTGGACAATGACACTACGTTCTATTTTTTAATTCTCCAAGTCACCAAATTTCCCCCAATAAATGATAAATAACCTAATGTAGATTTTCTGTCCAATTTAGACCCAGCAAAATCTGAATCTGTGTAACCAACAATGTCCTAATGGCCATGTTTTGAGAACATTATACCTTTGCCTGGTGAGGACTTAAGATAGGCCAAGATACGATTCACTGCACCCATGTGTCGCTCACTAGGATTGTGCATAAAGTGACTGACAACATCGACCGCATATGATATACCAGGTCTTGTGTGAGTTAGATAGATCAACTTTCCAACCAACCTCTGATATCTCTCTTTATTTGTTGGAATTTGATTAGGATAGATACTCATGCCATGATTCACCTCAATGGGCGTATCCACCGGTTGACAAGCTGAGTTACCTGTTTTAGCCAAGAGATCTAATGTATACTTCCGTTGTGAGAGGAAAAGGTCGTGCTTAGACCGAGATACTTCAATGCCAAGGAAGTATTTCAAAGCTCCGAAGTCCTTCATTTCAAATTCCTTGGCCAAATACTCTTGAAGCTCTCACGTAGGTTACTACATGTGACAATCATATAATCAACATAAACAATAAAAAGGGTAATATCGGTACCAACTCTCTTGTAAAATAGAGTGTGATCTGCCATAGCTTGCTTGAACCCATACTTCTTCATAGAATGGCTAAATCTCCTAAACCATGCTCTTGGCGATTGCTTCAATTCGTATAGAGCCTTCTTCAGCTTGCATACCTTACCTCCTTTTGGTGTAAACCCTGGAGGAGGATCTATATACACCTCTTCCAAGATATCACCATGTAGAAAGGCATTCTTCACATCAAACTGCCTCAATGGCCAGTCTAGATTAACTGCAAGAGAGAGTATAACTCTAACAGTGTTCATTTTGGCCACAGGAGCAAAGGTTTCTTGATAGTCAATTCCATAAGTCTGGGTGTATCCCTTAGCAACCAATCTAGCCTTGTACCTGTCAACTGTACCATCTGGCTTGTACTTTACTGAGAAAACCCACTAACATCCAACCGTCTGCTTGTCTTTAGGTAACTCGACCATCTCCCATGTAAAGTTCTTCTGAAGAGCCTTCATTTCGTCTACCATAGTAGATTTCCACTTAGGATTTTCAAGGGCTTCCTGAAAATGACTAGGAATAGGCACAGATGATAACTGAAGGGCAAAAGAAAAATGAGTCTTTAACAGACGATGGTATGAGACAAAATCAGAAATGGGATAGACACAGTTTGATGCTGAGTTTGAAAACCTAAACCTATCAGGTGCTCTACGGTCACGAGGAGGATATTCCTACCTTGGTCTCTAACCTGCGAATCTAAGATAGAAGTTTCAGGAGACAAGATAGGCAAAGAAGAACGTACCTCAAGATTAGTCTTAGAAGAATCATCTGATGGCATGGTAGTACCATTGAGAGGGGTATTAGGAGGAGCATCTTTATTTCGCCTTGTATAACCTTGCTTGAAAAGACTATATAGCCTTTCCCTTTTTCCACTAGGTTCGGGCTCAGCTGCTATAAGTTCTGGAGAATTTATGGACTTCTCCAAACCATTAATTGGTTCCTCCTCAAGTTCCCCTTGACCATCAACTATGTCATGTACAACTGGTTCCTCCTCACCATAAACTATGTCCTCTATGGGATCCCCCTAACCACCAATTGTGTCCTTCATGGGCTCCCCCTACCCACCTGAGATCCAAAATCTATTTTCATCTAGCCATAATTTGTCTTCCTCCTTACTATCAATTTCCCCTTGAAGAGGAGTTAGAGACACATCCCCAGAGAAATAAGATTCACGTTCACAGAATTGGACATCCGTGGTAACATAGTATTTTATGGTGGGAGGATGGTAGCATTTATATCCCTTTTGAGAGTTCGAATAACCAAGAAAGACACATTTTAGAGCACAGGATCAAGCTTGTCCCTCTGGTGTGAGTGAACATAAATATAACAGACACAACCAAAAACTCTAGGACAAATATTTAGGCAGAAGGAATAAAGTGAAACTGAGATAACATTCGGAAAGGTGTTTGATATTCAATGGCACGTGCAGTCATTCGGTTTATAAGAAAAACAGCGGTCATGACAGCATCAACCCAAAAACGTTTAGGAACATGCATAGTAAAGCATAAAGCCTGAGCCACCTCAAGAATGTGGCGGTTTTTACACTCTACTATACCGCTCTGCTATACATGTTGCCTGGTGGAGAATCCCATTTTTTTCAAAAAATTTAGCAAAAGACTGATTTATAAACTCACGACCATTGTCAGAATGAAACACTTTAACCTGTGTGTTGAATTGAGTGATTACCATCTTTGAAAATTGGGGAATAACATCCAAAACTTCATGTTTAGATTTTAGCAAATATACCCAACATACCCTAGTACAATCATCAATGAAAGACACAAAATATCTATGACCTGAGGCAGAAGGAGTAGAGAAAGGACCCCAAACATCTGTAAAGACACGAAAAAAAGGAAATGGACTTTTATTAATACTTATTTTGAAAGGTACACGATGATTTTTAGCATAAATGCATTGTTCACATCGTAAACTAGAAGCAGGAACCCTTTTGAACAACTAAGGGAACAAACGTTCTAAGTAAGAAAAAGATGGGTGGCCCAATCGACAGTGCCATAACAGAATCTTCAATCTTTCAGATGACTCCAGTGTTACTTGAAGAACTTGATCTGTTTTAGGTTGTATTCCTCTTACCCCTTACAAGTAATAAAGACCCCCCTCTCCCTACCAACACCAATCGTCGTCTTCGTAAGATTGTCCTGAAACACATAATGTGTAGAATGAAAGGTTACAGAACAATTAAGATTTTTGGTAATCTTGCTAATGGACAGGAGATTGTTGGAGAGATTAGGTGCAAGTAAGACTGAGGATAAGGGGAGTGAGGAAGAAAGTGAGACATTCCCTGACCCAGAGATTGGCATAGGAGTCCCATTAGCTACCTGGATAGACTTAACAAGTGAAGGAATTAGTGAATCAAACAAAGAAGAATAACTAGTCAAGCGATCAGTGGCCCCTGAATCAATAACCCAAGTGTTAGTAGCAGCAGAAATGAAAGCCAAACCAGAATTACCTTCCTCTTGAGATACCCGAGTTACATGAGAAGCAGAAGATGGAGGAGTATTTGTGACAGCAACATGTGCAGATTTCTTATTTTTCTTTTCAGCTTGCTGGAGTTTGTACCACTCCGGATAGCCATGCTTCTTCCAGAAAACATCCTTAGTATGTCTTGTGCTGTTACAATGAGTGTAGAAACGAGAGAAGGAGTTAGAAGAACGAGTATAAGTTGCTGTCGTTGAGTTGTTCTTATGGACAGCTAGGGTCGATGCTTCTAATCGATCTTTTGTTCCCATGGTGAGTTGTCTCTGCTCCTCACGACGAACTTGTGAATAGGCTTTTTCCAGACATAGTAAAGGAGAGGCATCCAAGATTCGGCTACTAACATGTCTTCTGGTTAATCACGTTCACATATCTGGTTAATGCTATTCATTATCTGGTTAATGCCAAATCCTGAAACTTTTTCTTATCTGGTTAATCAAGTTCAAATATATGGTTAATGCCAAAATCTGTGTTAACCAGTTAAAAAAATCTAAAAAAAATTAAAAAAAATATTGTTTTGAAAAAAAAAATTTGTCCGTACTGTACGGACATACGGTGTCCCGTATTTGTGTCCAAATCTGTGTTCAAAAAACATTTCTTTATTATTATAGGATTAAACTTAAATATAGTTTCATATAATTTCTTACTGTTCCTCTCACGAAGAGAAATTTTTTTCACTAAAGAGACAGTTTTATTCACACCCCTTGAGATAGTTTGTGACAGTTGTACAATAATTTTCACTACAAGAATAAACCGTCTTACCTACAGTCTTTTTTTCGTGGGCCAACACAGTAGATAATTATCGTGGGCCAAAGCCCCCGAAAATGGCAAATTTGAAATTCGTGAAACATTATCGTGGGCCCTGACCCACGATACTGAGTAGGAAGCATTTTCGTGGGCCACCTCAATCGCTAAAACCAGTCTGTAAAAAATAGCCGTTTGATTCTGACACTTTGATCAGTTATCGTGGGCACTTCCCACGGTAAAATTAAAACGCAAACGTAACGTGGGCCTCATCCCACGATATTATGAAGGGCCGCGGGTAAAAAAAACCCTCGTGATGTCCGCCTTGTCTGCCAGTATTCATCCCTCCTCTTCATTTTCGTAAAAGAAAAATTCCATCTTCTTCATTCTACAGCTTCTTGCGCCGCGAGCTCCACCTCCTTCTCACTCCTCCTCTTTCTTCTTTCTACATCCTTCTCTCTTCTTCTCCACACCGCCTCCACCTCCACACCGCGAGCTCCGCCTCCACACCGCCTCTCCTTCTCCATCCCTCCACACCGACCAGATCCACCGCCTCACACTCTCTCTCTTCCTCTCACCACCACCCACAGAACCTTCCTCATCTCATCTCCCTGTTCTCTCACATAAAGACATATCGGTTCTCCCTCTTCTCGCTATCTCCACTCCAGATCTGTCCATGCAAGCCGATTTCACTACCTCCTTCGCTCCAGATCCGGTCCCACGCGTTTTTCCACAAGTTCTCACCACCACCGCAAATCTGCGGCCAATGTACTCCGGCGAGCGCCACCCACAGTAGATCCGCTCCAGATCTGTGGTCTCAACCCCCATGTATATCAAGCTATGCGACATCTCCCTCTCCATCTCTCTTTCATTTCTGTCTTTTGACCAAAGTTAACATCTTTTTGTATTTTTTGGTGATTTTGGATCAGATATATGGATAATGGCATGAGGCTTGGCCAAAGTTAACATCTTTCTGACCGTTTTCTCTCTCGTTCTCTTCTATTTTTTTGTGTATTTCAAAATATTTGATTATTTTGTCTAATTTTTTGCTTTGATTTTTTGGCTTTGATTTTTGCAGAGTATGTAACTGGAGATCTGAGATTTGATGCAGAAGCTGAAGCGAGTTCGGACGAAAATAGATTTCGAAGGAGTAGAAGCGTTTGAACTGGCTTCTTCTGATTTTTTTTTGTGTTTCGTTTTTATTTTTTTTGCTTCTCTATAACCTTCTTCTTCTTAGCCCATTTTTTTTTTCTTCATCATCTTCTTCTCTGTAACATAGCCTTCTTCTTCTCTATAACTGCCTTCTTCTGCATATTTTTTATCTTCTCTGTTTGGGCTTGTTGATAACTGATGTATTGTTATTTTTATTTTATTTTTGTGAATTTGTGTGAAGAAGAAGAAGAAGAAAGAAATATATTTCCGGTCAAAAAAAAAGAAGAAATATATTTGTTAGTTTTTCTTAGTTTTTTATATTTAATTGTAATGACAGTTTTTAAGTAAAATAAAAAATGTCTCAAATAATGAGAGATTTTAATAAAAAAAACCAGATTATTAGTTTAAAATGTGTCTCAAATTCTCTCTAAAAATTGTCTCAAAAAATTGTCTCAAATTAAAAATTGAATTTTTTTTAATTTTTAACTAATAATTAAATTTAATTAGTTTAATAACTGGTTAAATTTAATTATTTTTTTTAAAATGGCTTTTAATGGTATCATGGGCCTTCTCCCACGGTAGTTGTCACGTCAGTTACCTGGGGAACTAACCCACGCTAATTACACATGGCCAGTACCCACGCTAATTACACACGGCCTATAAAAAAACCCACGATACCAGTTACCGTCGAGCAAATAACCTACGAAACGTGACCCACGATGGGCCCACGATAATTAGTCAGTTACACACGACCTTTTGACTTTAGCGGGGGCTTTTGGCCCACGGTAAAACAGTTTTTCTTGTAGTGTTTAGTGAGCAATATAGGGGATAATGTGTATGGAAATGTACCTATTACCTAAGTTTTATCCATTATTTTATTATGAGAATTAAAATCAAATCATGCAATAAATTATAAAAGGGAACATACAAAGCACTAAATAATTGTATCCAATCAAGTAAACACGGGTGACACAACACAACTCCTTAATGAAGAAGAAAAAAGAGCGGAAAAATATTTTGGAATGAGTGAATGAGATTCTATCACGTGACAATTACTGTAATATATTATTTATATAATAAACTTAACTACACTGACGTGTGACAAAAACTCGGCATGTTTGGGTAGTGTTTTTAAAAATTGTTTTCTGTTTTTAAAAATTTAAAAAGAAAAAAAAACTTGTTTGATTAAGCTCTTCTGTACTACTCTTTTTAAAATCTGTTCCTATTTTATTGTTTTAAAAACTGAAAAGCGAAAACAGCTTTTAGATGTTTTTGTACTCTATTTCTGTCTTTGAAACACACGGAGAACTGGGTCTACTCTTTAATGGCAGCTTCGTAAAATATTAGATTTTGAAGGTACCCGGGTCCTGGAATGTGAAGAGCATCCCGTGACCGTTCGTCAATTTGCATCTCAGTTTTCTTTCAATAACTAGTGTATTTATCCGTGTTCGCACGGATTATTCGTATGAGTTGTAAACGTATCCAACATATAAAAATAAATTTGAAGACTTGTTTTTTCAACAAAAGTATTAGCGGATTTGAATTTATCAAAAAATATTATACACAATTTATTATGAAGTAGAGAATATATATATTTATACGTATACACCAATTTTAAAATATAACAAATAAACAGAAAATATTGGTTTTATTTTTCTTACATTTAGATATGGTTTCTCAACTATTATTTTCAACAACAAAAATATAAAGCACAAAATTGAATGATTTATCTAAATTACAGTAAAATAATTTCAAAATAAGTAACATGAAAAAGAGATAATCAATTATCTATGTTGGACGATAAATTAATGTTAGAATAAATTATGGTTTCTATCATGTATAATATCCAAACTTTAAGAAGAAAAAATAAAATTAAATATTGATTTAACATTTATTATAATTAAACATAAACAATCATGTGAACGATGGAATGCTGAGATTTATACTCCAATGGAATGTTGGAAATTTAAAATTTTAACAACATGTAAGAGATAAAATATACAAATTATGAAAAAAAAATTATAAAAATTAAAAATTAAAATTTAACATTATATATTTATGATTTTTCTATTAAATTTTATGATGTGCCTAGCAAAATAAAACAGTCATGAAAAGTTATAAAATTAAAAGTAATTAAATTTGTATGGTAAAATAATAATGAATAATAACTGATAATTGATATAATTAATAAATAAAAATATTTAAGTCATTTAAGAAAATATATTAATGATTTACACTTTTTTTATATAAACAAAGGGAATGATAGAAGAATTATGACACAAGCCTAGCGGTAGCACGCCCCATTACATGAGAATGTAAAGCAAGACTAAGGGAGGGAGAAGGGACATCTACAATAGTCCATATAAAATCACTCTGATGATCCATATTGGCTAAAATATCTGTGTAAGAATTCGTTTCTTCGTTATTAATGATCTACACTATGAAATTATTGTTTGACATGAGGTAATAATGGTTGATATAATTAAAACACTGACTAAAAAAAATTAAATTGATTTAGGCAAAAGGATTCATGATTTCTATGTTATCACGTGACTTAGATAATATTTTGATTGAATGACAATTGTCCAGATATGATAATTAATTGATTGATATGCTTTAATTTATTATATTTTGAATTTAATTCAAATTTGATTGAATGATAAAAGTCTAGATATGAGTATTAAGTGGTTGATATGCCTTAATTAATGAAATATCGTGAATTAAAAAATAAAAAAATAAAGTATTTTTCATTTTGGCGGGAAAAGAATGATTGTGGAGCTGCCACGTGGCATGAGTCTTCGTAGTAAAACTCTATTTTATATCAACTACCAACTATAATATATAAAATAGAGTTTTACCACGTAGGACTATGCCACATGTCAAAACCACATTATTCCAATTCACGCCAAATTTCTATTATTTTAATTTAATTAATAAATGTAGCCATTATTAGGGTATCTTAATAAATGCAGTTAATATATCAATCGAAATTTTTAATTATGGTCACATTGATCAATCAACAGTAAATGATAAAATTTCAATCAATATGGTAATCTTCCTAATGTAATTCATAATTTTAAATTTTAAATAAATCAACAATAAACGACAAATTTTCTATTAGTATTGTACAATAAATAACAAGCCTAAAATGGGAAAAAAAATTCATATTTCAAACTTTAAATCAGGTTAATTTGTTTATGGAGGTTGCATATTTCAAATTTTACTCATTCATTTATTTTTTTTCTTTTATCTTATACTTTTCTTTTCTTCTCTTGGTTTTATTATTCTCTTCTTCTTTTACTTCTTCTTCAGTGATAGTTTTTGTTTTGTTTTATTTCTTTGATTCTTTTTCTCTCATTTTGATGCACGTATTTTTTCTCTTCAATTTTTATTTGTTCTTTGATTTTTTATTTATTTTTTTCCTTTTAGATATTCATTTTTCTTTTGGAGATATAGATAATAAGATATTCTATCTTTTTTGTTCCACATCCTCCTATTTCCGGTACATGAATGAGCAAAATAGAAAAAAATGATAAATAATCAAACACAATGATGCTAAAGCGAGAAGGTGATGTTTTCATTTTTATATTTTATTGATTTTCATATTTAATTGCATGTTTTGTTTGGTTTTTTTTAATTGGAAATACCATTTTGGTATGGATTTTAGTTTTATTTTAAGTTCGAATGTCAGGATAGATTCAAGAAGAAGGTTTATCATGTAATTGTGGTGAAATTCTAGACAAAAATGTGAAAGACAATTAAGGCTCAACTAGCGTTTTTGCTCCGGATGGAATTGAATGTTATGTATGCATTTTTGAGTACTCTTCATCCACGTATTTGATTGCATTGTCATTAATAGTTTTCTACTATTTTTTTTCAAACTGAACAATTTTTTTAAATTATTGGAATTTTGTGCCCATATTAAGTTTATATATGATAATAAAGGAGCTTCAATTCTCAAGATAATACTTTATTATGGGTTTTTCTTTTTTTTTTTGTGTAAAAAAATCCCAAATAATATTATCCTAGAAAAAAAGTTTTTGGAACTAGATCTTTAGTTGTGGATATTTGACAACTATTTAGATATTAGACAAATTCATTTTATATTTTAGATTTCAGCGTTATTAATGTTTTGGAAGAGCTTACCATGGTTAAATTTTGTAAACTCAATGCTAGCATTGTGACACGATTGTAAAAAAATTGTATATAGCGAGAAAGCTTTGAGATTATTGGAGAGAAACAAATTCTCGGCAAAACTGGGTTCTTTCCATCACGTACCAAACAAAGCATTCACATTTGTAAATCTCTATCCATATTAAAACCATACATTTCTCTTTTCTAATTTATTCACTTACCTAAACGTGATTCTTCAATTTTCGCGTGTTTATCATTTCGTGTATGGAGCCTGAAAAGTTGTACATAAAATTTTACATTTCAATTGAGTTCTTTTTATTTTTAATGACTTCTTAAATAAACTTCTTCTACCTTTTCATATGTGGTATATTTGTTTTTATCCACTTAACTATTTTGGGAAATTCATTATTTTTCTTATCTTTTATTAATATAACTTAACAAATTTATTAAAAAAATTATTTCATCTAAGCAAAATAAATTATTGAAAATATAATTCTTTAAGATGTATTATGGTATTTCGTCAAAAAAAAGTATTATGATATTATTGACAATCTTTTCTTCCATTTTTTACAATAAATTACATATAACATAAGAAACTAAATTTACAAAATGTGCATCTACTCAACCATGTACGATTCTACCACATGTCAACTACATGGTCATTTGTTTTCCTCAAACCGTTTTTAAAATTTTTAAGCAACCTTAATTCAAACATTTCACTAAATGTTAATTGAACCAAATCGCGATATTATTAATAAATAGTTGACTTAAATCAAATAAATATTTAACTAAAATTAAATCATATCTACAAATTATCAAATCATATTCTCAATCAAATGATTGTTTATGTTTAGTTATAATTATAATAAATGCTAAATATGCACATATGTATTTTTATTTTTCCTTTCTTAAAGCTCTGATATTATATACGAGAAAAATAAAAATTTATTCTAGATTTAATTTGTTGTCCGACCTTGATATTTTTTTAATATAATAGGAAGAGAGCTAAGAACTAGACACTAAAGAACTTGCTCCTCATGAGTCTTTAGCTAACATAATGCCTAGTAAAGGAAAAAGACTATCAACAATAATCCAACATTAATGATGGATTATCTATTTTTCATGTTACTTAATTTGAATTTATCTCACTATAATTTAAATAAATTATTCCATTTTATGCTTTATATTTTTTGTTGAAACTCATCGTTGAAAAACCACATCTAAATATAAGGAAAATAAAACTGATATTGTCTGTTTTATTTTTTTATAATTTAAAATTAGAGTCTTACATGTATAAATACATATATTATCCTTTTTATTATGAGTTATCTATAATATTTTTCTGAAAAATTGAAATCTACTAATATTTTTTAAAAAAAAGAACTTCAAACCTATTATTGCATGTTAGATATGTTTAAAAACCATACAGTTAAACCGTGCGAGTACGGGTAAATACACTAGTAATATAATAGATACGTGATTTCCATGATTTCTTGTATCAATTTGAATGTGTTTTTTTATTAAATAAATGCATATAAAATTTTAACCCATATAATGAAATTCATATATATTATCATATTGCTGATGCCAATGCATAATAACTTGACTGTACTTGATTTTAAAAAAAATATATATAAATAGTGTTTTGTTTACAATTTACGATTAAATTGTAGTTTTTTTTTTACGCAGATTAAATTGTAGTTATAAAGACCTTTTTCTATATTATAAATAAATAAATCAATCCCAGTCAAAAAAGTATTATAAATTAGTCAATGCAATCATTTGTCTAACTTTTTTTTTCTTTTTTTGACTTTATTTAGGGTAAAATATGTTTTTAGTCCCTATAAATATCTTGATTTTCAATTTTAGTCCTTATAAATTTTCTTTCGAACATTGGTCCCACAAATATTTTTCGTTTCTAAAATTGGTCCCTGTCGTTAACTAGCAGCTTATCTGGCTAACAGAGATACAAGTGGCACTTGCCACGTGGACGCCACGTCAATTAGAAGGTCACGTGGCTAGTGAGTCACCTCGTCTAATATAAAATATATTTTAATTTTTTTATTTTTCTTTTATTAGAAAAAACATTTTTTATTCTTATTATGAAAATAAGAGGAACCGTATCCCAACCCTAATCTTTAGCCGTCACCTTCTTCTTCTCTTCGTTTCTCTCTGCAATCCAAACGAACGAGAATTGTATCCCAACCCTAATCTTTGGCCGTCACCTTCTTCTTCTCTTCTTATTCTCTTTGTTTCTCTCTACACAACAATGCGAAGACGAACATGTAGTGAAGATTCCAGGGCGATTTCCTCCCACCGCCCTCTCCTTCCCCCGTCGGCCCCACTCTCTGGCCAAGGATGATTTTTCGAAGCAGATTTTTTTTGAAGCCCTGAAAGTGTGGTTCGATTGACATTTTGGTGGTGTAGGAGAAGCTACACCCATCGTCCACCTCCTGCATCCCATCGTAAGCAAAAAGGAAGAAGAAGAAAATCAGTAACAGAAGCACAAAGGCAGCACCGTCATTGCTCAGTGAACAACCACCTTCTCCGGCGAGCCTTACCCCAATCAACCATCACTTAGCGTCCTTGTTTTCCTTCATTTACCCAAGACCAACAAACAGCTGCAAAGCCCCCAAAAATCTCCGTTGCGAAATCTCTGCACACACCCATTGCCACCATCGCCCAACAAACCCCCTCTCCTTTGCCAATCGCCCTTCACCGTCAACTTTCGCGACCGCAGAAGGGTCTCCATCGCACTGCCTCTTTGCTTCTCACTTCCTCACACGCACAATCTGCACCCATCGGTCTCGTCGTCGCCCAAGCCATTTTGAACTCGAACCTCGCCGCGTCTCCTTGTCAGCCCTCCGCCTTGGCCGTCGTTTGGGTTTCTCAGTTGTTGATGAAGAAGATCTCTTCAATAACGTTTTACCTAAACAATTGATTAATTATTAAAAAAACATTATTTTATATATTAAATAGTCTTTTTATCTATGTGGACATTGTCATGGGTGACACATCGACATCATTAACCACGTCAGATGGTGAGTTGGCCTGCCATGTCATCAGATAATGGAGGAACTTAATCCGAGGGACCATAAGTACAGATGAAAAATAAATTGGGGACCAAAAGTGCCCAAAAAATTTTAGAGGGACTAAAACCAAAAGTCGCTATATTTTGAGGAACCAAAATCATATTTAACCTTTTTATTTAATATAATCTTTTATGAATATACTTTATATTATGATAATAAACTTTATTGATTCTATTGTAACTATATTCATCTTAAACAATATTGTTTATTGTTATATATTTTTTAAATAAAATTGTAATAGGAGTAACTTTAATTTTTTTCAAGTTCTTTTATTTGTTTTAAAAAAAATCATGAAAAGAAGTTGCAATACAATATTTAAAAAGAAAGAGTTTTTTTTTCAAAATATGTTTTGAAACTTTGTCAAAAAAATATGTTTTGAAAATAAATTTATCAAATAGGTTTTGTTTTTTATAATCACATCTCTAAAACTATTATTAAATTAATATTATCAAACAAATTTTTTTTGTTTGGTTCTAAAAATTAGTTTTTTAAAATTATTTTACAAAAAAATTAAGAAAACAAAAACACAATCAACCAAACCCTTATAAATCACTTTTATAAAAACATATCCTGTTTTATCTTGTTATTTGTGTTATACCCTAATTTTGTCCGCTTACCTCCTGTAATTTATTTTATTTTTATTTATTTATTTATTTATTTATTTATTTATTTATTTATTTATTTATTCTTAGCAACACATTTTGGGTTCATTTTTGTTAAGTCCTTTGGGCTAATTTCAGCCCAATTGCAATAAAAAAGGAAGGTACACGTTGCTGGCCTTTTTGTTACAAATTATAATCACAAGCATAAGTCCAATAATAATAACCATGTTCATTCCAATACAGTCCAAAGTACAAACCAAGCCCAAAAATCACAAAATCAAAAAAAAGAGGGGAAAGCAAAAGAAAAACAGAACAGAACAAAAAAAAAGAAAAAAGCAAAAAAAAAAACAAAATAGCAAAAGCAATGCAGGAACGCTGGCATGCAACAACCAACAGCAACAGAGGTTGGGGCAGAAGCATTTTGAGAATGGGTCCAATATGCTTTCTTCTTGTTCCTTTGTTTCTTTCCATTTCTTCTCCAACCAAGCAGCTTTGCAGGCACCACCCAGAACCACCAGCTCTCCTCTGCATCACCAACCATACCTGCAGCAAACAACCAATACAAGGGTCAGCAACCATTGTCCTATTGGAGCCCATTTGCACTATAAATGCAACAACAGAACAGCAAAAAGGGGAGGGAATTCTGGACGTTTTTACCACCAATCAAAGAATTAGGGGCTCCACACTGAAGCCCTAATTCACCAAGTCAAAAAAAAAAACAACAAGCGAAGCAAAAATGCGAAAAAAGCGAGCGGAGGAAGAAAAAGAAGAGCAGGCGAGCGAAGAAGAAGAAAGGGAAGAAAAAAGAAGGTTAGCCCCGCCTCTCCTCTCCTCTCAGCCCCGTCCTCCACCCCCCTTGGCTGCGTTCCCCCCTTTCTTCTTGATCGCGCGGCGGCCGCTCCCCTTTTCCTCCTTTCTCGTCCGCCTCCCCTTTCCCCTTTCTCGTCCATCTCTCTCTTCTCTTCTCCCACAATTTCTCTCCTCTCTCTCCTTTTTCCTCACTCTCCCTCTCCTCTTCACGATCTCCCCCACCGTTCCTTCCTCCTTCTTCACCTTTCATGACATGTGTGTCAAGAATTGGTCTTGTGGCGCCTCCCCTTCCCCTTCTTCTTCTCGCCTCCTTCTCTATCTTTCTTTCTCATCAACTCTCTTTCTCCCTCTGCCTCATCTTTTCTTTTTCCCTGTTTCTTTTCTTTCATTTTAACCTAATAGATTCTGGATTTTGCTTTGTGGGCTCGTTGCCCATTTTGTTCTCTTCCTTTTACTTTAATTTTTTCTTTTTTCTTTTTCTTTGTTTTGTTTTGTTATGGGCTTCAGCCCTATTTTTTTATTTACGCGCCACCCACCCCTTTTTGTTTCTTTTCTTTCCCTTTTTTTCTTCTATTCTGGTCCCTTTTTATTTTTTAGGCTTCAGCCCACTTTTGTTTTTTTTTTCTTTCATTTGCCAAACCTTTTTTTTTGTAGTTAGTCCTTTTTTAAATATTGGGCTTTAGCCCATTTGTTCTTTATCATTTATTTAATGAATGAATGCTTTTTTTTTAACTAGTCAAATTAGTACAATTTCATTCAACTAAATTTCACATACAAGTTTTGAGACCCTATTTTTCTTGAAAATCACATGATAAAAATCATGAAAATTAATTTACTAGTAATGATTACTCGAGATTGCTTCCCGTTTAGTCATTGCGAATATCTTAATTTTCTAAACAAAATGGGTTATTAGTGAAGATCACTCTTGATTGCTTCTTGTTTGGTCCCCCATGAAAACCTATCTTCTTCATAAAAATAAAATTAAGTTTTTTTACTAGTAATGATCACTCGAGATTGCTTCTCGTTTGATCATTACGAACACCGTTAATTTTATAAACAAAAAATGTTGTTAGTGAGGGCCACTCTTGATTGCTTCTTGTTTGGTCACTACAAAACTTACCTTTTTTTCAATCAAAAAGTATACAATTAAAATCAACCAATACGCAACCATTTTCTAACCAAGAACTACGTTGCCTTTGATTTCTCCACTGCACCCGGAGATACGTAGGAACAGGAGCCCACTCCTGTCAAGCGCAAAAATAAACCACTTTTATTAAGTCCTTTTTTTTTATCTTGGTTAATTTTTTTTTAAATAAAAGGGAAATAAATATTTTTTTTAGAAGTTAATAAATCTTGCACAATTAATTAGAGGTAACCTTTTTCGAAAGGATGTTGTAGGGTGCTAATACCTTCCCTACACATAATCGACTCCCGAACCCAAATCCGGTCTTAAGGACCACTTTTCTTCAAAAAAGGTTTTTCCAATATTTTTCCTTCGAAAATAAATTACTGGTGGCGGCTCTATTAAACTCGAATAAATCCCTCCAGATTTTTCGGTCGCTACAATTTGTAATTAAGTTATTATTAATTAAAAAAATAGTAAAATTACTCTAGAGGTCATTTATCTTAATTTGAAGTTTCAAGTTAGTTATTTATCTTTTTTTGTTTCAATTTAGTCTTGAACGTTTTAAAACATTAATTTCGAGACAAATTATTGGCTGATCTATAATGAGAAATACATGTGTGCCACAAACACAATCTGCTGTATCCATTGTGCCACAAATTAAAACCCAAAAAGTTGTTAAAAAAAGTAAAAAAAAGACCAATATGACCAATATCGTTAACATTTTAGAACATGTGGGACTAAACTGAAACTAAAATTAACTTTAAAAAACTAATTTGACACAAAAAAGATAAAAGACTGAAGTGAAACTTTAAATTAATATTTTCTTAAGTATTCCCTAGCAATTACATCACTTCAAAATATCTATACAAAAGTTTTTTGGTTTTCAGTTTACAAAAGAAAAATTTACCAAACAAGTTTTTTTATTTTCTCATCTCTAAAATAAGTTTAAAAACTAGGAGAATCAAACAGATTTTTTTCTTCTTCTTAAAAACAGTTTTTAAAATTGATTTATAAAACAGTTTTCAAAAACAAAAATTCAAAATCAAACATGCCCACATTCATCCATTTTCTCGCCGAAAATAATTTTCTCACAAAAAAACTTAACTACACTTCAAAACCTTAATTACACCATATATTTCAATTTTTTTTTGTGATTCTTACTGAACACGAATTCTCTCACTTAGTTAATTTTTATAAATAATAAATAATAGAAGATTCCCGTTTCACACAAGCCATCAAAAGTACGAGAAGTAACCACCATAACAAATAAAGCAGGGTATGGTGTTTATGCAAGTGAGACTGAGAGAGATGTGTGCAAGTGTCGATGATGGAACCTATGCTGATATGTTGATGCTTCCGTTACATCAGATCTCAGATAATATCAAATGCAATTCACATCACAGCACGGCACAGCCCATAAAAGCAGCAACAGCACGGCACAGCCCATAAAAGCAGCAACAACCTTTTGATCAATCACCAATCATGATGGCATCAACCAAATGCAAAACCAATGAGACAAAGTGAGATATGACGTTGCCCGTGTTTACTGCACTCACTGTGTGAATTTCCATTTTATATTGTAATATTATAGGTCACATCAATTCCATCTTGTTCCACTCTACTTTTTTTCTTTGAAATTAATTAAAGACTACTGGTAGTAGTCTGGTAGTAGCTTTATTCGAACCAGTTGCTTTGAACTGAAATTATAATTCCAATTTTGCATCAGGATAATTCAATCAAAAAATGATATTTTGACACAAGAATTTGACAACTGTACGGATGACACCGTATGTCTGTACAGTCCGTACTGTACGGACATACGTACGGATAAAATGACAGTATTTTAAAAATGTATCCTGATGACAGGATACATATCCTGTCATCAGGATATATATACTGATAGTGAAAAAAAATAAAAATATTATACGTACATGTACGAATATATGATCCGTACATGTATAGACATACGGTATCGCATACGGTTGTCGAATTCTGGTGTCAAAATAACACTGTAATTCAATACACAGCTTGTCGATATTTTACGTTAGTACAATAATGTGACGGATAGCTAGTGAGGTTGGCATGGCACGTCTTACATTCATGGATCATGTTGTGACTTGGACATCTTTTGCTCGATTTTACTGTGTATTTGATTCTCTTGGTATCTTTTATTCTTATTCATTTTCATTTATTTAAAAATGATATCATCACATCAAAAACATTACATACGAACTCCGATGGATTCTACCATGTATAAGTGTGATAGGAGTTATCACCGTGCACAAGTAGTTTTGACCATTAGATTAAAAATTTCACCAGATGTTATAATGAGTGTTCTATACCATATCTTTCCTCTTCTTTTCCCTTAGCCCAGATTGCCACCCATTCAACCACCACTCCATCTTCTCCAAATCAAAACAACCCCAAATTTGTTGCAATGCAACACCACCTGTTTCTAAACCAAAACACTTGCCAACCTTACATCTAATAACATTGTTGACTGGTCCCTTCATCATCTCCTCCTTGCAAGAGAAAAATAGCAGAGGATAACAAGATTCCAGAAATTAGAAGCATAGAAGAAGAAAGATGAGAAGAGGAGAAGCGAACCCTCTTCGCACAAGCCACAGTCGGCAGCCTTCCTCCGCCATTGTGAAGTGGCTCCTCCGCCGCATTGTTGGGAAAAGTCTGCATATTGTTAGTGTAAAATAAACTACCACAGCCCAATAATAATTCACAGCCCAGAATAATTATCTAAATAAATAGACAATAATAACGCCAGAGATTTTAGCGTGAAAAACCCTCCAAAGTGAAGGTAAAAACCATGGGACCCGTAAGCCGCTTAAACTTCCACTGTAACATAATGAGATTTCAAACTTCACCCTTAGGTGATCTCTCTCAAAATAATACAATAAAATTGTACTCTCAATTTGTGGCTAAAACTCTCACAAATTGGTTCTCTCTATTTTTCTCTCTTAGAAACTTTCTCTAAGGCTTTCTCTAACTATGTTTGTTGTACTTAGTTGTGGACGGTGTAATTTTTCTTCTGTCCAGGATCCTCTATTTATAGAGAAATGAGATGGAGCACATCTCTGAGAAAATCAAGTTGTGCATCGCCTTTGAATTTTTTGTAGCAGCCAACAATATTTCATTTAATGCTTTGCTACTCAATCACACAACTTCAATTCATATGCTGCTCAACCATATTGCTACAATGCTTTGAAAAGTCAAAGCAAGTAATTGACTGGAACGCCAACAAATCTCCCCCTCTAGCCAATGAGGAAATATCCTCGGATCAATATGGGGTTGATGCTAAGCCTGCAACTTCTTTGCAGACTTCTAGCTTGTCCTTTGGCAGAGCTTTAGTCATCATGTCAACCCCATTGTCGTCGGTGTGGATCTTCTCAACTTTCAGCAGCTTACCTTCCAATACTTCACGGATCCAGTGATACCTCACGTCGATGTGTTTCGACCTTGAATGAAATGTTGAATTCTTGCTGAGATGTATTGCGCTCTGACTGTCGCAATAGAGAATATAGCTTTCTTGGTTATGACTCAACTCTTGTAGGAACTTCTTCATCCACAAGATCTCTTTGCGACCTTTAGTGATTGCAATGTACTCTGCTTCTGTGGTGCTTAAAGCAATACCTTTTGTAAGCGTGATTGCCATGAGACAGCTCCCTCTGCGAATGTTATCAGGTACCCTGATATGGATTTTCTGGTATCCACATCACCAGCCATATCTGAATCTGTATATCCTTCTAATACAGGTTTTCCATTATCAAAGCATAAACTATGACCACTACTAGGAAAAGTTGAATTAGCCACGGAAATGACTTTATCTGAAGAAATAGAAGTTATGTATAAAGAATTAAATAAAACACTTATAGAAATCAATAAAAATATAAACTTATTGATTGAAAACACTGATAGAATTGCAAATTATACATGTCATAAAATAAAAAATGAACGAGACGAAATAAATAATATACGAAGTACATTAGATGGAATAAATAAAGGAAAAGAAGTTGATGAGAACCAAAATATTAATAAAATTAGAGAAATTCTCCAGCAATTAGAAGATCTCTTAGAATATGAAGAAAGTAATAGAAGTATAACAATAAAGGATTTAGAAGAACTGATAAATCACAAATCAGAAATCAAAGAAATAATAAGATATGATTCCTCAAGTTTATTAAAACCAGTGTCATCATGGAGAGGATAAAAGAAGAATATATGGAGACCCTAAAAGGTCAAATGATATAGAAGAAATTCAGCAATTAATAGAACAATTAACAATAATTGAGAAAGAAAATAAACAAATACAAAAAGTAGATCAAATAGAGACTAAAAAGGAAAGCGAGGAGGTAATATTAAATTACTGACTCTTGAGAATCGAGAATCGATTATGATGAAATATTTATGGAAAAAGGAGAAACAAGCAATACAAAATCAAAAAGAAAATGGGAAGAACATTGGAATCCAGATAATACTTGGGAAAAACATGAATTTGAAACAATGAATAAAAAGGATATTCAAGAAAGAGTGGTAAATGGACTAAAATTCAAGAAGAATATAAACCACATTATGAAAATATTAGACAAGGTAACATACTAAATATTGACTGTGCAAGAAATAAAGAGGAAGTGTTATTACAATGGACTAATGAAATAACGTTACTAATAGCAACTGATGAAAGATTTACTAGATTAGACTTACCAAGTGTTAGAAATTTAATAATTTATAAGACAACAGAAATGTACAAAAGTATTTGACAAGTATAAGTGAGCAAGACTGCAACATTATGCTAGATATGTAAGAGATAACCAAGAATTTGCTAGACTTATTATGAATTTGATTTACTTAGAGTTCATAGGGTATAATATCCTTGAACATAAAGAAAAAGTAAACAAGTTTTTACAAGAAAAAGCAAAAGCACATTTAAATGGAATACAAATTTGTAATATGTGTGAAGTAGAAAGTTTTATCTGCGAATATCAAAAATACTATTATGAATTAAGTGCTTGAAGTAAAGGAAATATATAAAGAAATATTCATAGATAAATTACCATATCCACTCAATGAAAAGATAAGATCTATATGGCAATTACGACCAGTGAAAGCGGTAATACTTTAGGAGGAATTATACAAATCTTATATAATGAATTAAGGCAACAATGCTTAAATAGAGAAACAATTAGGCAATTAAACAAAGGAAGAAATGTAGTTTGTTGTGACATACCAGAAATAGAAAAACCAGGAAATTATGGGTGTAATCAGCAAAAGAGAAAACAAAGGTATTATAAAAGAAAGCCTAGACTAAGGAAAATCTATCCAAAGAAAAAAGCCTATAAAGATTCTAAGAAAAAGTATTTTAGAAGAAAAAGACAAACACCTAAAAAATATTGTCCAAAGGGAAAAAAGAAATGTGTGTGTTGGATATGTAATGTAGAAGGTCACTATGCCAATGAATGTCCACAAAGAAAAGAAAAAGACTCTAAAGAAAAATCAAAATTAATAAAAAGAATGTATAGAATATATGACTTAGAGCCATTAGAAGAAGAATTAAGTAGTACCAATGAAAGTGTATATGAATATTCAGAAGATGAATTATCTTCAGGAGGAACAGAATCAGAATAGTTCCTACATTAAAATAAGAATAGAAAAAGAGAATAAAGAAACAGAGGCATACATAGATACTGAGGGCAAGCATTTGTTTAGCAACAAGAGCATTATTTAGTAAATGGGAAAGATTAGAAAAACCATTAAAGATTCAAATTGCGGATGGATCGATACATCCATTATTATGGGTAGCCAAAAGAATTACATTAAGTATTCAAAATAATTTATTTATAGTACCTACAGTTTACCAACAAGAAACTGGATTAGATATGATAATAGGGAATAATTTTTGAGATTATATGCACCTTTTTGCCAAAATTTAGAATTTATATCACTAAAGACTCCATATATTAGAGGAAAACAATTAAGAGAAATAATAAATATTCCAATTGTTCATTAGTCAGCAAGTACTTACTCTAAGAAACAATCAGAGTTTAGCAACCTGAAGCGTGGTGAGATAATAGAAATAACATGTAGAAAAATTCGTCATGTACTAACAAATTTAGAACCAGGAAGAGAAATTCCAGCCCATATTGAAGAACTATTAGATAAAGTTTGTAGTGAAAATCCTCTAGATCCAAAAATTAATAATAAAGATATGGAATTAGTAGAATTAAAATTAAAAGATCCTACAAAAGAAGTAAAATGTAAACCCATGATTTACACAAAACAAAATAGAGATGAATTTGCAGAAGATATTAAACAAATGTGTGATAAAGGATTAATAAGACCATCAAAAAATAAGCATTCAGCTCCAGCCTTTTATGTTGAAAATCATAATGAAATAAAAAGAGGAAAAAGAAGGATGGTGATTAATTATAAACAAATGAATGATGCAATGGAGGGAGATGCATATTTTCTTCCTAGAAAAGACCTAATTATTGAAAGAGTAAGAGGAATGAATTGGTTTAGTACTTTTGATTGTAAGTCGAGGATTTTACCAAATAAGGTTAATGAAGAGTCTAAACCATTACTTGACATTTAGTTGTCCTCAAGGACAATATGAATGGAATGTACTCCCAATGGGAATGAAGCAATCACCAGGAATTTTCCAACGTAGAATGGATTCAATACTCAAAGAATTTAAAGATTTTTGTCTTATTTATATCGATGATATATTAGTTTTTACCAATAAAGATTTAAATGATCATTTCAAGAAGGTAGAACTAGTACTTAATAAATGTCTTGATTATGGAGTGGTTTTAAGTAGGAAAAAGGCTGTTTTAGCTCAAAATAAAATTAATTATTTAGGATTAGAAATTGAAAAAGGAAAAATAGTAATGCGAGAAACATGTACTAGAAAAGCTTCAAAACTTTCCCACTAAGTTAAAAGATAAAAAGATTTACAAAAATTTCTTGGATTATTAACTTATAATGAGGGTTTTATAAAGAATCGTCACAGAAAGAAAGCAACTTAAACAAAAATTAAAGAAAGATGTTATTTGGTCTTGGACCGAAGAAGATGAAGCAATTATTATTAAATTAAAGCATTTATGTCAAGATCTTCCTGAATTATATCATCCATCAGATGATGATTTAATTATTATTGAAACTGATGCGTCAAATGAATATTGGGGAGGAGTTATGAAGGCAAAACCCCCTGGACAAAAGAAAGAATTACTATGTAGATATATGTCTGGAACATTTTCTGATTTGTGAAATCAATTATCCAACACATGAAAAGAAACAGTAGCACTAATTCGAATGTTAGAAAAACATCGAATATACGTGCTAGATAAAGAATTTATTGTTAGAACAGACTCTACCTATGTTGCAGGTTTTAAGAATATCAACCACAAAGGAACATACAAGCAAGGAAGGTTGATAAGATGGCAAATGAAATTAGCTGAATACAATTATTCAATTTCACATATCAAAGGAGAAAAGAACGTCTTTGTGAGACATACTTTCAAGAGAATGGAGCGATGCAAAGTAGAAATGTTAGATAGACAAATAGCAATCAAGGAAGCACAAAAGGCCCAAAAGGAAAAAGAACTTGAGTTAATTGAAGCGAATTAAAGCTCTTAAGGTTGCAACGAAGAAGAAAATTTTCCAAAAGAATCAGTTCAGGATGAAGAAATGAAGCCTAAAAAGTGGTACCACGCTTTTTAATGGACCATTTCGAGGAATTTATGATGATTGGTACAAAGCGACACCACACCGTCAAAAGATTCCAGAGTCTACCACCAAGGATTTGCAACAAAAGAAGAAGCGAAAAAGCACTAAAAATCATCTTGAATTAGAAAAAGAAAAAGAAAAGAAAGGTAAAGAAATATATCTTGGCCCAAAACTTATTCGAAACAACAAAGAATCCACCAAGTAAAATCATCTACATTTTAAAACACTAGGAAAAATTCCTTTTTCTCTAGATGATCTTCAAATTACTTCAAGAAAGGATCATGAACTACAAGTACAATTTTCAGAAAAGAATTTTTGGGAAAATTTTGATAGATTAAGGAATTGGACTGAAAAAGAAAAAATCAATTGTTTTTACATGGTTGATAGAAAGATTTTGGAATTAAGACAATTATTCTTCCTGGAGCACCTTCAAATTTAACATACAATATGTTCCAGTTTGGACTTATTGATTGTCTTTATTTAAGCTCAAATCATGAAGAAATTAGTTTGTTCCCCTATTATTTCAAAGAATCAGTTCAAGCTTTTAGAAGAAATATTGCAGGAGAGAAAAATATTTTTCTAAAATTTTACTCAGCTTATCCAGATTTTACTACTAAACAACCTGCTAAGCATTTTATTTTTATTGGAATAAGCAATAATAATTTTCCTCTAAAGGATGAACCCAATGACACGGTCTATGGGGAAGAATTAATGACTCAAATAATAAGTAATCAGTTGGCAAGTATTTTCACTCAATGTCAAGCCATTGGAAAAGGCTCTTACATCAAAGTACTATACAAAGGACCCTACACTCTGCTTTTAAGCAAGACAAGCAATAAAGAAATAAAGGAAAAAGACATGAGTCTCCTGACAAATTTTGAGGCTGACATTCTACTCACTATCGGGACCCTAATGGAATATAGGCCATCTGTCCTCAATAATTTATGCTCTATGATCAAGGAAAGTAAGGATCATGCATGTGAAAGATGTGTCAAAGAAAAGACAAAGCAATAGAGGAGAAAGAAGACTTTGAAGCAATAGTGGAGGAATAAAGCTTGAAAGCATGCGAGTGTTCACGTGAAGGCACTAGAAAATGTAGAATTATTGAAGTCACAATGTAAAGCACTAATGTAGTGCTATATTACTATTGTAAATAGTGGAAGGCCATTAGGCTATAAATAAGGCCATTTCTTCACTTAGTAAGGAGGGAGAAAGTTGAAGAATGAAATTTCTCTCTGAGAAATGTTTTCCTTAGGAAAACTTGTGCTAGTTCTTTAGGAGCTAGTCGGATACTTGAGAGTGTATCCATCTATCCTTGTAAAAATACTACTTATTATGAATAAAATCACTCATGTTACTCAATCTACTTGACTTATTTTCTTTACTCAAAACCTTGTTAAATATTCAACAACTAATGGAGAACTGCGGAAGCAGCAGTGGGCTTACTTAATCAAAGATTCAGAAGCATAGTCAGGTATACTTACTTACTCTTCTTGAATAATTTAATTATTGTTGTTATTATTACTATTGTTATTTTATGCTTATATAAAAAACTGAAATGGAAAGAGAAAAAATAGATAATAATGATATAGAACACTTACATATTACTGAAGAAGATGGAAACTATGAAGGAAGTATTTTGATAGACCCAACTTTATTTCAAAAGATACAACAAGAGGACTTAGATTTGTCAAAGGATGCAAACATGAAAGGAGTTAAAGGAAAAGAAAGATTTAAGGGGTTGATGAAAAAATTTAACCAAAAGGAAAATATAATATACTATGGGAAAATAATTAATGAAGCACCAATGCAGACATAGCGGATGCTCAAGGAAATACTTGTATCTGATTATTAAATAAGAAAAAAACTTATGGAATTAAAAAGAAATATAAAGAAAAAGAACATAGTGATAAAATAGGATATATTCATATAGGAGCAATACAAGTTCTAATAAAAGCAACTTTTAGGAAGGAATAAATTCACCAATAGAATTAGTATTAAAGGATGATAGAATTACTGATCCAAAGGACAAAATATTAGGAGTTATAGAAGGAAACTTAGCTTATGTTAAGTTAAAGTTTGAGATCCATCCAAATATTAGAATACCTTTAAGTACTCAAAGATTAGATCAATCACTAACTCTTGAACACAAATTCCTAAGAGGAAATTTAATGAAAACAGGAGATAAAATTTTCTCGGTCACTTATTGTGTTAATTACGCACTAACAAATTCACATCATAGTATTACCTTTAGAAATAATGATAGAATAGATATCCCAAGCCTATTTGAAGATATAGGAAAGATTTATTATCCTAAGAAAAATGAAATTACAGATCTAGGAACTCTTATAAGAAAACCAAGAATATTAACACCAAAACCGATTGGATTTTGTGAAGAAAATGAAGAAAACAAAATAAATAAATTAGCTAATCAGGTAAAAGAACTAGATTTGTATGTAAGAAATAGAATATGAATAGTTTAGAATTAAGAAAGGAAGAGGTTAAAAATGAAATTAAAAATTTTCATAGAATATTAAAGGATTATCTAAAAGAAATTTAAATGACAGAAATAGGAAAGAAATAGAAGGAATACTTATAGTAAAAGAAAATATACTGGTAAAAATAGAAAATCTTGAAAGATCTAAGAAGAGAAAAAGATGAACACATAATTTTTTATTAAGGACAAAGTAATAGAAATAGAAATAAAAGTAAATGATAAACTTAGTATATTACATATAGGCATAATAGAAAATGAAGATAAGGATTTTTATGAGAAATTAAAATATATATGGTCATTAGAATTGCCAAAGGAAATAAAAACAAAAATATGTGAAGAATATGGAAAGCTTTGTGCACAATCGATAGTATACAAAAATGAAATAAGTGAAGAAGCTGTGGTACCTAAACCTACCAAGGGAAGAAGAAATACAAGAAGAAAATTTAGAGAATAATATAGGAATTTATTTTGCGAGAATTAAACATAGATGATGATGACTGGTTTCAGGATGAAGATTAAAGAATTAAAATATATTCTAGGAAATTATTCAAAGAATTTATTAGAGAATAGAATAGATTTAGGTAAAATAATGAATTTATCTGGATTTATTGATTCAAGTGGAAATCACGCACTCAAGCGTATCGAGCACTAAGATTCTAGAATTATTTATTATGGATAAATATGGTATTTCTGATGAAGAAATAAGAAAATATAAATTAGAAATGATTTTAAACCAAATACAACGTAAAAAAAATAGAATTAGAAAGATTGTATAGATCTTTTGATTATTATATACAATGGCAGAAGGATTAACTACTGAGAATTGGCAAGAATTAAAAGAAAGAATTTTACTAGTAGAACAAAGTATTAAAACATTAGAAGATGAATATAAACAATATTGAAAAGGAATTAAAATTATGTCCGTCACTAAGTTTTGCGACCACGAAATTAGAGACCAATTATTATTTTCCGTCACTAAAATTTGTCTCTAAATCACTTAATTCTAGTTGTGATAGACTTTCGGATCGGATACCTATTGGATACAGACGGCCAATATAGACTTTCGGATCAGGATACCTATTGGATACCCGACAGCCAACACTACTAGGAAAAGTTGAATTAGCCACGAAATGACTTTATCTCAAGAAATAGAAGTAATGTATAAAGAATTAAATAAAACACTTATAGAAATCAATAAAAATATAAACTTATAGATTGAAAACACTGATAGAATTGCAAATTATTCATGTCATAAAATAAAAAATAAACGAGACAAAATAAATAATATCCGAAGTACATTAGATGGAATAAATAAAGGAAAAGAAGTTGATGAGAACCAAAATATTAATAAAATTAGAGAAATTCTCCAGCAATTAGAAGATCTCTTAGAATATGAAGAAAGTAATAGAAGTATAACAATAAAGGATTTAGAAGAACTGATAAATCACAAATCAGAAATCAAAGAAATAATAAGATATGATTCCTCAAGATTATTAAAACCAGTGTCATCATGGAGAGGATAAAAGAAGAATATATGGAGACCCTAAAAAGGTCAAATGATATAGAAGAAATTCAGCAATTACTAGAACAATTAACAATAATTGAGGAAGAAAATAAACAAATACAAAAAGTAGATCAAATAGAGACTAAAAAGGAAACTGAGGAGGTAATATTAAATTACAGCTCTTCAGAATCAGAATCAGATTATGATGAAATATTTATGGAAAAAGGAGAAACAAGCAATACAAAATCAAAAAGAAAATGGGAAGAACATTGGAATCCAGATAATACTTGGGAAAAACATGAATTTGAAACAATGAATAAAAAAGGATATTCAAGAAAGAGTGGTAAATGGACTAAAATTCAAGAAGAATATAAACCACATTATGAAAATATTAGACAAGGTAACATACTAAATATTGACTGTGCAAGAAATAAAGAGGAAGTGTTATTACAATGGACTAATGAAATAACGTTACTAATAGCAACTGATGAAAGATTTACTAGATTAGACTTACCAAGTGTTAGAAATTTAATAATTTATAAGACAACAGGAAATGTACAAAAGTATTTGACAAGTATAAGTGAGCAAGACTGCAACATTATGCTAGATATGTAAGAGATAACCAAGAATTTGCTAGACTTATTATGAATTTGATTTACTTAGAGTTCATAGGGTATAATATCCTTGAACATAAAGAAAAAGTAAACAAGTTTTTACAAGAAAAAGCAAAAGCACATTTAAATGGAATACAAATTTGTAATATGTGTGAAGTAGAAAGTTTTATCTGCGAATATCAAAAATACTATTATGAATTAAGTGCTGAAGTAAAGGAAATATATAAAGAAATATTCATAGATAAATTACCATATCCACTCAATGAAAAGATAAGATCTATATGGCAATTACGACCCAGTAAACTGGTACTACTTTAGGAGGAATTATACAAATCTTATATAATGAATTAAGGCAACAATGCTTAAATAGAGAAACAATTAGGCAATTAAACAAAGGAAGAAATGTAGTTTGTTGTGACATACCAGAAATAGAAAAACCAAGAAATTATGGGAGGAATCAAAGAAAGAGAAAACAAAGGTATTATAAAAGAAAGCCTAGACTAAGGAAAACCTATCCAAAGAAAAAAGCCTATAAAGATTCTAAGAAAAAGTATTTTAGAAGAAAAAGACAAACACCTAAAAAATATTGTCCAAAGGGAAAAAAGAAATGTGTGTGTTGGATATGTAATGTAGAAGGTCACTATGCCAATGAATGTCCACAAAGAAAAGAAAAAGACTCTAAAGAAAAATCAAAATTAATAAAAAGAATGTATAGAATATATGACTTAGAGCCATTAGAAGAAGAATTAAGTAGTACCAATGAAAGTGTATATGAATATTCAGAAGATGAATTATCTTCAGAAGAAACAGAATCAGAATAGTACTTACATTAAAATAAGAATTGAAAAAGAGAATAAAGAAACAGAGGCATACATAGATACAGGGCAAGCATTTGTTTAGCAACAAGAGCATTATTTAGTAAATGGGAAAGATTAGAAAAACCATTAAAGATTCAAATTGCAGATGGATCGATACATCCATTATTATGGGTAGCCAAAAGAATTACATTAAGTATTCAAAATAAATTATTTATAGTACCTACAGTTTACCAACAAGAAACTGGATTAGATATGATAATAGGGAATAATTTTTGAGATTATATGCACCTTTTGCCAAAATTTAGAATTTATATCACTAAAGACTCCATATATTAGAGGAAAACAATTAAGAGAAATAATAAATATTCCAATTGTTCATTATTCAGAAAGTACTTACTCTAAGAAACAATCAGAGTTTAGCAAGCTGAAACGTGGTGAGATAATAGAAATAACATGTAGAAAAATTCGTCATGTACTAACAAATTTAGAACCAGGAAGAGAAATTCCAGCCCATATTGAAGAACTATTAGATAAAGTTTGTAGTGAAAATCCTCTAGATCCAAAAATTAATAATAAAGATATGGAATTAGTAGAATTAAAATTAAAAGATCCTACAAAAGAAGTAAAATGTAAACCCATGATTTACACAAAACAAAATAGAGATGAATTTGCAGAAGATATTAAACAAATGTGTGATAAAGGATTAATAAGACCATCAAAAAATAAGCATTCAGCTCCAGCCTTTTATGTTGAAAATCATAATGAAATAAAAAGAGGAAAAAGAAGGATGGTGATTAATTATAAACAAATGAATGATGCAATGGAGGGAGATGCATATTTTCTTCCTAGAAAAGACCTAATTATTGAAAGAGTAAGAGGAATGAATTGGTTTAGTACTTTTGATTGTAAGTCAGGATTTTACCAAATAAGGTTAACAGAAGAATCTAAACCATTAACAGCATTTAGTTGTCCTCAAGGACAATATGAATGGAATGTACTCCCAATGGGAATGAAGCAATCACCAGGAATTTTCCAACGTAGAATGGATTCAATACTCAAAGAATTTAAAGATTTTTGTCTTATTTATATCGATGATATATTAGTTTTTACCAATAAAGATTTAAATGATCATTTCAAGAAGGTAGAACTAGTACTTAATAAATGTCTTGATTATGGAGTGGTTTTAAGTAGGAAAAAGGCTGTTTTAGCTCAAAATAAAATTAATTATTTAGGATTAGAAATTGAAAAAGGAAAAATAGTAATGCAGAAACATGTACTAGAAAAGCTTCAAAACTTTCCCACTAAGTTAAAAGATAAAAAAGATTTACAAAAATTTCTTGGATTATTAACTTATAATGAGGGTTTTATAAAGAATCTGGCTGCAGAAAGAAAGCAACTTCAACAAAAATTAAAGAAAGATGTTATTTGGTCTTGGACCGAAGAAGATGAAGCAATTATTATTAAATTAAAGCATTTATGTCAAGATCTTCCTGAATTATATCATCCATCAGATGATGATTTAATTATTATTGAAACTGATGCGTCAAATGAATATTGGGGAGGAGTTATGAAGGCAAAACCCCCTGGACAAAAGAAAGAATTACTATGTAGATATATGTCTGGAACATTTTGACTTTGTGAAATCAATTATCCAACACATGAAAAGAAACATTAGCACTAATTGAATGTTAGAAAAACATCGAATATACGTGCTAGATAAAGAATTTATTGTTAGAGCAGACTCTACCTATGTTGCGAGGTTTTAAGAATATCAACCACAAAGGAACATACAAGCAAGGAAGGTTGATAAGATGGCAAATGAAATTAGTGAATACAATTATTCAATTTCACATATCAAAGGAGAAAAGAACGTCTTTGTGAGACATACTTTCAAGAGAATGGAGCGATGCAAAGTAGAAATGTTAGATAGACAAATAGCAATCAAGGAAGCACAAAAGGCCCAAAAGGAAAAAGAACTTGAGTTAATTGAAGCGAATTAAAGCTCTTAAGGTTGCAACGAAGAAGAAAATTTTCCAAAAGAATCAGTTCAGGATGAAGAAATGAAGCCTAAAAAGTGGTACCACGCTTTTAATGGACCATTTCCAGGAATTTATGATGATTGGTACAAAGCAGCACTATACTGTCAAAAGATTCCAGGAGTCTACCACCAAGGATTTGCAACAAAAGAAGAAGCAGAAAAAGCACTAAAAAATCATCTTGAATTAGAAAAAGAAAAAGAAAAGAAAGGTAAAGAAATATATCTTGGCCCAAAAACTTATTCAGAACAACAAAGAATCCACCAGTAAAATCATCTACATTTAAAACACTAGGAAAAATTCCTTTTTCTCTAGATGATTTTCAAATTACTTCAAGAAAGGATCATGAACTACAAGTACAATTTTCAGAAAAGAATTTTTGGGAAAATTTTGATAGATTAAGGAATTGGACTGAAAAAGAAAAAATCAATTGTTTTTACATGGTTGATAGAAAGATTTTTGGAATTAAGACAATTATTCTTCCTGGAGCACCTTCAAATTTAACATACAATATGTTCCAGTTTGGACTTATTGATTGTCTTTATTTAAGCTCAAATCATGAAGAAATTAATTTGTTCCCCTATTATTTCAAAGAATCAGTTCAAGCTTTTAGAAGAAATATTGCAGGAGAGAAAAATATTTTTCTAAAATTTTACTCAGCTTATCCAGATTTTACTACTAAACAACCTGCTAAGCATTTTATTTTTATTGGAATAAGCAATAATAATTTTCCTCTAAAGGATGAACCCAATGACACGGTCTATGGGGAAGAATTAATGACTCAAATAATAAGTAATCAGTTGGCAAGTATTTTCACTCAATGTCAAGCCATTGGAAAAGGCTCTTACATCAAAGTACTATACAAAGGACCCTACACTCTGCTTTTAAGCAAGACAAGCAATAAAGAAATAAAGGAAAAAGACATGAGTCTTCTGACAAATTTTGAGGCAGCATTCTACTCACTATCGGGACCCCTAATGGAATATAGGCCATCTGTCCTCAATAATTTATGCTCTATGATCAAGGAAAGTAAGGATCATGCATGTGAAAGATGTGTCAAAGAAAAAGACAAAGCAATAGAGGAGAAAGAAGACTTTGAAGCAATAGTGGAGGAATAAAGCTTGAAAGCATTCTGAGTGTTCACGTGAAGGCACTAGAAAATGTAGAATTATTGAAGTCACAATGTAAAGCACTAATGTAGTGCTATATTACTATTGTAAATAGTGGAAGGCCATTAGGCTATAAATAAGGCCATTTCTTCACTTAGTAAGGAGGGAGAAAGTTGAAGAATGAAATTTCTCTCTGAGAAATGTTTTCCTTAGGAAAACTTGTGCTAGTTCTTTAGGAGCTAGTCGGATACTTGAGAGTGTATCCATCTATCCTTGTAAAAATACTACTTATTATGAATAAAATCACTCATGTTACTCAATCTACTTGACTTATTTTCTTTACTCAAAACCTTGTTAAATATTCAACAACTAATGGAGAACTGCGGAAGCAGCAGTGGGCTTACTTAATCAAAGATTCAGAAGCATAGTCAGGTATACTTACTTACTCTTCTTGAATAATTTAATTATTGTTGTTATTATTACTATTGTTATTTTATGCTTATATAAAAAACTGAAATGGAAAGAGAAAAAATAGATAATAATGATATAGAACACTTACATATTACTGAAGAAGATGGAAACTATGAAGGAAGTATTTTGATAGACCCAACTTTATTTCAAAAGATACAACAAGAGGACTTAGATTTGTCAAAGGATGCAAACATGAAAGGAGTTAAAGGAAAAGAAAGATTTAAGGGGTTGATGAAAAAATTTAACCAAAAGGAAAATATAATATACTATGGGAAAATAATTAATGAAGCACCAATGCATATAGCAGATGCTCAAGGAAATACTTGTATCTGATTATTAAATAAGAAAAATACTTATGGAATTAAAAAGAAATATAAAGAAAAAAGAACATAGTGATAAAATAGGATATATTCATATAGGAGCAATACAAGTTCTAATAAAAGCAACTTTTCAGGAAGGAATAAATTCACCAATAGAATTAGTATTAAAGGATGATAGAATTACTGATCCAAAGGACAAAATATTAGGAGTTATAGAAGGAAACTTAGCTTATGTTAAGTTAAAGTTTGAGATCCATCCAAATATTAGAATACCTTTAAGTACTCAAAGATTAGATCAATCACTAACTCTTGAACACAAATTCCTAAGAGGAAATTTAATGAAAACAGGAGATAAAATTTTCTCGGTCACTTATTGTGTTAATTACGCACTAACAAATTCACATCATAGTATTACCTTTAGAAATAATGATAGAATAGATATCCCAAGCCTATTTGAAGATATAGGAAAGATTTATTATCCTAAGAAAATGAAATTACAGATCTAGGAACTCTTATAAGAAAACCAAGAATATTAACACCAAAACCGATTGGATTTTGTGAAGAAAATGAAGAAAACAAAATAAATAAATTAGCTAATCAGGGTAAAAGAACTAGATTTGTATGTAAGAAATAGAATATGAATAGAATAGAATTAAGAAAGGAAGAGGATAAAAATGACATTAAAAATTTCCATAGAATATTAAAGGATTATCTAAAAGAAATTTAAATAGTGAAATAGGAAAGAAATAGAAGGAATACTTATAGTAAAAGAAAATATACTGGTAAAAATAGAAAATCTTGAAAGATCTAAGAAGAGAAAAAGATGAACACCGCAAATTTTTTTATTAAGGACAAAGTAATAGAAATAGAAATAAAAGTAAATGATAAACTTAGTATATTACATATAGGCGCAATAGAAAATGAAGATAAGGATTTTTATGAGAAATTAAAATATATATGGTCATTAGAATTGCCAAAGGAAATAAAAACAAAAATATGTGAAGAATATGGAAAGCTTTGTGCACAATCGATAGTATACAAAAATGAAATAAGTGAAGAACTGTGGTACCTAAACCTACCAAGGGAAGAAGAAATACAAGAAGAAAATTTAGAGAATAATATAGGAATTTATTTTGCAGAATTAAACATAGATGATGATGACTGGTTTCCAGATGAAGATTAAAGAATTAAAATATATTCTAGGAAATTATTCAAAGAATTTATTAGAGAATAGAATAGATTTAGGTAAAATAATGAATTTATCTGGATTTATTGATTCAGTGGAAATCACGCACTCAACTGGTATCAGAGCACTAAGATTCTAGAATTATTTATTATGGATAAATATGGTATTTCTGATGAAGAAATAAGAAAATATAAATTAGAAATGATTTTAAACCAAATACAACGTAAAAAAAATAGAATTAGAAAGATTGTATAGATCTTTTGATTATTATATACAATGGCCCGAAGGATTAACTACTGAGAATTGGCAAGAATTAAAAGATAGAATTTTAATAGTAGAACAAAGTATTAAAACATTAGAAGATGAATATAAACAATATTGAAAAGGAATTAAAATTATGTCCGTCACTAAGTTTTGCGACCACGAAATTAGAGACCAATTATTATTTTCCGTCACTAAAATTTGTCTCTAAATCACTTAATTCTAGTTGTGATAGACTTTCGGATCCGGATACCTATTGGATACCCGACAGCCAATATAGACTTTCGGATCCGGATACCTATTGGATACCCGACAGCCAACACTACTAGGAAAAGTTGAATTAGCCACGGAAATGACTTTATCTGAAGAAATAGAAGTTATGTATAAAGAATTAAATAAAACACTTATAGAAATCAATAAAAATATAAACTTATTGATTGAAAACACTGATAGAATTGCAAATTATACATGTCATAAAATAAAAAATGAACGAGATTTAAATAAATAATATAAGAAGTACATTAGAAGGAAAAAATAAAGGAAAAGAAGTTGATGAGAACCAAAATATTAATAAAATTAGAGAAATTCTCCAGCAATTAGAAGATCTCTTAGAATATGAAGAAAGTAATAGAAGTATAACAATAAAGGATTTAGAAGAACTGATAAATCACAAATCAGAAATCAAAGAAATAATAAGATATGATTCCTCAAGTTTATTAAAACCAGTGTCATCATGGAGAGGATAAAAGAAGAATATATGGAGACCCTAAAAAGGTCAAATGATATAGAAGAAATTCAGCAATTACTAGAACAATTAACAATAATTGAGGAAGAAAATAAACAAATACAAAAAGTAGATCAAATAGAGACTAAAAAGGAAACTGAGGAGGTAATATTAAATTACAGCTCTTCAGAATCAGAATCAGATTATGATGAAATATTTATGGAAAAAGGAGAAACAAGCAATACAAAATCAAAAAGAAAATGGGAAGAACATTGGAATCCAGATAATACTTGGGAAAAACATGAATTTGAAACAATGAATAAAAAAGGATATTCAAGAAAGAGTGGTAAATGGACTAAAATTCAAGAAGAATATAAACCACATTATGAAAATATTAGACAAGGTAACATACTAAATATTGACTGTGCAAGAAATAAAGAGGAAGTGTTATTACAATGGACTAATGAAATAACGTTACTAATAGCAACTGATGAAAGATTTACTAGATTAGACTTACCAAGTGTTAGAAATTTAATAATTTATAAGACAACAGGAAATGTACAAAAGTATTTGACAAGTATAAGTGAGCAAGACTGGCAACATTATGCTAGATATGTAAGAGATAACCAAGAATTTGCTAGACTTATTATGAATTTGATTTACTTAGAGTTCATAGGGTATAATATCCTTGAACATAAAGAAAAAGTAAACAAGTTTTTACAAGAAAAAGCAAAAGCACATTTAAATGGAATACAAATTTGTAATATGTGTGAAGTAGAAAGTTTTATCTGCGAATATCAAAAATACTATTATGAATTAAGTGCTGAAGTAAAGGAAATATATAAAGAAATATTCATAGATAAATTACCATATCCACTCAATGAAAAGATAAGATCTATATGGCAATTACGACCAGCCGAAACTGGTAATACTTTAGGAGGAATTATACAAATCTTATATAATGAATTAAGGCAACAATGCTTAAATAGAGAAACAATTAGGCAATTAAACAAAGGAAGAAATGTAGTTTGTTGTGACATACCAGAAATAGAAAAACCAGGAAATTATGGGTGTAATCAGCAAAAGAGAAAACAAAGGTATTATAAAAGAAAGCCTAGACTAAGGAAAATCTATCCAAAGAAAAAAGCCTATAAAGATTCTAAGAAAAAGTATTTTAGAAGAAAAAGACAAACACCTAAAAAATATTGTCCAAAGGGAAAAAAGAAATGTGTGTGTTGGATATGTAATGTAGAAGGTCACTATGCCAATGAATGTCCACAAAGAAAAGAAAAAGACTCTAAAGAAAAATCAAAATTAATAAAAAGAATGTATAGAATATATGACTTAGAGCCATTAGAAGAAGAATTAAGTAGTACCAATGAAAGTGTATATGAATATTCAGAAGATGAATTATCTTCAGAAGAAACAGAATCCGAATAGTACTTACATTAAAATAAGAATTGAAAAAGAGAATAAAGAAACAGAGGCATACATAGATACAGGGGCAAGCATTTGTTTAGCAACAAGAGCATTATTTAGTAAATGGGAAAGATTAGAAAAACCATTAAAGATTCAAATTGCAGATGGATCGATACATCCATTATTATGGGTAGCCAAAAGAATTACATTAAGTATTCAAAATAAATTATTTATAGTACCTACAGTTTACCAACAAGAAACTGGATTAGATATGATAATAGGGAATAATTTTTTGAGATTATATGCTCCTTTTGCCAAAATTTAGAATTTATATCACTAAAGACTCCATATATTAGAGGAAAACAATTAAGAGAAATAATAAATATTCCAATTGTTCATTATTCAGAAAGTACTTACTCTAAGAAACAATCAGAGTTTAGCAAGCTGAAACGTGGTGAGATAATAGAAATAACATGTAGAAAAATTCGTCATGTACTAACAAATTTAGAACCAGGAAGAGAAATTCCAGCCCATATTGAAGAACTATTAGATAAAGTTTGTAGTGAAAATCCTCTAGATCCAAAAATTAATAATAAAGATATGGAATTAGTAGAATTAAAATTAAAAGATCCTACAAAAGAAGTAAAATGTAAACCCATGATTTACACAAAACAAAATAGAGATGAATTTGCAGAAGATATTAAACAAATGTGTGATAAAGGATTAATAAGACCATCAAAAAATAAGCATTCAGCTCCAAATTTTTATGTTGAAAATCATAATGAAATAAAAAGAGGAAAAAGAAGGATGGTGATTAATTATAAACAAATGAAAGATCCAATGGAGGGAGATGCATATTTTCTTCCTAGAAGAGACCTAATTATTGAAAGAGTAAGAGCAATCAAATGGTTTAGAACTTTTGATTGTAAGTCGATTTTACCAAATAAGGTTAATGTAAGAGTCTAAACCATTAACAGCATTTAGTTGTCCTCAAGGACAATATGAATGGAATGTACTCCCAATGGGAATGAAGCAATCACCGTGAATTTAGCAACGTAGAATGGATTCAATACTCAAAGAATTTAAAGATTTTTGTCTTATTTATATCGATGATATATTAGTTTTTACCAATAAAGATTTAAATGATCATTTCAAGAAGGTAGAACTAGTACTTAATAAATGTCTTGATTATGGAGTGGTTTTAAGTAGGAAAAAGGCTGTTTTAGCTCAAAATAAAATTAATTATTTAGGATTAGAAATTGAAAAAGGAAAAATAGTAATGCAGAAACATGTACTAGAAAAGCTTCAAAACTTTCCCACTAAGATAAAAGATAAAAAGATTTACAAAAATTTCTTGGATTATTAACTTATATTTCTAATGAGGGTTTTATAAAGAATCTGGCTGCAGAAAGAAAGCAACTTCAACAAAAATTAAAGAAAGATGCTATTTGGTCTTGGACCGAAGAAGATGAAGCAATTATTATTAAATTAAAGCATTTATGTCAAGATCTTCCTGAATTATATCATCCATCAGATGATGATTTAATTATTATTGAAACTGATGCGTCAAATGAATATTGGGGAGGAGTTATGAAGGCAAAACCCCCTGGACAAAAGAAAGAATTACTATGTAGATATATGTCTGGAACATTTTCGGACTGTGAAATCAATTATCCAACACATGAAAAAGAAACATTAGCACTAATTCGAATGTTAGAAAAACATCGAATATACGTGCTAGATAAAGAATTTATTGTTAGAACAGACTCTACCTATGTTGCAGGTTTTAAGAATATCAACCACAAAGGAACATACAAGCAAGGAAGGTTGATAAGATGGCAAATGAAATTAGCTGAATACAATTATTCAATTTCACATATCAAAGGAGAAAAGAACGTGCTGGCAGACATACTTTCAAGAGAATGGAACGATGCAAAGCAGAAATGTTAGATAGACAAATAGCAATCAAGGAAGCACAAAAGGCCCAAAAGGAAAAAGAACTTGAGTTAATTGAAGCAGAATTAAAGCTCTTAAGGTTGCAACGAGAAGAAGAAAATTTTCCAAAAGAATCAGTTCCGGATGAAGAAATGAAGCCTAAAAAGTGGTACACAGTTTTTAATGGACCATTTCCAGGAATTTATGATGATTGGTACAAAGCAGCACCACACTGTCAAAAGATTCCAGGAGTCTACCACCAAGGATTTGCAACAAAAGAAGAAGCAGAAAAAGCACTAAAAAATCATCTTGAATTAGAAAAAGAAAAAGAAAAGAAAGGTAAAGAGATATACATTTAAAACACTAGGAAAAATTCCTTTTTCTCTAGATGATTTTCAAATTACTTCAAGAAAGGATCATGAACTACAAGTACAATTTTTAGAAAAGAATTTTTGGGAAAATTTTGATAGATTAAGGAATTGGACAGAAAAAGAAAAAATTAATTGCTTTTACATGGTTGATAGAAAGATTTTTGGAATTAAGACAATTATTCTTCCTGGAGCACCTTCAAATTTAACATACAATATGTTCCAGTTTGGACTTATTGATTGTCTTTATTTAAGCTCAAATCATGAAGAAATTAGTTTGTTCCCCTATTATTTCAAAGAATCAGTTCAAGCTTTTAGAAGAAATATTGCAGAGAGAAAATATTTTTCTAAAATTTTACTCAGCTTATCCAGATTTTACTACTAAACAACCTGCTAAGCATTTTATTTTTATTGGAATAAGCAATAATAATTTTCCTCTAAAGGATGAACCCAATGACACGGTCTATGGGGAAGAATTAATGACTCAAATAATAAGTAATCAGTTGGCAAGTATTTTCACTCAATGTCAAGCCATTGGAAAAGGCTCTTACATCAAAGTACTATACAAAGGACCCTACACTCTGCTTTTAAGCAAGACAAGCAATAAAGAAATAAAGGAAAAAGACATGAGTCTTCTGACAAATTTTGAGGCAAAGATTCTACTCACTATCGGGACCCCTAATGGAATATAGGCCATCTGTCCTCAATAATTTATGCTCTATGATCAAGGAAAGTAAGGATCATGCATGTGAAAGATGTGTCAAAGAAAAAGACAAAGCAATAGAGGAGAAAGAAGACTTTGAAGCAATAGTGGAGGAATAAAGCTTGAAAGCATTCTGAGTGTTCACGTGAAGGCACTAGAAAATGTAGAATTATTGAAGTCACAATGTAAAGCACTAATGTAGTGCTATATTACTATTGTAAATAGTGGAAGGCCATTAGGCTATAAATAAGGCCATTTCTTCACTTAGTAAGGAGGGAGAAAGTTGAAGAATGAAATTTCTCTCTGAGAAATGTTTTCCTTAGGAAAACTTGTGCTAGTTCTTTAGGAGCTAGTCGGATACTTGAGAGTGTATCCATCTATCCTTGTAAAAATACTACTTATTATGAATAAAATCACTCATGTTACTCAATCTACTTGACTTATTTTCTTTACTCAAAACCTTGTTAAATATTCAACAACTAATGGAGAATCATGAAGCAAAGAAGTGGGCTTACTTAATCAAAGATTCAAGCATAGTCAGTATACTTACTTACTCTTCTTGAATAATTTAATTATTTTTGTTATTATTACTATTGTTATTTTATGGTTATATAAAAACTGAAATGAAAAGAGAAAAAATACATAATAATAATATAGAACACTTACATATTACTCAAAAAGATGGAAACTATGAAGGAAGTATTTTGATAGACCCAACTTTATTTCAAAAGATACAACAAGAGGACTTAGATTTGTCAAAGGATGCAAACATGAAAGGAGTTAAAGGAAAAGAAAGATTTAAGGGGTTGATGAAAAAATTTAACCAAAAGGAAAATATAATATACTATGGGAAAATAATTAATGAAGCACCAATGTACATAGCAGATGCTCAAGGAAATACTTGTATACAGCTATTAAATAAGAAAAAACTTATGGAATTAAAAAGAAATATAAAGAAAAAGAACATAGTGATAAAATAGGATATATTCATATAGGAGCAATACAAGTTCCAATAAAAGCAACTTTTCAGGAAGGAATAAATTCACCAATAGAATTAGTATTAAAGGATGATAGAATTACTGATCCAAAGGACAAAATATTAGGAGTTATAGAAGGAAACTTAGCTTATGTTAAGTTAAAGTTTGAGATCCATCCAAATATTAGAATACCTTTAAGTACTCAAAGATTAGATCAATCACTAACTCTTGAACACAAATTCCTAAGAGGAAATTTAATGAAAACAGGAGATAAAATTTTCTCGGTCACTTATTGTGTTAATTACGCACTAACAAATTCACATCATAGTATTACCTTTAGAAATAATGATAGAATAGATATCCCAAGCCTATTTGAAGATATAGGAAAGATTTATTATCGTAAAGAAAATGAAATTACAGATCTAGGAACTCTTATAAGAAAACCAACTATATTAACACCAAAACCGATTGGATTTTGTGAAGAAAATGAAGAAAACAAAATAAATAAATTAGCTAATCAGGTAAAAGAACTAGATTTGTATGTAAGAAATAGAATATGAATAGTTTAGAATTAAGAAAGGAAGAGGTTAAAAATGAAATTAAAAATTTTCATAGAATATGAAAGGATTATCTAAAAAGAAATATAAATGATGTAAATAGGAAAGAAATAGAAGGAATACTTATAGTAAAAGAAAATATACTGGTAAAAATAGAAAATCTTGAAAGATCTAAGAAGAGAAAAAGATGAACACCGCAAATTTTTTTATTAAGGACAAAGTAATAGAAATAGAAATAAAAGTAAATGATAAACTTAGTATATTACATATAGACGCAATAGAAAATGAAGATAAGGATTTTTATGAGAAATTAAAATATATATGGTCATTAGAATTGCCAAAGGAAATAAAAACAAAAATATGTGAAGAATATGGAAAGCTTTGTGCACAATCGATAGTATACAAAAATGAAATAAGTGAAGAACTGTGGTACCTAAACCTACCAAGGGAAGAAGAAATACAAGAAGAAAATTTAGAGAATAATATAGGAATTTATTTTGCAGAATTAAACATAGATGATGATGACTGGTTTCCAGATGAAGATTAAAGAATTAAAATATATTCTAGGAAATTATTCAAAGAATTTATTAGAGAATAGAATAGATTTAGGTAAAATAATGAATTTATCTGGATTTATTGATTCAGTGGAAATCACGCACTCAACTGTATCGAGCACTAAGATTCTAGAATTATTTATTATGGATAAATATGGTATTTACGATGAAGAAATAAGAAAATATAAATTAGAAATGATTTTAAACCAAATACAACGTAAAAAATAGAATTAGAAAGATTGTATAGATCTTTTGATTATTATATACAATGGCCCAAGGAATAACTACTGAGAATTGGCAAGAATTAAAAGATAGAATTTTAATAGTAGAACAAAGTATTAAAACATTAGAAAATGAATATAAACAATATTGAAAAGGAATTAAAATTATGTCCGCTACTAAGTTTTATAATTACTAAATTAGAGACCAATTATTATTTTCCGTCACTAAAATTTGTCTCTAAATCACTTAATTCTAGTTGTGATAGACTTTCGGATCCGGATACCTATCGGATACCCGACAGCCAATTATAGACTTTCGCATCCGGATACCTAGTGGATACCCGTCACCAACACTACTAGGAAAAGTTGAATTAGCCACTAAATGACTTTATCTCAAGAAATAGAAGTTATGTATAAAGCATTAAATAAAACACTTATAGAAATCAATAAAAATATAAACTTATTGATTGAAAACACTGATAGAATTGCAAATTATACATGTCATAAAATAAAAAATGAACGAGACGAAATAAATAATATACGAAGTACATTAGATGGAATAAATAAAGGAAAAGAAGTTGATGAGAACCAAAATATTAATAAAATTAGAGAAATTCTCCAGCAATTAGAAGATCTCTTAGAATATGAAGAAAGTAATAGAAGTATAACAATAAAGGATTTAGAAGAACTGATAAATCACAAATCAGAAATCAAAGAAATAATAAGATATGATTCCTCAAGTTTATTAAAACCAGTGTCATCATGGAGAGGATAAAAGAAGAATATATGGAGACCCTAAAAAGGTCAAATGATATAGAAGAAATTCAGCAATTACTAGAACAATTAACAATAATTGAGGAAGAAAATAAACAAATACAAAAAGTAGATCAAATAGAGACTAAAAAGGAAACTGAGGAGGTAATATTAAATTCTGACTCTTGAGAATCGTAATCAGATTATGATGAAATATTTATGGAAAAAGGAGAAACAAGCAATACAAAATCAAAAAGAAAATGGGAAGAACATTGGAATCCAGATAATACTTGGGAAAAACATGAATTTGAAACAATGAATAAAAAAGGATATTCAAGAAAGAGTGGTAAATGGACTAAAATTCAAGAAGAATATAAACCACATTATGAAAATATTAGACAAGGTAACATACTAAATATTGACTGTGCAAGAAATAAAGAGGAAGTGTTATTACAATGGACTAATGAAATAACGTTACTAATAGCAACTGATGAAAGATTTACTAGATTAGACTTACCAAGTGTTAGAAATTTAATAATTTATAAGACAACAGGAAATGTACAAAAGTATTTGACAAGTATAAGTGAGCAAGACTGGCAACATTATGCTAGATATGTAAGAGATAACCAAGAATTTGCTAGACTTATTATGAATTTGATTTACTTAGAGTTCATAGGGTATAATATCCTTGAACATAAAGAAAAAGTAAACAAGTTTTTACAAGAAAAAGCAAAAGCACATTTAAATGGAATACAAATTTGTAATATGTGTGAAGTAGAAAGTTTTATCTGCGAATATCAAAAATACTATTATGAATTAAGTGCTGAAGTAAAGGAAATATATAAAGAAATATTCATAGATAAATTACCATATCCACTCAATGAAAAGATAAGATCTATATGGCAATTACGACAAATTAAACTGGTAATACTTTAGGAGGAATTATACAAATCTTATATAATGAATTAAGGCAACAATGCTTAAATAGAGAAACAATTAGGCAATTAAACAAAGGAAGAAATGTAGTTTGTTGTGACATACCAGAAATAGAAAAACCAGGAAATTATGGGTGTAATCAGCAAAAGAGAAAACAAAGGTATTATAAAAGAAAGCCTAGACTAAGAAAAATCTATCCAAAGAAAAAAGCCTATAAAGATTCTAAGAAAAAGTATTTTAGAAGAAAAAGACAAACACCTAAAAAATATTGTCCAAAGGGAAAAAAGAAATGTGTGTGTTGGATATGTAATGTAGAAGGTCACTATGCCAATGAATGTCCACAAAGAAAAGAAAAAGACTCTAAAGAAAAATCAAAATTAATAAAAAGAATGTATAGAATATATGACTTAGAGCCATTAGAAGAAGAATTAAGTAGTACCAATGAAAGTGTATATGAATATTCAGAAGATGAATTATCTTCAGAAGAAACAGAATCCGAATAGTACTTACATTAAAATAAGAATTGAAAAAGAGAATAAAGAAACAGAGGCATACATAGATACAGGGGCAAGCATTTGTTTAGCAACAAGAGCATTATTTAGTAAATGGGAAAGATTAGAAAAACCATTAAAGATTCAAATTGCAGATGGATCGATACATCCATTATTATGGGTAGCCAAAAGAATTACATTAAGTATTCAAAATAAATTATTTATAGTACCTACAGTTTACCAACAAGAAACTGGATTAGATATGATAATAGGGAATAATTTTTTGAGATTATATGCACCTTTTTGCCAAAATTTAGAATTTATATCACTAAAGACTCCATATATTAGAGGAAAACAATTAAGAGAAATAATAAATATTCCAATTGTTCATTATTCAGAAAGTACTTACTCTAAGAAACAATCAGAGTTTAGCAAGCTGAAACGTGGTGAGATAATAGAAATAACATGTAGAAAAATTCGTCATGTACTAACAAATTTAGAACCAGGAAGAGAAATTCCAGCCCATATTGAAGAACTATTAGATAAAGTTTGTAGTGAAAATCCTCTAGATCCAAAAATTAATAATAAAGATATGGAATTAGTAGAATTAAAATTAAAAGATCCTACAAAAGAAGTAAAATGTAAACCCATGATTTACACAAAACAAAATAGAGATGAATTTGCAGAAGATATTAAACAAATGTGTGATAAAGGATTAATAAGACCATCAAAAAATAAGCATTCACTCCAAATTTTATGTTGAAAATCATAATGAAATAAAAAGAGGAAAAAGAAGGATGGTGATTAATTATAAACAAATGAATGATGCAATGGAGGGAGATGCATATTTTCTTCCTAGAAAAGACCTAATTATTGAAAGAGTAAGAGGAATGAATTGGTTTAGTACTTTTGATTGTAAGTCGATTTTACCAAATAAGGTTAATGTAAGAGTCTAAACCATTAACAACATTTAGTTGTCCTCAAGGACAATATGAATGGAATGTACTCCCAATGGGAATGAAGCAATCACCAGGAATTTTCCAACGTAGAATGGATTCAATACTCAAAGAATTTAAAGATTTTTGTCTTATTTATATCGATGATATATTAGTTTTTACCAATAAAGATTTAAATGATCATTTCAAGAAGGTAGAACTAGTACTTAATAAATGTCTTGATTATGGAGTGGTTTTAAGTAGGAAAAAGGCTGTTTTAGCTCAAAATAAAATTAATTATTTAGGATTAGAAATTGAAAAAGGAAAAATAGTAATGCAGAAACATGTACTAGAAAAGCTTCAAAACTTTCCCACTAAGTTAAAAGATAAAAAAGATTTACAAAAATTTCTTGGATTATTAACTTATATTTCTAATGAGGGTTTTATAAAGAATCTGGCTGCAGAAAGAAAGCAACTTCAACAAAAATTAAAGAAAGATGTTATTTGGTCTTGGACCGAAGAAGATGAAGCAATTATTATTAAATTAAAGCATTTATGTCAAGATCTTCTGAATTATATCATCCATCGATGATGATTTAATTATTATTGAAACCGATGCGTCAAATGAATATTGGGAGGAGTTATGAAGGCAAAACCCCTGGACAAAAGAAAGAATTACTATGTAGATATATGTCCGGAACATTTTCTGATTTGTGAAATCAATTATCCAACACATGAAAAGAAACATTAGCACTAATTCAATGTTAGAAAAACATCGAATATAATGCTAGATAAAGAATTTATTGTTAGAACAGACTCTACCTATGTTGCAGGTTTTAAGAATATCAACCACAAAGGAACATACAAGCAAGGAAGGTTGATAAGATGGCAAATGAAATTAGCTGAATACAATTATTCAATTTCACATATCAAAGGAGAAAAGAACGTGCTGGCAGACATACTTTCAAGAGAATGGAACGATGCAAAGTAGAAATGTTAGATAGACAAATAGCAATCAAGGAAGCACAAAAGGCCCAAAAGGAAAAAGAACTTGAGTTAATTGAAGCAGAATTAAAGCTCTTAAGGTTGCAACGAGAAGAAGAAAATTTTCCAAAAGAATCAGTTCCGGATGAAGAAATGAAGCCTAAAAAGTGGTACACAGTTTTAATGGACCATTTCAGTGAATTTATGATGATTGGTACAAAGCAGGACCACACTGTCAAAAGATTCCATGAGTCTACCACCAAGGATTTGCAACAAAAGAAGAAGCAGAAAAAGCACTAAAAAATCATCTTGAATTAGAAAAAAAAAAAAAAAAGAAAGGTAAAGAAATATATCTTGGCCCAAAACTTATCTGAAACAACAAAGAATCCACCAAGAAAATCATCTAGACTTAAAACACTACGAAAAATTCCTTTTTCTCTAGATGATTTTCAAATTCCTTCAAGAAAGGATCATGAACTACAAGTAAAATTTTCAGAAAATAATTTTTGGGAAAATTTTGATAGATTAAGGAATTGGACTGAAAAAGAAAAAATCAATTGTTTTTACATGGTTGATAGAAAGATTTTTGGAATTAAGACAATTATTCTTCTGGAGCACCTTCAAATTTAACATACAATATGTTCCAGTTTGGACTTATTGATTGTCTTTATTTAAGCTCAAATCATGAAGAAATTAGTTTGTTCCCTATTATTTCAAAGAATCAGTTCAAGCTTTTAGAAGAAATATTGCAGAGAGAAAATATTTTTCTAAAATTTTACTCAGCTTATCCAGATTTTACTACTAAACAACCTGCTAAGCATTTTATTTTTATTGGAATAAGCAATAATAATTTTCCTCTAAAGGATGAACCCAATGACACGGTCTATGGGGAAGAATTAATGACTCAAATAATAAGTAATCAGTTGGCAAGTATTTTCACTCAATGTCAAGCCATTGGAAAAGGCTCTTACATCAAAGTACTATACAAAGGACCCTACACTCTGCTTTTAAGCAAGACAAGCAATAAAGAAATAAAGGAAAAAGACATGAGTCTTCTGACAAATTTTGAGGCAGCATCGGGACCCCTAATGGAATATAGGCCATCTGTCCTCAATAATTTATGCTCTATGATCAAGGAAAGTAAGGATCATGCATGTGAAAGATGTGTCAAAGAAAAAGACAAAGCAATAGAGGAGAAAGAAGACTTTGAAGCAATAGTGGAGGAATAAAGCTTGAAAGCATTCTGAGTGTTCACGTGAAGGCACTAGAAAATGTAGAATTATTGAAGTCACAATGTAAAGCACTAATGTAGTGCTATATTACTATTGTAAATAGTGGAAGGCCATTAGGCTATAAATAAGGCCATTTCTTCACTTAGTAAGGAGGGAGAAAGTTGAAGAATGAAATTTCTCTCTGAGAAATGTTTTCCTTAAGAAAACTTGTGCTAGTTCTTTAGGAGCTAGTCGGATACTTGAGAGTGTATCCATCTATCCTTGTAAAAATACTACTTATTATGAATAAAATCACTCATGTTACTCAATCTACTTGACTTATTTTCTTTACTCAAAACCTTGTTAAATATTCAACAACTAATGGAGAATCTGAAGCAAAGAAGTGGGCTTACTTAATCAAAGATTCAAGCATAGTCAGTATACTTACTTACTCTTCTTGAATAATTTAATTATTGTTGTTATTATTACTATTGTTATTTTATGCTTATATAAAAAACTGAAATGGAAAGAGAAAAAATAGATAATAATGATATAGAACACTTACATATTACTGAAGAAGATGAAAACTATGAAGGAAGTATTTTGATAGACCCAACTTTATTTCAAAAGATACAACAAGAGGACTTAGATTTGTCAAAGGATGCAAACATGAAAGGAGTTAAAGGAAAAGAAAGATTTAAGGGGTTGATGAAAAAATTTAACCAAAAGGAAAATATAATATACTATGGGAAAATAATTAATGAAGCACCAACAGACATAGCAGATGCTCAAGGAAATACTTGTATACAGTTATTAAATAAGAAAAAAACTTATGGAATTAAAAAGAAATATAAAGAAAAAAGAACATAGTGATAAAATAGGATATATTCATATAGGAGCAATACAAGTTCTAATAAAAGCAACTTTTCAGGAAGGAATAAATTCACCAATAGAATTAGTATTAAAGGATGATAGAATTACTGATCCAAAGGACAAAATATTAGGAGTTATAGAAGGAAACTTAGCTTATGTTAAGTTAAAGTTTGAGATCCATCCAAATATTGGAATACCTTTAAGTACTCAAAGATTAGATCAATCACTAACTCTTGAACACAAATTCCTAAGAGGAAATTTAATGAAAACAGGAGATAAAATTTTCTCGGTCACTTATTGTGTTAATTACGCACTAACAAATTCACATCATAGTATTACCTTTAGAAATAATGATAGAATAGATATCCCAAGCCTATTTGAAGATATAGGAAAGATTTATTATCTTAAGAAAATGAAATTACAGATCTAGGAACTCTTATAAGAAAACCAAGAATATTAACACCAAAACCGATTGGATTTTGTGAAGAAAATGAAGAAAACAAAATAAATAAATTAGCTAATCAGGTAAAAGAACTAGATTTGTATGTAAGAAATAGAATATGAATAGTTTAGAATTAAGAAAGGAAGAGGTTAAAAATGAAATTAAAAATTTTCATAGAATATTAAAGGATTATCTAAAAAGAAATTTAAATGACAGAAATAGGAAAGAAATAGAAGGAATACTTATAGTAAAAGAAAATATACTGGTAAAAATAGAAAATCTTGAAAGATCTAAGAAGAGAAAAAGATGAACACCGCAAAATTTTTTATTAAGGACAAAGTAATAGAAATAAAAGTAAATAATAAACTTAGTATATTACATATAGACGCAATAGAAAATGAAGATAAGGATTTTTATGAGAAATTAAAATATATATGGTCATTAGAATTGCCAAAGGAAATAAAAACAAAAATATGTGAAGAATATGGAAAGCTTTGTGCACAATCGATAGTATACAAAAATGAAATAAGTGAAGAACTGTGGTACCTAAACCTACCAATGGAAGAAGAAATACAAGAAGAAAAGTTAAAGAATAATATAAGAAATTATTTTGCATAATTAAACATAGATGAGGATGACTGGTTTCCAGATGAAGATTAAAGAATTAAAATATATTCTAGGAAATTATTCAAAGAATTTATTAGAGAATAGAATAGATTTAGGTAAAATAATGAATTTATCTGGATTTATTGATTCAGTGGAAATCACGCACTCAACTGGTATCAGAGCACTAAGATTCTAGAATTATTTATTATGGATAAATATGGTATTTCTGATGAAGAAATAAGAAAATATAAATTAGAAATGATTTTAAACCAAATACAACGTGAAAAAATAGAATTAGAAAGATTGTATAGATCTTTTGATTATTATATACAATGGCCCGAAGGATTAACTACTGAGAATTGGCAAGAATTAAAAGATAGAATTTTAATAGTAGAACAAAGTATTAAAACATTAGAAGATGAATATAAACAATATTGAAAAGGAATTAAAATTATGTCCGTCACTAAGTTTTGCGACCACGAAATTAGAGACCAATTATTATTTTCCGTCACTAAAATTTGTCTCTAAATCACTTAATTCTAGTTGTGGACTAGAAGTACCTCTGAGATACCTAAGTATCCATTTGACAGCTACCCAATGTTCCTTACCAGGATTTGATAGGAATCGACTCACAACACCAACTGCATGCGCAATGTCTGGTCTAGTGCATACCATAGCATACATTAGACTGCCAATCGCCGATGCATATGGCACTTTGGTCATTTCTATTCTCTCCTTCTTGCTTGAAGGACACTAGCTAACTTTGAGTTTGAAGTGACTAGCCAGTGGAGAACTAACAGATTTTGCTTTGTCCATGTTGAATCTTTCAAGAACCTTTTCTATGTACTGTTCTTGAGATAGCCAGATTTTGTGATTCTTCCTGTCACGGATAATCGTCATGCCAAGAATCTGCTTAGCGGGTCTTAAGTCCTTCATTGCAAAGGACTTGCTCAACTCTTTCTTCAACCTGCTAATCTTGTCGTTGTCTCGGCCAACAATCAACATGTCATCAACATAAAACAAAAGAATGATGAAGTCTCCATCAGAGAATTTCTTGATGAAGACGCAGTGGTCTGACGTTGTTCGATTGTATTCATTTTTCTCCATGAATGAGTCAAACTTTTTATACCACTGTCTCGGTGCTTGATTCAGACCATATAGACTCTTCTTTAGTCTGCACACTAACTTCTCTTTACCTTTGACTTGGAAACCTTCTGCCCTGCTACATGTAGATTTCTTCATCAAGATCACCATGTAAGAAAGCAGTTTTAACATCAAGTTGCTGAACCTCCAAGTTTTAGCTAGCTGCCAAGCCTAGAACAACTCTGATTGAAGAAATTTTCACAACTGGTGAAAATATTTCATCAAAATCAATGTCCTTCTTCTGACTGAATCCTTTCACAACTAGTCTTGCTTTGTAACGTGGTTGTGAGTTGCCTTCTTCGCTTTTTATCTTGTATACCCACTTGTTCTGGAGTGCTCCCCTTCCCTGTGGTAGTTTCACCAGATCAAATGTGTGGTTCTCATGTAAGGAAGACATTTCTTCTAACATGGCTTTTGACCACTCATTCTTGTGTTGGTGGGTAAGAGCTTCATCATAGCTCTCTGGTTCTCCCCCGTCAGTGAGCAATACATACTCGTTAGGAGAATACCTTTAATTTGGTTTTGTCTTTCTAAAAGACTTCCTCACTGGTGCTTCTGGTTGGACCTGCTCAGGTTCTGAATAACTGGATGGTGGATCATTAGCATCAGTATTTGGAGTAGCTCCTGGCCATCGTAATCTGTTGGTGGAGATCGGTTCCAAATCAAGCTGGATTTTCATCATCGTGGCTTTTTGATTTCTCGAAATCCTTGATTGTTTGATCTTCGAAAAACACCACGTCTCTGCTTCTAATGATCTTCCTGCTAGTAGGATCCCAAAGTCTGTAGCCGAATTCTTTATGGGCATAACCCATAAAAATACACTGCTTGGTTTTTACATCCAGTTTAGACCTCTCATCTTTTGGTATGTGAACAAATGCTCTGCAGCTGAATACCCTCAAGTGTTTGTAGGAAATGTGTTTTCCTGTCCATACACTTTCTGGTACTTCATAGTTCAATGGAACTGATGGAGACAAGTTGATTAGATCAACTGCTGTTCTGAGTGCCTCTGCCCAAAAGGAGTTTGACAGTTTTGCATTTGAGAGCATACATCTGACTTTCTCACAGATGGTTTTGTTCATTCTCTCTCCTCAAATGGCCCACGATACTCGCCGCCATTGTCTGCATGCACACACTTCAATCATCTGCTAGTGTGTCTTTCAACTTTCACATGAAATTGCTTGAAAACTCCTAGCACCTGATATTTTGTTTTCAAAGCAAAGGCCCAAACTTTTCTGGAATGGTCGTCAATGAAAGTCACGAAATAGAGTGCACCTCCTTGTGACTTATCACTCATCATACAGACATTAGTGTGTATCAAATCTAGAATATACATCTTTCTAGATGGTGGAAAACTTCAAAATGCAACTCTGTGTTGTTTTCCCATTAGACAATCAACACAAGTGCATAATGAAGTACCTTTCATCTCTGGCAAGAGCTACTTCTTGGAAAGAATTCTGAGACCCTTCTCACTCATGTGGCCGAGGCGTTTATGCCATAGCTCGGTCGAAACTTCTTTCTTAGTGGAATTTACTTCTCCTCTACATAACTTGGCTTGTGTTAAATAGAGAGAAGTATCTTTCTTGCCTTTAGCTACTACCAGGTTGCCTTTGGTGAGCTTTCAACTCCCTTCACCAAAATAACTGTTGTAGCCACCATCATCAAGTACTCCGGTGGAGATCAGATGGCGTATATCAGGAACATGCCTCACATCTTTCAAAAGTAACCTGCATCCAAGGTTGGTCTTCAGATAAATATTGCTGATGCCGACAATTTGGGATGCATCATCATTTCCCATCCTTACTCGCCCGAAATCGGCTTGAGTATAGGTTGAGAAGAACTCACGCTTTGAGGTAACGTGGTAGGAAGCACCTGAGTCAACTACCCAGGTAGAGTCTTGACATGCAAGATTGATGTAATATGCATCTCGAACAATGGTAACATCTTCGCAGATTGCGTGTCATTTATTCGATTCCGCTTCGCTTTTGCAATTGTTTCAACTTCTGGCATTCTCGAATGAAATGTCCGGGAAGGCCACAGTGATGACACTTCTTGTCATGCCTTGATTTGGACTTTGATCGTCCTCTTTGCCAGTTTTCGTTTTGAGAACCTCTACCTTTACTTCTCCCTCGCCCTTCTTGCTTGCCTTGCTTCTCAGTGACAAGCGCTTCAGATTCAGGATTGTATCCTTCATCTTTTTGTCGAGACTCCTCGTTCAACATTCTGTCGTTTACCATATCCATGGTAAGCGTGCCTTCAGGAGCAGAGTTACTGACTGAAACAACTAGGGTGTCCCAGCTCTTTGGTAGAGAACTTAGCATCAACAATGCTTGTAGCTCATCATCAATAGTCATCTTCATTGAGTTGAGTTGATCAACAATGCTTTGGAACTCACTCATGTGTTCCGATATACTATTCCCGTCTCTGTACTTCAAATTGACTAAACGTCGCATCAGATTGGCTTTGTTCTGTGCGGTTGTCCTTGCATACATTTTCTCCAAATTTTGCCAAAGAACGTAATCATCATGTTCATTAGCAAAATTCTGAAAAATGCTCTTGTCAATCCATTGACGGATTTGAGCAGCACACTTCCGATTTAGCACTGTCCAGTCACTGTCCGATGTGCTAGTCGAAGTGTCAGGTGGTTTTTCTGCCTTTTCGTCAGTCTTCTCATCTGACGAAGTTTTTCTGCGATTCTTGTCGCTTTCTCCTTCGGCGTAACAATCGGCTTCCATAGATCTTTAATGTATAAAAGATCTTCCATCTTTGGCTTCCACATTGCATAATTAAATGTAGTTAACTTTATCATATTACCGGTGCTCTCCTCCATTGGTATGGCAGGTCAATAAGTTTCGCTGTGCTTTGAAACTTCTTCGGTAATGAATAGTGCCCTATGAATAGTACCACTTATATTGGAACAGTAACCGTAGTCTGTAAATAGTGCACCAGGTAAGTTCCCAGGAAAGAGAGGTGGGTCTCCAATGGACACAGTTAAATACCAAATCTTTCCTTAGCCAGAACTTTCCTAGGCATGCACAACTTTCACAACTACAATTAATTTCCAGCTATAAGAACAATTCTTTTCTGATGTGGAATATCAGACAATTCTGCAACTACAGAGCATACTAAGAATTTTCTTATAAATAGTACATAGACTTGGCTCTGATACCACTTTGTTGGGAAAAGTCTGCATATTGTTAGTGTAAAATAAATTACCACAGCCCAATAATAATTCCCAGCCCAGAATAATTATCTAAATAAATAGACAATAATAACGCCAGAGATTTTAGCGTGAAAAACCTCCAAAGTGAAGGTAAAAATCACGGGACCCGTAAGCCGCTTAAACTTCCACTATAACAATAATGGGGTTACAAACTTCACCCTTAGGTGATCTCTCTCAAAATAATACAATAAAATTGTACTCTCAATTTGTGGCTAAAACTCTCACAAATTGGTTCTCTCTATTTTTCTCTCTTAGAAACTTTCTCTAATGCTCTCTCTAACTAATGCTTGTTGCACTTAGTTGTGGACGGTGTAATTTTTCTTCTGTCCAGGATCGTCTATTTATAGAGAAATGAGATGAAGCACATCTCTGAGAAAGTCAAGTTGTGCATCGCCTTTGAATTTTTCGTAGCAGCCAACAACATTTCATTTAATGCTTTGCTACTCAACCACACAACTTCAATTCATATGCTGCTCAACCATATTGCTACAATGCTTTGAAAAGTCAAAGCAACTAATTGACTGGAACGCCAACACGCATCCAATCCAACGAGCACCCACTCTGCCATGGCCCACCGCATGCACTCCGTTCTCCACGGTCAGGATTGTCAACTAGAAATAAAACTCATCCACCCCATCGACCCAAAACTCACCTCTCGTATTGTAGATTTCTCACAAAGCCACTTTAACAAAAGGTTTCTCTTTCAAGTTTGGCCAACCTTTCTGAATGAAGAAACAACAAATTTTTTTACAAGAGTAACATGGTTTATTTTACATTTTCAAATTTTTTTTTTTGGGAGAAACTATAATCATCTCTTCTTGAGTTCACAGGGAAGAGTAAGGTTGGGAAGGGAGACGGAGAATATTCTAGGGTGGATTGTTTATTGTGTTACAGTGGGAAATGATTCATTGGACGTTTAAACTTACTTGTGTATAGTGGTATTACTCATCTAACTTGTGCATGATAGAACTTGCCTACGAACACTCTCTAAAACTTATCATCATTGGTTGACCTTTTTAAAACGTTAATAATACATTCTTTTTAATATAGAATATTTTTATCATTAATTTCTTTTAAAAAAATCAACACATTTTTAAAAAATATTGTATTTATATTTATATAACTATAAAAATAACATTTTCAAAACACATTAATAATAAAAAGGTGCCAAACATATATTTTAAAAAGGCTTAAATATGTGTTTAATTCCTGCAAATTTAGACACACATGGTTTTAGTCCCTACAAAAAAAAAATTGTGTTGTTTGAATCCTTGACATTTCTAAATTGTTTGGTTTTAGTTCCTACTGTTAATTTGATGCTGACATGACTAACAGAATTCAAAGTCACACACACCATGTCATATTAATGATACCATGTGGCAGTAACATAGGTTAAGGTTCCACCTCACCTCCTCCTTCTTCCCTTTTCTCCCTCTCTTCCCCATACCCACCCCTCTCTTGTATTTAGTTGATTGATACAAGAGGGAAAAAAAATATTAAAACTTTTCTCTTCTCTTGTTTAATTGTTTACAAAATATAAAAAAAAATGTATATTTATAAAATAATACAAATACTCTAGATAAAAGATGTAATAAAAAAGTAATATATAGAGACTTTTTAATGTTTTTAAACAAAATTCAGGTGTTTCTATTTTCCGTCCACAAGACGCATAAAGACTTCACATATGAAATTTAACGATCAGTTTTCTATGCCTTTTCTTAGAGACCACAAGCGGTAGAAGACTGTTTTTTAAAGTTCTCTTTTCCGTTCCCTCATTATTTCCATCACTTGGTTTTCGATGAAAACAAACACGGGTAAACTCAAATTCCTGATACTGCAAAAGTCCTTAATCATTGACATTGAGCTATATTAACCAAAAAGCCTAACAAAAGAACCCCACCTTGAAATATTACATGAAGGCTCGGGGAAGGACAATGGACAATGACACTATGTCAAGTTGCCAAGTGTCAACACGGACCACCGTAGAAATTAACATGACAACATCACGTTTGATATAGATACATGTATGTACTTTGGAAATACGACGACACTGGCATCTTTGTTTTATTTATAGATAAACAAATTAGCAGAAATTTCGATTCAAATTTCAACTAAAGAAACCCAAAGAAGTAAGGACTTGGGTGTCTTGTTAATGTTTCTGTTCACGTTTGGCCATCAAAATCCAAAATCCTTGCAAATCTATTTGCATATTCGTTGGAAGAGACATGAGCTACTCAACAACACTGCACATAAATTAATATCACCTCTCATTTTAGTTATCGTATTTAAAATATTTTATTACTTTAAATTACTTGTCCTTTTGAAAAATCAAGTAGTATTAATTACTTTTTTTCTAACAATACCCGTTGTATCTCAACCAACTATATTAATGAACTTTTCTATGTAACTACTTCACTATTCTCATTGATAAGGGGTATTTTAGTCAAGAAATGTCATTTTATCATAAAAATTTGTAAAATCAATTATTTTCTTAAGATTTGTTCATAACCTAAAATGACAATTAAAATGAGACAGATGGAGTGAAAAAAGGTAACTAAGACCCACAAAAAGAAATGCAAACTTTCATAACGGATAAATATCAATTTGTGTTTTGTTTGACGTACTTGCATTTCTTTTTTGTCATTGTGGTGAAAAAGACTAACACAAAAGCAATTTGGTGCGTGCTTCAGTAAATATCACGTGTTTTTTTTTCTTCAGTAAATATCAAAATAACCGTTCTGGCAGGGCTTTCTCAGCTGGAAGTTGAAGCAATTCCTGAATCCCTTCACAAACCTGCATTTGAGACAATGGAAAGTTCACAAAACCATGGTTATCAAATCGGGATACGTATCGTGAATCGTTGACCCTATTTTTCGAATCATGTATCGTATCATTTTATGAATCATAAGATACATGAACATTAAAAATATGTCATTTTAAAGTAAATATAACTAACATAAGCAAAAAAAAATTCATATATAAAGTTCAAAATAATCCAAAATTCAAGCCAATGGTTTAGGTACAATTGAGAAGTCAATGGTTTATGTCATTTATATACTGATATAATACATACATCATATATTTATATTAAAAAGTGGTAATGGTTTAGGTACAATTGAGAAGTAAATATTAAATTAAAAGGTCAAATACATATAAAAAATATAAAGTGATGTTTTATTTACGGAAAATATAGAGCAGCGTTGAGATCTTTTTATAGAGCAACGGAAAATATAGAGCATTTATATAAAGAAGGATGCTTCACTAAAACCCTTAAAGTGTAGCAACGCTGAAACATAAAGAAGGATGCTTCACTAATATGTTAAGCCCAAGCCCAGTGTGAATAACCCTAAAACCCTCTTTCTTTTGTGCCTCTCCTTAACTGCAGCCGCAACTTTATCTTCTTCCATCATTGCTTGCCTGTGATCTTCTTTCTTCTTCTTCTTCTTCGCTCGTTCTTTCTCCTCCTTCTCCGTTTCTTCTTCTGCTTTCTTTTCTGTTACTTTGAGGTGCAGCCGCTAGCGTTCAAACGGGTCGTGTGACCCAAACCGGGTCGCGAAAAAACCCATCGCGTTTCAGCACATCTCCGCCGCGTTTCAGCCATGTCAGGAATCGCGCGATTCTTTTGTGATTCGCAATTCAGTGATTCTGTCAACGATACGAGCGATTCATGATTGTACAGCCAATTTGCACCATTTGGCCTTCAATCTGCATCGTATCGCGAATCGAATCGTACGATTCGAGCGATACTAAATACCATGCTCAAAACTCTCGTATCATTAAATTTTGGACAGAAATAGATTACATTCTTCAGGGAAAATTCAATTCTGGGTCAGTTCTGGAATTATGTCAAACATTACCCAACATTTTCCTTGATATTTCAAGCAGTAGAATCATCAATGTGGGTAGGGTTAGTGGGTGCACAGCCACATTGGTCAAAATTCTTGAATTTGGGCTTTAGGCCTAACTCAATCTCATAAAACCGGCTTGTGAGGTGAGGATTGCCTTAAGCCTTATAAACACCACTCAGACCATATCTCTAGTCGATATGAGACTTTCAAAACACTCCCTCACGCTCTGGACATCTAAAGAGTAGACTAATGTGAGTGGAATAATAGGGATCTCAACACATCTCCTCACGCCCAGGACTGGACATCTGTAGCGTGGACAAACACAGGTGGAATAACAAAGATCATAACCGATAGGCTCTGATACCATCTTAGAATTTGGGTTTGGGCCTAACTCAACCCCCTAAAGCTAGTTCATAAGGTGATAATTGTCCCCCACTTATAACCACTATTGAAACCATATCACTATCCAATGTGAGACTCCAATATTGAATTTGGGCTTTAGGCCTAACTCAACCCCACAAAACCGGTTTGTAAGGTAAGGATTGCCTAAGTCTTATAAAGGCCACTCATGCCATATCTTTATTCGATGTGTGATTTTCAACACACCCCCTTGCGCTTAGGATTGAACATCTGAAGCATGAAATAATATGAGTGGAATAACAGGATCTCAACACACACCCCTCACGCCCAGGACCGAAAATCCGTAGCGTGGACAAATACGGGTGGAATAACAGAGATCATGACCCAACAACAGACCTAGGCTGGGCTCTGATACCATCTTGAATTTGGACTTTAGGCTTAACTCATCCCCGCAAAACCGACTTGTAAGGTGAGGATTGCCTAAGCCATATAAACACCACTCAGACTATATCTCTAGTCGTTGTGAGACTTTCAACACACCCCCTCACGCTCTAGACATTTGAAGCGTGGACTAATGTGGGTGGAATAATAGGAATCTCAACAAAGATGAAAAGCCCACAAAATCGTGGGTTTGGGAATGGATTCTCTCATTTAAGAAAAAGCAAACTATCTTTGAAAAAAAACAAAATAGTGGGCTGACCCATGTTTTAGCACTAACCCACATGGTCCTGTAAACTTTTTGGCGCTTTGGCCTTTTGGTTCTTACTGTGCTTCGTGGGTATTTTGGCCTTGATCCATGTGAGCTAGGGCTTCGTGGGGTAGGCTTGGCCCATATTGATGACTCTATCAAATACTCCCTCCATTCCAAAACATTTGATGTTTTAGGATTATAGTTTTGTTCCAAAACTTTTGATGTTTTACAAATCCAAGACTAAATTAATGCATTTTTTCCAAACATACCCTTGATTCCAATTAATACTATGTGTTTATTACAAGACTATTGTAGTTACCAAGCCAATAGCTAACCACTCATCAATGAGAATAATCAAATTACATAGTTTCTAGGCACGATTAAATAAGGGTATTTTAGTCTAAGTATATACTATTTAATAATTTCTTAATGGGTGTGTCACAATCTTAAACATCAAATACTTTGGAATAGAGGGAGTAGTATCTAATTCAATGTTGTCAAATTTCCGCATTATGACATGGCTGATTTTGTGCCAGCCACCGGCTGTAATGCCTAGTATATCAGCCATGTTTCCGGCATAGGCCGCAACACTATGTTTATATGGCAGATTTTTGGCAGGTCACCATAATCTACTATACGCCATTGATAACACTGATCTAATTTACAAAGCACCATGCCTTACATGAGAAACAGTACAAGCAGCAGGGATCAAGGAGTCAATGAGTTGAAGAAAACAGAGTGAACGTACCAGCTTAATTTGGGCTTTGATTGAAGCAATTAATTGAGTGTACTCCTCTATCTGCCTGCAAGACATAAGCCATGCTTAAGTTGAACATGCAACAATATTTTCAACCTTAAAAAGGGAAAGGAAATAAGGGGAAAAACCAATCAAACATTTTAAGACATGAAAAGAGAAGACCAAAGATAAATTTGTCCCACGATGGGCATAAGAGTAATCGAATGATAACATACAATGTGTAACTCTCATATTTTCAACACCATATGTAACAGTCCTAAATGTTTAAATATATTAAATTTAAAGAAGGATCTTTTAACTGTATCTTGACATCTCATCTCATGTAATGAAACAACCAAGTAGCTAACATACTTGAACATAGAATCGATGGATTAACACCCCATTGTACAAAATCATAGTTGTTAAAACCGAATGATCCAACCATGTAAACCATAAACTAGATATAAGGCCGGTCTAACCAAGCCTACCAAACAGATAATATAAGAATCAGATGATAATTCGGCAAACCAATTATAAACTGCAAGAAACCAATGAGAACTTATCCCGTTTGCTACATAACTGATTCTATTTTAATCCTCACAAAAAATAACGTTTGAACCAAAAGATAACAATTGTGCCATAAGTCGTTCATATTAACCATGTGCTTGTTATAATACGTTGCTATAGAAAAACATTTAATATTATATAACATTAAAGTACACTTAAAAAATTTATATAATATAATATAAATTTATTGAAAAATATTTATATAAATGTTGACAAAGTGCGTAATTTTTGTGGATGATATAATCTTAGTTGGAGAGTCAAGAGAAGAGACTAATGAAAAGTTAGAGATATGGCAATAAGTCTTGGAAACACAACTTACGCTTAAGCAGAAGTAAAACAGGGTATGTAGGATGTCAGTTTAACAAAGGACAAAAATTCTAACATAGAGATGAAAATTGGAGAACATATAATACCACGTGCCTTGTGTTTTAAGTACCTTAAGTCCATCATACAAAGTGGCGGAGATATACGGGGTGATGTCAACCATATAAGTGTGTTTGGAAGAGCTTATTTGGCCTAAGCACTTGTATAAGTGTTTGGGAGAGGTTATGAAAATAGCTTATAGCATGTCAAACTTATTTCAATAAACTCCTCATAATAGCTTACGAAAACAACTTATAACTTATATGAAAATAGTTTAACAACATTTGCTCTTAGATTATAGAAATACCTTATATGATGATAAGCACTTATATAATAAATACTTCTTCAATAAACAAATAATTTGTTCACCCAAAGACACCAATAATCCGAGTAGAGTAGATAAAATAAAGGAATGCTTTAGGTGTGATGTGCGATAGAAAAATACATCTTAAGTTTAAAGGAAAATTTCACCTCACAACTATAAGACCCGCAATGTCGTATGATACTGAATATTAGGCAATAAAAAGCCAACAAGAAGGTAAACCGGGTGCTGAAAAAATAAGAATGTTACTATGGATGAGTGGTTACACAAGAAAGTAGAAATACAATCATTAGAAAGAAAAATGGGGTGGCCCGAATAGTAGAAAGATAATAGAATATTGTCTTAGGTGGTTTGGCATGTATGGAGAAGACCTCTAAAAGTACTGGTAAGAACAGTAGACTAGATGAAGGATAGTCCAACGATTAGAGATAGAGAGAGCAAGAAAAAGTATAGACCAAACTATTAAGAGAGATTTAGAGGTAAATGGTCTATTTTTGAACCTCATATATGAGAAGACTTTATAGTGTCGACAAAACCATATAGCTGACCCCACCTAGTGGAAAAAGGTTTGGTTGTTTTAACATAAATGATAAAACATATTTATGAACATATTAACCACGGTTTGTGCCGCCATGTGAGGTAGTGGAGGTGGTGAAGGAGGAATTTTTGAGGTCAATGGGATTCGAAGGCTAAGCCTAATCCTATTTCATCTCCCTTGGTTGCTGGATGCAAACTCTCCAAGCATGGTGCTGACGTCTTTGCTGATTCTTCACTTTATAGGTCAGTAGTCGGGGGCACTTCAGTATGCCACAATTACTAGACCTGAATCAGCCATGCAGTTAATAAAGTGTGCCAGTTTTATGTCTTCTCCCCTTGACTCCCATTGGGTTGCTGTAAAATAAATCTTACTCTATCTCAAGGGCACTCTGTACTGTCGCCTTCAATTATTCCCTGCTTCTTCACATCATCCTTTCTTTTTTTTATTTATTTTTTTGGTCAATACATCATCCTTACTCTCTTCGGGCATTTTGCAATGTGGACTGGGCTGCTGGCTCAAATGACTGCGGATCCACATCAGGAGCTGCAATTTACTTTGACCCCAATCTTATTTCCTGGATGTCCTGTAAACAAACAGTTGTGGCATGTTCTAGCATGGAGGAAGAACATAGAAGTCTAGCTCATGCTACTGCAGATATTCTTTGGATCCAAACACGGCTATCTGAAGTTGGTGTTCCTTTTCTCTACTCAGTGTTTTGTGACAAGCAGAGTGTCATTGCCTTGGTTCATAATCCGGTTTTGCATGCTTGGATAAAGCACATGGAGCTGGATCTCTTCTTTGCTCAGGAAAAAGTGCTTCGCAAGCAGCTTTCTGCTGTTCATGTTCTTTCTCAGGAACAGTGGGCTGATCTGCTCACCAAGGCTTCATCTCCACCCAGATCTCTACTTCTGCGGAATAAGCTCAATGTGTTTTGAGCTTCCTTTAGCTTCTCACCCACCTTGAGCTTGTGGGGGTGTATGAGAATAGTAGTTTCTCTGTTACTGTATTTTTCTGTATGGTAGTTACACTAACCAACTCAGTTAGTTATATTAGTTAGTTAACTATATATATGTATTGTAACAGACTTGAGTCAGTAACCCATATTTCACATATCAGAAATCTCAAACACTTTCCCTCTCTCTCTCTCTCTCTCTCTCTCTCTCTGACTCTACTCTTGAACCTGATAATTACAGTCTGTTTCAATGTCAATTGAACAGCCCCATTGAAATTAGTTTCATTCTTGCTCAAAATATAAAAAAAAAAAAAAAAAAAAAAAAAACTTGAAAGACCACACAATAAACAGGTTAATTTTTGGAGTTTCAATAAGGCAAGATATGTTAAACCAAAAACTTATACCTGTCTATCTTTTCTTCCCTTTTTCCTATGTAGTTTAAAGCTTCAGACCAAGAAAACTCCACATGGAATCCTAATCCTATATCCACAAATATGCGCTGCGTATTGGGCCTACAAAGTTTTAATCAAATACATCAAATATGAAAGACAAATGCATTTCCCAGGACTGAAGACAAAAAAAGATCCAACGTAAGTGCATATATGAAAATCATGGTCAAGGTAGACAAGAGCGAGATCCTACATAAGAGCGGGGAGGGGTCATAGGAGCGTAAGAGCAGGGTTCGTAGCAAAGTTCGTAAGCTCCTACCAAATTCTCAAACTAGTATATATATATATATATATATATATATATATATATATATATATATATGCATATAAAAACATATGTAGGAATATAAAAACCATAAATAAGTGAAAAAAAAAAATAAAAAACACCACAAATACTTAATAAACAAAATGTTTTATACTTTTATATAAATTTTGGAGTTATATTTATAATTTTTTATTAAATAACTTAAATTATTTCTTGAATGAAAAATTAGCATTATATTATATATATATATATAAATAGATATATAATACGTATATGTGTGAAAAAGTGTTTTAATAACCAGTGTAACATATAAGGAAAAAAAGAAGAAGAAGAAACTCTAAGTGATATTGGGCCAAGCCCATAACCTGTTAAAACATAACCCTAGTCCAGGGTTTGTATTTGTGTCGCGAGCGCCGCTTTCTTCTTCTCCTTCATTCTTCCCTTTCTTCTCTGCGCCGAAGAGGAAGAAGCAGTGGACTGGAGAACACGAACGAAATAGAAGCGTAAGGTAACGGCGGCGAGGGGCGAAGCGGCGCAGAGGAACGAAGGAAGAAAGCTGCGCAATTAGGGTTTTCACCCCCAAAATGCCAGCTTAAAAGAACCGGGTCGGGTTCAAGATAAAAAAAACACAGCGTTTTGCTTGTCAAGCCAGGATCGCTGGTTCGTCGGGAGCGTCCGCTCCTACGTCTCTCAAAACGCTCCTGCTCACCGGGAACGACGCTCCTGCCACCGTCCCTGCAAAACGCGATCCTGTGTGGGTGCGAGATCGCTGAGGGGTAGTAGGAGCATAGGATCGTCCGCTCCTACGCCGGGAACGACGCTCTTGTCTACCATGATCATGGTTATCAAATTGAGATGCGTATAGTGAATCAAAAGACCGATTTTCCGAATCGGGTATGTATCATATCTTTTTATGAATCGTAAGATACAAGATCAATAAAAATATTAGATTTTTAAGTAAACAAAGTAACATAAGGAAAAAAAAATGAGCTAATATATCATATACGAAATTCAAAATAATTCAATATTCAAGTCATAAATAAAAAAACAAGTGCATTTTTGGAGGTTGGAGTGTATTAGGGAATGCTTCCCATGTTTCCCACTTTTCCTTGGAGGTGGGAGTGTATTTTTGGATAAGATAATATTTTGATATATTTTTAGGAATCCTTATCACCGCATAAAAAAAGGGAATCTAGTTTTCCGAATTGGTTTTTTAATAAAATTTAGTCTTTTTTGATCAGTTCATATTTGAGTATATTTTAGAATCCTTGTCGGCAGTTTTCACTATCTGTTTTTGAAAAAAAATTGAAAAAAGCACTTGAAACTAATTTAAAAAGAAGTGGCCGCGTGACCTGGCCAATACAGTTCAAAACTGACAGCGTTGTTTATGTTTAAAAAAAAAAATTAAAAGCAAAAACACTTAAATTGGTTTAAAGTGACACAGGCGCATGACCCGGCCCAGTGACTTCAGCAAACCTGAAACGCTGTTTCTGGATTTTTCAGAAAAATTGAAAGCACAAACCCTAAAACAGAGTTTCTGGGTCGGGTCACGCAAAACCGTCTCTTAAAACGTCTTCAACCCACGTCTCTGTAAACATCTTCAACCGCAGCTCATAAAATGTCTTCAACGCACAGCGCGCAAGAATCGTGTGGTTCTTCTGTGTTTCGCGATTCCGGCGATACAGACCACGATACAGAGGCATTTTCGATTCACACCTACAATTTGCACTGACCAGAGATTTCGTCACGTTTCACGATTCGTATCGCACGAATCGTACGATACAAACTACAATGATGAAAATCACTAGCATTTTGCTAGTTTGTCGAAGGTTCCCGGGTTAAACTTCCATGCATTGATTGTACCCCAGAGGGGAGGAGGGAAGTGTCTAGATGGAAGATGGGCCATATAGCACAAATCTTATTGTTTGATATAAAGGCGATGACTGATGGTTATAAAGATGATATGTATCATATATGAATGAAAAATATGTTTGATCACACGAAATGGTGATAAAATACACATGTGCCTTGAAAAGTCAGAAGAAATAAGATAGATGAAATTAAAAGAAAGAAATGATGCTATTAATTATCAAATCAGGGGGGAAAGCCAGTGAAGTAGAGTGAAAGATGAAATGTTTGATGACTTACACTTCTGCCTGCACATATACCTCAGACCCAAGATTGACCAAAGTTCTTAGACTGGTTACACTATTCTTCTCTAGATTTTCAATGTTTCTTCGCAAATCAGCACTGAGTGAACAAGTCAAGTGAATTCAGAGAGAATAATAGTCCTTTGCTGAATGCAAGTTATGCAACATTGAAGTTGTACTACTTTAAATAATTAGTCATCAACTCGGCCTACAAGTATAATTTACATGTGCAACTGTGGATTTTATGAGAAATGGATGGATGGAACAAAAATTTACCGTGTTAAAAAATATTTCATTGTCATGGTACCACTAAATCATCCTAGGCCTTAGCAGTATGCATAAAAGTGATAAAGGATACAAAACTTTCTGTTGTTCGAAAACCTTGTCCCTGCAATAAAGAGATGATAAAAATAAGTAAACAAGACTTGAAACCCATGTAATAAACAAGGCAACCATGCAATATAGAACTGCTTCATTAAATCCATTTTGCAAGAAGTTCTAAATTTGAGACCTCAGTAAATCTCAAGACAGACATACATTTAAAACTTATGCTGCAGAATGAACTAAGTATCTTCATCAATTGTAGCTTATGTACTCAAAGGCACCATGCATTTTTAATTAGAAGCACTTAGGGATAATAGCATAGAAAACAACATTCAAATTAATGACGGACATCTATACACATTATTTGCAACCATGAATAAAATCCAAAAGGGTAAACACTATACCGCTGAGAAGTAGCATGAAGAAGATCAGGCTTCAAGCGTTTATCAATAAATTCTTCAAACTTTTGAATTTTCTCCTGGCGTAAATTGTCCATATGATGCGAGTCCTAGTAAAAGCATTAGCCAGTAAGGAATCATTAGTTACATTAGTATATGCACATATACATGTAAATTCATGCATATATTACCAACAATGGACAACAAATAATCCCAAAATGGGGCATGTTATTGTGTGAGCCAAAACATAAATTTACAACGAGCAGAGTCTCTTGTGTATAGAGAATAAAGATGCAGAGTAACTACCAAGCGGAATAACCCAAATCAACTGATTTTGTTTCAGTTAGTTACAGCAGTAGATGAATCTAGACTGCCTAGGTAGAGAACTATACACACAACACTGTCATACTGAATAGTGAATACAATATGAAAGACAATAAAAAACAACAACATTAACAACAGTAAAATATATAAGCATCCCTAATTGACAGTAAATTATTAAAGACAGTACTCATATGCTCCAACAATGTTTGTGATAATTTTTGCTCACATGCCGGAAGAAATATAAATTACATTGAACTCTATTTTTCAGCAATTTCACCCTACGTAATACATACAGCCAGAATTAAAATTGGAAACCAGGCGAGCTATAAACACAACACAATGATGAGCAGGAAGCACAAACACTCCATCTCTATTAAACTGCTAATTCATCATTCAAATCAATAGCCAAATTCCTTTGAAATCTATACTAACTAAAAAAATAAGAAGAACAGAACAAAAGGACTCATAACACGGATCGTAAGATCCTACCGAATAATAGAATCATGACTCGGACTATGATTGTAATGCAGGATCATAGGATCGTAACTTCTAAAACATAACAAAATTCATAGATTTATAACATGCAAAGGCCAAATTCACAAAATATGTACATCTGTAAATTCATTCATGACTAAATTCCAAGTTCAAATTATAACAAACAGAACATAAGATTAAGACCCAAAACATAACAAACAACTCAACGTAAGTTCAAATACAAACACATAAGTTTATAATTAATCCAAATCTAGAAACTACAGTTCTAAATATCTAGGATAGCATTCAAAACAGAGAAAACACGCAGAAACAGAGGAAACTCGCACAGGGTAGTTCTCAGTCGCAAAAACAGGGGTCTTGTACAGTGGGTCGCTTGCAGAAACAGAGGAAACTCTCAGAAACTGGTCTCTTGCACAGTGGGTTGCTTGCAGGAACTCGCAAGAACAGGGGTCTTGCACAGGGGAGAAAGATTCAGACCGAGAGGGAGAGGTTCAGAGCGGAAAGGAAGAGAATGAGAGGTGCAGCAATTTTTTTTCAAATCGGGTCCGGGTCTGAAAAACCTAAAAACCCATTTTTTATAAAAAGGGTCACGAAAACCCGACAGATAAAAGCCCATTTTTTCCCAGAAACGGGTCGTGTGAAACCTGCAGAACTCGGGACAGCACGCGATTCGCTGATTCCACGCGGTGGCACGACCATCCTACTCCGATTCTCCACTGGTGCGATCCTTGCTGTGATTCAACTCGGATTTCTCTCCAAAACTCGTAGAATCGTACAAGTCAGCAAGTTGACTCACGATTCTGACAACACTGGTAGTACGACACGGGTACAATACGACAAGCATATATGGATACAGGAAACTTTTTCGAAATTAAGGATACAATGCAGCCTAGATATGTTTAACAAAATTTTATAGAAAAACTTAAATAAATGCATAATACTTGTAAAGAAAGTGACATTAATCATTCCTCATTAATATATATCTATGATGATTACAATTTACAAAATGATACTTATAATCATAACAAAAATAATAGAGTTTCCACCTATATTATAATATATTCTAACCCCTATTTCAGGATATCAATAAAAACATTTTTTGGAGAACTCAAAACAAGTCTCGGCTCTATACAATAGCCAACAATTCAAAAGTACGATTGCGAAATTGCTATCTCTCCTCGTAGATCATTCCTATAATCGACATTAAAAGCATTCTCTAAAATGTCCATTCTTCTTTTTTTTCGTGGCAAGGTTGGTTTGAATAGAGTCGTTCTATTAGTAGGCAATAGAACATTCTTAGGCTTTAACCCGTTTAACATTCTTAGGCTTTAACCTGTTTTCAGCCTCATCACAAATTCTTTTTAGATCAGGCAAATTCTAAGTAAATGTGCTTTAAGAGTATGAACTTCTGACCACTTTCTCACAAAAATTACAACTCCAAAGCCTATTGCCACCCCTCTCCTTTCTTTTCCTTTACAGTAACATATCCATGATCATCTTGAGGTTCTAAAGAAGCAAATCTACTTGTAACAGTAGCATTAGCCCCAACAATTGAACCCTCTGTTCTAGACATTTTTTACAAACAGTCCAGCAGAGGATGAGAATGAACAAGACTGATAGAGGATAATAATAGACTAACTGTGGGTAAGAACACGAACCAGTGAGTAATCGCGCAAGGAAGAGAACTCGAACCAGTGGGACGAACCAGAACTCGAGTAGAGCACCGCCGGAAATCGCGGCAGAGCAACGCCGTGGAGGAACCCTAACCCAGCCCAGGTGTGTTTCGCGCGAGAGAAATTTTCGTTTGTGCTTCGAGTGAGTGCGAGACGTAAAGGAGAACGAATAACTTACTGTGGCAGTATCTTTTCGGCGTCTTTTTGGCCCTTTTTAAAAAAAAAAAAAAAAAAGACCCTGCCGTATTACAACCGTATCCCGGCGTATCTTAGGCGTAGCTCCCTTTTAAAGTCGTATCCTAGCCATGGCAAGCCATATACAAGTTGTATCTTAATTGTATTTGTGACAATTTTAAAATAAATAAAAAGGGATACGTCTAGGACACGTATTGGGAAGTGTTCGCGGGGTATCGGTGTTCTATATAAACACGACACAAATACTTTTTCCGTTTTTGGAGTATCCAGACTTTAGAACGACCTAAACCGAAAGAAAGGGAGAGAGAAGTTAGAACACACCTAGAAGGCAGTGCAGAGGAGTAATAATCTTGGCCCTCAGTATTTGAGATGGTGCAGTGGTGAAGAGCTTTATAGTAGTTGTTGGGATGGGAGAGGGGAGAGGAAAGAATTGTCACCGATGAAAGGGTTGTCAGTGATTGGAGTTGAGATGCAAGCAACAACAGAGAAATAGGAGCGCATGAGAGGAAACCAGATAATGAAATTGGGTATTAAATGCAAAGACTTTCAACGAGTCAACATTTTATCAATTTTATTTTTAAAAAATATCGCTTGGTCTCATATTGTATTTTTTCTTTTAAAGTAATGTACACGTCATTACAAAATAATTATCTTGTTGATTATCACAATAAAATAACTTTATCTAACTAAAATGTTCTTGTCATAGGGTTGAAAGGGAAGCCTCTAAGTAGGGCTGGTAACGAAACCGAAAGAGATAGATCAAACAGAAACACATAGGAAAATAGAACAAAAACGAATCGAAGCAGAGATGACTACCTGACTAGAGATGAAAAGTAAAGGCGGCGATTAGAGTTCCTCAAACTAAGAATGAGATGAGCGAGGGAGATGAGAGCAGTGTGATTAGGGTTCTCCCTTGCGTTCAACACTCCTAAGCAAGAGAATGAAAGAGCATTCCTGTGTTTCCCTTGTTTTCGTAGTTGCATATAAATTACATTTGTGCCATAAATGAAAACTACCACTTCTCAGCATCTTCTGTTTTGAAAACTAAAATGAAAAATTGGGAAGCAAAACATCTATGAGTTGTTTCCCTGTTTTAGTTCCCAAAACTAAAAAACCCAATACAATTTTTAAAACTACTTTTATAAAAATAGTTTATCAAACAAGTTTTTAAATTTTTTAATTTTTGAAAACTGAAAACAGTTTTTAAAAGCACTTATCAAACAGGCCCTTAGTGTGTTGCTTGATTGTATTAGTGGAATGATAGTAATTATTGGATCATAATGTGTCTAAGTGGATTACTCTTAGTATTAGGATTACTAACTGCACCCCTTTATTACTAATTTCACCCCACACAATTCTATCAACCCCTATGTTATTCACTATTACCAACTAATTTTCTTATCTCAAGGTCAATATTCACACTTCCTAAGCAAACATAATTCAATATAAATAAAAGCTAATTAAGATAATGTCGGGATATTGCACTAATTATATAGGATTATACTCCAAAAAAACATATTTTATCATGGACAATACATATCTCGTTGTCAACAATAATGTAACCCATAATAATTGAAACTATTTGTTGATAATCAAGATAAGAAATATACATACTAAAAAAATTATAATACCATAACATAATTAACAAGCTTCTTTGATAGAGTTATCTTTCGAAATATTAAATTTGCAATGAAAAACGTACTAAAAGTTTGATCATGTAATTATTAAACATGATAAGATATATTTATATGAAAAATAATTCATAAATAAATGAGTTATTTAATATTAGTTTTTAATATAATTATATTTAATTATTACATGAAATTCTATAATTAATAAAATATTATTTATTTACATATTTATTTTTTACCAAAGCGGGCCTATGACCCACAGAAAAAACTACAACTTATTCCTACTAGATTAGAAGGGCCCAATAAAGTCCTTCAACATAAATTGAAAATATGCTAAAGATGACTATGCATCAGGTGAACACCAATCTGTTAGTAGATTTGTACAAAATATTTTTATATATTTAAATTATATAACTTTAACAAATTTTTTAAAAAGTATCTGTATTAAATATAAACAAAGTTGTACAACACACATGGTTTATCACTAGTATTACAGTATTCTACCTGTAAAATATTATTCAGGCCCAAATCCATTAGATGGATAAAAACAACCCAATCCATTGTGATTAAATTTGATGGGTATCTATTATGTTCGAGCCTGACTGTCATACATAAGCCGCACTCACGAAAGAAGTGCACACAAGGAAACAATAATATTGGGAAAATACGTGGATTTATTAATAAACCAAATAAAACAACCGTACACATGGCAATAAATTATTAGGGCCAATGATACATGAATTTAAAATGTCATTTGGGGAACATCCTCGAGACGTAACGTATCTATTGATATGGTTATAAACGTTTCTCCTTGGAGATTCACTTTCTGACTGTAAGTTTGCTTTCTCGATACTTAAGGGTGTCGAGAGGTGCTTTTCTAGGTTAAAATTCAGTAGCACATTTCTCTTGATTCGTGTTTTGAGATTTCCTATCAAGCATCTAGATGTCATACTAACCAGAATTGATTTTTGTGACTCTTGGATGAATTTTTTGTTTAGGGTTTTGAAGAGCTTCGCCTAACATGGGTGTCGGTGATGGTTCTGAATGCTTCGATACCGGAGGTAAATCGTTCTTTAGCCCTTAATACATAATTTTTCATGTTCGATTTATACAATTTTAATTAACTTGTATATAATTGTGCATTATCTTTCTTTCTTTCTTTTGATTTTTACAATTATCATTTATTTGTATGATTTTTGTGTGCAATCAATTTGTGAATATATGTGAAAGATACAAAATTTATTTTATTTTATTTAATTTTCTAGCGAGAGGATAATTAGGCAAAGTAAACAAATTAAATTTAAGATCCAAAGAGAGAAGTTGATTCCTTGTATGAAATCATCGTATTATTAAAGATTTTATTAAAATAAAAAAAATGTTCCTCCAAAAATTTCAAATTTTTTTTTGATAAGCACTCCAAAAATTTCAAATAAATGGAACAAAGATGTGCATGTGTGTGTGTGAGAGAGATTGAGAGATCTAATAAGAGCGATAACGAGATAAGAAATCATAACGAGGAGAACTAGGTCAGTGTTTAGGAGATAGACTTCTTACTTTAGTTAATCAAACTTAAATCACTACCTAGCTTAGAAAATTAATTCATCTAAATTCTCCTAATCTCATAAAAAAAAGTTGTCTTTAAGATTTTTAAACATATTTAGTTTTGATTGAATTGCTATTTAAATAGGTGTGTAAGAGTTTATGAAATGTAAATTTAGCAGGACACATTAATAATTCTATCATAGATTTGATAATCGGACAATATGTCATGTCACAAATCGTTCGATTTAAGTATCTTTGGTTTATTATGTAAAATAACATGGAAATAGAGAAATATCAATCATGGGATTCAGGCATATAGATGAAATAGAAGAATATTTTGGATGTAATATGCGTTACAAAATTACAAACCATACTCAAAAGAAATTTTTACCGCACAACCATAAAACCTACAAAGAGGAAAAACTAGAAACAAAGGGAGAGGCCAAACATGTATAACTTGAAAATATTTTTAAAATATTTTTTTATTTTTGTTAGATAAGAAATTAATTTCTTTTGATAGAGTATGTAAAGAAAATTATGTTGGGGTGCAATGCATATAAATTGCATCTCTTTGCCTATGCTTACAAATTACAATGTTGAATGAGACTACATGCATGGTGGTAAAAAAATCAACAAGAAAGTAAATTCAACATTATGAAGATGATAATATTATAATGGATTAGTGATTATATTAAAAAAGATATAATTGGGAGTAGTACATATATATTGCGACAGTATAAGTAGGAGTGCTAACAATTCCAAGAACTTTATGTGGAATAGACTTGCAGCATCACTAGTACGAATACGAAAAGTAGTACAAATAAATGATAATCTAATAAATAGAGACAGAGAGAGATCAAGAAAAACTATAGATTAAACCTTTAATAAGAATTTAGATTTAATTATTTGTCATTAGACATAATTCATGATAGGACATTAAGTTATCATTTAATTCATATATTTTGTTCATGTTGTTGATATTGTTGCATGTTAATATCCTTAACAAGACATGAAAAAATCATAAGAAAATATGTAGTTGTTACACTGTATTGAATCTTGTTGAAATTTTTTGATTTCTCAACTTGTTATTAGTTATCATTCTACAAATTTTTAAACTTGATTTCCTTTATTATTGAAGGTGGTGCTTCTTCTTCTGGAGTTGTCAATAACATTACTTCAAGAACTAGTGAAACAACTGAAGTTGAGCCTGTAACTATACGCAAATCTGTATGTGAAGCTTGCAGGCTTTTGATGACAACTAAATACTATTAAGTTCAATAATATAATGCTATATATTTTCATTTTCAGCTTTTGGTTTAATATATAAAATTGCATGTAAGGAATCTTTTATATATTTTGGATGCTTTCTTAATTTGTACAGGATAGAAAAGGAAAAGGAGTCCATCCAAATAACAGTCCTAAACAAGGGAAGGATGATCTCAATCACAATGCTCAACAATTAATTGGCCGTCATATCTTGAAGGAATATAATGGAGCTAAAGTTCTTGGATCTGTTATTTCATACATTTCCACCGTGAAATTGTTCGAAGTATGAGTTCTTCAATCTATATAGTTGATCAATTGTGATACATGACTAATTAATGTGCATTTTCCTTTATGTCTATTTATTATTCAATGGTCAGTTAAGATCACTCCTGACATTTTTTTTTGTACACTTGACATTTTACTAGTCATGGTTTTAAATCGCGATCATTGTTGTGGTCGCATCACGATTCTTGATAACACAAAGAATTGTGGTCAAATGCGGCTGATGTGGCCTTAACCACGATCACATTACTGTCACGACAACATCAAAAACCTTAATGACGCGACCCAAATTGCGGTCGTGGATCTTTTTTTAAAACCTTTATCTGAATGTTGCTCTTTAGTGGGGGCGGGAATAGGTTAGGCCGAGCTAGGCTTTGCGAGGCCTAAGTCTGGCCTGTTCAAAAAATCCAAGGCCTAAGCCTGGCCTGTTACCTGTCATGGGCTTATTTTTTAGGCCTGGCCTGACCTTGTTGAAAGTCTGGTATGACCTATTAGCCTACTTAAAGGTCTATTTCATATTAACGTCTTTAGATAAGTCATTTGATCTATCTTAAATAGATTAACAGGCTGATAGGTTAAGTTCTATTTCCAATAAACTATAAAAAAATTGCTACTAAGACACATGGGACATAAGGGTGGAAATACACAAATGAGCTGAGTTTTATAAAGTCTGATTTTGATGTATTTATATGATATAAATCTTTTTCGATGTCTAACTTGACATTTTAGAGAATCTAACCTTATATGATAGCCTATTTAAATTTTATTTTGTAATAAGACCTTTAAATGTGTCAAAAATTTATGTAAGCCAATATACTTATATTATTGAAAAGATCAGTATATGATTTAACACATTGTACAAAATTCAATATAATAATAGCAATAAAAAATAGTATTATTTATATGTACTTAAATAGGCCGGCCTGTTAGGCCTAAAAGGCTTTTTGAGTGGCCTGAAGTTTGGCCTTTTTAGCTAAATAGACTTTTCAAAAAGCTTTGGCCTTATCTATTTAGAAAAAAAGCCTGGCCTGACCTAGGTCTGACGTAGGCTAGGCCGTAGGCCCCTATCGGACGGCTTGACCTATTCCCACCCCTACTCTTTAGCCTCGATAGATTTTGAACCTTTATAACTTTACTTGATATGATACTTAGCTAATTGCTCTCTTAAAACTTTTGAAAAATGTTGATTTTGCTATAATCTCATTAACATTATTTGGATATTAAGATTCTGTACAAAGATAATAGGATGGAATATTTGGAGCTGAATGAGGTTTTGAGCAATATGGCAAAAAAAGAAGACGTAAGTGGGGCTCAACAAACGCCACTAGCAAGGTATATAAAATAAAAGATATAATAAAGCAAATAATACATCTCTCTTGATGTTGGATGCCTTCCAATTTATCCATTAGTGTACTAATAATAATTTTCATCTTTTTTTTTTCCTTCTCTTTTATCAATGTTTATATCAATTTGTGATGATAAAACTGTGTATCACTGTAGCAATAATAATTCAAATAAGACTTCTGAAAGTGAAAAGAAAAAGGCTGCACCTACAGAGGCATCAACTCCTCCAACAAGGATGAGAAGAACTAGTTCAAGCAAGAAGGGAGAGGGTTCGTATGTTGCTTTGGCTCTTGGGACAACTCCAACAAGGAAGAGAAGAAATAGTTCAATCAACAAAGCAGAAGGTGGTTCTACTTGCTAGCAAGCTCATTAACAATACACCTTTAAGATTGTTTTTTAATTAATAGTCTAAGTTGTAGTGAAACTAAAATTAGTATGAAGATATATATATCATTGGCATGAAATCAAATAAAAAAAGATCCTAGGAAGATATATTTAAAATTTTAAAAAAAATAACATCTTTAACTTTGACCTTATACAATATTAAGGTTATATCTTTGTTGCAAAAGTGTATTCTTAATGCCTTATACGTAATTATACAATGTAAACTTCATTCTACTAATTCCTAAAATTGTTTTCCTTTAATTATTGCAGAATGTGGTGCTTCTTCGAGCAGAGCTGTCAGGGAAAATATTGCTTCAAGTAATTCTGGACAAACTGAAGTAATCCCGCCACATGAGAATAAAAGCAAAGAGAAGTCAAAATCTGAATGCAAAACTGTATGTTCAAGATTGATCACTACAAGATATATATCTATATGTGTGCGTGTGTGATTGAATGTTATACTTTTTCATTTTCAGCTTTGGTTTAACATATTGTAATTGCTAGCTTGCAAAAGAATCTTATGTATTAGAGGTGCTATTTATATTTTCACAGAAGAAGAAAAAAGAAGCAAATGCAAATGACAAATCTAAACAAGGAAATGCCACCCCTATAACTTATCGGCCTCAACAATTCATAGGTCTCTTCATCTGCAAGGAATATAATGGAGCTAAATGTCTTGGAACTGTCAAATCCTACTGTCCTAAAAGGAAAATGCTTGAAGTATGGCTTTCTTTAATTTATTTATGCAACTGATTGCTTATTGTAATGCATGTATGCGCCAATTATCCTTAAATTATTCTAAAATTCTTATTTTACTATTTATTTACATTGAATTGATCTTTAATCTTGATAAATTGTGATTCTTTACAAGTTCCAATAATACAAGACTATAGCTTGTAAAACCTTATAAAATGTTTACTATACTGCAGATACAAATTAAATTAACTAAGTTATTTATTGACAAATATTTTGATGCAGGTTCGATACCAAGATAATAGGACAGAATATATAGAGATGAATGAGGCTTTGAAAAACATGGCAAAACAAGAAGACATATTCCAAGCTCAACAAGCAGCAAGAGCAAGGTATAATAAAAATACATAGATAATCTATATCTCAACATTTTCAAGCAAATAGATAAATATCTAGGTTGATTTTGGATATCTTCCAATCTGTCTAAACAAATAGAGCAAGTAGTAGAGATTTTGGATATCTTTGGTTGCTTGTTGAGAGTGCTGGTGTTCAAACAAGAAATTGGGACAAATAACAATAGCAACCAAAACCAAACAGTCCAGCAAACCAAACAATTCAACCAAGAACAAATTCTAAACCAATGTGCAATAAAAGCCCTAAATCAAATCAAACAAACTAAAGAGAGAGTAGAGGAAATAACACTGCAATTGTTGACGCAGTTCGGTCCAAAAAAGATAACCTACATCTGCGGGAGAGAGCAGCCCTCCATATCCACTATGATCTTGAGTCTTTACAATGAGAAATTACAATGAAATGAACTCAATCCCCTCTATTGTTCAAGATGAACAATATCAAGATCAATCACACAAAGTAAACCTCTCAATCCCTCATGAACAACCCTTAAGATTCTCAAACTGAAAACCCTTAGCCCAAGAGTGTATGAATGTGTTTCCCAAACCCTAAAATCGCACAAAATTGCTCCAAGAATCCCTTGTTCGCATTTTGCTTCATCTGATGCGTTTCTGCGTTTTTCTAGTTTATATATAGCGTGAATGAATCGATTCAAGGTGACCATGAATCGATTCAAATCACTAAACCTGCACCAGCGCATATTGTGAATCGATTCACCACTTCGACTCCCAGAGAGCTGTTTCAATTCACGCCTATGATTCAAATCATGAATTGATTCAAGCTTCTGCCACTTCGAATCACACACGCCCAGAACTCCTATGAATCGATTCCCTGCAACCATGAATCAATTCACATGATGTGAAAATCACTCCTATGAATTTCAATGACTTCCAAAACTGATTTTAAGGCACATAATCCCCACAAATCTCCACATTGACTTCAAATCAGTGATGATGCTCAACAATAACCCATTATTAACTTGCTGCTCTCTCCATTACCGGAATTACGTTTCAACGAAGTTGATCAAGTCCAAGCAATGCTTGAACCTTGACCTAGGTAATGACTTGGTAAATACATCTGCAGAGTGTCCTCCGAGGCAACCTTCTCAACCACAACTTTCTTACAACATCTCTAATGAAGTGCAAGCGAATGTTGATATGTTTTGTCCTCTCGTGATACACTTGATGATTAGCCAAGTAGATGGCACTTTGGCTATCACAATGTACACTCATACACCCTTGTGTAATTCCTAGTTCCCCAATCATACCCTTCAACCATATGGCCTCCTTCACCCCTTCAACTAGGGCGATGTACTCTACCTGAGTAGTAGATAACGCCACCACAGACTGTTGATTAGCCTTCCAACTTATTACCGTTCCAAACAATGTAAACACAAAACCAGACAACGATTTCCTTGTATCCACATTTCCTGCATAATTCGCATCTACATAACCCTCCAAAGCGTCTTCACCTTGAGCTGCCCTTGTGTATTTCAAACCGCCTTTCAATGATCCATTCAAGTATCTCAAAACCCACTTCAAAGCTTCCCAATGTGCTTGGACCGTATTTGCCATAAACCGACTCACTATGCTAACAACATATGCTAAGTTCGGCCTACTACAAACCATGTCGTACATGATGCTTCCTACCCCACTAGCATATGGAGTAGTATCCATCTTCCTCATCTCCTCTTCAGTATTAGGAGCTTGTGTAACCGATAGCTTCGTGTGATGACCCAAAGGAGTGCTAACCGGCTTAGATTCGTGCATCCTAAACCGCTCCACCACTTTCTTCAAGTACCCATGCTGAGATAAGAATAACTCACCCTTATTTCGGTCCCTTACGATATCCATCCCAGGTATCCTCTTCGCAACCCCAAGATTCTTCATCTCAAATTTAGAATTTAGTTTCTTCTTGAGCATATCGATCTCCTCCTTGCTAGAACTTGCCATTAAGATATCACCAACATAGAGAAGTAAGTAGAGAATAACTTTCTCTCCTTTTTAACTGTCGTACCCACTTTTCACAAAACTCGTCTTCAAAAGAAAGTCATCAAATCGTCGATACCATTGATGAGGGCTCTGTTTCAACCCATACAATGATTTCCTCAAAAGACACACTTTCGACTTGTCCTCTACAAAACCTTCCGGTTGTTGCATGTAGATTGTCTCTTCTAGGTCTCCATGTAAGAATGCGGTCTTCACGTCCATTTGCTCTAACACAAGATTGTACTGATTAACAATCGCCATAAGGACCCTTATGGAACAATGTTTTACCACAGGTGAAAAAATCTCGTTGTAATCAATTCCTTCAACCTGTGTAAAACCCTTGGCCACAAGTCTTGCTTTATACCTTGGTTCTTCAATCCTCAGAATGCATTCTTTCTTCTTGAAGATCCACTTGCATCCAACCATCTTTTGCTTCTTAGGTAGTTTCACAAGTTTCCAGGTCTGGTTCTTCTCCAACGAATTCATTTCCTCATTCACTGCCTGTAACCATTTCTGACCCTCTTTGCTATCAACTGCTTCCATGAATGTCTTCGGTTCCGAGTCTTGCATCTCTTCAGCTGCATTTAGAGCATAACAAATAAGATCTGCATATCTGTATCTCTTCGGTGCTACGGTTTCCCTCCTTTCCCTATCTCTTGCTAACTGATAACCAGGATCCACTGTCTGTTGTCTTCCTTTAGAACCTGATGGTAGAGGACTATCCTCCCTGTCATCCTCGGTCTCACTAGTGGAAAGCTCCACCTCAAACTGAGTTTTCTCCACCTCAAACTGAGTTATCTCCTCCTCCACTTCTGAGCTACTATTCCCCATGTCTTTACACTTCATCCCCATGCGGGTCTCATCAAAAGTAACATCCCTGCTTATTATGAATTTGGATCCTCCAGGCTCTATCTTCTACAGCTTATATCCCTTCAAACCCTCTAGATAACCAATGAAGACACATTCTATAGCCCTAGCTTCAAGCTTGTCTTGCCTGATATGTGCAAATGCCAAAGCCCCGAAAACCTTCAAATTAGAGTAGTTTGCCGGTTTTCCACTCCAAACCTCGATAGGTGTCTTTAAGTCTAATGTCGTTGATGGACATCTGTTGATTAAATAAGCTGTTGTGCTAGCAGCTTCACCCCAAAAACTTTTAGGCAACCTAGCTCCCAAAAGCATGCATCTAACCTGCTCCAAGATAGTCCTATTCATGCGTTCCGCTAGGCCATTTTGTTGCGGTGTGCCTGCCACGGTCCTATGCCTCTTAATTCCCTGTTTCCTACAAAACTTATTAAACTGCTCTGAAACAAACTCCAGGCCATTGTCAGTCCTTAAAACTTTTAGTTTAGTTCCTATTTGATTTCCTATAAGAGTGTGTCATTCCTTAAACTTTTCAATGTTGTCACTTTTGCTTTTCAAAATATAGACCCACACTCTTCTAGAGAAATCATCAATCATGGTGAGAAAAATGCCAAAATTTGGTTTTATCATGCGGAGTTTGACTAGCTATAGATGCATGCGGAATAATAGTAGAACCATCAAGTATGTACAAACCAGACATTTTAGTTCCTTTAGCAATTATCAATGCACCATTAGAAATCTTAATCATGCCATATTCAATTCTAGCGCTATAGCCTAATCCGTCAAACATACTTGTAGATAAAAGATTTAGTTTGAGTTCGGGAACGTACCTCACGTCTTGTAATAGGAATTCACGGTTTTCAAACATCTTAAGACGAATGGAACCCATACCTTGCACCTTACACGCTTTGTTGTTACCAAGGCGAACGACTCCACCTTCTTTAAGCTCCAAGGTCTCAAAGTATTCCTTCCTAGGACACATGTGATAAGAACACCCCGGGTCCATGACCCAATTCTTTTCTGTTTCCAAACTCATCACCACTAGAGCCCCCGCACTCTCATAACCATCCTCCAAAGCAATAACTACCTCCATGAAATCACCCTTGCCCCCTTCTCGGGACAATCTTTCTTAAAATGACTGGTCTTGTGACAATTAAAGCATTTGTACTTTGCCTTATTGTTCCCCTTTGACTTGGACTTAGACCTATGTTTCTTCCCTTTGTTATTGTTTCCTCTACTCTCACTTCTTCCCCTTGACACATTTAAGCCTTCACCACTATCTTACACCTTCAAGTCTTGAAGCTTAGTTAGCTCCTTGGTCCTAATTGACGATTGGACCTCCTCCAAGGTAATAGTTGACTCCTTCCCATAAAGGAGTGTATCCTTAAAGTGTTCAAAGGACCTAGGCAAGGATTCAATAAAAATAGAGCCTTATCCTCGTCATCGAGCTTCACATCAATATTTTGTAGATCATCAATAATCTTATTGAATTCCGTTAATTGCTCCACAATAGGTTTTGTCTCTACCATTTTCAATGAATAGAGATGTTGTTTCAAGCATAACTTATGAGCCAATGATTTGGTCATATACAACGATTCCAATTTGGCCCATATTTCCGCAGCCGTTTTCTCCCTTGCAACTTCCCTCAACACCTTATCACCAAGGCACAAGATAATGGCACTTTTTGCCTTATCTATCATCTCCATCTTTTCTGTTTATGACAAAGTGGCTGGCATCATTGCCACACCTTTTAAGGCATCCACGCATTTTTGTTGAATCAAGATTGCTTCCATCTTCACTCTCCATAACCCAAAGTCATTGCTGCCAGAGAATTTCTCAATATCCCATTTGGTACCCATGGTGCACAATTGAAAGATTCGTCTCGTTCCCACAGATGGCGCCACTTGTTGGTGTTCAAATAAGAAATTAGGACAAATAACAATAGCAACCAAATCCAAACAGTCCAGCAAACCAAACAATTCAACCAAGAACATATTCTAAACCAATGTGCAATAAAAGCCCTAAATCAAATCAAACAAACCAAAGAGAGGGTAGAGGAAATAACACATCAATTGTTGACGCAGTTCGGTCCCCAAAAGATAACCTACATCTTCGGGAAAGAGAGCAGCCCTCCATATCCACTATGTTCTTGAGTCTTTACAATGAGAAATTACAATGAAATGAACCCAATCCCCTCTATTATTCAAGATGAACAATATCAAGATCAATCACACAAAGTAAATCTCTCAATCCCACATGAACAACCCTTAAGATTCTAAAAATGAAAACCCTAAGCCCAAGAGTGTATGAATGTGTTTCCCAAACCCTAAAATCGCACAAAATCGCTCCAAGAATCCCATGTTCGCGTTTTGCTTCATCTACTGCGTTTTTGCATTTTTCTAGATGCAGAAACCCAACTCTAATCAGTTAAAGGTTTCTTAGATGCAGTTTTTTTTCACCTAATTGATTAGAAATACAATTCTAACTGGTTAGATGCAATTTTTCTCATTTAACCGATTAACTGGAATGCTTTAACTGATTAGAACTTCAATTTTACACAACATTCATTATTGAGCATGTTGTTTGATGTAGAGCGACAACGACTTAATTTTTCCTGATAACTGATATTGATATCAAATAGGCTGTATGTACTCACTTATGATGATGAAATTATTATGTTAAGATGTTGTTATAAATTTAACAATTAGGAAGGTAAGAGCGTTTGAATTACTTATCGTAAATGACTTGTAAATTCAATGATTTTTTTTTTGGTAAAACAAGGAAAATTTATATATAATATTATTGTAAAAATATGACAATGCATAATGGGATTGATGCTCCTTCAAAAGGACGACTAATGACTTTCCTATATGGAAGGAGACTGATAGCTCTTTACAAATTTGAAAAAGGCAACTAATATCCTGCTTAAGGGAAGATGACTGTATACTTAAGTTTTCAGATATATAATGATAGTGATAATACAAACCATGATTTGTTTTGTCATAACATATCAATAGTTCATTTACTTTGAAAATATTCTTCGAATTTGTTAATATAAATAGTAATTTAAATGGTTGTGATATTTTCTTTTATGTGGCGTTCGAGAAGGACTTATTGAAATTTTTATCTCACTCATTCCTTTTTATTGTTACAGATAAACAGGCCTGAGAGGAGAAACAAGAGAGTCACTTGGCTAGTTGTAGAACTTGATTAAGCTTTGATAGCATTTTTATAGGATGCCTCTTGAACAAAGCAAGACATTATTAGTTTTGAACAATGGATTTGTAATATGCTTATGATTAAATGTCTAGTTTTGGACAATGGATTTGTAATGTGCTTGTGATTGGTACATTAAGACTTATATATCCATGTAAACTAAATTTGCATTATGATATCCTATATTTATGCTCCTGAATTTTATTCTAGATTTAGAATGTGGGTGTTACAAAGTACATCTAGTGGTAAGAGGGAAGATCCTTAAGTTGCTTTTGGCCTATAAGCTTCCAATAGCATATACTAAATATCATTAATGCACTGAATAATGACCATGAAACTAATAGCTTACTTGTTTTTACTGTTGTTTAGTTCAAAAGCCTTTCACTTATTTAGGGGTGCGATTTTGTGATGCCTCCAGATCTCTTCTCACTTTTCTCTCTGTTCAGTAGCTTTAGAGGTGGGTCGAGCTGCAGATATGATTTGGCCTTGATTTGACATATAGTCCTTTGGGTTATCTAGGATCTCTGAAATGGATGCATTTTCTCGGGGAGGGTGCCAAACTTCAACTAGGCAATTGATCGTATTAGATCCTTGTCTTGGAGGTGGTTCTTGGCCTGAGGAAAATTCCCTTCGTATTTGTATTATGAGTGGTATGTAGACCCTATTGTGTGTCTGTCTAGTTGTTAGTTTTGTTAGATGTTAATCTAGGTGGTTAGCGTAACGTCTCAGTTCCTTCCACGAAGTCACTTGTCATTACTTACTAAATATTTTCAAATTGAAGAGGAATTTAAGAACCAAAAACGGAGTTTGAAGGTAAATTAGAGAAATTTCTTTTATGAAAATATAACTGTATAAAATTTATAGATGGATACATACTTTAATATAATTAAAACATCAGCCCGACTCCTAAATGAACAAATACATTAGTATCAAATTAAAAGTACAAGACTTGATTGTGATCCGACAATAAAAACTTGACCAACTTTTGCTACCATTGGCTAACAATGAAGCGTCCTGGTAACGCTTTACAGTCTCCGTTGAAATACATGTGAACTGAAAACAAATAAAGGAAAGGGGTGAGATATAAAAATCTCGGTGAGTCCTTTTCAACCCTTACCCAAGATATACCGATATATGGATGCATGAACAATAACTTCTCTTGCATAAATAGGAGAGAAATGAGTCATGCTAATATTCAATCATTATATTAATGACTATATTAGTTCACACTTTCATCACTAGCTCTTTTTACCGGGTTCTTACTTGGTGTATAGTTACTCTCTTATAACTCACCCTTTCATCACTGGCTCTATTTACCGGGTCCTTACTCGGTATGGAGTTATTGTTTTAGTTATTCACTATCCACATAAGGGATTAATTTGTCATCATAGATAGGAATTGAGTCATAATAATATCCATCAACTTATAATTTTGAAACTACTAAGTTGGGAGGCGTGAACTCTATGGACCAACCTAGTCTGTGTATGGCTAGTCAGACATCTATGACTGCAAGCGGCGTCCCTAATTTGCATAACACATACCTATGCCTTCTAAAAGAAGGACTTTAAAAAAATCATTTTTATCTCATACTTAAAGTATGTTTTCTTACTTATTGAAATTGAGTGTATTTGATGTCAACTACTACTCAACCCAATAACTAAGTTTGATGGTCTATTATGGCTCATTCCTATCACTCATCAACTTATTGAGTGGTTTTTTTGAAGCTAGCATTTAATCTCAATAAGTCCTCTCTTATAAGTGAACCAAAGCGTCAAATTCTTAAGTAATTAGACACTCTGTAACTTACCAATTCACAATCAAAATCATGTATTTTGAAGTAATTGAATGTTAATCATATGTATACAACAGTTCTTCACTAGAATAGATATGCACATTATTAATAAGAATGCAAAACTCAGAACCGGTGAAGAGAGGGAAAAAGAACAGTAAGTAAACAAGACCATGAATAGATTGTACAAAAATGATAAAAAACCACAACATACACTTTCCATTCAACAAAAGTTCATGTAATTGGACATTTCAGTAGTTAAAACTCCTTTTTTAATCCTTCATAACACCCTTTAATATTCTGGAACGGAAATGCTGAATGTCACGAGAGACTCGATCATGAATACATCATGACTGACGTGGCAGTCAATGTGCATACCATGAATACCTCTCTCTGATGACCCAACATCATACGCTTTGGCACCGCGGCCTCTCCTACGATTTCTCCTTCTTCAAGCTTTCCCTTCACTCAATGTACGCTTTCTCCTTCTCAAGCTTCCCTTCACTCAAAGGCACATTTCTACACTTCGCCTAATCACATGTCTACTTCTATCAGCGAATTGGTCCATGCATGCTTAGTGTTTGATTCTTGTACTCTAAAATAAGGAGTGTTTTTCAGGGCTAATCACTGAAGTAGCCCACAATTTTTCACCTCCTTACCACAAATTCCTCAACTCCATCGTTTCTCAGCCTCAAATCATTGGTGTTTCAGTCCACTACAGGAGATCCCCATCGCACCCTTTTCCCATCGCTTGTGAAGATTCATGGACTGTGCTCAAATGGGTCGCTTCTCAATTGGTTGAAATGGCCCTGATGAGTGGCTCAACCGCCACATTGATCTTGGGAAGTTGTTATTCGCTATGGACACTGGAGGAGCTAACATTGCACACCACATGAGTCTTCGGGTTGGCAATGAGGGGCTTCAAGTTAGTAATATGTGGCATGACCAATACTTCCATTCCCTTGTTAATTCATATATATGTTGTGAGGTAGATTCAGATTAAAATGAGAAGTCAAAGTATTTTTGTTAAGTAAACTATCTGTAATAATTAGAAAAAAACCTACATCCCCCTATTTTTTATGTGTCTGACATGAAAGTGGGAGAAAAAATTCAACAAGTGATGAAGCTTAACAGAGTTGGTGTTTAAAAAATCGTTTGTGTCAAAGGTGGCTTTGCATTTGTTGTGTGACAAAGCTTTGACTTGAGGAAAGTTTAATCAAGGTAGTGTCGTGTTAGGCTAAATCGCAAGTGTACGATTTCGTCGTCAAATAATAAAAAGATCGATTCCACAGGGATTGTGATTAATTATTTAACTTAACAAACTTTGTAACAATTTTGAGCAGGAACCGACCCTTTGTATTTGAAATTGATGATATTTGTAACAACTGAAAATAATAAAAAGTAATAGAATTCGAATGAATAAAAGCAACTAGGGGTTGAATCCTTATGTTTCCACTCTTATGCATTTAATCTACAATCAACACAAGTTATTCGATGTAAAATTTAAGTTCAAATCAATGAAATTAGTTTAAGGACAATTCCTTGCCTCATAAACCCTTTATTCTAACTAAAACCCCTAAGCTTGATTAAGCAATAGGAATAATGATTCATAAGAACACATATTCACAAAGTCATATTCATATAATCATTATGAATATGGCCAACAATACCATTATCAAGTTCAAAACCCCAATTTTCCAATTGTGAGACGAACCCAAAATCAATTTGATAGTGATCAATTACCAAAAGCATTAAAAATAGAGATGAAGGCTCAAATATAAATGAAATAACTTGCTTTGATATAAGTAAATCAAACTACATAAGAGTTTCCACAAAATTCATCTAACCCTAGCCTAAAGGAGTTTAGCTACTCATAGAGAACAAAGTAGCAAACCAGAAATTTGAAATAATGATAGAGAACCACTCCATTGATGACTCAAATCCTTGTTCCCAAGCTTGAATCCTCTTTGGAGATGGTAGAGAATGAAACCCTAGCACCCCTTGACAAGCCTCTAGCGTTTTTAGGTCTTTGGAATGGTAAAGAATGAGCCAAAATAGCAAAAATACGATATTTAAATGCTAACAGCGCGACCAGTGCACTCCAATTGCACTCCGCACGCACTCTGTTGGCACAGGGACAGAAAGGGCTGCAGATCAGCGCTCCAGACGCGCTTTGCGCGCACGCGATCATTCCTGCACTCGTTCTTTCCTGTTGTGTTGCATTTTTCACCTATGTAAAATTTGAATTAGCTCAAGGTGTCTTCATGAGCATTGAAGCTATGGATCTTAGCTTTCCAATGGAATCGGTTTCATCTCATTTGGACACCTAAAACTCCAGATATGATTAAAACATCGAACAGGTGTCAGGATGGGGCATCATCACCTTATCAACGTGTAGCACAAATTACCCTAACTTAGAAATTGATTTAGCTCTCGATTTCTTCATCAAAGTTGTTTCTTCTATATTTCCAATAAGACCAAGATCATCTCATTTGGATTAGTGTGGCTCAAGATATAGCTTTTAGAATCTTCTTTGTCAGGAAACAGCGCTTCCAGGCCAATCCTTTGGCTATGGTCCCATTCCTGTGCACTTAGAGATAAAAAATCATAGAAAACACTGATGCACAAATGTTAGAACGAATCCAAGTGAATACACTAAATCACCCAATTTAAGCAAAGAATCACTTTGAATTCTCTTTAATCACAACACAAATATCCAATTAAGCACTATAAATCTACATGTGATGAAGACTTATCACAACCCAAACTTAGCTTTTTGCTTGTCCTCAAGCAAACTCAATCAAAAACATGGGTTGGATTTCAAATAATTCCATTTCATCTAGGTGAACTTTTCATAATTTTTTTTGACAATCCATACACAATCAATTCACCTACTCTTTTGAATTCATGATTTTTAATTATCACAACTCAAGTAACCAAAATGAATTTATTTACTCAGAGCAACAAATCAATTCCCATTACACCTTTCCAGATAATGTGTTTCACTCCACTCAAGTGTCTCAGGGGTACTGTTTACACTCAATTCACACCAAATGCAATCATCTACTATAGGCTTGACAAAATTCTAAAAAACCAAAAACACATAAATGCCACACACATTATGAGATATTTTCAAAGGGTGAAATGGGGCTTAGATAAGGGAAGATATTTCTTTGGATCTAGGCTAACTTAATTGGAGTCAAGAGATGCCTCTATTAGTTCTTATCCATACCTTGTATCAATTCACAAACTTCCCCCAATCACCTTCTACTTTAGTACCAACAAACCACAGGAGAACTTTTTCCTTGCTTTCTCACTTTGATTTTTCCTTTCTTTTCTTTTCTCTTTTTTTTGACAAAACAATTTGGATCTTTTTATTGTTGTTTTCCTCTGGCTTGTTCATTTTTTTTTCCCTGAAATGACTATATGCACATGCTTTGTGTAGCCACCCCAAACTTAAGATTGTTGCTTGCCCTTAAGCAACCCCAAACTTAATTTACAACCAAATAACCAATTTTTAGATAACAATCTCTCAACTCCAATTAAAAGGGACAACTGGTTTTTCCGATTATTGGCTTGTATTGTGCTTAAGATTCAACAAAAAGGGGTTTAAGGCTCAAAAGGGCTAGCAAAGGATAAATTCACAAGGGTAGGCAATCAAAGGCTCTAGCTGTTCAAACAAAAATAGAGATCTCAATCTATGTGTGTGTTCACATGCAATGCAAACCAATCAAGAACTGAGTCAAGTTCTGAAGAATTCATACAAATGGTGGAGCACTCAAGAATAAATAAAATTCTGTTTAGGCTCAAATACTCACAGGTTTTGCTTTTGCAATGAGAAAAGATTCATGACCACTGAAGTTTTTAACAGTTACGGCTCTCATACATATTATGCACACAATAAGAGTACAGTTCACTGACAAATTCTCAGTTGAAAAGGAATGTCATAGAGTAACAAAGAGCTCAGTCAGCCATAGGGTGCATGATATCAACTTCACACACAAAAGAAAATACATTCAACATAAAAATAAACAACAAAAGAAAGGAAAGAAAGATAGAACCTTTGCAGTGAGCCGCCTGACTCAACCACTAACTTGCAATGAGAAAGGTGGGCCGCCAGACGCCACCGCCAATGAGTTGCCTCCCATGAAGTGCTTCTTTAACGTCATTAGCTTGACGCTTGAAGGAGTCGATCAAGGCTCCTTAAAGAAAGAAAAGAAGATTGAAGCACATCCTTCCTTGGGAAGAGGCACACCTACAGTCTTTAGTGCTTGCATGGAACTCACTCCCCTTTTTCTCATTGGTCTCCTTTTTCTCCTCTTGAATTTATGTGGGTGGACATTGTCAACTCTCACTTGTTGGGTGCACTTTTCATAGGAATGAGTAAGTTTTGCATGTGCCTTCTTTGGACTTTTGCAAACTGGGACTTGTTTCCCATGGCCCCCATGCATATTACTCTTTCTTTTTCTTCCTTTTTCCTGCATTGACAATTATTGAATTGAACTAGGGTCTTGACTTCAATTGGAAAATTGAGGTTTTAGACTTGCTTTGGGATCATTGGATATGCTTAACAGGGTTATAGGAATATAATTCTTGTGGTATGAGTTTGCATGAATCCTTAATCTTTGTGCTTGATTTAATTAATTTGAACCTAAGGAATTAGGACTTGTTTATTCAATCAAAGGGATTAATAGGAAAGAAATTTTCATTAATCTAAACTTATGAATTCAAACTTCAAATATTTCAAAAGTTACTTGCATTGGACTTGAATTCAAGAACATAAAGGTTGAAACAAAAGGATTCTATCCCTAGTCATTTTTATTTATCCTTAAAATCCAAATACTAGTTTTGTTGTTACTGTTTCTAATTTTAACACAAGTAACAAGTATTTCAAACACACCCATATTGATTCAATAGTTCAATTAGTTACAAGTTTGTTTATGTTAATTATCAAAACTGTCAATCCTCGTGGGAACGATAACTCACTTATCACTTTATTACTTGTACGATTCAATACACTTACCGCAAATGTTCTATCTTTCTTTATTTTCTTTTGCTATTTATTTTATTGTTGAATTTGTTTTCTTTTGTGTGTGAAGTTGTTACCATGCACCCTAAGACTGAGCCTTTTGTTCCTCTATGACATTCCTTTTCATTTGAGAATTAGTTTGTGAACTGTCATCTTATTGTGTGCATGAAGTGTATGATTAAGGAGCTAAAACTTTTGTTGACATAAACTTTTTTAAGCAGCTTCTTGTAACCGTAAGTTTTGAGAATTTCAGTGGTCATGAATCTTTCCCATTACAAAAGCAAAATCTGTGAGTGTTTGAGCTAAAACAGAATTTTATTTATTCCTGAGTGCTCCACCATTTGTATGAATTCTTTAGAACTTGACCCTGTTCTTGATTTCTTTTGCATTGCATGTGAACACACACACAAATGATTGAGATCTTTATTTTTGTTTGAACAACTAGAGCCTTTGATTGCCTACCCTTGTGAATTTATCCTTTGCTAGCCCTTTTGAGCCTTAAGCTTTTTGTTGAATCTTAAGCACAATATAAGCTAATAACCGGAAAAACCAATTGTCCCTTTAAATTAGAGTTGAGAGATTGTGTTCTATAAAATTGGTTATTTGGTTGTAAATTAAGTTTGCGGTTGCTTGAGGGCAAGCAACAATCTTAAGTTTGGGGTGGCTACACGAAGCATGTGCATGTAGTTCACTTCAGAAAAAAAAAATGAACAGGCCAGAGGAGAACAACAATAAAAAGATCCAAATTGTTTTGTCAAAAAAAAAAAAAAATCAAAGTGAGAAAGCAAAGAAAAAGTTCTCTTTTGGCTTGTTGGTATACAAAGTCGATGGTAATTTGGGGGAAGTTTGTGAATTAATACAAGGTATGGATAAGAAATAACAGAGAGATCCCTTGACTCCAATTAAGTTAGCCTAGATCCAAAAAATATCCTCCCTTACCTAAGCCCCATTTCATCATTTGAAAAGATCTCATAATGTGTGTGGCATTTGTGTGTATTTGCTTTCCTAGAATTTTGTCAAGGCTATGGTAGATGATTGCATTTGGTGTGAATTGAGTGTAAACAGTACCCTTTAAACACTTGAGTGGAGTGAAACACATTATCCAGAAAGGTGTAATGAGAATTGATTTGTTGCTCTGAGTAAATAAATTCATTTTAGTTACTTGAGTTGTGATAATTAGAAATCATGAATTCAAATAATTAGGTGAATTGATTGTGCATGGACTGTCAAAAATTTTTATGAAAAGTTCACCTAGATGAATTGGAATTATTTGAAATACAACCCATGTTTTTGATTGAGTTTGCTTGAGGACAAACAAAAAAGCTTAGTTTGGGGATGTGATAAGTCTTCATCACATGTAGATTTATAGTGCTTAATTGGATATTTGTGCTGTGATTGAAGAGAATTCAAAGTGATTATTTGCTTAAATTGGGTGATTTAGTGTATTCACTTGGATTCCTTCTAACGTTTGGGCATTAGTGTTTTCTATGATTTTTTATCTCTAAGTGCACAGGAATGAGAGCATAGCCAAAGGACTGGCCTGGAAGCGCGCCTGGAAGCGCTGTTTCCTGACAAAGAAGATTCCAAAAGCTATATCTTGAGCCACGCTAATCTGAATGAGATGATCTTGGTCTTGTTAGAAAGATAGAAGAATTATCTAAAACTTTGATGAAGAAATCGAGAGCTAAATCAATCTCTAAGTTGAGATAATTTGTGCTACACGTTGATAAGGTGATGCTGTTCCAGCCTGTTACCTATTCGATGTTTTAATCATATCTGGAGTTTTAGATGTCCAAATGAGATGAAACAGGTGCCATTGGAAAGCTAAGTTCCATAGCTTTAACTTTCATGAAGAGACCTTGAGCTAATTCAGACTTTACAGAGGTGAAAAATGCAACACAACAGGGAAGAACGGGTGCAGGAATGATCGCGTGCGCGCGTAGCACGTCTGGAGAGCTGATCTGCAGCCCTTTCTGTCCCTGTGCGGGCAGAGTGCGTGCGGAGCGCACTTAGAGCATACTGGTCACGCTGTTAGCGTTTAAATATCGTGGTTGAATCCTCTTGTATCCACTCTCATGCATTTAATCTACAATCAACACAAGTTATTCCATACAATTTGAAGTTTGAATCATCTAAATTAGTTTAAGGACAATCCCTTGCCTCATAAACCTTTTATTCTAGCTAAAACCCCTAATCCCTTAGGTGATTTATAGTTAGGTTAAGCAATAAGAATAGTGATTCATAAGAACACGTAATCACAAAGTTATATTCCTATACTCATCATGATTACGACTACCAATCTCAGTTCAAGTTCTTCACCCAATTTCTCAATCATCATGAAAAACCCCAAATCGATTCAATAGCAGCCAGATAAAAAAGCATTAAGCATGGAGATTGGAAGCTCAATCAAAATTAAATAAACTTGCTTTAATGTAATAGAACTAACTACATTAGAGTTTCAAATAAGATTCATCTAACCCTAGTCTAAAAGAGTTTAGTTACTCATAAAGAACAAGAAACCAAACCAGAAAATTGAAATAAAGATAGAAGACCACTCCATTGATGACTCAAATCCTTGTTCCCAAGCTTGAATCCTCTTTAGAGATGGTGGAAAGTGAAACCCTAGCACCCCTTGACAAGCCCCACGACATTCTAGGTCTTTGGAATGGTCAAGAATCAGCCAAAACTGCAAAAATACGATATTTAAACGCTAACCGCGCGACCAGTGCTCTCCAAGTATGCTTCACGCGCACTCTACGCGTAAACAAACAGCAAGGATGCAGAATTCACGCTCCAAACGCGCTCCAGACATGCTCCGCGCGCATGCGATCATTCCTGCACCTGTTCTTCCATGTTGTGTTGCATTTTTCACCTCTGTAAAGTCTGAATTAGCTCATGGTGTCTTCATGAAATTGAAGCTATGGATCTTAGCTTTCCAATGGCAGTAGTTTCATCTCATTTAGACATCTAAAACTCCAGATATAATTAAAACATCGAATAGGTGTCAGGCTAGGATAACATCACCTTATCAACATAAAACACAAATTACTCCAACTTAGAGATTGATTTAGGTCTCGATTTCCTCATCAAATTGTAGATAATTTTTCTAGCTTTCCAACAAGACCAAGATCATCTCATTTGGATTAGTGTGGCTCAAGATATAGCTTTTGGAATCTTCTTTGTCAGGAAACAGTGCTTCCAGGTGCGCTTCCAGGCCAATCCTTTGGCTATGGTCCCATTCCTGTGCACTTAGAGATAAAAAATCATAGAAAACACTAATGCACAAACGTTAGAATGAATCCAAGTGAATACACTAAATCACCCAATTTAAGCAAATAATCACTTTGAATTATCTTTAATCACAACACAAATATCCAATTAAGCACTATAAATCTACATGTGATGAAGACTTATCATGCCGTAGTGGAATCATGTCTCAAGCGGCACCATGGGAAAGGAACACATTACACATGCACCCTTGTTTTATAACACATCACAGGCTATATGAAGACATCGTCACGCCACAATATACCATTCACGATATTCGTCAGCAATTTAATTTGTGATATATAGCAGCACTCATTCTGGAAACACACGTTTTTAACAATTCATTGCTACTCATTGAATTTCATAAATAACCATTCAAATTCGGATAAGCAAACAGTGCATACTCTCTCTGGTCTTAAATATAAGCAAAAGTCAAAATGTATTTAGACTAAATACATTTTGACTTTTGCTTATATTTGAGACTAGTGGGAGTAATTTTCTAGAACTTTCATCAGAATAAATAATGAACACATGGTAAAACGACCTTGGAAAATTTTGAAAATTTAACTAAAGGTAACCAACTCACATACAAATACAATGCAAATAGTCCCATCTAAAAGTTCAAAGCCAATAATTCAGGAAAAATCACGTACTGGAGCTATTTTATGCAGTAATTTCCAGAAATTCGAGTTTAACAACACGTACCTTTAAAAATATACTACCTCTTATCCCATATATAAGAGAAGAAAACAAAAATCATCAGAACTAAGAAAATTCATTTAACGTTATAATTTTGAAAAGTTGTTCCAAATTTAACCATCACATTAAATGTTTTACACTCACTTATATGGGGAATATATGAACTTATAGTAAACATGAAACAAGGGTATAAAAGTCATTTTAGCAATTAATATATCTAAAAACTTGTGACTTTTTCTTATAATTAGGACCAAATTTTTTTAAATTTTTTCTTATATATGAGACCAGAGGTAGTATTTATCTTCATCTAGATATGCCAAAGTTACCAATACTTCGTTCAAATTTCGTCTTTGTCAAAGTGATAGCCCAGAAAATTAATAATAGGCTCACACCATACAAATTTACATTCAAATCAACATCTAACAAGCAAGACACCTCACCATGGAAATAGAAAATCAACGTAACAGTGCCTATTCAAGAGATCACTATAAATCTTCATAAAACCCCTGATAAATTCTGAAATCCATAAACTCAAAACCATAGTTACTAGGTTCGCAATTCGCTTGGTACGTGGGGGTATACATAGTAGGTACATTATGAGTACGTGGTATGTTCTAATATGCTAATTGGTACCATATCAATTTTTTTTTTAAAACCGTCAATTTTTTTTTAAAACACTATAAATTACCTGTTGAAAAATATAAAATATCATCAATAAAAATTAACTTGAAATCAAAAGACAAACTTTATTTGTGATGTAAAATAAATATATTAATATTAATTAGCAGATTGATTAGCTTTTAGTTTTTTTATAAAAACTGTAATTAATTTAAGTAGAGAAAATATTTCACTATTTTCAAATATAAAATTTATTATTTCTGTTATCAATGTTTTTGTTATCAAAAAGAGTAATTAATCAAAAAAAGAGGAGTAATTAAGCTCTCAATTCTTACTAGTATTCATCGCCTCAAAAAAATTATTACTAGTATTCATTTACAAGGTAAAAAAATAAAAATATTCATTTAAAAGAAAAATATCTTAATCAGTCCAATCTCTCTCCAACTTGGGTCTCGTAGGAAAGTCCTTCATCTTCTTGTGACCTTGTCGCTGCCCTATTCTCACATAGCTATGTTCTCTTAGAGTATGTTTGGATGGAGGGTTTTGGAGGGGAGGGGAGGAGAGACATATTTTTCTTTTCTAAAAGTTTTAAAAACCAATGAAGTGTTATTGAAATGTTATATGATCATCTATCATGTTATTCCTTCAATTTTTTTAAAATCTCAAATATATATCAACATATAGACTTAGCCCTCCAAAACCCTCCATCCAAACATACCCTTAGGGTCTGTTTGGTTCAAACCAGGGGAGGGGAGGGGAGGGGAAGGATTTTAATGGAAGGGAGGGGAAGGAAGGGAAAAGGAGGGGAGATATTTAATTTGATTTTGTGTTTGGTTGAAAGGAGGGGACGGATGCCTTTGCATGTTTGGTTCAGGAGGGGAGATAAGAGATTTTAATGGAGGGAAGAGATTTTTTTTTGAATGGCAAATTATATTATAGAATATATACTAGGGTGTACTAGGGCTACACCAACCCAAATACAATGACACAATCGGCAATGGTGAACCACGAAGTACAATAACAGAACCTAGAAAACCCATCACCCCTAGCTCCTAGATAGACAGCCGGAAGGGTCTATAAAACACTCATAATACATACAGGGGAAAGACTTTCCCCCAGCGAAAAACCACCTCCATGATAAGGATTTAATACGGTCTATCGTGTATCCAATGTCAGGCTCCCTCCCAGAGAAAATGCAACCATTCTGTAGGTCCCAAATAGCCCACAAAATTGTATGCCAGACTAACGCCAGACCCCTTCTATAGCACCTCCCACCTCCAAAGCTACTAAAGAGGCAGTACAACATAGAGAGATCTGGAGGCATCACAAAGTCCCAACCCAACCAACTAACAATAACATACCACACCGTAGAAGAAAACTGACATCTACCAAATAAGTGTGGTGTCGTCTCCTGATGGGAACCACACAAGATGCAAGAAGCCCCGAAGATATCTAGTATGACTCCTGTTCTGAGCAAGTTCGTCCTCGTCGGCAATCTATCCAAGATCAACTACTATAAGAAGGTGATCACCTTGGAAGGAGCATAACTCAACCATAGCTTGCTCAGAACCGAGACACCCAGATCAGACATCCTATCTGTCCGAGGGCAAGACACGAAGAGAAACTCATGCAGAAGAAACAAAGAAATTACCGCTAGGGTGCCTGATCCATACCCACCGATTAGGCTCTGCACTTAAGGGTGAAGATGTCAGCAAGACGCTGAGCTCAGTCACCAATGGCTCCTCCCAGGCAAAGAAACTTCTCCTCCAAGGAATGGCCTAGATCCAAGTTCCTTCCTCCCACGTCCCACAGTTTCCAACCAAAGCATCCGGATCCACTGCAATAGATTGTAGTCTTGGGAACTTACAAGACAATGGTGAGTCCCCAAGCCAACTATCATACCAAAAGGAAGTAGACTTCCCATCCCCAATCCTTCTCCTAACACAAATCCTGATTTGGACCCCCAGCACTCCTAATCAGACAAATATCCTTCCACCACAGTGACGCTATCGAGGACCCACTTCCAGCAGAAAAGTAAGATAGGTTGAAAATACCATATCCATATTTCGATTGCAACACTTTACACCAAATACTCACCCTTTCACCTAAAAGTCTCCACCTCCATTTACCCAGCAGGCTTAGATTAAACCTCCTAAGGTCCCTCACTCCTAACCCGTCCTCGGCCTTAGACCTACAAATATTTGACCACTTCACCCACGGTATCTTTCTCCCCCCGACACCCCCCCCACAGGAACTCCCTCTAAATTATGATAACTTTCTTCCAAACCTTCACTGACATCCTCATGATAGAAAGGTAGACTATAGGAATACTGTTAAGTACAGAATTAAGAAGAACAATTCTACCTCCAAAACTAACACTCCTATGTCGCCACCCAAGGAGTCTTCCCCGAAGTGCCTCCAGCATAGGCTCCTATGAGGATGCACGCCGCAGATTTGCCCCAACAGGAAGGCCGAGATATTTGAACAAGAGAGTGCTAGTCTTCCAATTGAGGAAATTAGTAGCCATCTCTACGAAAGACTTCTCGACATTCACACCAATGGAGAGGAGGGATTAATTTACTTGTATATCCTTTTAGCCTTATATATATATATACACACACACATATACATATAAAGGAGGGATCAAATGACTCTAGGAGTAACTCCTGTCTGACTTACTCCACTTAATAACTCTCTCTATATATATTAAATTTCACCAATCAAACCGTCAAATTAAAAGTTCTTATTGAGTAGATCAATTTCATAAAATTTCATAAAATTTTAACAAAAATTTGATACTTCATCAAATAAATTTAATTCTGTGGATGAACGCATCCCTCATGCGTAATTGAAAATGATTTTGAAGATGTCAAAAATGTGAAGACTTTGGTTCTACTAGTATTCTTTAGCTTTATATCTTTCTCTAGTTAGAATCATTGTTAGAGTCTCAATATGTTAGTGGGTTGAAAGTTAGATAATGCAATTTGACAAAATAAATTGAATCATGTATGCATAGCATACTTAAAATGTTTTAAAATGTTTTTGACCAGGTTGGGCATGTTTAACAATTGTTATTTTATCATTTTTAGACCCAATGATTGTTTTTCAAAGTGTTAAATCATTTCATATGGTCAAGACATATTTTCTATGCATTTTAGAAAGCATGAATCGATTCACATGGTAGATGAATCGATTCAGTCAGCGCGCTCCCAGTTCTTGATTTAGTTATGTGAATCGAATGCAGACTTTGGTGAATCGATTCACAAAGCTAGTGAATCGAATTCAGTATAAGTAATTGAATCGATTCACACTTTGGTGAATGGATTCACGTGCGATTTTACTACATAATTTCTCAGTTTTGGGCACCATATAAAAGGCTCATTTTAGGGTTTTCATACTCACTTTTACACATTTTTTCAGAACCACAAATTAAGCATTCTCTTTAGCTTTCTTCTTCCCCCAATTTCATTGAGACTCATAGGCTTTCATTTGTTATCTTCATTACTAAGAGTGATTTTCTGATTTCATCTCTTTCTATATTTCTCTATTGTGAGGGTTCTAGTGAATCGTGAGTGAGATATCTCAAGTGGGAAATTTCAGAGTGTGGTATCTCTGGTTGTAAATTCAAGAAACGGTGTAATTCTTTGAATTGATAGTGGAAGAAAATCCTGAGCGAGGCTTGAGGACTAGATGTAGGTCACAGTGGTTGGTGACTGAACTAGGATAAAATCCTCTGGTTTGATCTTCTTCTCCCTAATCTCTTTAATTTCGTTTTAGGGTTCTTGTAGACATAATTGTTGTGAGTATCTTAATTGAAATCTATCTTATATTAGTTAATTGATTTCTTGGGTAGAACGTTTCTCATATCCAATATAGATAACACCTTCTCAAAATAAGTTTTTCATAAAATTTGCGAAATTTTTTGATACTCAACTCACCCCCTCTTGAGTATTCTGGTCACCTGGGTAACAAGTGGTACCAGAGCATGTATCTTTGATTTTGTCTAATTTTCTTGCGAGAAAATCATATCTTCGAAATCGTTTTATCAACCCAATGGGTCCTATAATAAGGCCCCTGTTTTTAATGGTGAAGGTTATCCTTATTGGAAAGAGAGAATGAGAATTTTCATCATCTCCCAAGATATTGATATTTGGGATGCCATTGAAAATGGTCCTTTTATCCCAACTACTGAGAGAGGAGGTGTGAAAATTAAGAAACCTAGAAATGAATGGACTGATGAGGAAAAGAGAAAATTTCAACTTGATTGGAGACCTAAAAATATCATCACCGCCGCTTTAGGCCAAGATGAATTTTTTAGAGTCACCAATTGCCAAATATCTCAAGCTATGTGGGACACCCTACAAGTTACCCATGAGAGTACTAGTGAGGTGAAAAGGGCTAGAGTGAATACTCTCACACATGAGTATGAATTGTTTCACATGAACAATGGTGAAACCATACAAGACATGCAAAAACGATTCACACACATTGTGAACCACTTAGCTGCCTTAGGTAAAACGTTTTCTAATGAGGATTTAATCAATAAAGTTTTAAGATGTTTGAGTAGGAATTGGCAACCAAAGGTGACGACAATTGCAGAATCTAGAAACTTGTCCACCATGACTTTGGCAACCTTGTTTGGGAAGCTACAAGAATATGAGCTTGAGCTAAATAGGATAACCGAGCATGAAGAAGGAGATAAAAAGAAGGATAAGAAGAGCATTGCTCTAGTTGCCTCTTCTTCAAAAGGGAAAAATGTCGTTCAAGGGGAAAGCGATGATTCTGAAAATGAAGATTCAAGTGAAGAAGACATAGGTCTCATGGTGAAGAAGTTCGGTAGGTTTTTGAGTGAGAAGGGAAGAAAAATGAGCAACAACAAATTCCTCAACAAGTCAAAGAAGTTTACTAAGAAGGAAGGGAACACTTCAACAATAACTTGCTATGAATGTGGCAAAACCAGGTACATGAAGATGGAGTGTCCAATCTACCTAAAGAAGAATGAGAAAAGGCCTAAGAAGGAAAAGAAAGGAAGAAGAGCCTACATTGCATGGGAAGACAATGACACGGATTCTTCAAATAGCTCGGAAGATGATGAAGTGGCACACCTATCTCTAATGGCAACCGTCCATGAAAAGGATGAGGTAAGTGATGATGAACTTGATCCTTTACCTACATATGATGAGTTGCAAAATGCTTTTGATGAACTTCATGAGAAACTTGTAAAGACCACTAGACAAATAGTTTCTCAAAAGAAAACTATACTTAGTCTAGAAAAGCAAGTTTCAAAAGAAAAAGAGGAAATTGAAATTTTGAAAAGTGAAAATGAATCTTTAAGGGTTGCTCATGAAGAATCTCTTGCTAAAGCATGTCCTAATGATGATGTTATTTTTCCTTCCACATGTGAGAAATGTATAGACCTTAAAAAGGAAATTGATTACTTAAAAAAGTCTATAGTAAAGCTCACAATGGGTAGGGATTATTTGGACATGATGCTTAGTAAACAAAGATGCACTTTTGATAAAGGTGGTATTGGTTTCAATCCCAATACTCAAAGAAAATCTTTCAAAAACCTCTTTGTTTCACTAAGCACATCTAATGTAACATGTCATTATTGTGGTAGAAATGGTTATACTACACTAAATTGCAATATTAGGAAGAATGGTCTTGATAGTTGTAAAATGGTATGGATTCCCAAGGGACTAATTCCCAACACTAACATTCAAGGACCCAAACAAATTTGGGTACCTAAGTCCCAACATTAATTGTTTTGTAGGTTTGCTTGAAAGTCAATAGCAAGGATTGGTATTTGGATAGTGGTTGTTCCAAACATATGACCGGTGATAAATCTAAGTTTCTACAAATTGCTCCTAGAGATGGAGGTCATGTAATATATGGAGACAACAACAAAAGTAATATCCTTGGTATTGGCAAAGTTGGTGAGTCCTCTACTACTACTATAGATGATGTTTTATATGTGGATGGATTAAAACATAATTTGCTTAGCATTAGTCAATTATGTGACAAGGGATATGAAGTTGTTTTCAACTCAACTTGTTGCAAAATTGAAAACAAGGATGATAAGCAAATTAAGTTCATTGGTCAAAGGATAGATAATATCTATATGATTAGTCTAGAGGATATACCTTCAAATGACGTACCATGCCTATTAACTAAAAGTGATGAAAATTGGTTATGGCATAGAAGAATGGCTCACATTCACATGGACCATTTAAATAATCTTATCTCTAAAGATTTAGTAATTGGTTTACCAAAAATCAAGTTTCAAGAGGACAAATTATGTGATGCATGTCGAAAGGGAAAGCAAGTTAAGACCTCTTTTAAAGTAAAAAATATTGTTTCAACTACTAGGCCCTTGCAACTTTTGCACATGGATTTGTTTGGTCCTTCTAGAACTATGACTCTTGGAGGTAATTACTATGGTCTAGTGATTGTGGATGATTTTTCTAGGTACACATGGACTTTGTTCATTGCTAGTAAAAATGATGCTTTTAATGCTTTTAGAAAACTTACAAAAGTTATCGAAAATGAAAAGAATTTGAAAATTGCATCCATAAGAAGTGATCATAGAGGTGAATTTGAAAACCATCTCTTTGAAGCTTTTTATGAAGAAAATGGCATTAATCATAATTTTTCATCTCCTAGAGCTCCACAACAAAATGGAGTAGTTGAAAGGAAAAAACGCTCTTTAGAAGAGCTTGCAAGAACTATGATCAATGAAACAAATCTTCCTAAGTACTTTTGGGCGGATGCGGTTAATACCGCAACTTATGTTGTAAATAGAGTCTTGATAAGACCAATATTTAAAAATACGCCTTATGAATTGTACAAAGGAAGAAAGCCTAATATCTCCTATTTTCGTGTCTTTGGATGTAAATGTTTTATTTTGAACAATAGGAAGGATAACTTAGGCAAATTTGATGCCAAAGCCGATGAAGGTATATTTGTAGACTATTCATCCTCTAGTAAAGCTTTTAGAGTATATAACAAGAGAACTATGTCCATTGAAGAATCTATCCATGTTACATTTGATGAATCTAACCTCCAAAAGGAAAGAAAGGATGTTGCTCTTGATGAGATTGTAGGTGCCGGTTCAAAGCCCTCAAATGAAGAGAAGATAGAAGAAAACAACAACAATGATGAGATGCCTCCCAAGGAAGATAAAGAAGTTCAACACCAAAATCTACCTCTTGAATGGAGAGTGTCAAAAGATCATCCTCTTGATCAAATAATAGGTGACATCTCAAAAGGGGTAACTACTCGCTCTAATATTAAGGATATTTTTAATTACTCCCCTTTTGTTTCACAATTTGAGCCTAAAACTATTGATGAGGCAATTGTTGATGAACATTGGTTGATGGCCATGCATGAAGAATTAAATCAATTTGAAAGAAACATAGTTTGGGAGCTTGTGCCACGACCAAAGAATCATAAAGTAATTGGCACAAAATGGGTTTTTAGGAACAAGCTCGATGAAGCCGATGTAATTACTAGAAATAAGGCTAGACTAGTAGCTAAGGGTTATAATCAAGAGGAAGGTATTGATTATGAGGAAACTTATGCCCCCGTAGCTAGACTAGAAGCCATCAGATTACTTCTTGCTTATGCTTACATCATGGATTTTAAATTGTACCAAATGGATGTTAAAAGTGCTTTCCTAAATGGCTATATTCAAGAAGAAGTGTATGTAGCTCAACCCCCCCGATTTTGAAAGTTTTGATTTGCCTAATCATGTTTTTAAACTTAAAAAGGCCCTTTATGGACTTAAGCAAGCTTCAAGAGCTTGGTATGAAAGATTGAGCAAATTTCTTTTAGAAAAAGGTTTTCAAAGGGGAAAAGTTGATACTACACTTTTTATTAAGAGTAAAGGTCAAATTTTAGTGCAAATTTACGTTGATGACATTATTTTTTAATCTACTAATGAATCTTTGTGCAAGAAATTTTATAAGATGATGCAGAGCGAATTTGAAATGTCAATGATGGGCGAACTCAATTATTTTCTCGGGCTACAAATCAAGCAATCTAAAAATGGCATCTTCATCAATCAATCAAAATATTGCAAAGAGCTTCTTAAAAGATTCGGGATGGAAAAAGCTAAGGAGATTAGCACTCCTATGAGCACAAGTTGTTACCTTGACAAGGATGAAAATGGGACATCCGTTGAACTTGCAAAGTATAGAGGTATGATTGGCTCTCTTCTTTATCAAACTGCCAGTAGACCCGACATTATGTTTAGTGTATGCATGTGTGCTAGATTTCAAGCTAACCCTAAGGAATCACACCTCTCAGCTGTTAAGAGGATTCTTAGGTATCTTATAGGCACAACACACATGGATCTATGGTATCCTAAAGGTGGTATTTGTAGTTTAGTTGGTTATACTGATTCTGACTTTGCCAGTTGCAACATAGATAGGAAAAGCACTAGTGGAACATGTCACCTCTTTGGAAACTCACTAATTTCATGGCATAGTAAAAAGCAAGTGAGTGTGGCATTATCCACAGCTGAAGCTGAGTATGTAGCGGCTGGAAGTTGTTGCGCTCAAATTCTTTGGATGAAACAACAACTTCTAGACTATGGACTCAAGCTAAATCACATTCCCATTAGATGTGATAATACTAGTGCAATCAACCTAACTAAAAATCCCATCTTACACTCTAGGACTAAGCATATAGAAATTAGACATCACTTTCTTAGAGATCATGTTGAAAAAGGAGATTGTGTGTTTGAGTTTGTGGAAACATCTAAACAACTAGCTGACATTTTTACAAAACCTCTTGCAAGAGAGAATTTTTTCAATATTAGAAATGAACTAGGCATTTTGGATAGCTCATGCATTGAGTGAATGTGTGTATTTGCATTTTTTTTCTCACTAACTAGTTATGCAGCATTTTTTTGTTAAATTTGCTTATCCAAGAGTGCACAAGTATTTCTTATACTAGGTATGTTTATATTTTTTGTTGTTGGTAATGTGCTTGATGTGAATTTACCTTATGCGTTGATTTCTCCAAATTGTGCATGTTATATGTTTAAACGTGTTTATATTGTTATATGTTGTGCATAAATGATTGATTGAATAAATTTTAGGTGGTTTTATGCTAATTGTACAGTTAAAATGCATTTACTCTGCATATTTTGTTAAATTACACAGTGAATGAATCGATTCATTTAAAGTGTGATTCGATTCATGATCCCTATTGTGCATAAATCAAGTATTGCCTTTTCTGTGAATCGAAGTTGGCCTCAAGTGAATCGATTCAGTCACTTCGATTCATGACACTATAAAAACTGAAAAACAGCTTCTCACTTCACGATTCGCACGACAACCCTAGCGCTCCTTCTCAGCCTCTCCTTCTCAACCCTAACCCCTCTGATTTCCTCACACCCTCACCTTTCTCAGCCACTTTCCTAAACCTCCATTCATGTTTTGCACCAAGGTTTGGGGTTCTTTATGTTGCTGCGTGGTGCTGTGCGTTGTTGGACTGTGCGATCTGCGTTGTTGCTTCGTTTCTGCTCATCTCTGATTGAAGCTCAGGTTGCGCTATCTCTGGGTTAGTAGATTTATGTTCTTCGTTGCTTTTGTTTTGCTGTTTGCTTCTGCTTGGTTCAGTTGGTTTGTGGGTTCCTGCTTGCGTTCTTGCGTCCTGGTCGAGTTTGTTTTGGGGTTTTCATCTTTTGTTTGGAATTTTGGTTGATTCTAAAAATGGAAGGAACCTCCGCTGCTAAGGGCTGTAGGTCTAAAATTTTATCTACTAGGAGACATGGTTTCCATCCAAGGAATGTAGGAAATTTACCTAGGAATTTTATCTCTGAGAACCAAGTGTCTAAGTTTAACAGATCTTTTAAGAAAAGGACAGTGATAACTCCCCACTATTTGGCAACAAATGAGCTTCGGCAACTTCACTTTGACTTTCAAGACGTGTTTTTTGCACAAGGTTTGAAAATGTTTATGGAGTTAACTACAGATTATTTTCCTGAATTAGTGAAGCTGTTCTACTGTAACTTATTTGTTGAAGATGAAATTTTGACGTCCTCAATTGGGAATCGTGTGATAGAAATTACTCCTCAGCTATGGTCTCAATTAGTTGATTTATCTATGAATGGGGCTGTTATAGACACTTCTGATTTGAAGAGCTTTGATGGTTATGTTCCTAAAGTTGCCTTTCGTAGCATTTTGGCGGATCCAGAAGATATTCCTACTACTTGTCATAAGTTCACTGCAAAGAAGATTCAAGGCAAACATCGAATGTGTCAGTTTGCAATGGCAAAGATATTGGACCCTAGGAAGGGAAATTATGCAAGAATACAGGATACTGAGGTTTTTCTTCTTTGGGCGTTCGAGAATGGTATTAGAATTAATTGGCCCCGCTTCATAATGGATCGTATGAAGAAAGTTGCTATTGATGGTAAAAGTCCACTTCCGTATGCTTGCCTTATCTCCCTGTTTATCCGACATTTTGATGCCTTTTCATTAAGATTAGGACATTCAGATTTGAAGTGTCCAGGCTTTTTACATTCATAGCAAATAACTTGGCTTTTGTCTTTGCTTTCCTTCTTGTCCTCAACATCTTTCTTGTGGAATTTCTTCTTGAAGTTTCTTTTCTTCCACATTCTTTGGATCTTCCTGGATATGAACGCGAGCTCATCATCTGACCCATCAAGGTATCCTTCTGAAGCTTCATCTTCTGATTCTTCTTCAGCCTAAAGGGTTTAGAAGTACTGGCTTTATGTTTGTTCACTTTCAAAACAATAGACTTGCTTTTCTTCACAGGTTCTTTTTCATTCAGTTCAAGTTCATGAGCTTTCAAAGAACTCAAGAGATCTTCAAGTCTTAAGACATTTAAATCTCTTGCTTCTTGAATAGCAGTGATTTTGGGTCTCCAATGCTTGGTCAAACTTTTCAGGATATTTCTCACATGGTCAGGTGTGGTATAACTTTTTCCAAGGGCCTGTAACCCATGAACAAGTGTTTGGAACCTTCCAAATATAGATTCAATGTTTTCACCATCTTCCATTTTGAACAGCTCATATTGGCGAACCAACATGCTAGCTTTACTCTCTCTTACTTGGGTAGAGCCCTCATAAGACAAAACAAGAGAATCACAAATTTCTTTGGCAATATCAAATTTGCCACATTTGTCATATTCCTTTTCTGACATAGCACATATAAGAATGAATCTAGCTTTTTGATTGAATTGATATCTGTTTTCTGTTTATCATTCCAATTTTCTCTGGCTATTGCAACACCAGCAGCATTAGTGGGAAGAATGTAGCCACTTTCAACAATATCCCACAACTCAAGTTGTTGTGTCTCAAAGAAATCTTTTATCTTAGCTTTCCAGTAGTCAAATTTTTCTCCAGTAAATAGAGGAGGACGGTTCATGTGACTACCTTATGTAGACATGTTCACAGTATAAGATCTTTTCTCTTAACACTGTTAAGTGCTCAACCAAGAGGCTGAGCTCTGGTACCAACTGAACGTGAACACAAGAAGGGGGTTGAATTATATTCAAAACTTTTTGCAAACTTTAAGTTAAAAACACTTTTGAACTCTTGATTTTAAATCTGTAAGTTCTCGGATGCTGGAGAATGACCAGACGTTGGAATTGAAGTTTTAAGAAAACTTGTTTTTCTTTGCAAGATAAGAATAAATGTAAAGCAGTAAAGCAAAAGACACAGAGATTTATACTAGTTCACCACCAACCTGGTAGCTACGTCTAGTCCCTTCGTTCCTGAAGGATTTCCACTATAATCAACTGATTACAAATTCCTTAAGAGTATTCTACTGTCACAAACTTGACAATACTCTTAACTTCTCAAAACGACTCAGTACGTTCGAGCCTTTGAGGAACAAAGCCTTAACTAGGCAGAACAACTTTTACAAAGTAATATTCTTTTGAATACAATCAAATAATTCTCACAAAGAGGATGAAAAGATTGAGCACAAAAACAAATAACTTTCTAAAAAAAAGAATATCAGACGATGAGGTTCAGTTCTTGGTGTCCAGAAACTTGGCACAAAACTTGATTGCTCACTTGAGTAATAGCTCTTTCAGAGTATAGTTTCTAGCAGTTTTTGGCAACCTTCTAATACCTTGGGGTATTTATAGGAGTCTCTGAGGGTATTACCGTTGCAGTAAATTTCAGCTCCATATCATTGAGTGAGGTAATTTGAAATGCTGTCCTTTTCTTCCTTTCCAGAGAATATCAGAATAGTACACATTACCGTTTTTGTACTATTTGCTTTTCACAATTGCCTTGTACAGATTTTGTCTTATACTAAAGGTGTCACCTTTGATACCTCGTACATCAAAATGAGTGCATAAAATCAAATTCGAATTCTGTTCCAAATAGCTGAGGTAGGACAGCATAAACATGACCATCACGTGCTTCATTAATAGATCAGATGATCGCTCAGAATAATGGACGGACGCTCGCAGCAATTGAGTAATCCACATGTCAAGGAATAACACTACCGGATGCTCGCTATACACATGACGCTGGAGTGAATCGGATGCTGACACACATGGAATATATTCAATTTCTTGTGAATTTCTCCTTCTTGCTTGAGTGACTTATAAAGCGTAAACAATTTTAATACATGCACACTTTAAAACTTATTAGAAGATAATTTCTTCACTTGGAAGTACTTTGTTTTTATCAAAATTAATGAGGGTCTAAACTTTTCAATCGTTTAGGTTCCAACACATTGACCCAACTGAAGCTCAGTATATGCTTGCCGAAGTTCACGAGGGCGTTTGTGGTCAGCACCTCGAAGGACGATCTTTGGCCAAGAAAATACTGCGAGCCAGTTACTATTGGCCCACAATGGATGTAGACGCCATTGCTTATGTGAAGAAGTGCGAGAAATGTCAAAAACACACCATGTCCATAGCGCCTCTCCTAATGAAATGATTGCTTTATCTTCCCCGTGGCCTTTTGCTTAGTGGGAAATCGATCTCCTCGAGTCGTTTCCAATGGCCCAAGGCCAAATCAAATATTTGGTTGCGGCTGTAGACTACTTCACAAAGTGGATCGAGGCCGAACCAGTGGCAAAAATCCCAACTAAAAGCATGATCAAATTCTTCAAGAAGTATATCCTCACAAGATTTGGCATTCCTGAAGTAATTGTGACCGATAACAGAACACTATTCACGGATAAGGAATTCCAAAAAACCTTAGCCGACTTCGGCGTAAAGCAGAGGTTCACCTCGGTGGAACAACCCCAAACAAATGGGCAAGCAGAAGCAGCAAACAGAGAAATCTTAAGAGGGCTGAAAAAGAGACTTGATGATGCCAAAGGGACCTGGGCAGAAGAGCTCCCACAAGTACTGTGGGCGTATCAAACCATGCCCCATTCCTCCACCGGAGAAACACCATTTCAGCTCACCTATAGATCCAAAGCAGTGATCAATAACCTAAGGGAGGAACTGGACCTCCTTAAGGAGAATCGGGAGCTAGCCTCCCTAAATGAAGCTGTTGTGAAACAAAGAATGGCAGCAAGACACAATCAACGAATCATTCCACATGAGCTCGAAAAGGGCGACCTAGTCCTAAGAAGAGCCGACGTCGGCCTCAAGAATGCAAGCCAAGGGAAGTTGGCACCAAACTGGGAAGGCCCATACCGGATCTTGTCGAAGATCGGCACTGGCGCCTACACCTTAGAAACATTGCAAAGCCAAGCAATTCCATAGACATGGAACGTGGTGAAACTTTGAAAATATTATAGCTAAATGTTATGTAGTCCCATCAAAAAAAGGAAACCCAGCACTTGTAAAAAGTTTTTAGCATAATAAACAAGTCTTCGACACCTACATGTTTTTATTATCGCGATTTCATTAAAGGTTATATTACCATTATTACATGTGGTAGACGAGCGAATCCCACTAATCGCGAGATTTCTCAAGTCACGTCGTTCGTCTATGGGAGTTCTAACCGACTTGGCTAGCCACCACGTCGGTCTACGAACATTTCCATAACAACACCCACCCGAAGTTTCGGAACACTCCCGAACTTCCGAGGCAGAGGGAAGGTTCCCCTGGCCGGGCTCCCTTCCTGAGCTGACGACTAAACAAATTAAATCAAAGCATGAACTAACAAGTCACAAGCCTTAAACAAAAAGAGCCAAAGCATATACAAAGCATATTGGCCAAAGTCAAAATTTTTCATTCCGAAGTCATGAGTACAAACGATCAAGTACAAAGAAGCCAAAGTACAAAACGATCAAGGAACAAAGTTACAATTGAAGGAGAAAAACGAAATACAGGTAAAGAAAATCAAGCATCGGCCGAATTAAAGGAAGGACGGACAATGAGGACGACCCCGGTAGAGGTATGAACTATGTAGTCCCTTGAAACCATTCCGATCCTCGTGGCCCCTTCTATTCGAAGTGCCACACCAGGATTAAGAAACACCACCTGGTTGACACTGTTCTCAAATTGGTCCGCGCCGATCTCCACCATGGTTTGTGCATTAGCGTCCCTGGCCACAGCGGACTTATAATCTCGATCTTTCTTCTCCAACGCCTTCTTCAGCTTTGTGAACTCGGAACGAAAGGCATCCATTTCCTTTCGGAAGACATCTCTTTCTTTGATAACTTCCCCTTTTTGGGATTCCAAGTCACATTTGTCCTTTCTGAGCTCATCAACCGCAACGGTCAGCTCTTTCACATTCTTCTCAGCCTCATCGGCCCGAAGAGTTTCCTTCGAGAACTTGGTCTGAAGACCCACCACGTTCTGAACCTTACTGCGAAGATCATGGTTATCACCATCCAACTTCCGAAGGCGATCTCGCAATTCCCGATCCTTTTTCGAAGTCGTCTCGGCCTGACCCTTCACCTTGCGCAAGCGAACAACCATCCCCTCCAAAATTTTCACTTGCTCCCCAATTTGTTGCTAAAGGGACCAACTGGCATCCCCAGAAGGTTGAGCAGCATCTTTGCTTACAAAGGGCAGCATCTGTTGCTTCGACCCCTTTGATTTCTTTGGTGGAGGTGGAGGAACGTCCGAAGAAGCAGGCCTCTTGTGCGTCTCCAGATCGATAATGTCGACAGTGGTGCTGACCACTTGAGGCACAGTAGAAGGCTCCGATGTCTACCTGGGAGCCAAAGAAGCCGATCCAGAGCCCTCATTCTTCGATGAACTGGAATCGAAAGTCCTGCTAACATCAGTAGCAGTAAGAGAAGGTCGCACTTGCTTTCCCTTCACCAAACTCTCCTCCAACTTCTTAGCCTGGTCGGCCTGGGCTTCAACAAATCTCGCAATGTCCGACATGGATTCTACACAAAAACAAATATCATCAGGCAAAGACACAGTAAGCAAAAATAAACACAAACAAGCAATTCCCTACCTAGGCAATTTCGAGCTTCTCCCCAAGTTCGGCACCTCAGAAGAGTTCAGGTATGAACGAACTGCCTACAAGACGTTTGCTCTTGAGTATTAAGGTTGGTATAAACAATAGGCTCAAAACTGCCGACCCAATCTCTGATACTTTTCACCTAACTCTTCTCGAGGTCACTAAGAGCCGAGAGCTTGAAAGAGTACGACCCAGCAGGAAGTTCAAAAAATGACTTCGACCAATAAGGGAGAAATTTAGGCACTTCGGTCCCATCGTCGGCAACATCAAAGAGACACTCCCGAGCGGCCTCGTTCATCGGTAGTAGAAAGAAATATTTTGTCTTAAAGCCCTTAAGGGATTCACTGTACAATTTGAGTCGTTCGGCTTAAACGAAATCCAACCTTGCTTCTTGTCGGCTTTCTCTGAAGTCTTAAGGGGCAAGATCAAGTAGAAAAAGACACGATGGGAGGCCGGCACCTGAAGAAACAAGCAAACCAAGTCAAACACCCACATAAAGGCTCAATAGTTGGGATGAAGCTGAGAAGGTACCACACCTAGATGCCTAACGACGGAGAGTTCGAAGGGCGAAAAGGGGAAAGCAATCTTGAGTTCGGTGAAAAGCACCTCGTACATCGGAAGGTGATCCATCTCACTACTTTTCGCGGAGCAGAACCGATAATCTCCTACCGGAGCTAGGAAGGCCCACTCCCCTCCGGACTTGATGGTATCAGCTACTTGGATTCGACTCTCCAAGTCGACCATATCCTCGTCGGAAGTATATTCAGATCGGAGGCTGAGAACTTTGGGCGAAACCCACCTGTAGTCCTCCGCATCGACAGGAAGAGTAGAAGGATCACTCAAATCAATACTCCTTTTTTTCCCCATGGAAAACTTGTCTATGGGAACCTCGGGGTAAGAGATGGTATCATAAACTTGTTTGTACCACCAAGCTACTTCACGGGGGTTGCAAGAACGTCGGAACTTGATTTCCAAAACCACCCGGAAGAACTCCAGGCATTCTGGGTTAATTTGAACCCCACGTTTCAGTCGCTCCTCTGCCCCTTCCTCACAGAGAGGTGGCGGCACCACTGTGGACACCGCCATGGAAGCAGGAACTGAAGGGAGATTTTCCATTTGAACTCTCCATTACTAGAAGCATCTGGTCCGGGTGAGAACCCAGAACCGGAAAGGGAAGGGATGACTCCTTCCTCAGAACAAGACCTCTAAGATGCCATGGAAGTTAAAAATTTAAATGTTCCCCCTTGTTTTCTTCTGATAAAATGAATAAATAAAGAAAAGGAGAAGAAGAATACCTCTAGGCATATGACAAGAAGGCAACAAGCAGAAGGGTAGGCCCCAAGAACTCGAATGCCCAAGTGCTGATTCGCAAAGAAGAAGCTAGAAAGCAGAAAACAGAGAAATGAAGAAGAAGTAAAAACGAAAAGAACACAAGAAGAGCCCCTATCCCAGAATTTATAGATTCTGAAAGGACAGTAATTAATGCGAAAAGACGCAGTAAAGAGGTGCACGAAAAAAAGAGATAATCTTCCATCAAATCATCATCAAATCTCTGCTGCTGCCGTTTTGGGAATCGAGCGCGTCTTTTCAAAGCCCTAAATTTGAAAAACGAACCACCTCGGTTCAAAAACCCCTCTCAGAAGAGACCTAGCAAGCATATCTGAAGCAGGAGTAACCACGGTTGGTTCAAAACTCATAAGCAATCGAAATCCGAAGAATCAAACCCTTGACTAGAAGAATATCCGAAGTCATCTATAGCTGATGACATCGGCTAGGGGGCAACTGATCCGGAGTGGCCCAAGGCCCACTTCGCAATGGGCTGATCCGACCTGATCTAGGGGATCCATGCTGAAATAGTACTAACCCGAAATGGCCCAAGGCCACTTCGCAATTGCCGACCCGACCCGTGAGGTCCATACTCGAGGTGATAAACCCAAGAGACTTCACTCTCCACGGCGCAAAACCCTAACACGCAAGCATTGTGGCGCTAGACCTAAAGTGACCTCCTAGCAACACAAACCCTAGAAGCCACGCCGACCGTTGAATGCATCCGACGGTTAACAATCGATCTAGGGTTACCAGAAAACAACCACACGTCAGCATCCTGACCTCACCTATAAAAGGTCCATGACCTCAGTAACAAAGGTACGCATTGTTCATTTCTTACCTCACTTTATTTGGATACTGACTTAGGCATCGGAGTGTGTGAAGGTACACCCCTCACCATCATCTCTGCCGTGCTCCACTGTTCGTGACCAAATTCCGGCCAATCCAGAGATCCACTTCGGATCAGTTACCAACTATATTTTTCATCTTAGATCTAGCTGATTTACTTTAGGAACTCTGAACGTGACCACCTTTTGAATTAAAATAGACATTGTTTGAACATACTTGTGTGGCCAACACAGGGTACGCTCCTTTTAAATAAAAAAGGTCACCGTAAAAAATATGGTTTTTTCTACTAAAATAAACGTCTTAAAATGATTGATTGAGTGTTATGAAAAAAGCATATATAAATATTAACACTCCTTTCATATGGTTGTTGTATATTCACCTTTTAGTACCTATAATTGACACTCCTATTATAATTTTAATATTCTTAATTCATTGTTATATATTTTTCTTATTTACAATCTTTTCACCTTTTTTTTAGGAATACAATCTTTTCACCTAACTAATTTATTAGAGATTTTTTTTATTTGATAAAATACACACACATTAACAACTTAAATGTAAGGAGAAAATACTTATAGTTGTATTAGTTGTAGCAGTGAGCAGATTTCGAATCATATACACATTACTATATATATATATATATATATATATATATATATATATATATATATATATATATATATATATATATATATAGGCACGTGCTACGCACAGTATATATTTAAAAATTTATAATCATACACCGAAAATTTAAAATAAGCAACATTATGTACTCATTTAGATAAAAATCACAGGAATGAGCATTCTCCATACAAGTTTGAATTATGAAATCTTAATAATTTTTATAGAAATTATGCACACACACACACACATATATAGACACACACATACACACAACGATAAATGTACGTTGTAGTTCGAAACAAATCTTTTAAAACCATGATATATTCTATTTGTAATCTACTAAAAAGACGATGTATACTCGTGCATGACATGAGTCAGTTACTCTAGTTATATACATTTAGGAATAAACCTCATTGAATGAGATTCCAAATGGCATCCTCTCATAAGAAATGCATTTAATCTATTCCAGGTGTCAAACTCTAATAAAAAAAACTTACTGAATGCTATCACTTGTGGCAACCTCTCATAGGAAATTAATTTAATGTTATTCTATGTTTCAAACCACTACAAGAAAATCTGGGATTAGGTACGACAAAATTAGAAGCTTATTCGTAGCTAATCTCTAGCAAAAATATTTAGCTACGAATTAACTACTAATTTTGTCGTAGCGTAAAATGAGTGGCTAATTAACGAGGAAAAAATTTCCTAGCAAATTTGTAGCCAACCTTAAGAAAATCCTAGCTATTTTGTAGTTAATCCAAAGCAAAAACTTGTTCAAAGTTGTTGTTTTCTAACTACATAGCTAGGATATTGGTGTAGCAATTTGATAGCAAATCCATAGCTAAAATTATTAAATATCTATGACAATTTTATAGTTATTTCCTAGCTAATTCATAATTAAAGCTTAATCTAAATATTGCATTTTGAAGATGTTAAGTAGGTAAATTGTAGGTAATACATAGCTAATTGTAGGTATGTTATAGCTAATTTAATAAATCAAACAAAACGAACATGACAGAATTTATTAAATTGAAGAACTCATCAACATGTACCTTTCATTCATGAATTGAATTTGGAGAGAATATTATTATAGAAAATAGTGAGTACAGACAAGAAAGTGTTGATACATAGGGAAGCAATAATCCTCATTAAAATTTACAATATTATAAACCATCTAATGCTAAACCAAGAAGGAAAACGAAAAAAGATGCAAAATCCAAAGTCAAATGATCATGAGCTGTAATAGCTACAACTGCATCCGTGGTAGATATTGTCAGCACCAATCCCACTAAATGTGACAACCCATCCTTTCTCAATATAGCTCCTTACCTGTTCCAAGGTTCAACAATAAGAATTACTGCATTTTTTTCCTGACAGGAAGAGTTACTGTATTTATAGTTTGGAAATATTACAGGTTTTAAATAATAGCTGTTGTAATGCACTGGTATTTATATAAAATCCTACCAAATAAGTTAGTTCTGACATTAATAAGTAGTGTAGACAAATTTGAAGTTCTGACATTCAAACACCGCGGAGCTTCTTCCGCCCTCACCACATTTCCCTTCTCTTTGGATGTTTTTGTTTCGCATAGTCTATCTGTCAAAAGTATCCGGGCACTGCATCTACAGTGATATTTATCTAAGTCAATAACACTGTTCCCTCATTTTATTTGAACAGACATGCAATTGTGTACCATTGTTTGCATTTAAATTTGAAAATGCTTATACAATGTTTGCAATTACATGCTTGAGCTATAGAATAATAAAAAAGATGCTCAATCATGGGATTTAGAAGTCAATTTAACATATAAATTTTTAAACTGAGAAAACTTTGAAGATTTTTAACTCTCAAAAGATATCAATAGTAATAGAGACTAAATACTTTGGTACATACTATGACAACAACAAACCTACCATAAAAGGTTTCAAAGAAGCAAACAGTAACAGGAAGTTAGAATTCTAACAATAGCATCCATAACTGGTGAGAAGTAAAGAAAAAATGGATCTAAAGACAAAATTAATTCTAATAAATAAATTATTCATAATATTACACAATAAATTTATTAAAAATATCTATACCAAATGCAAGAGCTACTACTATTATCCCTCTCTACCCAACAGATACATCAACTAGAAGCGCAAGGAATGTGTCAGGGTGTATCTTATTAGTGTCTAGACTCTAGAAAACCAGAAAGTTGGTACAGCATATGCCCATCCATCATCAGATTTCATGCAAATAAAGTGATCAGTTATAAGTGAACTGGGATTACAATGATAACTTAAGTATATATCAGAGCAAGCAACAATTTAAAAAACATTTATGTCCACTTCTGGAAGCTGTGTTTTCTCAAGGGCCATTTTTTCCAACTAACAAGAGCAATATACCACAGGCAAAATTATCATCAAAATTTATCAACAAAGTTACCAATTAAATCATGTTAATTAAAAAGATGAGTAACTAATGATTTTCAAGCAAATTTATTAAAACAAAATTGAACCATTAATCAAAAAAGCATATGATAGTGTCTCAATGTGCTAGTTTAAAATGAGTAAAATCTTGGAAAAGATAACTCACTTTTGTACTAAATCAGAATAACTAAGAGAATCGGTTTAGCTTACCTCTCCTTCTGAAACATTTCCTCTTGCCATCAGACATGCAATTTCAGAATCAATAAGAAGTATATAACTCCTTGTCACTATCTGGTCAAAGCAAAACTCCGCAAACTAAGTACATCTCAGAAAAAATTGCAGATTGGTGCACTATGATTAAGAACCATTTCCCTTAAGTGAGAAAAAATAAAGCAGTAATTTTAACACAACTTTGTATCATGAGCTTGGCCTAGTATGAGCTTCTAGCAATTTCAATTAAACAGAAATGAGGCCTTTTCTTAATGTAATTTTAAAAAGAACAATGCATCAGACATCAAATACACTTGTGCATATTTATGCCCCAAATAAATGCCAATTGGTAAATTGTTATTACCTGTGATGATTTTGGTAGTAATTATCAAGCTGATAGTAGATAAAAATAGAAGCCTGCATTTTACGCTCAACCTGTAAAGTTTGCAACTAATTATTTCAAATCAGGTATAAAAAGAGAAACTCTGCTGCAATAGAGAACTGTACTAATAATCCATTTAGTGGTGCAGTTTTAAGCACCCAAATTTCATGACATTGTGTATGGAGACAAGTAGGAAATGTTACACATATGAGGCTTAAGGAAGAGCCTTAAGGAACAAGACAGAGTAGGAGAATTGGAAGCAGCTAAGCTAGGTTGCCTTTATGAAAAATTATTACCCATATAAGGCTGACTAGGCCAGAAAATAAATTCTATGGCAGAAAGTAAGGTTTCCTCACACCTTGGCATTGTAAGAAAAGATTTCCCAGTCTGTGTTCCATATCATTAGTTCCCTTAATGAATTGATGCATGTAACACAGCATTCTTAATAATATAAGCCTATAAGACAGATACCAACCATCTACATAGGGGTAAGTACAACACGTCAATGCATGAAGAAGTTCAAGATGATGACTTTGAAGACTGACAAGTGACAAATGATCCTCTATGTTTGGATTCCTCAAGGATTAAATCTTTACATTTTTATCCTTATTTCAGTTAATCATATAGTTGCTATTTTGTAGTAGAAACAATATTTTACGTTGCATTGCATATCAACAGACACACCAAACAGATCCCTTAAACAAAAACAGAACCCAACTTTACTCTGATCTTTATCTGCACAAATACTTGATAGGTTAGAAAAGCTGACAAGTATACACAAAGCAAAAAGAAAAGGAACATAAGTTATGTTCCAACTTCCAACCTTCTCTGGTCATAAAAGTCATGAAGTGAAGCACTAATTGAGAACACAAATTTGTAATAACTTCTCTCTGATGTGAAGCAGTTCCTAAACGGGATGTCCAGTGACTTGTGGCATAATCAATTGTAAATCTTGAAAGACTGCATACCTTCTTGCCTGTAAAGTACAAAGATTATAAACTTATAATCAATCACGTGGCGTAGTCTGAGCTTATTGTGCCAAAGCAGCATGTCTAACTTAATTAGCTTATATAGATGTTAGAAACCAGCTTGTTACATGATCACAAGCAGACACGGATAAACCAGAACCATATATTAAAACAGTAAAAAAAAATATATAAAAGCACAGAGCTAGAAAGAGAAGAAATAAACATAACTAAAAGGCTCACATCGTTAGAATCAGGAAGATCCTTGAGCCATCTTTTAAGCAATGGTATGCCACTCAAAGCATGGCAAAAAGTCATTACCAAAGTAGAATCTCTCCTGAATTGCATCAAATAGTCAGATTATGTTGAGGAGCAAAATAAAGTTGTAGTTGTTGTGAGATAAGGGAGCATATTAGGGACATGGGAGACAAAACTACTCAAATATGACCCACTTATGAAGAAAGAGATTAAAAACAGGGATCAAATAAACTAAGAAAGTCAATCAGGTCTTTCATGCAAACCATAAGCGCATACAAGAACCTAAATACAATAACTCCAACACGCTAGCTTTGCATATAACTCAGATAAATTCAATATGAAATGAAAAAAATTGGACAATGCTTTAATATGAGCAGATCCGGAGTGCACTTGCTCAAACTCAACATGATGTTTGCTTCATCAAGTGGTATGAACATGCAATTGAACAAGATGAAGCGATCGAGGTTGAGATTTCAAAAGCTTCCAGAGACAAATATTAAAAGGTTGTAGAGAGAAACATATTGAACAAAATGAAGCAATCAAATAGGTTGAATAAAAAAAAGCACTTACATACACAAGCAAACACAACCAGAGTTGAACGGCGGCGTCAGCCACTGGTGGCTGTGGTGAACAGCACTGGCATCGGCGATAACCTATTTAGATTCTTTCTCCTCCTCGAGCATCATCCTTTGCAGACTCGAACCATTCTCGAGAGCCAAATCTTTGTCCTTCTACACCTGCAACAAGTACGCAACGCTCACGGTGTCACAGACGAACCACGAAGATGGAGATGAAGAAGACGGAACCTACACTCTAGGGTTTGGATTTGAAGCTTGAGGTTGGAAATTTCGCCTAGAAGATTATGGCGATTCCATTGCTACTACTCCCGGAGGCCGGAGCCACCACTGGTTTGAGCAACCGATGCTTCGAGCAACTGATGCTTTAAGCAATCAGAGGAGGAGCGAATGGAGTGAAGAATCATGTGCCAATTTCGCGATGAGAAAGGAGAGGATCGAGAACTAGGGATTTTGGTAAAATTAAAAGAGTCGAGAGTAAAAAAAGAAAAGAATGAGTTGATACAGGGGAATATAAATTTGAGAAATAAAAAAGAATTCTATCGACGGATAAATGCATCGTAGGTGAAAGTGACCGTAGGGACATGACAATTTTCTAGTAGTGTAGTTAATTGCAAGCCAACTAACTTTGAATTAGCTACTAAAAGTATTTGTAGCTATGTAGCAAATCTTAAAATTTCTTGTAGTGAAACATTCTTTCAAAAAATATGCCATGTGTCAACCATGTAAGCATTTTATTTAAAAAGTAAAAAAATTAAAGATAGTATTAAAGAGTTACTGACATCGGTTAAGGAAATTAAAAATATTTTTCAATGTTGAATTTAAATTTAGAAAAACTTTCTATTATGTTCCATCAATTTGTAGCTACAAATTTACCCATAATAAATATCATAAGCGCATTTCAAAAAAATTACACATGTCGATTTTTAATGAAAAGTAAAGAGCCAACTAATCACAAGGTTTGATACGGAGACTGCCATTTGTACATTCTTTCTGCTTGAAATAAAATGTGGAAGACAATCTCCAATAACACATTTAATTAATTCTCTCATTCTCCCTGGATAAAAAATGTTTAAGAACTAAGAAGCATTAGAGTTTGAGAAAAACAAGGGGTGTGTAGTTTTTTATTTTTATTTTTTGTTATTTAATCTTTTTGACCCTGTTCCACCTAGCCTCGGCTACCGGTACCGGCCACAAAACCAATGGAGCCCTCCGTATATTGACGTCCCCAATCATGGGCATTTCTTCGGTCTACCCAAGGTAAAAAAATGTGAGGACTCCAGTTGGAAAGATCCCAAGACAATTGTGAGAAAGTAAATAATTTTTTCCCCTTCCTTTGTTATTCATAGAATTACGTTTATTATCAACTTGTGTGTGTTTTATTTGTTATATTTTTGTTGTTGTGGAGGTGAGTCGCTCTTTGTTTGGAAAGTGTCATCTCTCGGTTTCTAAGGGAATGTTTTGTTCTAAGGTTTCATTTTTTTGATAATATTTGGCTCTTTTTTCTTGTTCATAAATTGGTAATCTTTTGTTATTTATTTTAGCAAGCAATTCTTAAATTTTTTAGTGTTAAAGGTCCTGAACTGATCACCATGTACATATAGGAGAGTCTGAGAAGAATGTTGAAGACATTTTCCGGAAGGTATAGCCCTTTTGTTGGTTTTGTATTAGCTGAAGCATAAAATTGGGCCATGTTTTGTGTCCTAATCTGACCAGTGACCTTCCTCAAAGCATTATAGTGAGCATTCTTGTACGACTTCCTATATGAGATGCTATGAGAACTAGCATTTTGTCAAGCAAATGAAGTGGTCTTCCATTACTCAGGTGGTGTTTGATGAAAAATGTGTCACTTTGTGTCAAGTGTTAACACACCAGTTTGTCTACTTTTATATGGCATTTTTAGTATCTAAATACATCATTTTACACTATTTAAAGCAGAAAGGTACTTATTTATATTCTATTTTGCAGAATTATTATAAAGACACCACTCAAAGCAAAAGATGCGAGAAAGGACAAAAAACTGTCAAGTTTTGGAGAATTTTAGCACTACTGGACGAGCGGTACGGCCTGACAGACCCTCGGTACGGCCGTACCAAGATCATAATTTCAGTAGGGGCATACCCCCTTGGTCAGTACCACCTAATGCCGATAAAAAAGTCCAGTACCGCCGTACACAAATGATGTCACGGATGCAGCACGCATAGGTACGGACCAACGTCACAAGAAAAGTTCGGTACGGCCGTGTATTTATCCGATACAGCCATACCCCGTCTCAGAATATGCAGATTTGAAAGCCAAATGATCTAATCGGCAGTCAACATTATAAATAAGGGCTCTTAACCTTTTCTAAAGACCTTTTGACGAATTATGAAGTCAAGAGCCCCCTTTTGAGAGCTCATATCAATTCCTTATCTTTCCTGTTGATTTATGTTTTCCTTGGAGATTGGTGCTAATCCTGAATTGCTACCGGAGCTTGTGAGGACCCGAAGAACGTGCTTAAAGACCGTCGTCATACCGAAAAGGTGTCACTGTTTAGATTTATTCTCTTGTTATGGATTATTGTGGTTTTATGATTATGTTTATGTTATTATCATTGATAATGAGTAGCTGAATCCATCACTAGGGTTGATGGGGGATCCTTTACAATACTTTTGATTATTTATCTATTTAGTTCTATGAATTTCTATTGAATGTTTGATTGTTTTATGCCTAGTGTGCTTAATCCTATAAAGCCTGAAGTTTTCAATATAATTTATCCTCATTGCTTTCAATTTCCTTTTCTATAGAAAAAGAACTGAAGTTTTCAATTTCCTTTTCTTGGCCAAAGGCACAATTTTGCCTCATTGCTTTTCCAAACCAGGGTCTTATGTGGGTACTTCTCATGGGTACCTTTTAGGTAACATGGAGTTTTAAATTAGTGCCAGCTGCAACATTGAGTATCGGTCACATAATTTCTTGGATACTTGTTCCATAAATAAGGACATGAACAGGACATTAAGAAAAAACACAAAATTGATATTGCATTGCGATTTTCATTCATAAGCAAATTTCAAAGATGTTCCAATTTAAACAACACATAAAAGAGGCCCCTTTTTTGGTGTATTTAGCTAAGAATGCAACAACACTGGGTTTCGAGCAAGAAAGTGATGGGTATTGCTCAACCTAGAGCTATACCCCATGTGAGTCTTAAGCCACGAACCAAGAATAAAATTGGATTAATGCAAATAACAAATAGACATGGTGTAACTCAATTTTCATGATCTAATATGAACCTCAAACTGCAGCTTGTCTGTGGCTTAAACTTCAAACCAAAGAAAGCAAATGAGCTATGGTGGTCATCTAAGTAATCTTACTAAAAATCTTCTCTTAAAAAGAAAGGTGAAGAGCATAGTTTTATCCTTAGACCAGTAACTTCCTTGTTAAAAGGTCTCAAGGTTCGGGATGACAGAAATTAAAAATGCTAACAATTTTGAAAAATCGTAATCCATAGAGGATGCAACAAACAAACCACAGTTTACTATTGAAATTCGAGTTCCATCGAATTGGTACTTATGAACAATGGTTTAAAATTGCAGGGGAAACTTTACCTGCACTTGCTTTACTTGTGTCATATATACTCATAAAAGAGCAGCAATCATATTTATCCACACACTGAAAAGAGTTTGAATACCTTTGTAGCATCAAATTTATCATGCTTCTTGGCCAATATTCTCAAATGCACAAGTGTACTCCCAAAATTCAGAAAGTAAAGTAAAGAAATATGTCATGCATTATCCACGCATTTCATTTTTCATCTCCGCCTAATGATATCAAATCAATGCAACCAAGTTGTAATGGTCCAAGGCAGAAAGCTAAAATTAGCTACTGTCCACATTACACAAACAACTAAGATTATTACTTTTATAACACATGCAAATGCAAATGCAAATGCAAATTTAGTGATCATAGAATAAAGAAAATGTAGAATAATTGTTTAAACTTTAAATCTTAAATAAACAATATCAATCCATCCCAAGGAAATATTTTCCCTTGGGAACACAAGAAGGTGTGCAAAACAGGACTCCACATGCAAGATTGAGCAGACAAGCTACTAATAGTTATGTAATCGTATACGAGCCGTTTTTCCACAAGCAGATAGCATAATTTAAAATTTTATTCAAGGATCAAAAGTGGGTCTCAGAACTGGATGTGAAAACTAGTAGGTAATAACTAGTAGGTAATATAATTTGAAACTGGATGTGAAAACTGCGGCTAAAATGGGTCTCAGAAACTAGACTCAATGAGGTGTTTTGATCCAACAGTGAATTTTCTGACTGACCGAGTGGTGTAAAAATTCCAATGCGGATCAAATCTTTTTTAATCATTTGTTTTTAAAATCACATAACAGTTTTAGAAAGAGAAATGGAGAGATAATTTTGAACCTAATATAAATCCCTGCAATGGGAGAAGGAATGACCGAGCCCCGTCGTCACCACCGTCGGCTTCTTGATCTCTACGGAGCTTTCGGCCTATTGCTAGGTTGATCTAGATCTCCTTCTGGTCCAGCACAGCTCTTGCACTTCTACGACTAGAAGAGGGGAGAGAGTATGGCATCCGGATGTTAGAGTGGATGCGTTGAATGACCTTTAAATAACGGGTAAGCGCTCAGATTCGTCGACCGTACAAGGGAAGAAGACAAATTGGCCGCAACAAGGTTTTCCGGTACGGCGGTTCTATCGGTTTTGTTGCGGGCCGCTAGGGGAATTCATCCATCGGTTTACTTTCTTGAAAGGAGGCGCGTGGTGGCCGGGATCTTGGGTTGAAGTTGTAGATCTAGGGTTTTCAGAATCAGTTTCCTCTTCACGAAATAGATATGGGTTTTGTAGAGTAGGTCGATAGCATCTTCATGGTTGTTTTGGTTTGTTGTCCCCCGACCTATGGTGGCCGGAATCGTGCCTGAGAAGCGGCGGCTTCAATTGGTTTGTGGAGGTAGAGATCGCTCTATTTCAACGAACATGAAGAAGACGCAGCAGAAATAGGGAGGTGCTTCACGGTCTTGAGATAGGAAGGAAGGAGGAATAAAAAATGGAGGTGTTTCACGGCTCTAAAGTGGAGCATGATTAGCCCTAACGATCAAAATCCATAAAGTGTGTGGCCAAGGAAGAGTTTTACCCTGGGCGCCAATGTTCTCGAGTGGAATATGGGGGAGACCTTGAGAGGAGGTTGGAGATGGTGGTTCCGCCGGACCGTCAGGGTGGTGCCGTCGATGGGTGTACCTGCAAGGTCACTCCAATGCCAAAGTTAGCCCCCATATGATAAAGTAGTGAAATTAGGGTTAGAGAAGTTACCTTGTCTTGTGGAGTGTGTCATTATATAGATGTTCATTGGATCCTATGATGGGTCGTACACTTTGGATCCAAAATGGGGAGTTAATCAAGGGAAGCCGATCAAGGAAGACCGACCTTACTAAGGACAAGACGACCGACCTCAACGCGGAATGCTCAAGAGCGTTTCAATCTATGTTGCACGGGTACGGGATATGGTACCGGGTACGGGTACCTTTGCAGAAATACGATATTTTTACATATTTTACACGTGGTACGAGGTATAGGTACGGGTATGGGTACGCACCCGGTACGAGTACGGCTTTAATTTTTGGAGTACCCATGCTTCACTGGTTTCAATCCTTACCACTCAGCCGGACCTCTCCAGAGGTGGGCCTGATACTCAGCACATAACTTGTACAATCCATATCTGTCTTTTATGTATTAAAATTAGTGTCTTGCTAACGAGTGTCCTAAAAACATTGGTTAAAAGATCCATAAAAAAAAATTGTCTTCAAAATACAAGTTCAACAATTTTCAATATTATAAATACATCATTTATCTTACAAACTTACCTTTTTTTATTTATTAACTAATGCCCTAAATTATTTGCCGTTAGTTTTCAGCACTTGTTTCGAGTAAAAGTAGTCATTTCTATTTCACCAATTGTTATATTCGAACACTAGGGCAAGTTTGAAATTCACACCGCCGCAAAATCGAACAAGCTCAATTGTAAGATTCCAAAGAAATACAGTCGTGGGGAATAACAATATTTTCCTCATATAGTTAGTTACCTGTGTTTTTTCCTTAACAAGACAATATCTGAATATTCAGAATACATAATCCATAAAGCCTCTGATTAAAACTTTGATCAAAGAAAATAGGTTGCACAAAACAACAATATTGGGAAGCTCAGGCTCAGACTCAGACTCATCAGTTACTGTGACCTAAAATTTTGTACATTGGTTCCCACTGAGCCTACCTCCAAAACTTCAAGGGGCAACAAGTTAACCTCAACTAAGGTGAGGGTTAAGGGATGTTGAAGTACCTTTTGGGCTCACAAATCAAAGAATGAACAATTCCCATCAATAGAATCTGATAGATAGTTCTCTAATTAACACCCAAATTGGTCACAACTTTCTATTAAGAACCATGCTAGATGATGATTTTGGCTCAAAAGCCCTCTCATCATGATCAGCATTGAAAAGAAGATTAGTCCAATTTGTGGATCTATGAACAATCCTTGTGGGAACCCTGTCACTATCTTCCCCACCAGAAGCCTCATACCCATCACTAGTTGACCTCGACAAAGGGAACCCCTTTAGAGTCGCAGAACCGGCAACAGAAAGACCAGCGAGCCGTCTCGCTTCTTCGGCTTCCGTTGGGGGCACACAAAATGGGTGGATATCAGGTGAGTCTAAACTGCTTTCTGGAGAAGAAGCAACAATCCCAACTGAGCTTGACACTGCTTGGCTTGTTTGAAACGCGCTCCGTGATTCAAGATGGAGAGGTGCTAGACTAGATGTTCCACTGAAGCCTTTATCGATGTTACCGGCGGAAAATTTTGGCAGGGTTTCCATAGGTAAGTCAGCAGGCAAGCGAACCCGTTTGCCTGGTCTTCTTTTCTCAATCCTGGGGGCCATTCGTCGCCCACTGCTGCCAGAGTTATGATCTGCTTCTAGCCTGAAAGGCTCGTTATGTCTCACCACGGGCTGAAGAATTTTCGATTTTTTTCTTGCTTCTGCAGCGGCCTTGGAAACCTCTTCTGCATTCAATCGTGCCAATGTCCATGGACTGATTTTGACTGCTCCGGGATTCTTTTTCTTAACCGGTTCTTCTCTCATGGTCTTCTTTCCTAGTGAACTCACAGAAGCTGTTTCAGGAGGCACTACATCAAACTGCATAATGCAAACCATCACATGTCATCAAGAAAGAAAATATACACTTCTGAAGTAGATAGTTAATACATCATAGTATTCTCAATACATGTTAATAAGGAATTTTGCTCTTCAACTAAGCATATCTTGATCAAGATCAATTCATGTAGTATTTCCTTTTTTATGAACTTTCATTTCCCATCATCAAAGGCATTGTGAACTTCATTTTTTCAGCAGCAATTTTCATTAACTAAGTTATTCATTCAAATGATATCGTGTCAGATATTCACATCAATCCATACACATATACCAGTGCTTTTGATGGAAAATCATATCAGAAGGTATTTCAGGCAAAGGTCCTACTACAAAATATAAATATCTTCTATTCTATTATCTATTTATAAAACTTTACTACGCTAAGAACACGTGGCAAAAGCCCATTCATCTGTTTTCCCGGCAAAAATTATTTCCTCACCAAAAACTTAACTACACTATACTAAGTTCCGTTTTTCTTTGCCGCACGTGCGGAGCACGGGTTCTCTTAGCTAGTAAAACATTAAAAAATAAAGCAGGACTGAATGGATAAAAAGTTACCTGATCTTCAAGGAACATGCGTGGTGGTGTGCACCATGCACCACGATGGAAAGTAGAAAAGGAGCTTGCACTGCTCAATCCAGTAAGTGAGCTAACAGGCGACATTTGGGGACTCTGCTGACCTCCAACTCCTTGCTGCTCCTGCTCCTGCTCCCTCAAAGCTATAATGTAATCATATGTGCTGATTCCCTGAGTCACTCCAGAATAACCATAACTTTTATCACTAACATCATCATTGTTTTAAAACGAAATGAAAACTCATATTTTGCCTACAGGGAAACATATAAAGGCCACTGGTAGGCAAAAGGGTATATTTTTACAAACATCATATTATCTCCCATATGCGTCTCAATTTCTTTTTACTTTTTATGCCAAATAGAGATTAGAGAGAAGAACAAATAAATAAGCTGCCTCTTATATGAATGATTGTATAAGAAGCATATTTACAAATGAAATAATGTATGCAAGTACATTTTCTAGTACCGAACAGCAGCCAAGCTTACCTTTTTAATGAGAAGAATATGAAAGAAGAAGAGCTGAACAAGGGGTAAGGTAGCAATCATAGCCAAAATGGTGCAGACTGCCTGTAAAATGAAAAAGTTCGCCATGCATAAGAATAGCAGTTGTGAAAGAAAGTAGTAATGATTTTAGTCAAATTTGATTTGCTCAATACAGTTCTTACATAAGACAACAAGTGAAAGAAAAAAGTGAACAATCGAACAAATAACCAAAGAATAATGGCGTGTTTGATTACACTTTTTAAAAACAGTTTTCTATTTTCAAAAATTTAAAAAGAACATAATTTGTTCTTTGTTAAGTTTTATAAAACAGAAAATAGTTTTTAAAAACCAAATTAATCGTACCCTAAGTATTCAGTGTCCATAAGATGCGTAAATAACCAATAAAGCAGTATTTTAACCACATAATATACACCAAGAATGTAAGCAAATGCTCACCACCACAATAACAAAGGGAGCCAGAGAGAAACTGCTCCCCAACTTGGCGGAAATATCCACAGAAAATTGCTTCCTCTTAATGAAACAGCAGATAAGCACAAGTATCCCAGTCAACCATTGAAGAATAAGCTGCAATCTCAACCCCAAGTTGCACAAACCATATATATACCTGTCAATAGTTAATCAAAATGAAAATGACAAGGAAATTAAAAATGCTTATTCTGGGGGTTTTCTTTAGGTTCTGGCATGTTGCTTCCAACAAGTAGTTAGTTTGGCTTAGGAAGGTTCAAACTTTGGACACTTTATAGGGAGACTATTTAAGTATTTGACAAGGAAACTTGGGAAACCAAATATATAGCTCAATAAGGACATTCCTTGGTTTCAAGAGCATATACAATATTATATATACTCTACTAAACCATGCATCTTCTGTTCCAGGTCCAGTGTGATGGGGGACAAAAGTAGATTTATAAAGGAATGAGGGAATAGTATTTTGAGAATTGAGGATCTCATAATGCCGGTGAACTGGAGAAGATGGTAGGGTTTGATTTGTACATAGTTGAGCTTATACAATGATATTGCTAAGTTTGTACATAGTAAGGCATAGGTGGACAATCTTGCTTACCAAGAGAAGAGCAGAAACCATAAGGGTGAAAAATTTTCGGTAGTTCTTTTTCCCAATACAGTTGTTAAGCCACTGCAAAATCCAAGCAACAGTCTTTCAGCATATAGCAACTGATAAGCAAAGAAAAGAGAAATCAGATTATCATACTCTGCAATGATGATCAAAGCGATCAACACACTTGTCACAAACTCGGCAGTGCTTGCTGTACTTGAAGACCTGCAACAACATTATTTCTTCAATGATATTAACTTTTATTATCAATATTGCCAGAAATAAACCTCCAAGCATTCATCTAGTACCAAAATACAATCATTACAAGATAAGCCCGAATTTTTAACAGAACTGGTGGTAATAGCATGAAGTATTGGATCAAGGAATGCAAAATGGTATATCTGAGTTCTTCATTTAGGATTGTCGAGGCCAAATTATCTGTTCATTTCCGCAACATATTACAGAATTAACTGCTACAATAGACTTGGAGGAGAAGGTTTTAAGTCAAAATGCTTCTACACACCTCAACTTCACACAAACTGCAATAGAACATGCCATCTTCACTTGTTTGTTGATCAGAAGATTCCTCACTTGAACTACAGCGGTTGCAGATATAAGCACAAGGAGAGCAAACCAATAGGAAACACGATGATGAAGGTGATGATGCACTCTTTTTCTCTATTGAAATATCAGCATCTTTTAAACTTGCTTCTGTTCCCAATGCTTCCTTATCCACAGATTTTGGTCCAACTGTTGAAGCATTTCCATCATTTATTGATGAAATTGACCCCCCTCCTAGCTTATTAGAATCCTTGAGTCCATCAAGCGTTTTGCTGTCCGGAATTTTAAGATACTTTTTGGATTTAAAAACCCCCGGATCTGCTGGATCAGCTGCTGCACACCAAATGTACAGTCCAAAGACACAAATAATCTGGCAAGAGGTGAGGCATTACTAAAACATGATAATGTCCTTCATGCAGTTTAAAACTACGACATAGTTACTTCCCATCTAATACAAGTCTATACCAGGTTGATAACAAAAAAAAGCATTTATTATATTATTGGTAAATGTATGGATGCATGCATGTGTGTTATCTTCTAATCGTGATATTACAAGCACATCGAAACGAAATATGTAAACAATTGATATCTTATTAATTTCCTGTATCTCAGCACAAAAATCCTGAAGTTGGCTAATCAATTTGCCAAAGCATTCCTTCTTAGCCAAAATGTTTATTTGATACAGATAACATAGACCCAATTCAAACATTTTCTGGCAGCTTCCATGGAGGACAGCAAATCATTTTACCAAGAACCAAACTCAAGAGAGCACATAAACCCTCATGCAAACTTCTCCAAACAAAACCATTTGCAAGTTACAACTGTGAGTGCTAAGCTTCAAAAGCCATAGGAATATTGATATTTTTAATTGCCTAAATGTTTCCTCATAATTCTAATTCCATGCTTTTCTCTATATCTTGAATCTGAAAAGTTCAAGACAAAGCTAATAATGATTTAGTGACAGTTGGAGTAACAACCACCATAAGGCCCTTTCTTTGCCATCATGGATGCGTCAATAGAATGCATACATAACTAGTTCTTCAACTGAAGACACCAGGATGTCAACACAGTAGTGAATTGCCACCCATACTCAAACCAAATGGTAGTAAATTTGAGCAGAATAATGAAGCCATTGCAAATTTTATTGTCACCCTCTCAGAGTAGCCACATTCAAGGTAAGGTGTCCTGGTTTCAACGAAGGGCTTGCTCTACGTGTATTGATAATTCGATATCCCTCCAAAGTGGGTGGACATTGCCAAAATTACCAAGAGGCTCATAAAAGGAGTATAATAAGGACAAATCAGTGTTACTTTGGAATTCAAAAACTCAAACTAGTTTGAATTTTGAGAATTTCAAACATTTATTTTTTCCTGTGCAGGCAAAAAATACACCAGTACAGTTTACAGCCTTGAAATGATATCTAGTGTACATATCATCACATGGCTACTTGTCAAAAAATGCTTAAAAAAGGGACTTAATAATTGAGTAGAAAGCAATCAACTTGAGGCGGGTATAACAACCAACTAAATGGCCCCTCATCAGGTACATAGACAGTTCCATAGAAAACTTGATTGAACATTATCTGCATACTGACCTAAAAAAGCAACAAAAAAAAGGAGGGGGAGGGGAAGGAACCCAGATTGGAGACAAAGCTTAGAAAAACAAAAAACCAAAAACATGAATCAGAAAGCAACAATCACAGATCTCATAACCCTTTCTCCAACCAACTTTAAAATCAGTATAAAGAGTATCAAAAATTAGATAAATGTAGAAGATTGAGTTACCAGGGGTGTGTAGAGGCCAGTAACAATATACTGATACATCTTCTTCCCAACAAAAGGAGCAAAGAACACATAGAAGGCAAACCCCAGAGCCAAAAAAACAGCAATAGCCACCACCTTCACACACCAAAAAAAAAAAACACAATTCTCAAAATTACAAACACCCCATTAAACAACAAAAAGAAATTCTTCAAAAAATTCAAATAAAAATCAAAACTTTACACTCACCTGAAGAGGATGGTAAGGTAGCTGCCATCCGTTTTTCCTCATCTTTCAAGATGAATGCAAATACAAAGGTAGAAGAAGCAGCACAAAAATGCAGACACCACTAACTAGAAAGGAAAAAAACAACAAAGGAAGTTTATTCACTTCCTTTGAAGAATTACCCTCAAGTTCTTTTCAAGGGAAGAGGTGAAAAATCACTGATTTAATCCGGGACCAAAAAAAAGGACATAGCTTGCAATGACATGTTGGCAGGAAACAAAGAGAAGAGCTGGCAGAAAGAGATGTAACAGAGAGAGAGAGAGAGAGAGAAGAAAGGTTTGTCTGGTTCAGAGTTCACTCAAAGACAAACCTTACCATGGAAGATGCAAAGAAATGGTCTTTTTTCTGGTTTGAGTTTTTGTGTGTGTGTGGTTTTGTTGGTTGCAAAAAGCTTTTTACTTTGTTGGCAGGGAATAGGGAATAGAGAGAGGGAGAGATCTATGGTGTGATGATGTGGTGGGGTGTGAAGCATGTTTGAGTTTTCATTCTTTTTTTCATTTAATGTCTGTAAATTTTACCTCATGACCCCCTTTTGACCTTTTTTTGAGGGTATTAACCCCCTGCTGTTCTGTGCTGTGCTGCTACTGGCGTTACCCTTTTCCATAGGCAAAATCATGTGTCACAAGCCACTGCATAGGACAGTTGTTTGGTTCTGCTTTTGTAATTGCCAACAACCCTTTTAAAGCTTGCTCAGGAAACACACACTACTCTCTCTCTCTCCCCCTTGAATGTATGTATCCATAATAAATAAATTGTAGTAGTATGTTTGTGGGAACATAATCAAATGCAGCGGCAAATGACCAATCCACTATTCTTTTCCACTTTTTACTAGTATTTGAATTTAACTCTCTTTAGGTATGTTTGGTTGAGATTCTTTACACCGAGATTTTACCAAATTATGCTTTTTAATGGTCTAAAATCCAGTTTTGCAAAAGGAGTTGTGAACAAGATTCTTCTAAACTAGATTTTGACCCCAAAATCTTAACCAAACCGGCACTTTGTTTGGCTTCCACTGTGTATTGTTTTACTTTTAGTTTTTTTTTTGGTAAATGTTATTTTTCTTGTAACAGTCGATTAACACTCTTTTCTGTAAATTAAATTTAGATTAGGGAAGGGATATTTTAAAATCTACCAATCTCGATGGGGTTTTGGATAAAATTTACATATAGTCTACCAATAAAAAGATTTAGAATTTGAATCCAAGTCAGTCTAATCATCTATATTAATTTTCGTTGGCTATGGAATAATACTTACTACCTCTAGTCCTATTTATAAGAGGAAAAATAATTTTTTGGTACATTGAATAACTTATGTATTTGGTCTATATTGTTCCGGACTGGGCCAAAGCCCATTCCTCCGAAACCTACCTCCGCGACCCAATACCACTAACTGATCACAACCGATCAGTGGCCACCAATCTGAAGCGTTCAATTCATCAATGGTCCCTGCTTCACGTTGCCTTTACGCTACCAAACTGGAACCGTCGATCTAATCAACGGACCACAATAGATCATACGCGACATACTCGCCCAATTACCGTCCATTTACTCCAAACCCTAAAAGGAGTCATATATAAGGAGGGCCCACGACAAAAGAATGTACGTATTTATTACATCATATTGACCTCATCAGAGAGATACTGACTTGAGCGTCGGAGTGCCTTTTGCAGGTACTCACTTCCGTTCTCCGTCGTCACCTCCACCGTACATGGCGACCTCAGCGACTCCGGCCAATTTCACGTTCCTTGGTCGGAACATTGGCGACCACAGTGAGAGCATCATTTCCTGCTACAGATCTCTCCGATCACACAATGGCTGGCCCGTCGCAACCTGTCCGCCGGTCTACCAGGAACAACCCTGGATCTCGTCCTTCGTCACCTCAGGTTGACGGATAGTTGGTATCCGTCACACCGGAACCCGTCATGTTCCTGATGACCGTCGAGGAAGTTCCGAAGTCACCGCTTCCGCACGGCGAAGCTCCGCCCGCTGCTATGGTAGCTCAACCACCTGTCGATGCTCAACTGTCTCTTCTGGAGAACGTCATCTCGATCATCCAGAGGCAAACTCAGATGATCGAAGATTAAAACCGCAGAATCGCAAGGATGGAGACTCAACAGGCCGGGATCTCTGCTCGCGCCGTTACACAACCAGGATATCGTCGTAGATCTCGATCGTCGTCTGGATCTGGGGAGTCCAAAACCGAAAGGCACCGCGAGAATCCCAGATCTGGAGAATTTCACCGATCCACCGCAGAAGGGCACCGCACCGTTGAGTCGCCGCGCCATAGGCGGTCAGGTGAACGATCTCCCCCTAGGAGGGAGACGTATAACCGATCGTCTCGTGCCGGCAGAACCATAGACCAGTCGCCGACTAGAAGGCATAACACCTCGCCATACTCCCAGAGGAGGTCTCCATCACGTTGATCACCGTATGCATCGTCGGCCTCCAACGAAAGCACCTCACCTCGCCACACGAGAAGGTATAACGACGACGACCTCCTCCAAGCTGGACCGTTTACTGAAGAAATCACGTTGTTTCCGATTCCACACTCGCTCGAAAAGCCCCCGACGTTCGAGCTGTACAATGGAACCGGAGATCCCGACGAACACATCGGCCGCTTCGATACCATCATGAGATATCGGAACACTAAGGGACTAGTCAAATGCAAATTATTCCCCCTGACTTTGTCAAAAATACCCTTGGCTTAGTTCCAGGGGTTGAAACCAAACTCCATCAGGTCATGGGATGAATTGAACAGAAAGTTCACTTACCATTTCACTACTTCTCGGCCTCAGCCCAGGTCGGAAGCAACCCTCGCTTCTATTCAACAGGGAGAAAACGAATCCCTAAGAAAATACATCGAGAGGTTCACCAAAGAAGCCATGTTGGCGAGAGAAGTCCGAGAGGACATGAAGATGTACTTACTCCAGCAGGGGTTGATCAAGAAGATTTTATTCCACGTCCACATCGGGATCAACCGACCACACGATTACAACGACCTCCTTCGTCGAGTTGAAAAGTTCATCGGTTATGAGGAATAGTGCACATTGACTGACCTGAGGGAAGTGGCACAAGGGAAGGGATCAAACCCCAAGGAGTCCAAACCCTAAAATGAGTCATATATAAGGAGGGCCCACGACAAAAAAGGTACGCATTTTTTAACATCATATTGACCTCATCAGAGAGATACTGACTTGAGCGTCGGAGTGCCTTTTGCAGGTACTCACCTCCGTTCTCCGTCGTCACCTCCACCGTACACGGCGACCTCAACGACTCCAGCCAATTTCATGTTCCTTGCTCGGAACATATATTATAGACCAAATACATGAGTTATTTAATGAACCAAACAAGTGTTTTTTCTCTTATAAATAGGACCAGAGATAGTATTTATAGACGATGGAATAATACTTTACTACATTGTAGTTTTGCTCACTCACATAACATGAGGTAACTTTGACTAGTTTAGACAAATTCAATCTCAAAATCATAAATCCATCTTATGAAAATTTTTATATGCTCAGTCAGTGAAGCTTTCTGCGAAATTGAATTTGTTTAATATTTTTTTTTTCTTATAATAACACACTAGATTATAAAGTGTGAGTGTACTTTTTTTTATATTAAAGAAAAAGAAAAGAAAAGCTATATAGACTAGATACCTGTAATAGGGATAAGAGAGTTAAACTGAACAAAAATAGATGGGGCCGGGGCCGGGGCCGGGGCCGGGGCCGGGTTAAGTTTTCATTCAATGAATGAACGAACGTGGGGACTACAAGCAACAAAGTAACAACTGTCTTCATTGGTTGGTAAATAGGTGTTTGCTACACAAGATTATAGTCATCGAGTTCGACCGTCCTCCTTAAAACCTTGAATTCTTCTTACTCGAGCTACCATACCCCGCTTAATTTCCTATAGTTTTTTTTTTATGGGAATATCTTATGGAGATATTAGAGTAGAATTATGTAATTACTGTTTTCAATATTCATATTAAAAAAACTTTCTAATAACTAGGTTTAGGAGTCGTCTCTCTCTTTCTCGATCTTCTATCTACTTCTCTCTCTCTTCTTTTCTCATCCACCGGATGGAATAGTTTTTGGCCATTTTTTGCCTGAAACCACTCATCTACATCATTTTTCTCTCCTTTTATCTAAATAAGTGGTTTTTTCACATAGATCTGGTTTTTCTTTCGTGTTTTTCCGTGATTTTGTCGTCTAGGTGCGGCGTTGTTTTGTTCCTCGTCTTGGTGCAGCGTTGTTTGGTTTTTCGTCTTGTTGCGGTGTTCGTTTGGTTCAGATTGGCAGATCAATTTCGATCCATTACAGATTCAATTAAGACTAGGGCGTCAACGTTACAGATTCGGAGACATGGGTATTAAGGTTACTTTCATTTTGTCACATTTGTAGGCATTTTACCGTTTTATGCTATTAATCTGGGTGCTGTGAGTTTGTTCGCAGGTTTATGCTTTTCAGTTTTTAGCGATATTGAATTTGTATTGTTTTCGATGTATTTTACCAATTTGAATGAATGAATATCTTTTTTAGTAAAAAAAAATCATATTAAAATGTGACCTCAATGATGGACCGCTTGTAGATCATGTTAGACAGAGCGGCGAGGACCGAAGGACTCTAGGACACAACCGAACATTCTCATATCAAAAAAATCGACACAAAGAATACCCACAACCGGTTGGTTAGTTGAGCCATACAACAGTGATCAATTGGGTCATTTAGGTAACACTTTGGATACTCTAGGACAGGGACGAACCTACGTTCTAGACTCTGAAGGCAAATGCCCCTACTAAATTTCCATATTTCTGAAATATATATATCTAAAGACAATACATATGGAAGTCATTGTTTGAGTAACAATTTACAGGTGTCAATCAATGAGATAGGTTTCACCACATCAATATTTTTTAATCATTTTTTTCATGCCTCTTTTAGTGAAAGCACAATCTATTTCATATTTAATAATAAAATATTCAAGCCAGACAAAAACAAATACACAACAGAGGAGCTCTCCTCCTTCGTTTCCATATCGGTGAAAGTTTCCAACTTTCACTCTGATCTACACAAAGCGTGTTTCGCGACCATCGAAAGGAGGAGAGAGCAAACTTCTCTCACACACTTCACTCCTCTACGTACCAACTCTTTTCAAAATTCAAAAATTTTACTTGCTTTGGAATCAGTTTCCCAAACGTCTTCCTCCCTCTATCTCAATCGATCCTCTCCTCCTCCTTCCTATAGAACATTGTGCTTTGGTCTGACGGACCAGACTTCTCGCGACGACGCGATTCGTGGTCGTGGTGGCCGGGATTGGTAGCGGCAATGTTTCAAAGTGCTGATTCTGTTAGAGTTTGAAGAAGTCGACACCCATGGCTAATCCTCTTCTTCCCTTGATGGTGATGGGTCTTGATGCTCCAATAGATAGTTTAGTCTTGGTGTCCGAGAAGCTCAACCTGTCGAGATCAAGCTCAACCTGTCGAGATCGGGATTGACTTCGGCGGCTTGAGCACCAACAAATTTGAGTTTGATCTCGGCGGGTTGAGCTTGATCTCGGTTGAGCTTGATCTCGTCATCTATTCACATGATTTATTTCGACAGCTTGATTGTGATGGGTCTTGATCTCGGTTGAGCTTGATTGGAAGTCATTGTTTGAGTAACAATTTACAGGTGTCAATCAATGAGATAGGTTTCACCACATCAATATTTTTTAATCATTTTTTTCATGCCTCTTTTAGTGAAAGCACAATCTATTTCATATTTAATAATAAAATATTCAAGCGGACAAAAACAAATACACAACAGAGGAGCTCTCCTCCTTCGTTTCCATATCGGTGAAAGTTTGAACTTTCACTCGATCTACACAAAGCGTGTTTCGCGACCACCAGAAAGGAGGAGAGAGCAAACTTCTCTCACACACTTCACTCCTCTACGTAGCAACTCTTTTCAAAATTCAAAAATTTTACTTCCTTTGGAATCAGTTTCCCAAACGCCTTCTATCTCACAGATCCCTCTCCTCCTCCTTCCTATAGAACATTGTCTGTTTCAGGTCTGACGGACCAGCTTCTCGCGACAGCGACGTGATTCGTGGTCGTGGCTGGCCGAGCTGACTGGCGGCAATGTTTCTGGTGCGGTTCTGTTAGAGTTTGAAGAAGCTGACACCCATGGCTAATCCCTCTTCTTCCCTTGATGGTGATGGGTCTTGATGCTCCAATAGATAGTTTAGTCTTCAAGCTGTCGAGAAGCTCAACCTGTCGAGATCAAGCTGAACCTGTCGAGATCGGGATTGACCGGCGGCTTGAGCACCAGCGGCTGAGTTTGATCTCGACAGGTTGAGCTTGATCTCGGTTGAGCTTGATCTCGACAGCTATTCACATGATTTATTTCGACAGCTTGATTGTGATGGGTCTTGATGCTCCAATAGATAGTTGTCTTCAAGCTGTCGAGATCGAGCTCAACCTGCCGAGATCAAGCGCAACCTGTCGAGATCAGGATTGACTTCGACAGCTTGAGGACCAACAGCTTGAGTTTGATCTCGACAGGTTGCGTTTGATCTCGGTTGAGCTTGATCTCGACCCATTAATTTAACGAGCTCAATGAGGAATACAAGGTGACGTCGACGAGCTCAATTGTCTTCGAGTGATGTCGACAATTGGGAAGAACACTTCGACTTGGAACCAAACGAGCTAGCTCATGACCCAAACGAGTCGAGCTCAGTTCATTTATTTAACGAGCTCAATGAGGAATACAAGGTGACGTGCAAAAAAGTGATGTCGACAATTGGGAAGAACACTTCGACTTGGAACCAAACAATTGTCTTCAAGCTGTCGAGATCGAGCTCAACCTGTCGAGATCAAGCTCAACCTGTCGAGATCAGGATTGACTTCGACAGCTTGAGGACCAACAGCTTGAGCTTGATCTCGACAGGTTGCGTTGTCAATTGGGAAGAACACTTCGACTTGGAACCAAACAATTGTCTTCGAGCTGTCGAGATCGAGGATCAGGATTGACTTCGACAGCTTGAGGACCAACAGCTTGAGCTTGATCTCGGTTGAGCTTGATCTCGACCCATTAATTTAACGAGCTCAATGAGGAATACAAGGTGACGTCGACGAGCTCAATGAGGAATACAATGTGACGCCGAATATAAAAAAAGTGATGTCGACAATTGGGAAGAACACTTCGACTTGGAACCAAACGAGCTAGCTCATGACCTAAACGAGTCGAGCTCAGTTCATTTATTTAACGAGCTCAATGAGGAATACAAGGTGACGTGCAAAAAAGTGATGTCGACAATTGGGAAGAACACTTCGACTTGGAACCAAACAATTGTCTTCAAGCTATCGAGATCGAGCTCAACCTGTCGAGATCAAGCTCAACCTGTCGAGATCAGGATTGACTTCGACAGCTTGAGGACCAACAGCTTGAGCTTGATCTCGGTTGAGCTTCATCTCGACAGGTTGATCTCGACAGCTATTCACATGATTTATTTCGACAGCTTGATTGTGATGGGTCTTGATGCTCCAATAGATAGTTTAGTCTTCAACCTGTCGAGATCAAGCTCAACAGCTTGAGGACCAACAGCTTGAGCTTGATCTCGACATTTTGAGCTTGATCTCGGTTGAGGTTGATCTCGACAGCTATTCACATGATTTATTTCGACATCTTGATTGTGATGGGTCTTGATGCTCCAATAGATTGTTTAGTCTTCAAGCTGTCGAGATCAAGCTCAAAATGTCAAGATCAAGCTCAACAACTTGAGGACCAACAACTTGAGCTTGATCTCGACAGGTTGAGCTTGATCTCGACAGCTATTCACATGATTTATTTCGACAGTTTGATTGTGATGGGTCTTGATGCTCCAATAGACTGTTGTCTTGGTCATCGAGATCGAGCTCAACCTGCCGAGATCAAGCTCAACCTGTCGAGATCAGGATTGACTTCGACAACTTGAGGACCAACAGCTTGAGTTTGATCTCGACAGGTTGAGTTTGATCTCGGTTGAGCTTGATCTCGACCCATTAATTTAACGAGCTCAATGAGGAATACAAGGTGACGTCGAATATAAAAAAAGTGATGTCGACAATTGGGAACAACACTTCGACTTGGAACCAAACGAATACAATGTGTTACTCACCCGTGCGTATGCACGGGTATGTTACTAGTAGTGTACATATCAGCTCTTTTAAGCTGATGTAACGTTTCTGGTCTACTATGATGTTACTTTGCTATTTTGCTCACTGCTATTTGGTCACTCGTCTATCACGCATTCACCCATCATGTGACACACACCCACTTCATGCAATTACTTTGCAAAAGCATCTCCCTTGTCAGTCGTGAATGTTTAAGTAGCCTTGCCACTAAACTAGGCATTCGTGGAGACATATAGATGACAATTTAAAAATATACATCAAAATATATATCCTTAATACGTAAATAAAAATTCTCATTCATGCAATCAGGATATGTAATATATATACTATATTGTGATGTACATTTATATTTTTAAAGATAATAGATTATATCTTTTTTACTTTAATACACGTGTGTGTATATATATATATATATATATTTCCCCCACGATGCATACTTTCTGGGTCTGATCCTGCTCTAGGATATACCCCTTTAAGTCACCCTCTATTCTTGAGGAGGTTGTATGCACGTTCACTCATGCGAACACTTACAATAAGAATGATGTTGATTAAACATTTTGAAAAACAAAATGATTTTCAAGTAAGCATTTTAATTATGCTTTACATTATTAATTCAAGAACATATAACACATATTACTTAGGGCAAGAAATGTATGTTATCAACCATATGTTAGAAACTTAAATTATGTTTAAAAAAAATATATTTTTTGAATATGTACCGAAAAACAATATATGTAAACATCAAGAGTTTGATTTAGGTATTGTCAAAAAAAGAGTTTGATTTAGGCTCGAATGAATATGAGATGAATGGATAAACATACACTCCCATATTTGAATTAAGTTAATCACAAAAAAATGAAAGAAATGTTGTGATGAACTGCATAACGTTAGTGTACATAACACTTAACCAAAATTATATATAAAAACACACATGCACACACTTTTTATATGTGTGCGAGAGTGGAAAAGGGGCTTGCTTGACCCCATGCCCACCCCATCTATCCTTCGTAAAAAAGGGTGAGGGGCGGTTTGAATTGGGAAAGCGGGTTGAATTCTCACCCCCACCCCATTTCGCAATGCGTTAGCGGGTTAGCCCGTCAACAACAAAGAAACAAAGAGAAACAAATAAAACATGTTGATAGATAGGCAAATTGGCGGGTTGACCTGCCAAAAATGTTTGAAAAAATAATAAAGTATTAAAACACATGTAGCAAATTCAAAAAGAAAGAAGAAAAATAACCTGGTGGGCCAACTCGACTTGTCCTTTTTTAATTAACGAGTTATGTGAGACGAGTCAAAACGTGTTGGGGTTCGAAACCCCAACCCGCCCAGCCAAAAAACGGGTTCTACGGGTTGACCAGACTGACCCAACTTGTTTTCCACCCCTGTGTGTGTTTTGAAAATGAGTATTGCTATTAAGTACACAACATTTTACACGAAAACCGCAAGAAAGGTAAAATAAAGAATCAATGGAGGACGGATAGCACAATGCAAAGACTAATGAGTAACGACAATTTAGGAGAACAGTCAAAAAAATTGTTACACTGTTTCATGAGATTTGTGCAAACCAATTTCGTAGACTAGCATGTTCCTTTAAAAATATGAAAGATATTCCCTCCGGAATGAAATATAAGAAAAAAAGTACATATATCTAGTCTAAATTTGGACTAGATACATGTACTTTTTTTTCTTATATTTCATTTCGGAGGGAGTACCAAACATGGTTATCATATATATTATTATATGATTAAGATAAACGGTTGCCATGCTCTCATTTAATACCCTTCATAAATAAGGTAATTTTATATGTGTTTGAAAATCAACATATGTTTCAGTGTACTTGAACGGAAAATCTATTCTCTACTTCCATCAGCGATATTCACGTTCACGTCCTATATATGCCCAAACCAAACACACTATTAATTGGTAAGTTAATACAATAATTTCATCTTTTTTAATTAGTATCAACTAAGAAAAATAGTCACTGCTTATTTCTTTAGCCTTAGTAAGTTTGACCAAAGCTTCGATATATTGTTTCCTTTAAAATTGTATTTGGAAGTATGTGATTATATGTGCTTGATGGTGCTTTTGCGTTAGGATTAGGTTAAGAATGAGTTTAGAGAAGAAATTGAATTATGGGGCGCACACTAAAGCTTGGAAAACTCCACATAAAAGCATTGACAATGCTAGAGCATGGAGAAAACCAATATCAAAGCATTGACAACACTAGAGGATGGAGAGGACCAACGTCAAAACGTTGCATGTGAGCCACAAGTGTCAGTTTCTGGGGTCACGTGACGGGTGAGGGTGTAGGCAAGGAGTTGTGTCTTAGGGGTTAAGGCACAACGCTAAAGCGTGGGTGCGGCCTGACGCTAAAACATTGCAACGCTAGAGCATGTTAACCGCTAGTGTTATGGTCAGAATAAACTTAAGTGAATTTTATTTTACTTTTCACTTAAGCATGAAAGTACCTTTTCTTCCTTGAGAACGGACACTAAACCAGAGACCATAACATCATTTTGATGTTCCGAGCTTGATATCTTTGAATTCGTATACCGTAACTCAAATCTGACTTCAAGTTCGACATCGTCTTAATCTCTACTTCAATCATGATCATTCGTTCTTTAAAACGATCGAGGTAAGATGAAGTTATGTCAACGTGTCATTTTGACCTCGATGTCGTTTTGATTCATTCTTCCTCATTCTTCATTTTAATCCTCATTTTGATGCGTTTTAGGTTTACTGGTGCAATGTATGTTCTATATGTGAGAACAATATAAATTTTGGAGCCGAAGATGTGGTAGTGTCGCATGTGGTAGATCTATTTACATACTAATTGGACGTGGAGACGTGTGTGTTGTGACCGTTTTGATGTGTTTATGACGTTCGAGGATCCTGATCAAGGTTGTATGATAGTTTGGAAGCTTGCGTGTAGATTCGGGCGGGGAGAGAGAACCACAATTGTTAGGAAGGTAAGAGTAAAGTAGAACATATTGCTATGCGTAGGGGAGCCAAAACCCTGCTAGAGGTTGAGTAATCGACAACACCTTACCCACATTGGCGATTGCTGTTGAGTAGTACCAATCTAGGGTTTAGACATTATAGGTTTATCACCAATAGGTTAATATATCAGTTGATCAAGATTGTATGGTTAATATGCATTGTGTTGATTGCTCTAATATGATAGATAGTATATTGGTTTGTGTTGTTGATAACATGTTACAGTATTATCGATATCTGCTGCCTAGTTGTCAGAGTACAATAACATGCTCTTTGTGATAACATGCCTACCTGTTGACTGTGTGTGATTGATAATATGCTTGCATGATACTATATCACTGAGATGGATGATGTTCAATATGATGACATGTTGAGATTGCTCGTGTGTTAGAAATAGGTGCAGGTCACTATTGATTGGGTGATGGTTGATATGAAATAGACCGACAATATGAGCTATAGTATTCAACTTGTTGAGTTTAGTTGAGATAAAACTTGTGGAACACTGCTTGGTGGGGAATGTTGATCCTTAAGTTGTTATGGATGTGAGGTTGAATTACTAAGTCCATATATGAGAGACGAATCCATGAGATTCATTGTAGATGCATTGTTGTGTTCACAGCCTTGTGGATTTGGGGTTACACAATGTCAGAGTATCTTAGTGTGAGGTATGAAATATGATAGTACATATGCTTGGTAGGCCTTGGGCATCAATTGGGTTTGGCAGATATCACAAGTGATCCATAGCTGGTTCCTATTGCGTCGTGGGCGTCTGATAAGTTTCAATAAAAAATAAATAACTGGCAATATTTTTTATTACTTATAAAATAAGAAAAATCAAGTAAACTCACCTATTGATAATAAAGAAATTTGGATGAATAAATACAAAAGATTGAATTTAGCTCAAGAAAAATAGTATTTTCTCTTCGCTTAAGAAGAGAAAACATTGAAGTAAATTTCACAATAACTTTTTTTTCAAATTTCCCCAAAATAAAATGAGAAAAAACCGATGATATCGGGTCTGTTAAGACCAGGTCTAAGTGGATCGAGATCTGGTTGACCCGAAGCACAAGCTAAATAAAATTATAGGATGATCATATATCAATACAAAGAAGGGTTAACTATGTTTTTAATCCCCATAAAATTCTCATTTTTTGGTTTTTGTCCCTAACAAATTTTTGTTTGAAGTTTGGTCTCCCAAATATTTTTTGTTTGTAACTTTAGTCCCTACCGTCAAATTTTTGTTGATTTGGAAAACAGAGCTCCAACTAGACCTTGCCATGTGGGTTTTTTAGTTTAACGTGGATGCCACGTGGCAAAAATAAATTTTTTTAATTCCTAATCTGTCTTATCTAATATTTTAACATAATCCTATGAAAACATTAATCACACATAAAATAGAAGGAAAAAAAAGTTCTTTCTCCTTCCCCTCTCACACACCCACCATTCAACTAAAATCCAGAAACATAAAACAACCCAAAAACGCTAACAACCCACCGCCACCCTTGACTTCAACTCCAACACCAAATCCCTATAAAACAACAATCCCCAGTAGCACCACCCATTACTCTCTTCTCCTTTCCACAGTCACAACTCAAACAAAAGCAACTACTACAATAACAACAACAATAACAACAATAAAAACGGATTCCCTCTCAATTCAACACCATACCCACCAAATCACCCTTCAAAGCAGCCATACCCTCCAACTCCAAGAACCTCCTCGAAATCCCCCTGGTTCGAGCTATGTACGCTATGAAGCACGATCTAAAATTAAAGCTGCATCGTGAGTGCGTCTGCATATCCGTACCGGATACATACCTGTACCCCGTTTTACGTGTAAAATCATTGCAAAAATATCGTATCCCCGCACCCGTACTCGTACCCGTACCCGGTACGTACCCGTATCCGTGCAACATAGTATGTACGAGATCTGCTGGCAGCCCTGGTTCGCTGCTCCATGTGCGAATACTGCTGCATGTTACCAACGAACTCATTTGGCGTCCTTCTCTACCATATTTGTTATCCCCCCACCACTAATCTCCTTTTCCCTGTGTTTGTGCGACACTTCCTCTTTTGAAAGCAAAAAAAGCACTGAGAAAGAAGATATAGTGAAGCAGATGATCAATGAGAAGATTTTTTTTTTTTTGTTTTTGCAGAGGATAAATGGAAGCCACTTTGAATCAACGAGCAGATTAAATTACAAAGAAAAAAGGATTTGGTAAAGTTAAAGGTAGAAAGAAAGGGAAATTGTTTGGGATTTTTGCTGGGTAGAAAGATTAAATTTGGTTTGCAGTTGTTGTTGCTGGGTTTGGTAGTGCCGTTGAATTTGGTATTAAGGGAAGACCATGAAAGGGTGGGGGCCAGTAGGAGGAAGCAGATGAGAGAGAAGGGCGATAATTGGGAATGAATTAGGGATTAGGGATTTGTTTTAAGTTTGATTTTTTTTTAATTTAACTATAATAAAATTATTTAAATGAGTAAAATATGTTTAACAATTAAAGAATAATAAAAATGGTGAGTTAGTTGCCACGCGTTTGCCACGTCAATTAAAATGCTCATGCAGTAGTTGACACATAGACGACCGTTTGCTGAATCACCAGAAATTTGACGGTGGGGACTAAAGTTGCAAACATAAAATATCTGGGGGACCAAACTTCGAAAAAAATTTGTAGGGACTAAAACAAAAAAAATAAATTTTATAGGGACTAAAAACATATTTAAACTAACAAAGAATAAAAATAGTTTAAGTATTTGGTAAATATATCATATACATTAGAACTTTTTTTTGTAAATGCTATGTTCTTTTACTCTATTTTATGATATTGATGAGAAAAAAATAATATTATATCACTTCACATATAAAATATGCTTTCATGTAAATAATAATATAAAATAATAAAAAAATAAAAAAATTATACATGAGACAGGTTGAGTAACTGGAAGAATAACCCGAACTTATCCCTAACCCAGTATTGGGTCATAAAATGAGACTCTATTTGTCCTTATTTTATTGTAGGATATGGAAAAACCCGAACCCAAATGGCTCGATTTGGGTTGAGTCACCAGGTTGGGTTGGGTTGTGCTTACCCCATGAAATGAACTTACGTTCAGAAATGATGGGGACTAAAAAACAAAAAACAAAAAATTAAAGTTATTATTTAGTATTTGGATACTTTTATAATGAAATGAAAAATAAAAAACATGTTCAATCTCATATCCCTAAATTAGATGGGAAAATTTGGCATTTATTAATAAATTGCAATTCATTTTACTGTGTTCCATTTCATTAGGGTGAACCTAAGGTATCTCTCAACCAAGAGTCAAGGATTAATCCCTCAAAGTATGAATATCCATTTAAGGAACTGACATCTCCTAACATATATTCTTCTATACACATTGAGCTAACCCTGATCATATGCTTAAGAGACTTTATTATGTGCCAAGTTCAAGCATTTAAACAATTGATTCTAGTATCATTTATATTTTATTCAACTTCATTATATATTTTCATCAATTCAAACATATCTTTAGGGTGTTTTAATGTCTATCATTGTATTTTTTGAAATGATAGCTCCCAAATAAAGTCATAAACATGTTTGGATAGAATTTGATATTGTTATAAATTTTTTATTTATAAAGAGGGTGGGAAATCATGAAAAAGAACTCCATTTTCATGGAAAAATAATATACCCCGGTAAGGAAAACGAATATTTTTTTTTATGAAGAACGGATTCTATAAACTAATAGTCAATTCTAGGGGAACAAGCTCCCCTTAAGTCATATTGTAACAATAAACCTAACAATGGCCAAGGACTATCTATAATTGACAAAGAATAAGAGCCAGAGTGACCTTTATGAGCTAAAAAATAAACACATTTATTAGCTGATCTAAAATATGCCTAACCTCTATGTACCAATCACACTTATGTAAGAAAGCTTGAATTTCATCAAGCAGAAATTGGAGGGCAGGACTTAAAGCATGCCCTCTATGAATAATGTCTACTACCATCCTCAAATCAGCCTCCACAATCACTTTTTTCAAAGACAAATCCCGAGCCAATCTCAAACATGATAGAACACCCCATATCTCAGACTATAATGCATTGCTAGAGGTCACTTTACAATAGAATCCCTTAACAAAGGATACTTGGATATCCCTTAAAAGTCTGCCACAAGCAGAAGTGCCTTTCCCTACAGCATGGGATCCATTCACATTCAATTTGAAGTAGCCTTCAGGAGGTTTAAACCAAGTTTCATTTGCCGACTTCTGTGTATATCTCTGGAAACCTTCGGCCTAACAATTTCATTATGTATAAAATATACATGATTGCAAACTGTTGACCACAAAGTATCTCTAATGGTAGACTGTTGTGAGAAAACAAGGGAGCTTCTATCTTTCCATAACGCCCAAACCATAACACCAAAAAGAAGAGGTCATTTCCAAGGTGTCAACCCTAAATCATTAGTAGTTAGATTCCTGTCCAACCAAACATCTTAGTCAAGACTAAATAACATACTCCAATGATTATGGTGAATGTGTTTGGACCAAAAAAATAAATATGAACATCATCAAAATCCCTCAGCATATGCATCACAGATTTTGATATTTGAGAATCAACAATATTAAATATTTTTTAAACCTATATCAAATATGAGAATGTTATATTTCGATGTTCACTTTCATAAAAGTGATTGGTTAAATAACATTAAATATATCCTATTAAATAATTTTAATTACTTAAAAATAAATATTTATTTAATAAATATTTTACAATACCTTAAAGATATTCGTTAACATTTTCTATGATGTTATATGCATTAATCACAATTATTTGTCATTATATTAGTAAACATGCTAAAAAATGGAATTTTTGTTGACATTAAACAATGTTAAAAATTAGCCAAATTTTACATAATATGATGTGCATTCTGTATAGTTGTAATATACTGTAATACTCAAGAGATTTGATTTAGATTACGAGGATGATATAAAATATAGAAGGAATATCATACCTGCAACAGAACGAAAAGAACAGACATAGAAAGTTAAAGATTGAACTTGGAAGCAAGGAAGCATAAGTTGACTAACTTATATAAATGAAATTATCAATATTTTAGTCATTAAGAATCCTTGATTAACGCAAGATCTCAACCAGTTGGGGATTGTCTTATCCATTTTATTTTATTTTATTATATTAGTATAAACTGTGTGTTCTTCAAAACTTCAAATTTTTAACGTTGATAAAATAATAAACGCCTGCCACTACAAAATAAATATATAAGACAACAAAAGCACATTTGACCCGTGACTTATCCTTCTTATCGGCCAGTGCTCGTTAGCTACTTTTGGGCACGTGATTGATGCCCGTGACCTTTCTGTGAATTACCCCTATAGGATTTTGGCGCCGACGTTCCCATCAGCAAGTAGTTAGTGAGTGTCAAAGGCACGCACACAACACAAGGGCAGGGAATGCTGCCATTCACTAACTGTTCAGCAGTTTGACGACTTCAGCTTGTTTCTTTTTATTCCGGTTCTCACCTATTCCCAAGAATTATGGCTACAATTTTTTATCCTTAATTTATTTTTGAGGTAAAAGTCAGTCTCATAATTTTTAAAAGTATCAATTTAGTCTTTTAATTTAACTCTATTAACACAAATAAGTCATTTCCGTCCAATTCTATTAAAAGTGTCATACGTGGCTCAATTAAATGTCTTACATGGAGCTGATTCGGAAATTTGATGACTTTTTTAGTCATATATATAATTAAAATCAGAACTAGTTAATTAATAATAAATTTATTAAAACCAAATTAAACATAAACAAATTAACATCATCAAAATGGAATCCCTAATTCTATCTCAAATTTCGGGTGCAGTTCTTATTCTTCTTCTTCTTTTGTTTTGGAATAGGGAAAGTGGGGGAAAAAGAGGAGAGGTAGATTGGAGGTAATGGTGAAAATGGGAATAGGGTTTCACAATGGTGTGGGTGTTGTTGTGGTTGAATGTGGATATCAAGCTTGGGTGATAGTGATTTGTGGTGAATGGAGTTATGGTCATGTCATTTTAATGGAATTACAGAGAAGCATAGAAAGGAAGAGAGGATTATAAATCTGAATGTGAGTGTAATTTCAGTATATTTAAGTCACAGAATGAGTGACTTATATACAAGAGAAGGAAGTGGTTATTGTAACCGGATTACAGGCTAAACCAATGGCAAAGAAATAACTGTAGGTAATACATCATATGTTTAATTTTTCCTCTTATACTCCCCCCTCAAGCTCAAGGTGGAGAACCAAATGAGAGCACTTTGAGCTTGTCCTTCAATGCAGCAAACTGATTATGATCCAAAGGTTTGGTCATGATATCAGCAACTTGATCAATTCCTGCAACATGCTGGACCAGCAGAGTTTTATTTAAAACATGCTCTCGAACAAAATGTAAATCTAGCTCAATGTGCTTAGTTCGAGAGTGAAGGATTGGATTGTGAGAAAGTAATACAGCACTAAGGTTATCACACAATATAGTTGGAGTAAGATGTGCAATCCAAAGCTCAAACAACAGGGACTGTATCCACAGAACTTCAGTGGCAGCTAAGGCAATGCTCCTATATTCAGCCTCAGCACTTGAACGAGCAACAAGAACCTGTTTCTTAGAGGTCCAAGATATCAGATTTGGGCCTAGAAAATTGCAGAAACCAAAAGTGGAACGACGATCATCAGGATCGCTAGCCTAATTCGAATCACAGAAAGCTCTTAGTGACAGTTTTGCAGACAGATTTGCTGGATGCAGGACAATACCGTGGTGTGCAGTACCTTTTAAATACCTGAGGATCCTCTTAACAGCCTTCCAATGACTCTCCAAAGGATGTGACATAAACTAATAAACCTTGTTGACACTATATGCAATCTCAAGACGACGAGTGAGAGTTACATATTAGAGAGCCCCCACAATAGACCTACAGGTGCTTGAGTCTTGCATAGAATCAGAACCATGCCTGCTTAATTTTACAGAACTGACCATGGGAGTAGAAATACCATTAGCATCAAGCATATTGGCTTTGTGAAGTAAATCCCGAATGTACTTGGCTTGACTAAGTATCATGGAACTATTGGGCAATCTTTTGACTTCAAGACCCAAGAAGTAACCAACATCACCAAGTTCTTTGAGTGCAAAGGTAGCATTAAGTTTGTCAATTAACTCAGAAATAAGGGCTGAGGAAGTGCTAGTGATGAGAATATCATCAACATAGATAAGCACATAAACACACATACTTCCCTTGGAAAAGATAAACAAAGAAGAGTCACACCTGCTAGCTGAAAACCTGAATGAGATTAAGGTGGAGGTTAACATCTCATACCAGGCCCTAGGTGCCTGTTTGAGGTCATAGAGTGCTTTCTTGAGCTTGCACACCAAGCTTTTAACCCCACATTCAAAACCGGGTGGTTGTGACATATTTACTTCCTCTGTGAGCAAACCATTCAAAAATGCATTGTTGACGTCAATTTGCTTGATAGGCCAGTTGAAAGATAGTGCCAAGGTAAGAATGATCCGAATGGTTACAGGCTTGACTACGGGAGAGAAAGTTTCCTTAAAGTCAAAGCCAGCTTGTTGATGAAAGCCTTTAGCTACCAAGCATGCTTTATATTTATTTATGGAGCCATCAACATTCTCCTTAACCCGAAAAACCCACTTGCCAACAATAGGCTTTCTATGAGAGGGTAAGGGAACAAGAGACCAGGTGTCATTAGCTATGAAAGCTTGAAATTCTGTTTGCATAGCAGTAAGCCAGTTTGGTTCAGCCAAGGTCTGTTTAACACTCCTCGGTTCAGTAACAACAACAAACACCCGAGACTTTAAATGCCCTGTCTTAGATCTAGTGACCATAGGGTGGCAATTAGTGGCAACAATAGGAGGTGCAGGGGGTGGAAGCTGAACTGCAGAATCTGGTTGCACAGAGGCAATAGCAGGAGAAACAGATTTATTGTTGGAACTAGGAGAAGGAGAATTATCACAAGATTGAGAAGAATTATCACAGAACTGAGAAGAAGAGCCAGGGGAAAGAATTGGAGATAAGGGAGGAACATGAGGTATGGAAACTGAAACAGGAGAGATGGAAGAAGGTAAAGAGACTGAGGAAGAAAACATAATGGGATAAGGAAACCTTGACTCATTAAACAAGACATCTTTTGAAATGTAAACTCTACCACTAGGTGAAAGATATTTATGACCTTTGTGTTGAAGAGATGGTTCCAAATATACACACTCTTGAGACCTAAACTCTAATTTATGCTTATTAAAAGGTCTTAAATGAGGAAAGCAAGCACATCCAAAGATTCTCAATGAGGAGTAATCTGGCAGAATTTTATATAAAGTATAAAATGGAGAGGAATATGATGGATGGGCTAAGGTAGGAAACCTATTAATGAGAAACACAGCCATTGTAAAGCTATGGTCCAAAAAATGCATAGGAAGAGCTGCATGTGCAAGCATAGAGAGTCTCATTTCAACAATTTGTCGGTGTTTACGCTCAACCGTACCATTTTGATGTGAAGTGTGTAGACAAGTTAAACGATGAATGATACCAAGATCACCAAGCAACTTGGTAAAAGGACGGTATTCCCCACCCCAATTGGACATGACACTCTTTATGATAGTGGAAAATTGAGTTTTCACCAATTGAAAGAATTGTTTAAAAGCATGAATTGTATCAGACTTGTGTTTAAGGAAATAGAGCCAAGTAAACTTGGTATAAGCATCAATAAAGGTAACATAATATGAATAACCTGACTGAGAAAGCATAGGTAGGGGTAGGCCCCCATAAATTGGTATGGATAAGTTTAAAAGGTGATGAATGCAATATATGGGTCGGGGGAGCATATAACCTATGTGATTTGCCAAGACAACAAGAATTGCAAAAATCCAAAGTACTTTTATTATTAGGCAGCTGAACATTACAGAGTTTGAGAACTGTTTTAACAGCATTGACATTGGCATGACTAAGCCTATAATGCCAAACATCTAAGAGACTATTACAATTATTCAAAGAAGTAGAAGACGCTGCAGAATGTAGTGCTGCTGCAAGCTGCAAGACAGATTTGCAAGAACCAGAAGAAATGGCATTTTCGAGGAGATGAAGATGCTTGAAACTATATAGACCATCAACACCAAGGGAACCTTCTAATAGAACTTGCTTAGAATCCTAACATTTGACAAAACAAGAGTTAGAATGAAACTCAAAAAAGACATTATTATCATGGCAAAACTTGGAAACCGACATGAGATTCTTAGTGATACTAGGAACAAGTAATAGGTTAGATAAATCAAGAGAAACAGAAAGCTTCGAAGGAGAAGAAAAACTAGAAGAGCCAACTGATGAAATGGTCAAACCTTGACCATTGCCTATGGTCACATTGTTAGATCCAGTGTAAGGCGCCTGTGATATAAAGTTTCTTGGATCTGGAGTGATGTGATGAGAAGCTCTTGAATCAGGATACCACACTTCTGCTACAAAATGCTGAGGAACACTGAATTGTTGAGTGCTAGCAATAGGTCCAGGCTGCTGTGTAGCAATTTGAGCAGTAGGTGGTACATGTGGAGCAATGTACTGGTTCTGAAATGGTGCATAGGTGAAGGCATTGGTTAGAGAAGCAAAGTTCTGGTCATATTTGTGCCAGCACTTGGCAGCATCATGACCAACTTTGTGACACAATTGACAAGTAGGTCTGTTATTATAGGCACCACGGCCACAGCCCCTGCCTCTGCCAAACCTGCCTCGGCCTCTTCCTCTAGCAGAAGGAAAATGAGATTCACCACTGAAATTGGATGAAACTTGAGATTTGGCAGGTACTGAGTTAGTCACAACAACATTAACATTGGCCACATTAGCCGAAGCAGTTGATGAATTAAGATCTTGCTTATATTTTTCAAGCTGTGCTTCTTGAACAAGAAGCAGAGCTTCAACATCATTCGGTGATGGAGTATCAGTGTGGTCATAAATCATCATAATAAACGCATTATATTCCTCTAGAAGGCCATCTAACATAGTATCCAACTGATCCTGTTCAGAAATTGTCGATCCAGCAGCAAGCAAAGAATCGCAGATAGATTTGATTTTAAAGAGAAATTCAGACATAAACTTTGTGCATTTCTTTGTGTTTTTCAATTCTGATTTTAATTGACAAACCCTAGCCTTCAAGTGTGAGAAGAAATAACTGTGAAGTTTGTCCTAAACCTATAACGAGTGCTTGCATCCAAGCACACGAGGCAGCATGGACTCAGAGATAGTTGAGATTGCCAGGTGAACACAAATTGATCCTGCATGAGCCATCACAGATAAGCATCAGACTCGATTCCAAGCTCACGATCGTTATTCGAATCGAACTGCGGCGGAATTACAGGATTTGCAGCAATACGATGGAATTTGTGCGCCGTAAGAACGCCTTCAACCTGTTGGAGCCAGAACTGAAAGTTCTTTTCATTTAATTTGAGTGAGATCTTGTGATTGAATGATTTCGAGAATGAATTGCTCGAATCATCATTCTGAGAAAGTTCATCGAACGGATTGCAACTCCGTTAAGAAGACATGGTGGAACGATAATTTGGAGAAAGTGCCATGAACAAAGCAGAGAAAAAAAAGAGAAGAAGAAGCAATTCACAGACCAGGTCGAAAATATGCTCTAGACGATAATGAAATTACAGAGAAGCATAGAAAAGAAAAGAGAATTGTAAATCTGAATGTGAGTGTAATTTCATTATATTCAAGTCACAGAATGAGTGACTTATATACAAGAGAAGGAAGCGGTTATTGTAACCGGATTACAGGCTAAACTAGTGGCAAAGAAATAACTGCGGGTAATACATCACATGTTTAATTCTTCCTCTTATATGTTTGGATGCTAAGGGGATCTTGATTCTCCTTCTTATTTTGCAAGTGATGGTATTGAAACTATGGAGAGGGAAGATGGTATTGAGAGTAAATGACGAAGATGGAAGAGGAATGTAAATGGATGGGTGAGCGGCGTGAGATCTGTAGTGAGATAAGGAGATGGAATGATGGCATTGGTATTGAGTTGCTTTCCCTTTTTTTGCCTTGTATCCCCCTTCTCTATTGTGTGTTGCTCCTTGTTCAACTTTCAAGGGATGGTCGGATGAGGACAGCAGGAAGGGTGGTGGTGGGGAGAGGGAGCATTCATGGAGAAGTAGGAAAGGTAGAGAAAGAGAAGATAGAGAAAAGGGATTTTAGTCTAGCTTTAAAATATAATATGTGTATCCACATCAGATAGTATGTTTTGCCACATATGTGCCACATTGGCCAAAGTTAACATATGTTAGTGTCCTAGTGACGGAAAGGACTAACTCGAGTTAAGTTTGTTCAATTAAAGGATCAAATTGAAACTTTTAAAAGTTATGGGACCAACTTGCACTAGTACTTCATAAATAAGTTAAGGGACCAAAAAGATATTTTAACCTATAATTATGTATTTTATTTTCCTTCCAGCATAATTAGATTCCTTAATTTTTAGTTCATGTTCTCATCCCTTCATTTAAAAAAGTTGACGTGGATTACGAAAGTTTACATCATCAATACCATGTAGGATCATTATGCCACGTGGCAATGCCATGTGGGATGTTGACGTGGCTGACATGTCACATGGCACTGACTTTCCACGTCAGCACTGCCACGTGGCAAATTAGTGCCAAGTCAGTATCCAATGGGTGAATGACATACGGCAGGGCAAAAAAAGCAAAACATATTTTATTTGTAGGGACGAAAAGCCAAAAATAATACATTTATAGGGACGAAAAGAAAAAAAAAATCATATTTACAGGAAATAAAATCGAAAAGCAAAACAAAAACTTTATTTTCAATTTTGAACTTCAACCATTGTATAAGTAGGTATATCATTACTCTAAAATATGGATTTTGTGTCTATCTTCTTCTCTTTTTTGCTTCTAAAACTTGTCCTTGAAGTTGGTTTTTTTTTATCTTTATTGTTGTTGTTCTTTATAGAGTCACCGACTTTTTTGGCCTTCCTCCTCAAGAAGCGTTCCAACGATTGATCCACCATATTTGATGCACCCAAAAGAGAGAAAAATAGTCAGCCATAATGCTAACAAAATACTAAATAAAGATATGAAATAATGTGCAAAGCACCTATAAAGCTAAGAGCAACGATCAGGGGGACTATTTATCAGGTCCCTACAAATAAAATATCAAATCTTGCTCACAATTGAGCTCATAAGAGAATGTAACAATTCATAATTCGCAGTAGAAAACTGACTTTCCAGAACCAACAAGTATTTTGTATCAAGGGTGTAATGATCTTTGTGCTAGTGCATACAAGATCCAACAATCAGCGAATCGTACCAAAAGGGAACAACACTTGGCACTGCCTATATTCGGTAAAATTCCTTCCTAAAAGGAATTTGTTTCCTCTTATACGAGTCTGTATATGTGTATAGAAAGTGGCAACTGTCACGGGCTCGCAGTAAGACCCGCCTATTACCCCTTTCGTTCTGGGGCCGGGTCACTTGAAAACAGTGGACAAAATAAAGGAATATAATGAGGTGTCCTAACCCATCACAAAGGATTTGGAAGGTATGCAAATAAGCCCAACCACTAGGATGAAGTTGAGAAGGGGTCTTCATCATCATCGGAGTAACCACTTACAACAACCAACAACATTGTGTAGGGTAAATCCCTTATCCTAGCATGAACAATTGCCAAACCTTCTCCCAAATGGGTTTTATTTTTATTACCAAACCTTCTCACAACTAGTTAGTGACTCTAAAATAATAGATTTTGTGTCTATCATCCCTATATCTGCATTTTGGAAAAGGAAAAAAAAAGTACCAGACCCATTACGTTTCCAAAATGCGGGTATGACGACGAGTACTACAGTTAGGGACGAACATATGTGAGCTACACATTTGGAACTCTCTTCTTCTCTCCACAACGGTTAGGCATCATTAAATTAAAACGCATACTTCTGTATGTATTAATATGATTAAAAGGGTATTTTTGGGAATGTGTGCATTACATGATGTGAGACATATGATTAGGAGGTGTTGGATGCATGGATATGATATTGCATTAGCAATCACTCCATTCTTGGCAGGAATGTGTGTTGAGAGGATCCCTAACGGGAAAGGGGGATACCTTGCTTAGCAGGTTAGATCCACTCCATTCCCTATCGGAAAAAGGGGGAAACAGACGTCCCTAACGAAAAAAGGGGAGGAAGATTCCTATCAGGAAAAGGGAATACCTCGTGGACTAGGCTAGTATCGCCTCGTGCTCTGTCAGAAAATGGAGACGGAAGTCCCTAATGGGAAAGGGGGACGGCAACCCTAACCGAAAGGGGGTTTCGCCAATAAGTATTCCTAACGGAAACAGGGAGTACAATGACAATAGTAAAGAAAAGATGCCATGATGCACAATACATTGAGAGACATGGGGTAAGTGGAAAAGGGTAGTTAGATCTTATCTGTTATATATGTGATTATCTATTTGATTGTCTAATACTCATTCTACTTATGCATTTTCTGCTTTTTGATGGATGTGTTGTTCTTATCTCCCTGTGTTTGTATGTTTGTCTGTATATGTATTATCTCTGTATTAGACTGTCTTGATGAAGATGCAGCAGCAGCCCAATCTAAGGGAGCAGTTCCTGGTGATACTGTCAATGACGAGGCGTGCTCCGAGGATCAGTGTTTCGGAGAGTTTTGAGTTACAGTGAGCTGGATCCCAAAGTGGGAACTCTCAGCATCCACCTCGCTGATGGTCTTCAGTCTTTTTGGCCAGGAGTCTTTTTGTTGATGTTTGTTTATATTGATATGTTTTAGATGAGGTGCAGCTTAGCCTCATAGGTTATTATAATTTGGATGACTGTATCATACTATTACACTACGCTTATTTTTGCACTCTGATGATCTAGGCCATACTGATGAGGCCATCTTTTGAGAAAACCTATATATATATATATATATTATTTTTTTTTTGTTTTTTTGAGACACGTAGTTTACTTCATCGTAACGCGTCGTAGTCTTATTCCTGTTTTGATTTTAATTCCTTCGTATTTTTATCCACGCTAATTACGCGAGTTAGACTAATTATTAGAATAAAGCATGAATAGGACTGCGGGGTGTTACATTTGTGGTATTAGAACAGTTCAGCCCTAACCGGACTGTGAGGTAATTTAGGATGTTCATTCTGGCGGAGTCTAGTCGTATTGCCACCAAATATGACTATTTTTAGAAGTTGGGTAGAGTGTTCGTGTTATCTTTATTGCCTTAAATAAAGGTGATAAGTTTGAAATTCATAAGATATATGGCATATATTTCTATGGTTCTTTATATCTTATGAACCTCAAGCTAATGATTTCTTTTTCCAGGACTTCATGGCTAGTCACGGTAGATCTACACGTGAGAGAGTAAATGAAGCAAGGAATGGAGAAGCCTCTCATATTGGGGGAGGTAATGGTTCAGATGAGACACTGCATTCAGCTAGGGAGTTGGCCACTGCTATGCTTCAGCAGGCACAACAGAATGCTCAGTTTTTCTAGGCTGCTCAGACTAGGAGGGAAGAAAGGAATGATGACAGTGGTATGACTACTTTTCTGAAGGCAAACCCTCCACAGTTTGACGGGGAGTTTAACCCCGAAGGAGCTGAGAAATGCATTCAGGAGATTGAGAAAATCTTTGTGGCCATGAACACCCGTGAGGAGAGAAAGGTATCTTTTGCTTCCTTTATGTTGATTAGGAATGCAGAGTCTTGGTGGAGGGGTAAGAAGAGATTGTTGGAGGAACAGGGACATGAAGTGAATTAGGAGTCATTCAAAGAGAGTTTTCTGGAAAAATTATTTCCAAGGCTGAACCGTAAGGAGAAGGAGAGAGAGTTTGAGAGTCTGAAGCAGGGAAACATGACTATTGGTGATTATGCTACTCGATTTGAGGCGTTACTGAAGTATTCGGAGTTCTACCGCTTACACCCTAGTGAGCAGTGGATGTGTCAGAGATTTCAAGATGGACTAAAGTATAAGATACGTCGGACTGTGGTACCTTTGAAGTTGACAAGGTTTCCAGATCCTGTAAAGCAGTGTATGGAGCTGGAGAGTATGGATAGGGAGAGAGATCAGCAGAGGAGTGATGGCCCTATTAGGAGTGGTGGTGGCACGAGAGGAGGTGCACACAGAAGTGGAGGTAGGCATGGTGGATGACGTTCTCAACAGGGTAGAGCTGGACCCTATAATAGGCCGGTACAACCTAATACTACTGCAGGTGGAGGAGCTATGGTGAGAGCTCAGGGATGCTTTAGGTGTGGAGGTCCACATATGATGAAGGATTGTACAGTACCAGCTAGTGGAATGGATTCGAAGCAATGTTATCAGTGTGGCCGGATAGGTCACTTGGCGAGGGATTGTTGGGGCGGACAGAGAGTTGCAGACAGACCTACTACAGGAGGACGTGGAGGAAGAGGAAATGGGAGTGGTGCAGGACGTGGTAATACAGGACGTGGTGGTGCAAGATGACGACGAGGAGGAGCTAGCGTAGGCAGACCCCAGACTTCAGGGAGAGTGTTTACTGTGAGGGGAGCTGAGTCCTCTCAATCTCCAGATCTGATACAAGGTATGTGCTTAGTCTCTGGTAAACTCACATCTATATTGTTGGACTCTGGGGCTACTCATTCTTTCATTTCACTTGCATATGTGGATCATTTAAAATTGCTTGTGTCTTCTTTGCCATGTAAACTGGTAGTTTCTACTCCTACTAGTGATTCCTTGACTACTACTTCTATTTGCCTTAAATGCCCTATTACCATAGAGAATAGGAATTTCCTAGTAGACCTTGTTTGTTTTACCTATGCAAGATTTAGATGTTATCCTAGGAATAGACTGGCTAGCTGCAAACCATGTTTTACTAGATTGTTCCCGTAAGGCCCTTACCTTTCCTGAATAACCTAGTATGGTATCTGCCAATGATAGTAAATTAACCACTAGCGGTGACTCTCAAAAGTATATAATGTTATGTTCAATGGAAGCTAAGGATACTCCTAGCATTGACTCTTTGCCGATAGTGAGAGAATTTCCAGAAGTGTTTCCAAATGATGTTCCAGGATTACCCCCAGAAAGAGAGATATAATTTGCGATAGATTTTACCCCTGGTATTGGACCTATATCCATAGCTCCCTATAGAACATCCCCAGCTGAATTAGAAGAGTTGAAATTCCAATTGGATGACCTAATCAAGAAAGGATTCATTAGACCCAGTGTTTCGCCGTGGGGAGCACCAGTGTTATTTGTAAAGAAGAAGGATGAATCTGCAAGGATGTGTATTGATTATAGACAACTTAATCGAGTCACGATTAAGAACAAGTACCCTTTTCCTAGAATAGATGATTTGATGGACCAAGTGAAAAGGGCGACGATATTTTCGAAAATTGATCAGAGATCTGGTTATCATCAGATTAGGGTCAAGAAATAAGATATTCCTAAAACTGCCTTCAGATCTAGATATGGACATTATGAGTATTTAGTTATGCCATTTGGTGTGACTAATGCTCCGACAGTATTCATGGATTCTAAGAATCAGATCTTTAGACCGTTCTTAGATAAATTTGTAATCATCTTCATTAATGATATATTGATTTATTCGCTTACGGAGGAAGAGCATGTGGAGCATTTGAGGACCGTACTTTGGATTTTGAAGGACAGGCAGCTTTATGCTAAACTGTCAAAGTATGAGTTCTGGTTAGAAGAAGTGCAATTCCTTGGGCACGTGATCAATAGGGATGAAATTGTTGTAGATCCCTCGAAGGTGGAGGCTGTGACTAAATGGGAAAGGCCCAAGTTGGTAAGTGAGATTAGAAGTTTTCTCTATAAAAGATTCATAGAAGGATTCTCGAAGATAGCCTTACCTATGACCCTGTTGACAAGGAAGGAAAACCCTTTTGTGTGGTCTGACAAGTGTGAAGAAAGTTTTCAAGAACTGAAGAGGCAGTTGACCACATCACCTGTTTTAGTTTTACCTGATCCCTTAGGAGAATTTGAAGTGTACTGTGATGCATCTTATCAAGGGTTGGGTTGTGTACTGATGCAAGGAGGGAGAGTAGTGGCGTATGCATCAAGACAACTAAGGATTCATGAGCGAAATTACCTACCCATGACCTTGAACTTGTAGCCATAGTTTTTGCATTGACGATTTGGAGGCATTACCTTTAAGGCGCCAAGTTTACGGTATTCAGTGACCATAAGAGCCTGAAATACCTGTTTGATCAGAAGGAGTTGAATATGAGACAACGGCGGTGGATGGAGTTTATTAAGGATTATGAGTTCGAGCTGCAATACCATCACAAAGGATTTGGAAGGTATGCAAATAAGCCCAACCACTAGGATGAAGTTGAGAAGGGGTCTTCATCATCATCGGAGTAACCACTTACAACAACCAATAACATTGTGTAGGGTAAATCCCTTATCCTAGCATGAACAATTGTCAAACCTTCTCCCAAATGGGTTTTGTTTTTATTACCAAACCTTCTCACAACTAGTTAGTGACTCTAAAATAATAGATTTTGTGTCTATCATCCCTATACCTGCATTTTGGAAAAGGAAAAAAAAAGTACCAGACCCATTACGTTTCCAAAATGCGGTATGAGGACGAGTACTATAGTCAGGGACAAACATATGTGAGCTACACATTTGGAACTCTCTTCTTCTCTCCACAATGGTTTGAGTATAGGCATCATTAAATTAAAACGCATACTTCTGTATGTATTAATATGATTAAAAGGGTATTTTTGGGAATGTGTGCATTACATGATGTGAGGCATATGATTAGGAGGTGTTGGATGCATGGATATGATATTGCATTAGCAACCACTCCATTCTTGCCGGGAATGTGTGTGGAGAGGATCCCTAACGGGAAAGGGGGATACCTCGCTTAGCAGGTTAGATCCACTCCATTCCCTATCAGAAAAAGGGGGAAACTGACGTCCCTAACGAAAAAGGGGGAGGAGGATTCCTATCGGGAAAGGGGAATACCTCGTGGACTAGGCTAGTGTCACCTCATGCTCTGTCGAAAAAAGGAGACGGAAGTCCCTAATGGGAAAGGGGACAACAACCCTAACGGAAAGGGGGTTTCGCCAATAAGTATTCCTAACGGAAACGGGGAGTACAGTGACAATAGTAAAGAAAAGATGCCATGGTGCACATTACATTGAGAGACATGGAGTAAGTGGAAGAGGGTAGTTAGATCTTATCTGTTGTATATGTGATTATCTGTTTAATTGTGTAACACTCATTCTACTTTTGTATTTCTCGCTTTTTGATGGATGTGTTATTCTTATCTCCCTGTGTTTGTATGTTTGTTTGTATATGTATTATCTCTGTATTAGACTGTCTTGATGAAGATGCAGCAGCAGCCCTATCTGAGGGATCAGTTTCTGGTGATACTGTTAATGACGAGGCATGCCCCGAGGATCAGTGTTTGGGAGAGTTTTGAGTTATAGTGAGTTGGATCCCAGAGTGGGAACTCTCAACATCCACCTCACTGATGGTTTTCAGTCTTTTTGGCCAGGAGTCTTTTCGTTGATGTTTGTTTATATTGATATGTTTTAGATGAGGCACAACTTAGCCTCATAGGTTGCTATATTTTGGATGACTGTATCGTACTGATGAGGCCATCTTTTGAGAATATATATATATATATATTGAGACACGTAGTTCACTTCACCGTAGCGCGTCGTAGTGTTATTTGTGTTTTGATTTTAATTCATTCGTATTTTTATCCATGCTAATTACGCGAGTTAGGCTAATTATTAGAATAAAGAATGAATAGGACTACAGGGTGTTACAGTAGGGGCCCTAATCATCGCCTATATGTGAACACGAGGAAAATCAATCCCCAAATGAAATGTTCTAAAATTGGTTGCTCAAAACATGAGGGTGGTTAGTGAAAATTCACTTGGTAAAATTTTAACATTTAAATGTAAAAGTATAATGATAAAAGCAATTATTTCAAACTTCTCTGAACTCTTCAAGGGGTCAGGCCCCTGGATGCATATATATAGCTCCGCCCATGCCTAGACCTTATCTATTTGTTATCGATGAACTATGATAAAAGGTTTACTCATAAGATTTGTAGTGAAGAGAGGTTTTGTGAGAAGAGTTGACAATAAAGATAAAAAAAAGCAGCTTGAGAACAAGCTTTGAGGGGAAAAAAGAGAAGGAAATAGACACAAAATCCCTAATTTTTGAGTGATGATATACTTGCATATGCAATGGTTGAAGTTGAAAATTAAAAATAATTTTTTTTCTTCTTTTCGATTTTAGTCCTTGTAAATATGATATTTTTTATTTTTTCCCCTATAAATATATTAGCTTTTGTTTTTCGTCTGTGTAAATAAAATATGTTTTGCTTTTCGTCCCTGTTACATGGAATTCACCCATTGGATGATGATGTGGCATTGGCTTGCCACGAGCATCACTGAAGTGACAAAATCTGTGCCAAGTGGCAGTGTTGATGTGGCAAGTCAGTTTCATGTGGCACCAACATCTCACGTGGCATAATTATCCTACATGGCAGTGATAACGTGCACTTACGTCAGTTACGTCAGCTTTTTTGAATGGAGAAATGATGGTAGGGACCAAAAATTAAAAAATTTGACTTTGCAGGTAGGAAATAAAAAAAGTCATAAGGACTAAAACCTAAAATGCTTATATTTAGGGGAACAAACATTTATTTAAGCCTTTTTTTATATGGAGACATTGTCGTAAAATCATAAACCTTGTTAATTTTATAATATATAAATGAATATTAGAAGTTAATACATGGCAGATCAAAACTTATTTGAACCATACTATACACACACATATTGAATATGAACACAAGAAAAGTGGTTGAATTGTGTTGACAACTTTTTGAAAACTTATGACTAAAACCAAGTTCTTTTCAAAAACTTTTTAACACCAGATGCAGGAAAAATACCGGACGCTGAAAGATAGTTTGTGAAAACTTGTTTTTCTCGTAAAGCAAAAAATGATTAAAAAAATAGAGAGAAGTGGATAAAGAGATTTGTACTAATTCACCATCAACTGGTAGCTACGTTTAGACCCATCTTTCTTGAATGATTTTTCACTATAATCACACTAATTTCAAAAGCATTTAAGAGTATTCTACTGTCACAAACTTGATAATACTCTTAACTTCTCAAAACGACTCAGTACGTTCGAGCCTTTGAGGAATCTGCCTATTACAAGGATGTACAAGTTTTACAAGAATGATTTGAGTATAAAGAAGTAACTCTCAACACGAGAGGATAAAAATTTTAAGCACAAACTAAATAACTTTCTAAAAGAAAAAATAAGACGTTGAAAGCTTTGTTCACTGTCTGGTTCGCAGAGTGCTTGACACAAAATCTTAGGTTGCTCACTTAAATTGTGATTCCGTAACCCTCTTCAATGGTAGGGTTGGAGTATTTATAGGCAGCTTTAATGTTACCATTGTAAGGTAAATCAGCTCCAATAATTGATTGAGATAATTGAGGAAAAATATCAACAATTCCCTTTTCATGGGAATATTCGAATAGTATACCTTTATTACCAATTGTACTATTTTCTTTTCCAATCATTTGCAGCCTGGAACAATTTGAAAAGTGTACGATCCTTGTCCTTCAGCTAAAGACATCATCTTTAATTCCTCATACTATTAAATTGAGCGCAAAAGAATATTTGAATTTATTGCAAAGATCTGCTGAGACAGAGAGCAGAAAACCAAACGTGATTTGCACGTGCTTCACTTAATGAACCGGATGCTCGCTAAGTTGTACCTGATGCTAACTGGCGTTGAGTCCGTTCCACGTGTCACATTCTCTGAAAACCGGACGCTCGCTTGCAATCATATACCAGATGCAGGTATAACTGGATGCAAACAACATTCAGCATACTAGTCTTCTTGTAAACTTCTTCTTCTTGCTTGAGTGATATATCTAATATATGTACATATTAAGTCCTACACACTTCAAATAGATACTTTGTTATCGTCAAAATCATTGAGATTCTAAACTTGTCAATCGTTTAGGTTCCAACACATATAACAAAACTTAAGTGAGTAGTTTTGATTTGGAAAACAAACCTGTATAAACCTCTGTTTTCTTTATTTTCCCTATCTCTTTATACACTTTCATATATTTTTTGTCTGCTAATAAGAGGATTGTCTTGCGTTTAACGTTTTATACATAATTGTGTTATGTCTAATAAGAGTCTGGCGAAGTAAAACTTAACATATGTTTTTAGCATTCAACGGTTTAATATTGCATACTTCCATAAGACAGTGTTTTAGAAAACCCAAAAAGCTTTTAAAATATAATTCAACCCCTTCTTGTGTTTTCCTGTATTTCAATTGGCATTAGAGTTCAGTCTCTAGTTTAGTCATAGAAAATATCTGAGTCAAATCAAAACAAGAAATGAATCTACCAGAAGGAAGTAACATTGGAGGGCCACCTTTTTTCAACGACGCTGACTATGAGTGCTAGAAAAACAAGATGCAAGCCTTCATCGAAGGAAATCAGTATGAACTATGGGAAATCACTGAAACTAGCTACATCGTTCCTATTTCCCCAACAGCTATGTGGAACGATGATCAGAAAAGACGTTATGCATTAAACTCAAAGGCCATACATTACTTGTTGTGTACTATTTCAAGATCCGAATATAATAAGTGTAATAGTCTCAGAACAACAAAGGGAATGTGTGATACCCTGGCTATCATCCATAAAGGAATCGCTCAGGTAAGAGAAGCTAAAGCTAGTTTTCTTACTCACCAGTTTGAAATGTTTTCTATGCATAATGGAGAAACCATAGAACAAATGTTTGGAAGATTCCAAACTTTGATAAATGGTCTCAGATTGTTGGGAAATATCTACTCTAGTGGAGATCAGATCAGAAAGATTCTGAAAAGTCTACCCCAGACCAAAAGTCATAGCTATATAGGAGCAAATGATTTGAACTCCTTACGTCTGGATGAGCTGCTGAGATCTCTGCAAGTTTATGAAGTGAGCTTCAAGAAGAGAATCCTAACCGGAAAACGAAAGGCATCGCCTAAATGGCTTATCATACTAAAGAGTCAACATCAAAATTCTTTCAAGCTGAAGAAGTATCAGACAATGAAGTATCTTCTAGTAACAAATAATCAGGCAATGAACTCTCCTTTATCTCCTGAAAGTTTCAAAACACGTGGAGAAGAAAAAGGAAGATTCAAGTAATAGTTCGCTAAGAAAGAAACCAATGAAAAGAGAGAGTTCAAGGACAAAAGTCAGGTGATTTGCTTTGAATACAAAAAGCATGGACACTTTAAATCAGAATGTCTAAAGCTCAGCAAGGACCAGCAAAAGAAGACCAATTTCCAAAAGGAGAATAAAGGTCTTATTACAACATAGGAAGACATGGACTTGTCATCGTCTGATGAAGGAGAGGACAATGAAGACGAAAATCTTTGTCTGATGCCTGACGTCACATCGGGAGAGGACAATGAGGTAAGCCTTCATCCTAATCATTTATTACAAATAGAATTTGATGAACTTCTTGATAACTTCTATTCTCACTATTGAGTATAAAGCCTTGAAAAAGAAATTTTCCATTTTAACCAAAGCTTTTGAAGATATGAACATTCAAAACTCAATAACGGAAATGAAAAGTTAAAGGGTGAGAATCACCGTTTGGTGAATGTTGACCAAGAACCAAAAAGTAACCTTGAACCTCCACAACTTGATAAGTCTAGTGGGTTTCAAATCTATTTAGCCAATTTCAAGGAAGCCTCGAAAATATCAAGGCTTTTGTGTGGGTATAGAAGACATAACATCAATATGAGTGGTCTTGGTAACGAAAGAGATCATAAAAAAGAACCATCTAAGCCTAACTTACCAAGTGATGTATTATTGTGTTCTTAATGTGGTAAAAATGGCCATATTAGGTCTGCATGTTTTGATTTGAAATATATCAGATCTGAAGAAACCTCTAGTACTAACAAACGAGGACCCAAGAAAATATGGGTACCTAAAGATAAAATAATTCATGTTGCATATTTGCTTAGAAACTAGACGAAAATGCAAGTTTTGGTATTCGGACAGTGGATGCTCACGTCACACGACAGGCAAAAGGCCTATGTTCCAAAGCCTCAAACCTAAAAATGGCAACTAGGTTACCATTGGGGTTAACCAGAAAAGTAAAATAGTTGGTGTTGGACACATTGGTAAGATTCCTTTACCCATGATTAATGATGTTTTGTTTGCCAAAGGACTATGACATAGTCTACTTAGCATAAGTCAATTATATAATAGTGGTTACTCTGTCTCCTTTGATATAGGCGTTTGCATAGTCAAGAAAAAGAATGACGAATCCATAGTCTTTACATCAAAGAGAAAAATAATATTCGTAAAGTTGATCTGGAGGAACTTGCATATCAAAATGTAAAATGCTTGTTGTCTATCAATGGGCTTGGCACAAGAGACTTGGGCATGCTAGCTTGAGATTGATCTCAAAGCTGAATAAGCACGGGCTTGTAAGAGGCTTACCCAATCTCAAGTATGAAACAAATGTTCTCTATGAGGCATGTTAAGAATGGAAACAAGTTAAAAATTCTCTTTCTTCTAAAAATATTGTTTCGACTTCAAGAACCTTTGAGCTTTTACATCTTGATCTTTTTGGTCCCACAAGAACAACCTCTACTGCTAGAAAGAAATATGGATTAGTCATTGTTGATGACTATACTCGATGGACATGAGTTTAAATTCTTTACCCATAAGGATGAATCTTTTAAGATATTATCTATATTATGCAATCATGTTCAAAATAAAAAAATGCATTTATATCAAAGCTATACAAAGTGACCATGGTAGTGAATTTGAGAACGACAGCGTTCAACGTTTCTGTGATGAAAATGGGATTTCTCTACCCCTAGAACACCACAACAAAATGGTGTCGTAGAGAGAAAGAACAAGTCTCTTTAGGAGATGGCTATTACCACACTCAATGACATGAAAATGGCCAAATGCTTATGGGCTGAAGCTGTTAATACTGCCTGCTATATTCAAAACAGAATATACATTAGAGCGATTCTTAACAAGACTCCTTATGAACTGTGGAAAGAATGCAAATCTGACACATCTTATTTTCATTCTTTTGGAGGTCAATGTTTTACTCTCAACATTAATGATTAATTTGTAGATTTTGATTCAAAGGTTGAACAAGGAATTTTCCTTGGATACTTGGAAACATCTAAGGCTTTTAGAGTCTACAACTCTAGATCCTTGATTATGGAAGAATCAATCCATGTAAAATTTAATGGTAAACCTGATACTTCTATATCAGAGCTAGACGATGATTTTGCAGGTATGGATATAAATCTGCTTGTTAAAAATGTTCAGACAAAATATGATAGCGATCAAAATCAAGATCATGACCAACCACAAGAGGCCAACCAGACAAGATGAAGAAGCGAGACAAAACTATCAGTTCAAAAACTAACATCCCGAGAACAAATCATTGGGAACTGTAGAGATAGAGTCAGAACAAGATCATCATTTAGAAACCAAATGGACTTGGCTCTCCTATTTCAAATAGAACCCAAAGATATTGATGATGCTCTCAAGGATGAAAACTGGATTTTTGCAATGTAAAAGGAATTAGACCAGTTTCAAAGAAATGACATATAGAGTCTTGTACCCCTACCAGACAAAAAGTCAGTTATTTGGAACCAAGTGGGTGTTTAGGAACAAACTTGAGGAGGATGGTAAGGTTACAAGAAACAAAGCAAGGTTAGTTACTCACAACAAGAAGACTTAGATTTCACCCATTTATATACATATTGTCTGATGGGTGCACCATTCTAAAATGGATGCCAAAGAAAGGGTTGTTGCAGATGAAAGGGAAAAGAAAAAGAAAGAAGGAGAGGAAGAAAGAATGAGAAAGGAAAAGAAGGAGAAAGAGCAAGAATAGAACGAGAATCGAATGACCCCATTGCTCTATCTAGAGTTGTTTTTGAGGCCACTCAAAAGAGTGAAGCCAAAAATCAGCTTCTAATGACTCTGTTAGAGGCTTTTACAAAAATGATGAAAGAGAGAAGCCAAGAGAATGTTGAACTCAAAAGTCTATTGGCCCAAGTGCTCCGAAGCCATCCTCCACCTGTGCCAAAATGATTTTATTTTTCCTTTTATTATTTTACTTTTATCAAAACTCATGACAATGATGGTCTTTTCTGCCATACATTTTTCCTGTTGACAAAAGGGGGAGAAAATATAATATAGTTTTGATGAAGTTTATGTGTGTTTTTATGTCTATGAATGCTTATTGTGTCTATAAATGTACATGTCTGCTAATTTTATAGTGGTATTGGAATGACTAGAAATAGCTTGAAAATATTATTTGCATTAAGCATATATGTGTGAACACAAGCATAATGTTTATTGGCATCATGAAGATACTAGCACTATGTATATTATCCTTTTGTATCATGTATGATATACATTTTGGCATCATGTGTAATAATTGTTTTGGCATCATGTTTTTTATCCTATTTTTAGCATCACAAAAACTAGAACATCTTTGATATCAAATGTTTTTGGCATAAAGTGCATCACACCGATAATGATTATCATATTGGTATCACATGTGATATATCTTAGTATTGGCATCAATATGAAAATGATTTGCCATCAAGATGAAAGTGATTTGTCTGTTGACAACTTACTATCTTGTTGAAAAACCTTTTCTTTTAAGTACCTTGTGAAAATTCTTTAACTCTCAGGTTTTTTTCTCAAGGGTGATTCTTTATAAAAGGTATTTTGTTAAGAAAAATGTTCTTCAAAACAAAGGGTTGTCAACACCAAAACGGGGGAGATTATTGGAACCAGATGAATGATAAAGTTCTATTCCCAATTATTTTGATGATAACAAAATCGTTGGTGATAGAACAACTTGTCTTAAGGTCTTTAACCAAACTTGTGTAAGTGTGCAGTTGAAAAGTCTTTGTGACAACGAGAAGAGATTTCATAAGATACAATTTTATGGTCATAGGACATTGCATCTGGTGTTTCAAAGACGTGTCTCTTAAAGAAAGGAAGATTGTGTTTGGTGACATGTCAAGGACGCGTGTGTCTGCTGGTTACAAGCTGGCAAATCATTCCCTTCTCTGTCTGATGTAGCAAGGCTACTCATGTGTACGAGGAATAAAGTTTGTCCAGTAGTTCTTTATGCAACCTTAAAGATCTACCTTGTAAGAAGCAACTACATAATACTCTTGATAATGAGAAAGACAAGTATTTTTGAAGCAAACAGAGATCTTTACAAGAAAAGAGAAAGTTTAGAAGCAAGCACTGCACAACAGTACTTGAGTACAGAACATATTACATCTTTTCTATAAAGTATCCCCTGGGCTACATTTGTAAAACAGCACTACCAAAGCAAAATGATGAAGGAACAAATATATCAATTAATATTGTTCAGAAGCATTTAATGTTATACAGAAGCTCTCAAAAGCCATTTTTAATGGAAACAAAGATGAGTCTCAACGTACATCCTCATCATTGTTTATAAATACAAGAAGAATGAAGAATGACAAAGATGAACGATTAGTGAAGTTTGCAAAAGTTCTTTAAAATTCAATTCACATTCTTTCATTATTTGGTTTATTTAAAGCATAACTGTTTTTCCTCGCTGTGAGAGTTATTTCATACTTGAGCTGTATTCTTTTTGAAAGCTGTATTTACTCTTCAACACAAACTCTTGTTAACTTGTAAAAGTCTGTAACTACAAGAATAGTCAGTTTGACTAGGAAGTTCTTGTTATTGTTTGTAAGCCAATATTCCACTTAAACAGTCAGGTTGACCAGAAGGTTCAATAGAGGCATGTAATCAGGATATCATTAGAACGGTCTGTTAGACCAGAAGGTTCTGATAGTAGTTGTAACCAGTTTGGTTAGTGAATTCCTTCATGTGAAAGGATAAGAGTAGTTTTCAGTTGGAAAGCAAACCTATATAAACATCTTTGTTCTTCCCTCTCCCTATCTCTTTATACACTTTCATGTATTATCTGTCTGCTAACAAAAGGATTGTATTGCACTTAGCGTTTTATACACAATTTGTTGTGTTTGGTAAGAGTCTTGAGAAGCAAAGCTTTACATATGCTTTTAGTGGTTTCGTATTTTATACTTCCATAAGACAATGTTTTAGAAAATCCGAAAAGTTTTTAAAACACAATTCGACCCCTTCTTATGTTATCTTGTATTTCAAGGGTTTCAAACAAATTCACGGTGTAGAGTATGATGAAACCTTTTCACCAGTTGCGATGCTCAAATTGGTCCGGATCTTGCTTGGTATTGTTGCACTATATGATTATAAGATGTGCATATGGATATCAAAATTGCATTCCTCAATGGAAATCTTCTCGAGAATGTGGACATGACACAACTCGAGGGTTTTGTCAATCCACAAAATACTGGAAATGTGTGTAAGTTTTAACAACCCATTTATGGGTTAAAGCAATATTCTAGAAGCTAGAATCTATATTTTGATGAAACTCTAAGATGATTTGGATTCATCAAGAATAAAGATTAACCTTGTTTTTAAAAGAAGGATAGTGGGAGCATAGTTGTGTTTTTGGTATTGTATGTTGTTGCGGTTAAAGGCAAGTGCACCTTATCGCAATTCGTAATGAAGTGGTGTATATTTAAGACTCCGAATGTCGAATCCACAGGGAATGCACTAGTACTAACGTAATAAAGATCCTACGTTATTTAGACTAATGAAGTAATGATTACGAGAACTAAAACGGTTAAATTAGAAAGAATAGAAATAAAGTAATTTTGCAAGAACAGAATAAAGATCAAGTATGGAAAGCCTAGGAGAGCCGGGTTCACTGATACTTAGTCCTTGAATTTACTAATTAACTATTACAAGATATATTCTATATTCGAAAGCTAATCTCCCACACTATTATTATTTATACCCAAAGATCATGCAATATTAATAGTCTTCTTCCCAACTATTACCCACAATGATCATGCAAGGGAATTAGCAAGAAGAGAATTAAGCAACAGTGAGATTGTTAATCCAATAACTGATTAGAAACAAGCAATTATCCTTGAACTGACATAATTAGCGAGTTAAATTATTCCTAGAACTCCGTTAACTAATTGTGATACGATCGCCTCCAATTAGTTAACTTATTAAGGGTTAACCAGACCCTATGAGATTAAACACACTAAGAACAATATATTCAATAGGAAAATAGGAAACTCATAATAGCAATTCAATAAATATCAAACACATAGTAAAAGATCCCCTATATACGAATAAATAAAAGACATAATTAAATGAAACCGGGACACCTTTTCGGTATGTTGACGGTCCTCGACGTTATTCTTCACGATTCTCCCAAGCTCCGATCATAAAATAGGATTTAGGCAAGAACTTCAGAGTCCAAGGATCAAAAGTTTCTAAAAGAGGGCTAAGAATACCTATTTATAGGCTCTTCTACATACTAGGTCAAACTGACTTCAGATAAGTGTGATCTAGGACTAGGTACGGTCGTACTGGCTTTATACACGGTCTTACTGCATTTAGCTTCGACGATGGCCCGTATTTTTGCACTTGGTGCAACCTGATAGCTTTGGGTACGATTGTACCGGCCGTACTAGACTTTTTCTTTGACTTCAGGCTATACTGACCATGAGGTACGTCCCTACTACTGTGCGTGGATAGGTACGACCATACTGACTATATATAAAGTCGTGCTGATTATTCAGAATCACAAAACATTCAATTCTTGCCCGTTTTAGCTCTGTTATGCCTTTTTCACTCCAAGTCTTCTTTGTAATATTTATGCAAAATGAGACATAAATGAGTACTTTTATACTTTAGATGGCATAAAACGATATGATTAATTACTTAAAACATCGCATAAAAATAGACAAATTTGGGGTTTATCAACCTCTCCACACTTGAGTTTTGCTTACCCTTAAGCTAATTACTTGGATAGTTATAAGAGAAACTGTTTTCACAGACTAGGGGCAAAAACGAGTTACTTGATAACATAGTAATATCATAAGAAGTGATAAGTAATAGAATGCCCAATTAGAGATGTAAGTTCAACAAGCTCATCAATCTATGAATTAAAAGTCACTTTTCTCACAACTCTCAAAGTGTTAAGGGTGCAGTCATTAACGCTCAAATTTTTGCAAAGAAGTGTCATTGTCATGTCTTAAGCTTGAATATTGACCAAAACTCTACTATTAAAATCCACTTATCATGCAAAAAGAAAATGGGTATTTCATGGGTTGTAACGAGGTCAAGGTAATCATGTTTGGTGGGATAAAAAAAAAAAGAAAATGTCAAGCAAAGGGTTAGAACCAAATCAACCAAACAATTAACCTTTTTCTTTGTAACTGTAAAGAGCAGACAATGATCCCTCTAATATTCATCATCAATTTTTTTAATTATTTGCTGAAGTCTACAATAGATTTTCTTTCTTTTCTTTTTCTTTCTTTTTCTCCTTTGATGCTCTTTATGCAGCAATTTAACAATTTAATTATTCTAGGAGGGAAAAGTATTTGCTAAGTCTTCCTTGTTCTCAAAATTTCCTAATGGATTTCTAACATTATTCTTTTGATTTTTTTGCCACTAATTGCTCTAACAACTTAGTCTTTTCTAAGGTTACCATAATAATAAGAATTAATAGCAACAAAAGGGGTACCAAAGAAATTTAGCAATAAGCACAAAGATGGACAACTAGTGGTAAAATATTTACAAATTTGAAGTAGGTCTGAAAAATTCCTAAATTTGCCCCTACCAGTTTCGCTTGAAAGCAAATTTATATTCGGTTTGCAATGGTTTCAGTGCAAGTACTAGAATGCACAACATGGGAAAAATATCACTCAATCAATGAAAAGAGGTAAAAATTAAGATTTGACCTCTCATTTAGGCTCAAATCTCACATTTAGTAGTTTACACAGATAAGTTGAGACATATAAAACTTCAATGCTAATTATCAATAAATTCTAATACTAGCAACAATCTCAATTCAACCATAAATTGTCAGAATTTTTTTAAAATAGCCCCTAAATCAGAAAATCTCAAATTTTCCATAATTTAACAGTTGCAAGTATAGCCAAGTAATTATAAGATCCCTCCCCACACTTATTTTTAGCAGTGTCCTCATCACTAACAATTATAAAATAAGCCATAAAAATTTAGTTAAAACGGGTGCTAAAAATAAGTTAAGGTGGAGAGGTACTCCCCTCTGATAATTTCACAAGCAAATTGCGGAGGGGTGATTCAATTAATGTTGTTGCCTTGCCATTACCCATAGAGCTACTAAACAACTGGAGAAATTGTGAATCGCAATAAAACTATTAGAAATATAAACACTAACTCTACTATATATATATATATATATGTATATTTTTTTATATAGGAAAGAAACTAAAAACATAAAATTAAATAACACATGCTATCTCCTTCAAAGTGATTATTTAACATCGTGAGCCTGACAGTTTGCTTAAGAGTGGTCAATCAGGTGGCTCTCCAAGTGTGAATTTTGCATTGAGTGCATTTCCCTTTTGCCACTTCTTAACCGTGTGGCTCAAGTTGCTCTTTCTTTTTCTATGTGGTGGATTGACTTCAAAATATTGTGAAATTTTTATTTCTTCACCACCCACCAATATGCTAGGATCCTGCAAGTTAGTAATTTCTTCTAAAGGGTCCTGCACTTTAAATCATCAAAGCCATTAAAAGCAACTACATCATTAGTAAAATGAGAAATAATAAAAGAAGATAGATTTTTAATAGAATAGCAAAAAGCTAAAGGAGAGGGATTAGGGTTTAAAACTTGTAAAACATCATCTTCTTTACCACACTTCAATATCACTTTTTCCTTTTGAACCTCAATGACCGCTTCACCAATTTTGGCCAAAAGAGTTTGTCTCAAATTAATTGGGACTTCATCCTTTTGCTCAAAATCAAGAACCATGTGGTCTTCCTTATTATCTTCATAAGTGGTCCCTTTAGTAGGAGCTTCAATCCTTCTTGGGAATGATTGTCCTTCATGCTTAGGCTTAGACTTATGATCTTCAATCAACTCCTCAACATTCTCAAGAATGATAACTTCATCTTCCTCTTTTAGATTAGGCATAACTTGATTGGGTAAGGTGCCTTATTCCCGCCGAGTCATCAATGTTGCTGGAGCAGAATCCCGACTCTCCAAAGATTCAACATGAGTTTCAAAGAACTCGAATCGATCAACAATCTTTTTCCCAAATTTAGCCAAAATCTCCTCCATGTTTAGTTCTTCAATTAACTTTACAACACTCTCATGAACGATGACTTCGTATTCCTTCTTCGGATTCGGTTCAACTTGAGTGGGCGGTGATTCTGATGCTTGTTGAGCCATTAATGCTACCAAAGTAGAAAGCTGACTTTCCAAGCATTTTTGTCTTTCTCTAGATTGATTCAATGTTCTTTCTAGAGACATGAATCTTTCACTAACCCGCTCCACAATTTAGCTCATTGCCCCCTCAAGTTCTGGTTCTTGCTCCTCAACCTCTTGCTCTTGAGATGACTGATAAAAATCTTCTCTTCAATTCTGGCTTCTCCAAGAGCAGCTCGCATAATCTGTTCTGATTTCAGCCTAGAAGTTGTCTGCTGAACAGTCTTGCCATTAATATCTTACAAAACTACAATACTCACAAAGAAGAAGAGAACTCATGAGATTTTTTTTAAATAAAATAAAGTAAAAGTCGTAACAATCAAGCAGTTAAGAAACATTAACAACAATAGGAATTAATAACTATAAAAAAATAATAGAAAGAAAAATATCTAAAGTAACAAGAATCTCATTGGTTTAAAATCGATAAAACATTTCCCGACAACGGCGCCAAAAACTTGTTGTGGCTAAAGACAAGTGCACCTTATCATAATTCGTAATAAAGTGGAATATATTTAAGATTCTGAATGTCGAACCCACAGAGAATGTAGAAGTATAAACATAATAAAGATCCTATGTTATTTAGACTAACGAAGGTAATGATTACAGGGACTAAAATGATTAAATTAGAAAGAATAGAAATAAAGTAATTTCGCAAGAACAAAATAGAGATCAAGTATGGAAATCCTAGGGGAACCGGGGTCACTAATACTTAGTCCTTGAATTTACTAATTAACAATTACAAGCTATATTCCATTTTCGAAAGCTAATCTCACACTCTATTATTAATAATATTTAATGATCTTGCAATATTAATAGTCTTCTTCCTAACTATTACCCCTAATGATTATGCAAGAGAATTAGCAAAAAGAGCATTAAGCAACAGTGAGATTGTTAATCTAATAATTAATTAGAAACAAGCAATTATCCTTGATCTGATATAATTAGTTAGTTCAGTTATTCCTAGAGCTTCGTTAACTAACTGTGGTACGATCGCCTCCAATTAATTAACTTATTAAGGATTAGCTAGACCCTATGAGATTAGCACACTAAGAATAATACATTTAATAGGAAAATAGGAAACTCATAATAGCAATTCAATAAATATCAAAGACATAGTAAAAGATCGTCCATCAACCCTAGTGATGGATTTAGATACAATTGTATTTTTCAATAACTTAAAATAACAATCCATATACGAATCTATAAAAGACATAATTAAATGAAACCGAGACACCCTTTTGGTATGTTGATGGTCCTCTACGTTGTTCTTCACGATTCTCCCGAGCTCTGACTGCAAAATAGGATTTAGGCAAGAGCTCCAGAGTCCAAAGGTCAAAAGTTTCTAAAAGAGGGCTAAGAATGCCTATTTATACGCTCTCCTGCGTACTAGGTCAAATTGGCTTCAAATCTGTATAATCCGGGACTAGGTACAATCATACAGGCTTTATACACGATCGTACTGCACTTTAGTTTTGACGCTGGCCCGTACTTCTGCACTTGGTGCAACCTGACAACTTTGGGTACAGCTGGACTTTTTCTTCGACGCTAGGCTGTACTGACACGACCCAACTACAGTGCGTGGATAGGTATGGTCGTACTGAGTGTATGTAAGGCCGTACTGACAGTCCAGAATCACACAAACATTCAATTCTTGCCTGTTTTAGCTCCGTTTTATGCCTTTTTCACTCCAAGTGTTGTCTTTGTAATATTTGAACAAAATGAGACATAAATGAGTACTTTTATGCTTTAAATAACACAAAATGATATGATTAATTACTCAAAAAATCCCATAAAAATAGACAAATTTGGGGTTTATCATATGTGGATGACATACTACTCATCTTAACAACATTCTACCCTACTAAATGTGAAAACATGGTTAGGGAATTGCTTCTCGATGAAAGCCTTGGGCAAAGCTTCCTATGTATTAGTTATCGGGATCTATAAAGACATATCACTAAAGAAGTTTGCCATAAGTTAGAGTATATACGTAGACAAATTGTTAAGGCTCTTTAATATGCATGATTTCAAGAAAGGTCGTTTGCCTATATCACATGGCATTTACCTTTGCAAGGGACAATCCCCTTATACATCAGAGGAGAAAGATCATATGATTAAGATCCAATATGCTTCGACAGTTGGATCTATCATGTATGTCATGATATGCACTCGACGAAATGTCTCGTGTGCTTTGAGCAAGACGAGCAAGAATCAATCTAATCTTGGTGAAGGTCACTAGACCACAATTAAGAAAATCCTTAAGTAATTGAAAAGAAATAATTATTCATTATTGCTCTAGAATGGTGAGGAAGAGCTTTTATTAAAGAATTACACCGATGCTAGCTAACAAATCGATAAAGATGACTCTCGATCACATTAAGGGGCTGTGTTTTGACTGAATAGCGGATCTGTGAGCTAGAAGAGTTTAGAGCAAGAGACAATTGCTGATTTTACTACTATTAACACACTAAATTGTCTACTTTTATAAGGACATTTTTAGTACTTAAACATATCATTTTGTACTATTCAAAGCTTTTGCAGAATTATCAAAAGGACACCACTCAGAGTAAAAGATGTGAGAAAGAACAAAAAACTGGCAAGTTTTGGAGAGTTTTAGCACTACTAGTCGAGCGCTACGGCCTGACAGTCCATCAGTACGGTCGTACCTAAGTTAGAATTTCAGTAGGGGCGTACCCCTTGGTCAGTACGATTATACATAGTTGATGTTAGGGATGCACCACGCATAAGTATGGGCCAACATTATAAGCAAAGTTTGGTACGGCCATGTATGTATCTGGTACGGCCGTACCCCGTCCCAAAATGTGCAGATTTAAAAGCCAGATGACCTAATCCGCATCCACCACTAAAAATACACCATCTTAGCCCATGCTGAAAACCTTTTGATGAATTCTCAAGTAAAGAGCCCCTTTTTGAGAGTTATTCACAAACACCATGATATTGGAGAGAATCTTGAACCAATGGAGCTTCATGTCAATTCTGAATTACTGTTGGAGCCCGTGAGGACGTGAGGAATAAATGAGAGAATCGTCATCTTACCAAAATGGTGTCCCAGTTCTATTTAATCATGTCTTTTAGGAGTTTATGCGTGGATTTATTCTATTTTATTTTGTTACAAAACCATATGAGTAGCTAATTCCATCACTAGGGGTGATGAGGGATCTTTTACAATGTTCTTGATATCTATTTAATTGCTTTTATGAATTCCTTATTATCCTTATGAATGTGTTGATCTTAGCATGCTTAATCTCATAGGAAGTAGCTAATCCTTAATAAATTAGTTAATTATGGTAACATAATCATAATTAATTTGTGGAACTCTAGGATCAACATCACTCGCTTCATAATAGCAAAAAAATGGATTCAGGATCTAGCATTAGTGAAACCGGTTCCCCTAGGTTTCTCCTATTCAGTCTTCCTCTAATATTTGAGATTTAAAGCTTTTTTCTAATTTTCCTTAGTTTTTATGTTTAATCCCAATCCAATTATTTCGATAACTTAGAGGACTTAAGGTCTTTATTACGCTGGTACTCGCGTATTCCTTGTGGGTTTGATATTCGGAGTCTTAAATATACTCCAATATTATCACGAGTTACGATCAGATGCAGTTATCTAAGCCGCAACAAGTTTTTAGCGCCATTGCCGGGGAGTGTTTAGCGATATTGGCTTAACGAGATCTTAATTACTTTAAGTATTTTATTGTTTTTTGTCTTACTCTATTATATTTATTTTGTTATTTTAAATTAATTGCTTTTCTTGTACTCAGGCACCACAATGGGAGTAGAGCTCACTCTCGAAGAGTACTTTTCTCCTCATCACAACATTCAGACAAAGATAAACAAATTTGACCATCAAAGGCGTAAATTTGAGTTCAATCCTGCTTTAATCTCATTGGTGTCCGTAGTACAATTTTCGGGGCTACCTTTGAAAGACCCACACGCCCATCTCAAGAACTTCCGAAGAATACTTAGCACTGTTAAGTATAATGGAGTTCCAGCTGAAGCTATTAAATTAACATTGTTTCCATTCTCATTGTAGGGAAAAGCTCAAGTTTGGCTAGATTCTTTGGCACTAAACTCAATTACCACTTGGGAAGATCTGAAGAGCAAATTCCTCCATAAATATCTCTTTTTAGCCAAATTTGCAGAGATAAGAGCTAAAATAATTAGCTTCAAATAATCTGAATTAGAGCCAATGCATGAAGCTTGGGAACGCTTTCAAGAACTACTCAGAAGTTTTCCACACAAGGAATTTGCCACATGGCAACTGGTTCACATTGCCAATAATGGGCTAAATGCACAGAGCAGGGCCGCTATAGATGCTGCATGTGGAGGATCTTTGGGAATATGAACACCATCTGAGACTCTAGAAATCATTGAATAGATGGCTCAGAATAATGCTCAATGGTCATCAAAAAAGACACAAGTTGGTCCGAAATTTGAAAACCATGGGATGCAGGCTCACTTATCTTTAGAAGCCAAAATGGACGCACTTACTGAAAAATTTGAAGCCTTGCTAGCATCTCATACTCACACTAGGACTATAAGGAACAATCTCACTCGGAAGCCTACAACAAAAAAGGACCCAATTGCAAAAGTTAACTATATAGGCACCGAGACTCAGAGTAGTTCCTACTCAAACAACAATAACCCAGTGTGGAGAAATCAAGGAAACTCATATTTACAGTTTCAAGCTCAACGAAAGCAAAATCCTAGTCATCTCGAAGCAATTCAAGGATGCATGAAAGCACTTGATGAGAGATTTAAGCCTCTAGAGAAATTGGTAATGACCAATGCGGAAAGTCAGAAACAATTGACTGATTAGTTAGCCATCTTGATAAACTATGTGTCTAAGTCAAAGGAGAAAACACCTACCCAAGAAGTGCAATCTAATTTGATAACTACAAGGGGAGGAACAGTACTCGCAGGACCATCTGAGAAGAGTAAAGAAAAGGCTACATCAACTCAACCCTAAGAAGAACCACTTGCTCAGGCCGAAGAAAGAGATATAGGGAGCAAGGAACCTGAGCAAGAACAATCGACAATACCCGTTAATCCACCTGACACAATTCCCAATATACCATTCCCACAGAGGTTGAAGAATGACTTGTAGGACACCCAATTTGCAAAATTTTTAGAAGTTCTGAAGCAGCTGACTATCAACATACCATTCGTGGAAGCTATTTCTCAGATGCCCAAATATGCCAAATTCTTGAAGGATATCCTGGCCAACAAGAAAAATTTAGAGGAATTGTCCACAATTAGATTAAGCAAGGAATGCTCAGCCATAATCTTGAGAAAGTTACCTCCTAAAATGAAGGATCCATGGAGTTTTACAATACCATGCACAATTGGGAATTCTTATTTTGAAAAAGCTCTTTGTGATCGCGGCTCTAGCATAAACTTAATGCCTTTATCTATTTTTCAGCGGCTTGGTTTGAAAGAGGTCAGGCCCACAAGACTTCTGTTACAACTGGCAGACAGGTCCATAGTGAACCCAAAGGGGATAATTGATGATGTCCTGGTGAAAGTTGAAAAATTTATTTTTTCGGCTGACTTTGTAGTTCTTGACATGGAGGAGGATAAGGAAGTGCCACTTTTGTTGGGAAGACCATTTTTAGCAATCGGAAAAACAGTTATTGATGTCCACCAAGGAAAGCTTACATTAAGACTTGATGATGAAGAAGTTGTCTTCAGCGTGTTTGATTCTTTAAAAACACCTAGTTCCCAATCTTGCAATTATATAGATACCTTAGCAGAAATTGTACTAATATCTTCTGATTCGTAGGTACACTTGCTTACAAACCCTCTAGAAAAATTCTAATTTGCAGCAAAGAAACTATCGCAAATGAAGAGGGAATTAAAGAGGAAGTTTTGGTGCTGGATGCAAGCATGGAATCTAGGCCATGGAACAGGATGCAACGATTTGAAAGATTAGATAAACCCAAAAACACTGCAGTCAAATCATCTCTAGAAGAACCACCAGAGCTGGAATTAAAACCATTACCCGTTAATCTTAAATACGTATTTTAACATCCACCATCGTCCTTACCAGTTATAATTTCATCTTCTTTAATAGGTACAATGGATGAAAAGCTTTTAAGGATTCTGCAAGAGAACAAAGAAGCATTTGGGTGGAGCATTCATGACATAAAAGGAATCAGCCCCACAATTTGCTCCCATAGGATTTATATGGAGACAGATCATAAACCAAAAGTGCAACCTCAACGATGACTCAAACTAAATCTGAGGAAGTTGTTAAACAGGAGGTTATTAAATTACTTGATGCTAATATTATCTATCCTATTTCTGACAGTCCTTGGGTGAGCCCTGTGCAGGAAGTTCCTAAAAATGGAGGAACCACAATTATGGAAAATGAGCAACAAAAAAAAAAGTTAATTGTAGTAAAGAAGTGGCTGGCGTATGTGTATTGATTATAGAAAATTGAATGAGGCCACCATGAAAGATCATTTCCCTCTCCCTTTTATTGATCAAATGCTTGAAAAAGTTACCTGGCCATGAATTTTACTGCTGTCTAGATGGTTATTTTGGTTATATGCAAATCCCTGTAGCTAGGAAAGATCAAGAAAAAACTACTTTTACATGCCCCTATGAGACATTTACATATAGAAGAGTGCCATTTGGTTTATGCAATGCTCCTACCACATTTCAAAGATGCATGATGGCTATTTTTTCTGATATCTTAGAAAATTGTATCGAAATTTTTATGGATGATTTTTCTGTTTATGGATCCACATTTGATGTCTGTCTGCATAATTTAGATCTTGTGCTAAAAAGATGCATAGAAACGAATTTAGTTTTAAATTGGGAAAAATGTCAGTTTATGATTTCAGAATGCATAGTCTTAGGACACAAGATTTCTAAAAAAGGCATTGAAGTTGATCTAACAAAAATTGAAGTTATTTCAAAACTACCACTTCCGAACTCAGTTAGAGCTATTAGAGGTTTCTTAGAACATGCTGGCTTTTATAGAAGATTTATCAAAGATTTTTCACAAATTGTAAAACCAGTTTCGAATCTTTTAGTGAAAGATGTACCCTTTGAATTCTCTGAGGCATGCCTAAAAGCTTTTGAAACTTTAAAATCTCTATTAATAAATGCTCCTGTTGTGATAGTGCCCGATTGGTCTATTCCATTTGAGTTAATGTGTGATGCTAGTGATATCGCAGTTAGTGTGGTGTTGGGACAAAGGAAAGGAAATTTTTTTCATACTATCTATTATGCTAGTAGGACATTGGACGAAACACAACGAAACTACACTACTACTAAGAAGGAACTACTAGCGGTTATATTTGCAGTTGATAAATTTCGTTCCTACTTAGTTATGTCTACAATCGTAATTTATACTGACCACTCTGCTATTAGACATTTACTTACCAAACAGGATGCAAAACCAAGATTAATCAGATGGATTCTACTGCTTCAAGAATTTGACATCGAAATCAGAGATAAGCGGGGTGTAGACAATGTCATCGCAAATCACCTTTCAAGGATAGACCCAGCTGTCAGACCACTAATAGAGAGAAAATTCAAGAGACCTTTCCAGAAGAGCGTCTATATGCTATTTCTACGGCACCATGGTATGCCGATTATGTTAACTATTTGGCCAGTAAGGTACTTCCACCCAATTTAACATATGCCCAGCGTAAGAGATTCTTCTCTGACATTAAACATTATTTTTGGGATGAACCTTATGTATTTAAGATATGTGCTGACAGAATAATCTGGAGATGTATTCCAGAAATAGAATATCAAACTATATTAGAGCACTACCACTCTAGAGAAGTAGGAGGTCATTATGGTCCCACACGAATAGCTCATAAAATCTTACAATGCGATTTTTTCTGGCCTACCTCGTTTAAGGATGCTTATAAATTTGTTAAAGAATGTGATCTTTGCCAAAGAAGCGGAAATATCTCTAGGAAACAAGAAATGTCTCTGAATAATATTTTATATTGTGAACTTTTTGATGTCTGAGGCATAGACTTCATGGGACCATTCCCTAAGTCTAATAACAACATGTATATTTTAGTGGCAGTAGATTATGTCTCTAAGTGGGTAAAAGCAGTAGCATTACCGACTAATGACGCTAGAAGAGTTGTTAGATTTTTTAAAAAGAATATTTTTACTACATTTGGAATTCTTAGAGCAATAATTAGTGATGACGACATTCATTTTTGTAATAAGCAATTTGACAACCTCTTAACAAAATATGGAGTCAACCATAGAGTAGCTACACCTTACCACCCACAAACCAGTGGCCAAGTAAAAATATCTAACAGGAAAATTAAGAAAATCCTAGAAAAGACTGTTAATGCTTCAAGAAAGGATTGGTCTTTAAAACTTGACGGTGCACTATGGACATACAAAACTGCTTTCAAGACCCCTATAGGAATGTCACCATATAGGCTGGTGTTTGGAAAAGCTTGTCATCTCCCTGTCGAATTAGAGCACAAGGCTTACTGGGCTATCAAATTTTTAAATTTTGATATGCAGGCTGCAGGTGAACAACGGTTGTTGCAACTCAATAAAATGGATGAATTTCGGCTAGAAGCTTATGAAAGATGCGAAATTGTACAAAGAGCGTACTAAAAAGCTACATGACCAGCACATCCAAAAGAGAAGTTTTCAAATTGGAGATAAAGTACTAATCTACGACTCTCGACTTCTACTGTTTCCAGGAAAACTCAAGTCCCGATGGTCAGGTCTCTATGAAATAATACAAGTCTTTCCCTATGGAACAATAGAAGTGGTTGCTAAAAATGGTACAACCTTTAAGGTGAACGGACAACGAGCTAAGATCTATGTTGTAGGAACGCCAAGGGAAACATATGACATATCCCTGCAACTCCCAACCACTTAACAAAAAGTAATACGTCAGGCTCGTGACGTTAAACAAGCACTTTACAGGAGGCAACCTTTCGACTTTTATTTAGTACTTGTTGTTTATTTTTAGTAATTTTAATTTTTAATAATTTTAACTTTTCCATTTTGATTCTCAGTCTTCAAGTCACTCAATGTAACTGTGGATATTAGCAAAGAAGCATCAAATTCCCTCGCAATTTTCTCGTGATATTTTTCAGAGGGGAGTCTCTTTCCACCTTTATTTAATATAGCACTTATTTCATTTTCTTTTATCTTCTTGTCCTTCTAGATTGTATTGTTTGCACTTTCACTCCAGTCTTGGGTTTTGGCCTAGTCCCCCCAAGCACCTTTTGTTACTGATTTTTTCCCTTTTTTAATAAAAACAGGGGGGAGTACTCTTTTTCCTTCTAGGTGTTTTTTTCCTAAGGTGGGTTTTGCATCAGAAAGTTTTAACGAGGTTCCTTTCCTTCATTAAAAAAAAATTGTGCTTGCTTTAACTTAGTCGCTGTGGGGACACTGCGAGAAATCAGTGTGGGAGAGAGAATTTTATATTATGCTTATTACTTGGCTATGCTTACCACTTATAATTATAGAGGAACTTTAAATTTTTGTTGATTTAGGGGCTACAAAAAAATTTCTTTCCTGACAACATGTGATTGAGCTAATTCTTTGCTAATATTAGAATTTGCTGAAAATTAGCATTGAAGTTCTGTGAATCTTAACTTTCTATGTAAGCTACTAAATGTCAGAATTGAGCCTGAAACAAGAGACCACATCATGCTTTTGCCTCTTTTCTTTGTTTGAGTGATATTTTTCTATGACTGTGTATTTTAGAACTTGGGCTGAGACCATTACATAACGAATATGAGTTTATTTCATGTGAATTTGGAAAGGGCAAATTTTAGGAATTTTTCAGGCCACTGCTATTTTGAGTACATTGTACCATTAGTTGCCCACCTTTGTGCCTAAAAGTACTTTATTTAATTTCTTTGGTACCCTTCTTGTTACTATTGATTATTTTCTACGAAGGCAATCTTAGAAAAATTTTCTTTAAGAGCAATAAATGGCAAAAATCAAAATAATAATGTTATGAATCCCTTTTATATGTTTACAAAAAGAAGGTTTGGCATTTAGTTCCCCTCCTAGTTCTTAAAAAAATGTTTGATTACTGCATAAATGCATGAGGGGAGGAAAGGAAAAGAAAAGAAAAAGCATTGAAAAGCAAAAAATTATAATTGTTTATCTTGCTAATGCCTTCAGAAATTGCAAAAAAAAGTATTGATCGAAAAATTTGGGATTCTTGTCTGCTCTTTAAATTGAAAAAGAAATAGCTTGCTTGTTTTGGTTGATTTGTTTCTGACCCTTTGCATGACTTTTTTCTTCTTTTATCATACCTACCATTATTACCTTGGCTCCATTACAACCAATGAAAGACCCTCATTCCTCTTTTACATGATAAATAGATTCTAATAATAGAGTTTTGGTCGATGTACAAGCCTATGGCAATGTCACTTCATTTGAAAAATCTGAGCGTTAATGACTATGCCTATAAATAGGCTAAATTACAAAATTGGTCCTCTATGTTTATTTTAGGTTTCAATTTGGTCCTCTATGTTTTATTTGTTTCGTTTTGGCCCCTTACGTTTTAAAAGTTACAACAGGTTGGTCCTTTTCGTCACTAAAAGCCAATTGTCCGTAGCTAAAAGCCAAATAACATTTTGGAAAATGGACTTCTAGCTACGGACAATTGACTTTAGTGACGAAAAGGACCAAATTGAAAACTAAAATAAAACATAGAGGACCAAAACGAAACAAATAAAACATAGAGGACCAAATTGAAACCTAAAATAAACTTAGAGGACCAATTTTGTAATTTAGCCCTATAAATACTTTGAGATTGGTGAGAGTGCGACTTTTAAATCAGAGAATTGTTAACTCATTTGAACTGACACCTCTAATTGGGCATTATATTTATTGGCATATTTTATGATATCACTTTGTTGTCATACCTATGTTTTTTTTTTGCCCCTATCCAGTGAAAGAGTTTCTCTTACTAATAGTTACCCGACAATTTGCTTGAGGGTAAACAAAGCTCAAGTGTGGGGATGTGTTAACACACCAAATTGTCTACCATTATAAGGGCATTTTTAGTACTTAAACATATCATTTTGCACTATTCAAAGCACAAAGATACTCATTTATGTCCTATTTTGCAGAATTATCATAAAGACACCACTCAGAGCAAAAGATGCGAGAAAGAACAAAAAACTGACAAGTTTTGGAGAGTTTTAGCACTACTGATCGAGCGGTACGGCCTGACAGTCCATCAATACGGCCGTACCTATGTCAGAATTTCAATAGGGGTGTACCCCCTGGTCAGTACCACTTGGCGCCGATGAAAAAGTCCAGCACGGCTGTGCCAAAGGTAGTACGACCGTATATAGTTGATGTCAAGGATGCATCATGCATAGGTACGAACCAACGTCATAAGCAAAGTTTGATACGACCGTATATGTATCCGGTACGGTCGTACCCCATCCCAAAATGAGCAGATTTGAAAGCCAGATGACCTAATCTGCATCCACCACTATAAATATAGCCTCTTAGCCGATGCTGAGAACCTTTTGACGAATTCCCAAGTCAAGAGCTCTTTTTTGAGAATTATTCACAAACATCGTGATATTGGAGTGAATCTTGAATCATTAGAGCTTCTTGTCAATTCTGAATTGCTGCTAGAGTTCGTGAGGACGTGAGGAACAAATGAGAGGATCGCCGTCATACCGAAAGGGTGTCCTGGTTCTATTTAATCATGTCTTTTAGGAGTTTATGCTCGGATTTATTCTATTTTATTTTGTTGCAAAACAATATGCGTAGCTAATTCCATCACTAGGGGTGATGGGAGATCTTTTACAATATTGTTGATATCTGTTTAATTGCTTTTATGAATTCCTTATTATCTTTATAAATGTGTTGATCTTAGCATGCTTAATCTCATAGGTAGTAGCTAATCCTTAATAAATTAGTTAATTGTGGTAACATGATCATAATTAATTAGTGGAACTCTACGATTAATAAAACTCGCTTTATATGCCGGATATGTTATTGTTTGTTTCTAATCGGTTATTAGATTAACAAATTCGCTAGTTCTTAATGCTCTTTCCTTTAATTACCTTCAAGGACCAAATGGAGTAATTAGTTAGGAGGAAGACCATTACAAACTAGGTAGTTTTTAGTAATTTAGAGTGAGTGGTTAGCTTTCAATAAGGAAATACAATTCATAATAGCAAGGAAATAGATTCAGGATCTAGTATTAGTGAACTCGGTTCCCCTAGGTTTCTCCTATTCAATCTTGCTCTAATATTTGAGATTTAAAGCTTTGTTCTAATTTTCCTTTGTTTTTCTGTTTAATCCCAATTCAATTATTTCGATAACTTAGAGGACTTAAGGTCTTTTTTACGCAGGTACTCGCACATTTCTTGTGGGTTCGACATTTGAAGTCTTAAATATACTCCACTATTATTGCGAGTTACGATCAGGTACACTTGCCTGAGCCGCAATAACTACAGAGGCTGAGTATATTGTTGCCTCTAATGTAGCAAAAGAGGCCTATAGATTAGGAAGTTCAATATTGAACTTGGCATAGTTCCTAGAATTGAGAACCCAATTGATCTCTATTGTGATAACAATGGAGCAATTATGCAAGCCGAGGAACGTAGGTCTAATCATCGATCCAAACATATACTTAGGTGCTTCCATCTCATTTGAAAGATTATCGATGGAGAAGATGCAAAGATATGTAGAGTTAACAACGTTGATGACCTATTTACGAAACATCTTGCTCAACTGAAGCATGATGATCACACTGGATCGATGGATATTAGACTTATGCCTGATCGGCTCTTGTGCTAGTGAGGTATTGTTGTGTAAGCTTTAGAGACTAATGTATTTTTTAGACTTGCAGTTGTATCTTGCTATTATTTATTATATGAGACACTTCAATTTATTATGTTATTTAGTTAATCATAATAATGTCCTTAGAATGAAAAGTTCAATTCAATATAACATCTAGTACATGGCTTGATTATGAGACCTATTGAACGATTGAAGACTATTCTTAAATATCTATAGTCAAGTATTATTATTATTATTATTATTATTATTATTATTAATAAGGACAATAATAATGCATCGAGACTATTATGTAAGTAGTTTTATGACCACATCTCACGAGTCATGGATCTGAGACATCAAGTCTTCATATAGGGTGTGTGTGTGTGTTGTGTGTAGTAGAGTATTATATGTACTGGATTGAGCCACTGTGAGAACGCTACATAAAAGTTATGTAAGTGTCATAAGTGATTCTCATGGTGATTATAGTATAAGTAGTTATTTGACCTAAAGTTATTACGATTCCTAGATGATGAGTTGCATGTTTTAATACAAATCGAGGTGGAAGTAGCCTTCCACAGTGAAGCTGATGTTTGGGTTATTTGAGAAACAAAGTCTTAGGAGACGTTGTCGAGTATCCCTTATGGTTTTGTACCACGACCAGTGGAGTATATTTTCGGGTTTATACATCTTGGCTATATTTTTAGTATAACTAGTGTTGTATTAAGTAAAATAAGATACCATGACTTCTGGTATGATAATACATGTTATAAAGTTTTAATTTCCCATAATTTGAGACTAAACGAGTTATGTTTCACGTGACACCGACAAGGTGTTACAAAAAATACATGCCATGTCCTTGAATCCCTTTAATGACCCCGAAGAAGGATTGAACAACTTCCTATTGTCCCCAACTTGTAGGACCAACTATCTTTGGTACCTATTCTTCTTAATTTTCCCTAGTAGGGAAGGGCTTAAAGATATGGAATACGCTTTCACACTCAAGCTCAAACCTAATATCAGACATACCGATTCAAAAGACCTGATGAAATCTCGTATATTTGAGTGCTAAATTTGGACATCAATCCCACTCATATTATTCTGAGTGACAATTAAATGTTTTCAATAACTACATTTACTAACTACATTAAAATTATGTATTATTTAATATTTTTTGAATTAAACATAAATGAATTACGAAGTTACTCATACACATCAATACATTACTGTGAATTGCCATATGTTTTTAGAATATTGATAAATGTGAATATAAATAAATTGTTTCTATTTGTCTAGGGCACTGGTTGATTTCGGTAGGATTCGGGCCTGGAAACCTCAATCCGACCAAAACCAAAAAGCATGATACCTAGCCCACTTTGGTTTGTTTGAGTTGTCAGATACAGCGGGTGGCGGGTTAGTCGGATACGGTGAGTGGCAGGTGGATTCATATGGTTCTAAATAGTTGAGGTTGAATGAGAAGTTTCATTAAAGATCTGACCTGCAAAATGTGAAGGGAAAAAAATTGATCTAGAAACAAAATCCTCAAATCATCAAACTTTCCACAAAAATCTAAAACAAATGAAATTTTCATTGAAACTAAACAAATCCAGTGACTCAAGTCATGAAACATTAAACAAAATCTAAAAAAACATTCCAAAAAGAAAAAAGGTTGAATCTTGCACTTTAAACAAATGAGTATTGTATAAAAAAAATAAGTGATGATAGATCTGGTGACAGAGGCTGAATAATCGAGGCTAAGCCGCTTGGTATAATAGATCTGTGCGATTGGAGATGTAGAGGAAGACAGATCTGGTGAAAGAAGCTGAATAGCCAAGGCCGATGGCATCATCAATCTGTGCGGATACACTGAGGTAATGAGAATCGCTGAATGCAAGAGCCAACTGCACTTGAAACTCTTCTTCCGGTAACAGATTGAAGTCGAGGAGACCCCAGTTGTCATTAATCAATGTCATTTCGGTGTGGCCAAAAGGGAAGAAGGGATGGCACTGCAAAATGATCCTCTGTTACAATACACCCGCTTAAAAAAAGAGGGGAACACAACTCAGAGCAAACAACAGAGAGAGAGAGAGAGAGACGAAGACGATTTGAGAGAGAGGTGAAAAAGGTTTAAGAGACAGCTTAGAGAAAAGGGTTTAAATCACGACGCTAGTGTGTGTTAACACACCAATTTGTCTACCTTTATAGGGCATTTTTAGTACTTAAACATATCATTTTGCACTATTCAAAGCACAAAAGTACTCATTTATGTCCTATTTTGCAGAATTATCATAAAGACACCATTCAGAGCAAAAGATGCGAGAATGGATCAAAAATGGGTAAGTTTTCGAGAGTTTTGGCATTACTGGACGAGCGGTATGGCCTGACAGACATTCAGTACGGCCGTACCTAAGTCAAAAGTTCAGTAGGGGCGTACTCCCTTGGTCAGTACCATATGGCACCGATAAAAAAGTCTAGTACGACCGTGTCAAAGGTAGTGCCACTGTACACAGATCATGTCAGGGAGTGTAACATGCACAAGTACGGGCCAACGTCACAAGTAAAGTTCGATACACCCGTACCACATCCCAGAATGTGCAAATTTGAAAGCCAGATGACCTAATCCGCATGCAACACTATAAATAGACCCTCTTAGCCTATGCTGAAAAACCTTTTGATGAATTCTCAAGTCAAAAGCCCCCTTTTGAGAGTTTTACGTCAATTCCTTGCCTTTCCATTTAGTTTGTGTTTCCTTGGAGATTGGTGCCAATCCGGATTTGCTACCGGAGCTTGTGAGGATGCAAAGAACGTACTTAAGGACCGTCGTCATACCGCAAGGTGTCCCGGTTTAGATTTATTTATTTTTGTTATGGAATTATATGGTTTTCTGACTGTGTTTATGTTATTATCATTGATTATGAGTAGGTAAACCCATCACTAGGGGTGATTGCGGATCTTTTACAATACTTTTGCTATTTATATATTTTATTCTATGAGTTTCTATGAATTGATTGATTATTTTATCCCTAGTGTGCTTAATCCCAAAAGACCTGATCAACCTTTAATTTGTTTGCTTAATTGTGGTAACATGATCATAATTAGTTAATGGATCTCTAGGAATAGAAGATCTCGCATTATACGCCGGATAGGTTAGTGCTTGTTTATAATCAGTTATTATGTTAACAAACCCACGTGTTCTTAGTACTCTTTCCTTTAATTACGTTCTTGGACCAAACAGAGTAATTAGTTAGGAGGAAGACTATTACAAGCTAGGTAATTCTTAGTAATTTAGAGTGGGTGATTATCTTTCAACCATAATAGAGAACTCGTAATAATTATTTAGTGAATTCAAGAATAGAGTATTAGTGAACCCGGTTCCCCTAGACCTCCCATAACATAGTAAATTCGTTCTTATATTTTGTTTGATTATTGCTTTAATTACGTGACAACTTTTACTACTTTCCAATTACACTTTTGCTAGCCTAATAGAATATAATCCTTTAAGTCATTGGTACTCATGCATTCCCTGTGGGTTCGATATTCGGAGTCTTAAATATACTTCACTATTATTATGAGTTACGATCAAGTGCACTTGCCTGAGCCGCAACAACAAGTTTTCAGCGCCGTTGCCGGGGAGTGTTTGGTGATATTAATTGAATTAAGATTTTATTTTCATTAGGCATTATTTTATGTAGTTATTTATTTTCTATTTGTTTTTAATTAGTTCTAAGGACACTCTAATTTAGTTTCCTTTGGTGTATGCAGACAAGGTCTCAACATCCTGAATTGATATTCGACCCTGAAATTGAAATAACACTTAGATTGTTAAGAAGACAACAACTAGCAATGGATAAAAAACTTAAGTTGAACGAGTACTTCACTCCAACTACGGATGTGGCGGACAATGTCAACTATCCGGCAATTGAGGCCACGAATTTTGAATTGAAGCCAACATTGATTTCTATGGTATCTGCAGTGCAATTCTCTGGCTTACCTTCTGAAGATCTAAATACTCATCTCAAGAGATTACAGAAAGTTGCTAATATTGTCAAGTGTCATGGTGTGACACCGGAGGCCATCAAGTTAAGACTGTTCTCATTTTCACTATAAGGGAAGGAACAATTATGGTTGGATTCACTTCCCCCGAATTCTATTACTACTTGGGAGGACCTACAAACCAAGTTCTTAAATAAGTATTTTCCTCCCGCAAAATCTGCCAAGCTGAGAGATGACATCTCTGGGTTCGCTCAGAATGAAGGAGAATCAATGCATGAGGCATGGGAGCGATTCCAAGATTTAATTAGAAGCTGCCATCATCATGGTTTCACCAAATGACAACTAGTTCAGATTTTATACAATGGTTTTACCATGCAAACTAGATGTGCCGTTGATGCTGCTTGTGAAGGATCTTTCAGAATGAAGACACCCACTGAGGCTTATGATATAATGACTGAAATAACTCAGAATAATACTCAATGGTCAGCAAGTGACCGACAAACCGGAAGAAAGAATCATCAAGCAGGAATTTATAAAGTGGAAGCCAACATAGCTCTTGAAGTAAAATTGGAGGCATTGACCAAGAAGATAGAGACTTTAATGGCAGCGCAAACCCAATCCGATGCAACTTCAACTAATAATGACTGGGGATGCATGGCAATTGAAGGCCAATTAAAAGAAATGAATGTTGTTGGACAAAAGGATTTTGACCCAGAGACAGGGATGCAAGAAGCTATGTTAAAATTTATGCAAAGGCACGGACATCCGTGTATGAGTGTTTTAGCCAGCTTCATGGAGAAGACTGAAGAAAGACTTAAGGCTATAGAAACTAAGGCGACCAAGGCATCTTGCAATTTCTGTGGAGTAACAACTCACGGCTCTAAGGATTGCACTGAGGAGGTGAATTTTGTTGGAAATAAGCAACAGAATGACCCCTACTCAAGCACCTATAATCCTAAATGGAGGAACCACCCTAATTTCTCATGAGGAGGTCAACAAAGATCACAAGGTCAAAATCAGAATACTTGCAAATCTTCGCATTTACAGAATCGTGCTCGGAATGATAGAAGTTCCCGTGAAAATGACATCAACAATTTTATGGGACAAATGACCAAAAAATTCAATAACTTGGAAAAGATAGTAACTACTAACATAGTAGATCAGAAATCGTTGAGAGAACAAATGGAAACCTTATTGAATGTGGTGACTCAAAGAGAAAAAGGAGCACTTCCAAGTCAAGTGGAACTAAATCCAAATGAGAAGTGCAATGCAGTCTTCATGGCAAAGGAGGAACCAAAAGAGGAGAAGGCTCAAAGGGAGCCTCAATAGGTAAGTAACTCTTCTCTCCAAGGTTCTAAAAGTTTTTATATGGATAGGCAAGCAACGAAATTGGTAGAAAAAAATTAGAAAATTGCTTGTCAATATTCCCTTTGCTGAAATTGTCTCTGAAGTGCCTAAATATGTTAAGTTCTTAAGGGAAATAAATTTTAACAAAAATAAATTGGAAGAAAATAAATTGGAAGAGGTTAAGACTGTAAAATTAAATGAAGATTGCTCTGCTATGTTATTAAATAAATTACCACCTGAGCTTAAAGATCTAGGAACCTTTGCTGTTTCTTGCTCAATTGGTAATAAATTTTTTAAACCACTATGTGATTTGGGTGCAAGTGTTAATCTGATGCCTCTATCTATTTTTAGAAAAATTAAATTTGCAGGAACCACAACCTTCTAACATTTCCTTGCAGTTAGCTGACAGTACTCTTGTTTACCCAAGAGGAATAATAGAGGATATGTTAGTTAAGGTAGGAAAATTTATTTTCCTAGTTGACTTTGTAGCTCTAGATATGGAGGAAGACAGAGATGTCCCTATTATTTTGGGAAGACCATTTTTTGCAACTGGAGATGCTACCATTCAAATGAAAAAGGGAACCATGACTTTAAGAATTGAGGATGAAGAGGAAACTTTTAATATTTATAATACTAATAAAACTTCTTCTTCTAGTGCTTCTTGTTGTTTCTTGCAGGATGTGGAATTTAAACAAGAAAAAGAAAAAGAAAAAGAAGAACAAGTTGAGAAACAAGATAGCAAAACTTTTGAGCAGGATAAAGACATAACCTCTTCCTTGATATTAGAAGCACTTTGTTTGCCTAAATTCAAAGGACTGTATGGAGAGGATCCTATTCCTCATATATTGAATTTTTATGACTTAGTCAAGACTAACAATTTTGCAAGAACCATTGCAGAAAGAATAAGACTTAAGTTTTCCCCCCTTTCTATGGGAGGATTGGCTAAGCAATGGTTCTCAATATACTCAAAATTTCACTTTTCAACTTAGGAAGAATTAATGGAAGAATTTGTAAGGGCTCTTCAACCTACAGTGGAGGAAAAAGCGGGCCATATCTAAGTATTCCAACAACTAAAGGATGACACTCATGAAGACCACACTGGTTTTGAATTAGGCCCATCTATTATCTAGAGGTGTCATAGTTACAGTTTAAGGGAACAACATGACAAGATCCTATTGAGCACATAAGACAGTTCTGCAAGAAGATAAGAAAAGCAAAATATGAGAACTTGTCTCCAAATGAAGCAAAATTAATAATTTTCCCATTCTCATTAGATGAAGAAGTCAAGCTATGGCTATAACTCCTACCAGTTGAAGGAATAGAGACGTGGACTGACTTGGTAAAGAAATTTATTAGGACATTTTCACCTATCATAAGGGAGCCAATTTACATTTGCGAAAACTAAGAGTACACAATGAACCCACCAAAAAAGTGATCAGGTCTTACTTGGATGGACCACTCTGAGGAAGGTAATTACTTTGCAGTCTTTCCCAATGGTGAGAAAACAAAAGGTAAGGTCAAAGAAGGGCCATTGCCCGCTGAGGACTAATTCTAAGTCCTCTGAACCGTCAGGTTTGGGACGTTAAACAAGCGCTTACTAGGAGGCAACATGTGTCTACTAACACTTTTATTTTATTATTATTTTTTCTCTTATTTGTTTATTTTATTTGTGAATTTTATTTTTATTTTTATTATTAAAAATACAAAAAAAATAAAATATTCTGAAAAATCAAAAAAATTCTGGAAAACCAGTAGGTACGGGTGTACCTTACATCAGGCACGGCTGTACCACACGGCTTTATCCTGAGAAACATGGAAAACAGACAGGTACGGCCACACATATAACTAGGTACAGCCGTACCCCATGTCCAGAGGCTGAATATTTAAGGTAAACAGTGAGAGATAAGGGCGTACCATGCCCTCATACGCCCAAACCCTCTCCATTCAAGCACCCTCTTCTCTCAATTTCTTCGCATTTTTCATCACAAGATCATTCAGGTACTGATTCTAACCCAATTTCTTAGATTGGTTGTCTATTTTACTGGTTGTTTTGAGTTTTGAGTTAATTTAGGTTTTTAGTTTTGTTTAATCCTAACTTTAGCAATTTAGGAGTAGTTTTGGCTAGGTTTTACATGCTTAGAGACCCTAGGAATGATTAGAGACTTATAATCTAGGCTTAAAACTGAGAAAATCTGATCATAGGGTAGATTTTTCACAAAACTGTAGCGCAGTACGGCCGTACCTACCAAGAACAGGCCGTACTGAAGCCCGTACTAGCGGCCTTTGGGTTGAAAACTGACCATAGGTACGGGCGTACCTATGGCACGTACATGTTCATTAAGTCAGGCCATACTGACCTTTTAAATTAGGGCATACATAGAGATACAGTACGACTCACGAAGCACGGCTGTACCCAATGCAGTTTCTGCTTAAAAATAATTAATTCTTCCTATATTATTTTTACAGGAAATGTCTAAACGCAAGAGAAGCGAATGCTCTTCATTTGTAGCAGCACGTGCCTCTAAGGTCGTGCCTAATTATATCCCACAGCAGCACAGAGAGAGATATAAACAGTAGCGGGACTTCCACACCAACACCCAGGTTCTTGGACTTCGATGTCCTCTAGCAGGTTGGCCTGGGAGAGGAGGTGGAGGCATTGTTGTAGAGGATTGGGTGGCTCCTGGTAGCCTCAGTCAGACAGCCCACTCATGTGGAGACTGTCTTAGACTTTTTAGCCACATGTGGCTACCATTTGAGGGACAGGAAGCCCCAGTACCCATATTTGGAGGATGAGCCAGAGCAGGATCTGGTACTCACCACGAGATGACCCTGACCAATTTTAACATCGGTAAGGATTCGAGACAACGGAGTCAGTGCAAACGCCGGATTATTTGGAGGCACTTCTGGAGATCCCAGAGGGGTGGCAAGACTCAGAGAGTTGGAGAGTTCTCACTGGGGATGCCCATTACATTCCCAGCCGCGCTAAGGCCAGCAAGATTAGAGACCCAGCTGTGCAGAGAGTGCACAGATGGATTGCCCATTCCATTAACAGGGGACCCTTGAGCAATGACACAATCACCAAGCCGAGCCTATTTCTACTGTGGGCCGTGGCCCAGGGACGCTGCTGTGCCAGGATGTTTTTCTTGCGGACGTGCACCTAACTGAGCATTCATCTTTAGACTCAGAACACCACGCACAACGTCTTGGGTTCTTTCATCTCCCGACTGGCAGCCCACCTTGGATTTCATGCTGGAACAGGGGCCACTTGCATTGAGATGGAGCCCATTGGACTCTCTACTCTCTGTAACATTGGTGTTCTGCGGAGACTGGGGCACGGAGACTATGAGGTCATCAGACTAGACCAGCAGCAGGAGCAGCAGCAGGACCAGGCTGCAGATTTTGTGCCCTTAGCAGAGGAGCATCCACTACCACTACCACCACAGCCATAGCCAGCAACACAGGGCCACTCCTACGAGGACGTCATGATGTGTCTCGGTGAGATGCAGTCTAGCTTTCAGGAGCATAGGACCCACGTGGACCAGCAGTTGGCAACTATTTTGGAGCACCTTCAGCGTCTCCAGCCTTACCCTCCTGCCAAGTGATGCAGGATTATTTTTCTTTCTCTTTTAGTACCTAGGCTTTTGCTTTTGTATTAAAAAGAGATGTACATATATTATCATGCTCGCAGGATACACTTTATTTTTATTTTTGTTTTAATTTTGTCTTGTTATTTTATTTTACTGTTATTTCTTTTTTATTTTATTTCTAAACTTTTGAGTTTTGTGATGTACAGTTCTTCTGTCTGCTTACCAGCTTCATCGGTATTGCGAAAGGAACCAACATATTTTACCCATATCCCCATCCATTTTGCTCGTGATATTTGTCAGATGGGAGTCTCTTTCCACCTTCTTTTACTTTTACACTTATTTCAATTTCTTTTATCTTTTTGTGCTTGCTTTAACTTAGTCGCAGTGAGGGCACTGCAAGAAATAAGCGTGGGGAGAGATTTTATATTGTGCTCATTACTTGGCTCTACTTATAACTGTTTATAATTTTAGAGAACGTTAAATTTTTGCTGATTTAGGGGCTACAATTTTTTTTTCTGACAACTGGTGATTGAATTAATTCTATTGCCGGTATTGGAATTTGCTGAAAATTAGCATTGAAGTTCTGTGAGTTTTAACTTTCTGTGTAAACTGCTATATGTGAGATTTGAGCCTGAAACAAGAGGTCACAACATGCTTTTGCCCCTTTTCTTTGTTTGTGTGATATTTTTCTATGAATGTGCATTCTAGAACTTGTGCTGAGACTATTATAAAACGAATATGAGTTTATTTTCATGTGAATTTGGAAAGGGCAATTTTATGAATTTTTCAGGCCACTGCTATTTTGAATACACTGTACCACTAGTTACCCACTTTTGTGCATAAAAGTACTTTATTTAATTTTTTTGGTACCCTTCTTGTTACTATTGTTTATATTCTGTGAAGGCAACCTTAGAAAATTTTCTTTAAGAGCAATTAGTGGCAAATATCAATAGAATAATGTTACGAATCCCTTATATGTGCTTACAAAAACAAAAAACAAAAAAAAAGGCTTAGTATTTATTTTCCTTCCTAGTTCTTAAAAGTTGTTTAATCGATGCATAAATGCATGAAAGAAGGAAAGGAAAAGAAAAGAAAAAACCATTGAAAAGAAAAAATTATAATTATTTATCTTGCTAATGCCTTCAGAAATTGCAAGAAAAAAATATTGATTGAAAATTGGGGATTCTTGCCTGCTCTTTAAAGTGAAAAAGAAATAGGTTGCTTGTTTTGTTTGATTTGTTTCTGACCCTTTGCATGGCATTTTCTTTCTTTTATCGTACCTGATATTATTACGTTGGCCTCATTACAACCAATGAAAGACTCTCATTCCTCTTTTGCATGATAAATAGATTATAATAGTAGAGTTTTGGTCAATGTACAAGCCTATGGTAATGTCACTTCATTTGAAAAATTTGAGCATTAATGACTATGCCTGTAAACACTTTGAGATTGGTGAGAGTGTGACATGAAAACCATAGATTGTTGACTTATTTGAACTTACATCTCTAATGGGTATTCTATTTATTGGCATGTTTATGATATCACTTTATTGTCATACTTATGTTTTTGCCCCTATCTAGTGAAAATAGTTTCTCTTACTGTAGTTACCCAAGTAATTTGCTTGAGGGCAAACAAAGCTCAAGTGTGGGGATGTGTTAACATACCAATTTGTCTACCTTTATAAGGCATTTTTAGTACTTAAACATATTATTTTGCACTATTCAAAGCACAAAAGTACTCATTTATGTCCTATTTTACAGAATTATCATAAAGACACCACTCAGAGCAAAAGATGCGAGAATGGAGCAAAAACTGGCAAGTTTTGAAGAGTTTTAGCACTACTGGACGAGCGATACGGCCTGAAGTCATTCAGTACGGCCGTATCTAACTCAGAAATTCAGTAGGGGCATATCCCCTTGGTCAGTACCACCTGGTGCCGATGAAAAAGTCCAGTATGGCCATGCCAAAGGCAGTACGGCCGTACATAGATCATGTCAGGGAGTGCAACATGCACAAGTGCGGGCCAACGTCACAAGTAAAGTTCAGTACGATCGTGTATATATCTGGTACGGTTGCAACCCGTCCCAGAATGTGCAGATTTGAAAGCCAGATGACCTAACTGCATCCAACACTATAAATAGAACCTCTTAGCCTATGCTAAAAACCTTTTGATGAATTCTCAAGTCAAGAGCCCCTTTTGAGAGTTTTACATCAATTCCTTGCCTTTCCATTCAGTTTGTGTTTCCTTGGAGCTTGATTCCAATCCCGATTCGCTACCGGAGCTTGTGAGGACGCGAAGAACGTGCTTAAGGACCGTCGTCATACCGCAAAGGTGTCCCGATTTAGATTTATTTATTTTTATTATGGAATTATATGGTTTTATGACTGTGTTTATGTTATTATCATTGATTATGAGTAACTAAACCCATCACTATGGGTGATGGGAGATCCTTTACAATACTTTTGCTATATATCTATTTAATTCTATGAGTTTCTATTAATTGATTGATTGTTTTATCCCTAGTGTGCTTAATCCCATAAGGCCTGATCAACCTTTAAATAGTTAGCTTAATTGTGGTACCAGGATCATAATTAGTTAACGGATCTCTAGAAATAAAAGAACTCACATTATACGCCGGATAGGTTAGTGCTTGTTTATAATTAGTTATTATGTTAACAAACCCACGTATTCTTAATGCTCTTTCCTTTAATTACGTTCTTGGACCAAATGAAGTAATTAGTTAGGAGGAAGGCTATTACAAGCTAGGTATTTCTTAGTAATTTAGAGTGGGTGATTAGCTTTCAATCATAATAGAGAACTCATAGTAATTATTTAGTGAATTCAATAATAGAGTATTGGTGAACCCGATTCCCCTAGACCTCCCATAATATAGTTAATCTGTTCTTGCATTTAGTTTGATTATTGTTTTAATTACGTGACAACTTTTACTACTTTTCAATTACACTTTTGCTAGCCTGATAGAATAGAATCCTTTAAGTCATTGGTACTAGCGCATTTCCTGTGGGTTCGACATTCTGAGTCTTAAATATACTCTACTATTATTACGAGTTACGATCAGGTGCACTTGCCTGAGCCGCAACAGTGGGCAGGAGTGAAAACTCAGTTAGTGAAGTGTGAAATACTTTTGTCTATGAAGATGAATAAATGATGTCGCTACGCAGAAGTATCTAGACACAACAAATACATATGGTCATAACCTATGCAGTCGAGTTCGGGCGGCGACGAATTTTTTTTTAACATACCCGAACCCACCCGTAAGAAGTCGCGTGCAAATAAATGGAAGACCCAAAAACCCGCAAGTCCGTTAAGACTCGTCCTTTTACTTGCACTATCTTTCAGGTTGTGCGGGTTCGACTCTGTCGAATTACTTTTGCCTAGCCCTAGTTTCTACATGTGTACCCAAAAAAAAATTGTTTCTACATTTATATTGGTACTATATTGCTTTTTTTTATTAGATTGTTATTTTATATGCTGACCTGCAATGGTTTTTATTCATATCATGCAATGAAGTGGATTCATGCTTATAAGAACATAGTTTTTTATCCGAAAAGTCTTAGAGAAACCGAAAGTTCATAACCCAAAAGACTTGCTTCATTTGAGGGCAAAGATGCATACTCATGAAAGAAAAGAAAACAACATTTGCTGGCCACCATTTCGGTTATCATCACTGATTAGAAGTGGAAGGAAGGAATAGAAAGATTTTGATGCTTTTTTCTCTAAAAAGGCATAGCCTAATTGGGGGAGGGAGAAAAAGAGAGGGTCCACTGTGATATCAATGATTGGCCGAATGTGGAAATGGCCCCAATTGAGAACCGGCCGAAGTAGTTTTAGATAAAATGGTAGGGCACGTGGTTACATCTGGGTGGTTGCATCATTTTAATACAGTATTTTTACTAACACGAACTGAAACGGTTACATTGAATAGGTGATGCCAACATTCCTTGGATTAAAGTCTCCATGTCTTGGGCTTAGGCGCTCTTTATGTGCCAAAAAAAGAAAAAAGTCTCCATGTTATATTTTAAGAGTTTAATAATTATGTACTTATCCCGTTAAAAAGTTTTACAGAGTATTTCACTTTGGTGTTATATCATAACATTACCTCCTAAAATACCTACATAAATATTTATAAGGTAAGATATGTTTATATAAATTTTTTTATACTATCAACGCACAGTAATTAAATTTTTATTTTAAGCAGTAGAGAATCCTTGTCTGTTGAAAGTTTTTGATTTTATATAAATAAGTTATTGAAAATAAAATGATATATAAAATGTGAAAAGCGTTGGGGATTACACAAGAGCCGTCGGTGAGCTAGTTCCCTGTTTATGATAGTTTGCTAACAAGAGCTAGACAAAATGTTTGGTTTCTTCTCCTTCCAATTTTTTCCCATTATTATGAAGATTTAACATAATCATATGATATATCAACTATAGAATGTTCAATGGGTCGATATGATCTCATTAAGCTAGTTTGTTTTTGCGGGGCTTTGCAAACTAGTTTGAATCAAATTTATTAACGGGTGTATTTTATGGCACACAAAGTGGACATGTACAAAATTGGTCGGAATCTGGAGCTACGACGGCGGGATGGAACAGAAAAGGACTCTAGGCGGTCGGCCTTGGGGTGGGATTCTAGAGAATTCTGTTGGTCGAGGCAGGGGTGGCGGGAGAAGGATGGTCGGAGTGGATTTAAAAAAAAAACAGGGAAGAAGTCTACTAAAATAGGGGAGGGATGAAGAGGGTGGTGCAGCGGCAGCAGGGCGGGGCGGCAAACACTACAACAGAATGTGTAAAAGATAATGCCACTTTAAGCAGCACTTACAAAGAAAAACACTACTTTAGCTAATAAACAGCGCTTCAGAACACAAAACGCTGCTTTAGGCGTAGAGGAATAAACAGCGCTTAAGCGGAAAAACGCTGTTTAAAGTTGTACTAAAAGAATAAACAGCCCTTAATACAAGAAGCGCTGATTTTGGTTCTAACAATAAGTAGTGTTTCCTCTATGAAGCGCTACTTATTCTCAATAAACAAAAAAAAAACATATGCGATTCCCTATTAATTATTTCATTATGTTCTTATCCTCCCACTTCACGCTCTGCTCTCCATCGCAAACCCTCGTTCTTGTCGTCATCATGCCTTCTCTTCCACTCTCCAACAGCGCCATTTCAAGCGAGAGCCCTAAAGGCAACAAATCTCTGAAGAAGAAGAACGAGAAACACGAGAACGACGCTGTTTCTGAGATGGAGGCGTTGAGCTTGAAGAGCAAGAGCAAGAAGGGTTCGAAGGAGAGCAAGAAGCGGAAGAAGTGTTCTGATGAGGAAGGCAAGGAGGAGAAGAGTGATACTAGCTCGGAGCTTGTCGAGCTCACCGAGGAAGGTTCTAGAATGAAAGCGAGTAAGGAGGAGGAGAAGAAGAAGAAGAAGAAGAAAGCGAGAGTTTGAGGAAGACGACGAAGAAGCAGAGGTTAAGAAGAAGCAGGATCCCCGAATGAGGAAGATGACGATGCACTTTCTCAGTGAATATCTGATTTTTATTTTTTTATTTGGAGATCTTTTTTTTATTTCTTCTGATTTTTATGTTGTTTGATTTGTTTTTGAAGATCTGTACATGTAGATCTGTTTTTCGAAGATCTGTTTGTTTGATCTAGAGATCTATTTTTCTGAAGATCCATTTTTTGAAGATCTGTAATTAATTTTAAAGATCTGTTTTGAAGATCCATTTTTTGAAGAACAAAGCGAGCATGGAGAGTGGTTGTCCAACGCACCTCTTATGGGTTTGAGAATACCTAACTCTTCTGGACTCCAAAGCTCTCTTCCAGAAACCCAAATCCATCTCTTCTTCTGTATTTCTCCTCCAACTTGATGATGATGTTTCTTTGCTGTTTGGAAGACTGATCAATAATTTCGTCTCTGTGTTCGTGAAATTGCTCAAGATGAAATTGTTTCGTCTCTGTGTGTTGTATCGTGTAATGTTGAAAAACGCTAAATGCTGATTGTTTCGTCTCTGTGTTGCATCCTGAAAAATACTGAATGCTGGAAAAAAAATTAGGGGAATCGCACCGAACGCATTCTTTGGGAGGGGAGATGGGCCTTAAGCTGTGAACTGACCCCCGAACCAGAGATTAGTCTCATAGTCGGTCTAAAGGACCGAAGCTGTGAGGATACTCCGGTCGGCCCACTCAGCTACAAAGTGGCTAATTGGGGTGGGTCCCAAAAAAAAATACACAACTAACTTAATCATGTTAGTTAAATATAACTTCTCCTGAGAGAATTAATTCACTATAATTGTAAAATATTTTAATTTGGACATGCCATCAAAATTTCACGAATATATATTGTAAGAGATTATCCTGATGCACGGAAATGATTCAAATGAAACATAATATGTTTGTTTCCCTTCTCATAGAGCTTAGGTATAATCTATCTTTCCTCCTTCATCCTTTTGTAAAAAGATAAGCAAAATGCGCAATTCATGGATAAAAGGGAAAAGGTGAAGGGGTAAAAGGTTCACAATCACAATCGCTCCAAATTTAGTTAAATTGGGAGTCTTCGTAACAATAATTAGTAATCTAATCCCAATTTACGGGGCTTAAAGGATAGGCAGGCATAATAATAAGGAGTAGTGGGTCCATAGCCATGACACAAGAGCAATGAGTATATAAAATAATAGCCAAGGAGGAAGGGGTGATTTTTGATGGGGAACAAAAAGAGAGAGAAAAGAAGTGGTGGAGTGAAGGTGCCTAAAGAGTGGTGGGTGTGTCTCATTATAAAACTTTAGACAAACATGTGCTGCATTTTATTATGTCTATGCCTCTACATGCTGCGGTCCCACCTCTTCCTGTTTGCTACTTCCTCTTCTCTCTTCCGGTCTATTATTAAAGATTATGTATTTGTGATATTTTTTTAAGTTAACCAAGTGTATATCCACACGGCCGGTAGTCATGGAACTAACCCCTTAAGTATATAGAATATTAGTTAAAGGATAATTTCTTATACCCACAGATACAACTCTATTCTCTATTCCCATCATTAGGATTCAAATCTTGGACACATAGTTACTCGAACCACACCTTGTGGGTGTGCATTGTGATTTTGTGTTGCTACATAAATATGCTAACTTTTAAAATTAATTTATCTATTATTTATTTTTAAGAGAAATTGCTCTCACTTAAATAGCCCATACATCTCCTCTACTTTTTAAATGAACACTTACGACCCTTATTTGCTGGGAAAATTGCCCACACCTCCCTCAAGTTTTGTTTAAATGACACCACCCTTTCTATGTTTACATCATGGCAATTAAAATGGGACCGAGCATTGAACCGGAGAGGGTCAGGGTTCAGGATTTTTGGGTGTGACCGAGGTCGGATCGGGGTCGAACCGGATTCGAATAAAATATTATTTTTTAAATATATATATATATATATATACACATATAGTATTTCAATTTATACACAAAATAATATGTCCTTGAATTAATAAAATATTTTTTTTAATATATATATATATACACACATACATACCAAATATATAATAAAAAAATAGAGAAAGAGGAAAAAATAGAGAAAATAAAAAAATATTAATAAATAATTGAAAAATGGGATGCAAATAATAAATTTGGGAGTGCCACTAGCAATCTGCTAGTGGACACCCCAGGCCTAGTCCAAAACCACGGTAACCCTAATTTTAAGAGGGCTGAAACCCTCATTTTGCTTCTTCCTTGCGCAGCGCCGTTTCCTCCTTTCCTTCACTTCCTCCTCCTCACCTTCTTCACTCTTACTCTCACCAAGACGTCCTCTGCTACTCTGCTCTGCTTTTTCTTCTCCGTCACAATGGGCGATTCTTCATCTTCTTTTTCTCCTCTGCTGCTCTGCCCTGCTTCTACTTCTCTGTCACAATGGGTGATTCTTCATCTTCTTCTTATCCTCTGCTGCTCTACTCTATCGTTTTGCCCATTTTTTAACAAAAAAAAAAAATGGGCCTGGTTTTCGAACCGCCCGGTCCTGCTTCAAACCCGGTTTAACCCGATTTTTCGGTCCTTTTGGCCAGTTCTTTGCCAGGCAGTCCTAGGGGGTGAGCCGGACCGGGCATGTGCTCGGTTCCCGATCCAACCGGCCGGTTCGGTCCGGTTTTTGTTACCTTGGTTTACATAATAGGGAGAGATGTGTGTAATTGAGGGGATGTTAATGGAGTAAACAACTATTTTGGTCTCTGAAAATTACAAAAACATTACCGAATATATATTTCGTTAGTCAGTTCGGTCCTCAAATGTGTTTTTTCTTCGTCAATTTTTTTCTCAAATGTGTCTTTCGTTAATCAATTTGGTCCCTGAAGTTACTAACTGAAAGCACACTCACAGTTGTTTTTGAAATTTCGACACATTCAGAGACTATAGTGATAGTGCCTTAGGGACCAAAACGATTATTCACCGGATGTTAATGCCTTTTACAAAATATAAGGGGTGCATGTGTTATTTAAATATGCCTCACGGGAGGGGAGGTGAGTACAATTTTCCCTTTATTTTATAATATCAATTATTTTGCATTAATATGTTTGAAATTTGAAATGATTTAATTAGAGATAGCAAAGTAGGTTGGCTTGCCTTGACCCACATCCAACTCATCTTAAACGAAATGAGGTGGGTTGACCAACGACAAGGAAGAGGGTTTGATATCTGCAGCCCGCTCGGTCCCACCGTAGTTTGGTGGGTAAAAAAAAAAAGGTTATAAAATGGTGGGTTGGTTCGAATAAATAAAAATAACATCGAAAAACAATAAAAAATACATTTTTTGTAAAAAAAAAAAAAATTGCTGGTTGGCTCAACAAGTCCAACCCGATTTGACATCCCAAGATTTAATGTGGTTTGAAAAACATATATGTATTTTTTTTTTTTGTGTGTGAAAAATATATGTTTCAGTTAATACTTAATACCTACCGTGCAGCAATTTATGAAAACGAACCAACACCGTACTGAGGGGCAAAAGCAAAATACTTGCAAGACTGGACATTGTATCCTTCTTCGTTAGTTCATATTTAGAAAATGTATTCTCTCGTGTAAATTTTTAACAAGATAAAATTGTGTGAAAATTCCGCAAACAATAAATCAGTGAATTTCAACCAAATTTTGTGTTTTTTTCTGGAAGAAAAAGTATATAAAATTTTTACATGACAAAAAAAGTCTCACAAAAAATAAATATTCCCTTCATAATTTATATTAGATAATAATTCCCGGATTTTCATAAAACGATGAATTGTTATACACTTCCCCCGACACTATTTGTGGGCCAAATTTACATTCTTTTTATTACGAGGCCCATGCACAACAACTCTTACATGGGCTTTAGTAAATACACCATCTGTTTTTAGTACCATACACCTCCTGTCAGCTTTTCTATTTTTTTTTTTTTATGTTTTTATCCCTCTCCGTAAATATATTTATAGACGCTACCTGTCCGTAAATATTTTTACAGAAAATCACTTAACTTCATTTTTTAAAAACTCCCACCTCTTCCCTTTCACTTCATCTCTCTCACTCTCACTAAAAACTCACCCCAAATCCCACACCCTAACCCATCATGTCTTCAACCCCCTCCTCTATTTCTTCATTCACTTTCAAGGTAACTTCCCCATCTCACTTTTTTTTTGCGTTTTATTTTTTTTCCTGATTTTCTGGTGTGTCTGTAAATTTATTTATGGACGTTTACATGACTGCATCCATAAATACATTTACGGAAGCAGACACTGCTTCCGTAAATACATTTATGAATGGCATGAAAAACATACATCTGTAAATAAATGGATATCGGCCACCCTTGTAGTATATCCAACTCTCACGTTATCATGATTTTTTTAAGGCATCAAGTGTGATGCATTTGTTTACCCTAAATATTTTAGGGAACTCACATTTGAATGTGATCCCTTTATCAGTTGTCGTAATTTGACCATTGTAATACACAACAACAAGTCTGGAACTCATGTTTATAATGAAGACGAGTGAGTGAGAGGAGGAAGGAAGATGAATGAACTCTGAGCTACAGTGTCTCATATGACTTCCATTTATACAAGTGTTGGTGCGATCTCAACCGTCCAAAATATCGGTGCAATATCAACCGTTCAAAGTGTCAGTGTAATTTCGTCCATTCAGTTACTGACTCTCATTCATTTACAGGTTGACACTAACGCATTAGGGGGTGTGTTAGCAGAAACAAATTTTTAGAGATATTTATCACATCCGTAAATATATTTACAGACGACAATCATAGTCGGCAAATAACATTGCGGACACTAACCAAAATGTCTTCACAAATATATTTCCGGACAACAAACTACTTGTATCCATTAATATATTTCTAGAGGTTATAAATTGTCCGTAAATGACATTACAAACGGCTAATTCACCTGCGGGCTAGGTTTATCATCACGTCTGTAAATATATTTACGGACAGAGACATTTTGGGAAAAAAGAAAAGAAAAGCTAACTGGCGATGTATAGTATTAAAAATGGGGGGTGTATTTACTAAAGCCCGTGTTAAATTCCTCGGTAATTGAGGAGAGAAGATGGTGAATACCATCAAGGCCCAATAATAGTGGTCTTTTTTTTTGTCAGCTAGTAGATCTGGTAAACAACAAACACACACACACGTCTAAACGGCAACACCCGGGTTCGAACCCTGGTCTCGGCGTCCCTATGTCGCTGAAATTGCCAAAGCAACCAACAGTGGGAGGCCAATAATAGTGGTCTTTACAACAACAACAAAAAAAAGAGGAAAAAAATAAAATAAAATAAAATAAAATAAAATAAAATAAAATAAGGGTATTGCATAAAAATAAATTTTCATTGCCTAAAAAGGCCATTGGACCCCAGTCATATGAGTGCATCCATTGCCTAAAAAGGCCGTTGGACCCCAATGTGGGTCGTGTCGGGCCGGATGTCACATAGGGTGACCCAAGCCCTACTAGAGGTTGATGCCCCAACACCCTAAGAGGAGTGTTGTGACTACGACTGCTAAGGATAGTAGTCGCTAGTCCATCAACCATAGGAATAATTGTTGGTGTGTATGGAAAACCCTAGGATAGACAACTTATGATTGCTTTATGTTTTGATAACATGTCAGTAGCAGGTCACCTGAGCGACGCTAGTGTTAATCCATAAGTTAATAATCAATGTTGGATGATGTGATGCTAATATGGTTGTTGGTAATTGGTGTTGATTAAGGAAGCGTTGGCTGATAATGGTTGACGAGCCATGTTGCTAATGATTGTTGGTATCTATGTGATTATGTTGCTGAATAATATGTTGGATAATGTGCTTCCTGTGTTGTCTGATGCTTGAAATACACTTTGTCTTTGACTGTTGACTCTGCCTGTGGTTGAGATAAATTATTGATATAAGAGGAATATGGAACAATTACTATTAGACTATAGCTGGTAGGATAGACTTGATAAACTATAGGGGAAACTGAGTTAGAATGGTGAAAGGACAGTAACACTGTTAGGCTGACAGTTAGGTGCAAATATAGTTTGAAATAGAATACGAATAAGGTGATAGGGTGTGAGAGGGAAGTCGATGGAGCTAGGTTTAGAAATAGTGGTACAGAACCAAGAGATAATGAATATGATTCCAAGTAAACACTGGTATTTGTTGTGCTTGTGTGTGGATGCCATTTATATATGCTTCCTATTCCTGCTTTCCCAATTTTATAGTGCGTATTGTGTTTCTTAGCTCCTTTCTTCTGTTTTTCTTGTTTTGTATTTTCTTTTCATATAAAACAGACACACATGGACCTGATGAAGACATCGCCCACATCGTGGAACATATAGAGGGTACTCAGTATGAGTAACTCTCTTCGGTTACGTGTTACAGCCAGTGAGTCAGAATCAATGAGTTAAAGTCTGTATATATATCATACAACTTGTGGGCTCAAGACACGGGTTCCGTAAAGATATGTGTGTGCCAAATTATTAGTTTTATTTAAATATTATTTTCAGTATATTTATATTGCCTAATTATTTGATTAGGGTTTAATAACTATTATACTGTAGCACTTCGGAAACGAGGTGTTACATTATGGTATCGGAGCAGTTTGGTCCTAATCAGACTGTTGGGTCGTTAGGATGTTGTCACTGGCTGTGTTTAGTCGGGTCTCCACTGGACACTGATTATGTCTGGATAAGGGTAGAGTGTCCGCTAAGTATGTTATCTTTAGGAAATAAAGATGACTACTTTTGATAACTCATGAGGTATTGGGCATATATTGATATGTTCCCTCATACTTTGTGGACTACGTCAATTTCTTGACAGAAACCAAGGATTCTCCTTGGGAAAGCAAGTTAAGGGCTTGCAATCAAGTCAGGGAATTAGGGAGCTTCGATAAGATAAAGACGACAAGGAGGAGTATGGAGCCATATTGGGAAGAGAGAAACATTATGCAAGCAAGAGTCATTGTTCAATCTTTATATACGTATGATCTATAGAGATATTTTGATATATAAAACTAATTTAGATTTCACCGTATAATATAATCTCAGATCGTTAATTTCCTCAATCAGATAGTTGCGATTAAGATGGACCGAGTTGAGGAGGATGATGCCAGAGCCATCCCTGGGGAAACTAGTAATCCGATTAGTGACAATACTCCTCATACAGAAGATCAGAGGGAGGAACCTATTAATGAAAGGTCTTTAAAGGATTTGGCTACTGCTGTTCTGCAGCAGGCTCAGCAGAACGCAGAGCTGAGAGCGATGCTTAGGGAGGAACGTGAAGTCATAAGGTAGCAACAGGAAGCAAAAATGGAGGATACTGGGTTGATGGTTTTTCTGAAGGGAAAACCACCTCAGTTTAATGATGAGTATGACCCTGAAGGAGCCGAACACTTGATTGAAGAAATTGAGAAAATATTAATAGCAATGCGTTGTAGTGAGGATCGGATGGAGACATATGCTGCATTTATGATGGTTAGTGAAGCTGAGGGATGGTCGAAGAATAGAAGGAGAGTTTTGGAGGCTGAAGGACGAGCTATTACCTGGGAACTGTTCCGAGAATGTTTCCTAGAGATGTATTTTCCCAGGACAGCAAAACAACAAAAAGCCAGGGAGGTCAACGCATTGACTCAAGCAAGGATGACTGTGGGGGAATATGCCTCTAGATTCGAATCTCTAGTAAAATATTCTGAGTATTACCAGCTTAGCCCTAGTGAGGAGTGGATGTGTCAACAATTTCAAGATGGGCTTCGACTTGTACTTCGTCGATCGGTAATACCTTTACGTCTAACTGGTTTTCCCGATCTAGTGGAGCATTGTATGGAGTTGGAGGACATCGATCATCAAAAAGATGGGTTTTGGAATGAGAAAGTTATAAGGAGTCAGGAACAAGAAACTAACGATAGGGAAGAAGACCGAAGATATCAGTTTGAGAAAGTTGATGGAAGAGATGATGGCCAACAACCGCAGTAGATGGAAATTATCCAAGGAGGGCACTGGAACTCGAGAAGATGTTTTAAATGCAAAGGACCACACCTAGCAAAGGATTTCCTATTTAAGAAACGCATGCTTTGAGTGTGGTAAACCGGGACATATATCTCGAGAATGTAGGCGGGGAGCAACACTTGCAAGACATGGACTAGATATGGGACAGGCGAAGGATCAAGAAAGAATACCCTAATAGATCCTAAGAAATTACCAGCGAAAAACTCTGTAAATAGGTGTCACTTCCCAAGGTGACGCGTGAGGAACTGAATCCTCCCGACCTTGAATAGCGGAATCAGTTTTGAGAAAGTCATCTTTCTCATACCGAATATAAATAAACACTTTTACTTTTATACACACTTATTATACATAAATAAATCTTTTGTTTATGTAAATTATGTGTGCCTTCTAAATTCTTCTTTAAAATGAACATTGTTCACAAGGATTTGTGTTTGTTTTCTAACTTTTAATTGTTCATATTCCTACTTCCCCCTTTTATTTCTTCTTCGATGTACTCTGTCTACCTTTGTACTTGCTTATTTTTCTAATTCTTCTTTGTTGAACAATTAATGTTTGCTTATATATGTAATCTACTTACATTTGTGTTTTCTAAATTTTTCTTGACATTTAAGTATTTCTAGAATGTATATGACCAATATGTATCCTCTATAATAAATCTATGTTTGCTAATATTTTCAATTTGACTACTAATTCTTTTGTTGGAAACATTTAATGATTACTTGTTATGTGTATTTGTATTTTTGTTAGTTTTTAATTTATCTTCTGCTTAAATAAAAGTTTGTATTTATGTGTACTTATGTTGAACTTTTATACTCCTATTTGTCTTTTATTTCTTGGTTGCTAATAAGTGTGCTCATATGAAAATATCTTCTGCTGTTTCTGTGCATATCTATGCTCCTGGATGACTTTTAATAAACAATAATATTTGACTACTCATTAGTATTAGATACTATTGATAAGATTAATAAATATTTCATAATGAAAAGATTTGGTTAAGTGATAAAGCTGTTAGATCTATAATAAGAGCTGGTAAAGTAAGAAATAGAAATAATAAATTAGGATGTACTGGGGAAAATACTTGTGAGGATAATAATATACATAAAAAATATAGAGAGTTGTGCCTTAATAGCCGACTAGCTGTTGCATATGCATAAACATGGACTAAGAGCCGTAGTTGCACAGTATTGTGAACGGCAGTTGCACATACTGTGAGATGTAGTCGTATTTGTTGTAGTCGTGTTGACTCCCATGTTGTGAGCGGCAGTTGCACACATGGTGAGTGTTAGTTGTAGTTGTGTTGCCTTCCATGTTGTGAGCAGCAGTTGCACACATGGTGAGTATTGGTCATAGTAGTTGTGTTTGTTCCCATGTTGTGATCGGCAGTTGCACGCATGGTGAGTGTTGGTTGTTGTGCTGTCTCCCATGTCGTGAGCGGCAATTGCACGCATAGTGAGTGTTGGTTGTTGTGATGTCTCCCATGTTGTGACCGACAGTTGCCCACATGGTGAGTGTTCGTCATAGTAGTCGTGTTGTCTCCCATGTTACGAGCGGCAGTTGCGCACATGGTGAATAGCTGTTAGTTGTGTTGTCTCCCATGTTGTGAGCTGCAGTTGCGCACATGGTGAATAGCTATTAGTCGTGTTGTTTCCCATGTTTTGATCGGCAGTTGCACACATGGTGAGTAGCTGTGAAAGTTGTAGTAATTGTGTTACCTCTCATGCTGTGATCGACAGTTGCACACATGACGAGGTAGACAGTAGCTGTATATACTATGAGAAGCAGTCATGAATGAGGTAAGTATTACTTAAATATACTATGAGTCGTAGTTGCATTCCAGGATGTGGTGAGCCCTCATGAAATTTCTAGTAGGAAGTGGTGAAGAATGAACCCCGGGCATTCTTAACCATGACTCTACTTGGAGTTTCATTAAGAGATTTCTTGAAGTAAACAAAATTGCTGAGACGGTTTATGCCAGCATTATGACTTCATATTGTTAATAAATTACGAGACTGATCACCTCAGTAATTTAGTTGGCAATGGTGAAGGTCTTAATGTTAGGATAAACTGTTAATAAAGAAAAAGATAGGTAGGTAAGGAATAATTATGGATAAGTTTTTAAAGTAGTAACAATTGCTGAATTTTTGAGGACGAAAATTATTTAAGGGGGTAGTAATGTGACATCCTGATAAAATTGGGTAATAAATAAATTTAAGTATTTTATAAGGTTAGGGGTATTATAGAAAAAATTTAGAATTTAAAAGAAATAAAAATTATTGGTATCGTGTTCCTCGCGACGCGATGAAATAACAAAGGAAAGGCTCACGACGCGAGGAACACTGGCGAGATGAGGCGGTGCAAGAGAGAAAACGAAGGATTTGGAACGCGCCCGTCATGGCGCGACGCCTTGCCATCGCGACGCGATGCAAGTCGGTGGTGAGAGGGGGAGACCCCCACTTTGCCTATAAATAGGCCTAAACCCCCCATTTCTTCCCAACTTCTTCTAAGGGCCTCTGGGAGAGTGTAGAGGGCATGGAGGAGCTCCGAGGGCGCGACGCGAGCAGCAACGGTCTTCTAAGCCAGGTATGTCTCAACCTCTTCTCTCTCTAGTTTTCTCTCTTTAGGAGCTTCTAAGGGTAAGTATGCTCTGTGCTTGCCTCTAATGAGGGTCTGGTGATGCGTTCATTATAGCATATGGTTCATTGTTGGTTTTGCATTGCATAGTAGTCATTTTAGTGGTTTTTACCCATAGTTCTCATGCATTTTTGCTTGATTTAGATAATGCACTTGGTTTGAGTTCAATTGTGCAGAAAAGAAGGTTATTGGCATAGGAAAGCGGAGCTAGATCATTTAGACGGATGTTGCAACCAACTCGGAGGCCAAAATCACAAAATATGGCAAGATCAGAGGAAAACACGGCCTGCCCGTGTTGATGCCACGGCCGTGCCTTAGTGGACGCGAAGAAAATCAAGAATTAGAAGTCAGTGAATAACACTGCCAGGCCGTGTTATCCAACACGGCCGTGCTTCTGCTTCCAGAGAGCAACACGGCCTGGCCGTGTCCGTCCCCACGCCCGTGTCGGGCTGCTCATCTGCGTTTTTGTGCTTTAAAGCAAAGACGGCCAGGCCGTGCCAGGCTCCACGACCGTCGCGTCTCGGCCAGACTTTTATTTTCGCGCTTTTTGACTTAATTTTGAGATGTTTTTCAACCCTTTTGGTCCAGAACTATATATAGATAGAGGAAATATTGACCTAGGGACTGACTGCTGGTTGTTGGCCTCTTGTGAGTTTGAATCAAGAACAAGGATTCTAGGCAAAGTTGAGGAATCAATGGAGTCTATTGCTGCTTCTACATCTCAAATGCTTGGTTCTTTCTCTTCCATGAGGAACTAATTCCTTTGTACTAGGGTAAGATGAACTTTGTGGATCCTTTTATGTAATTGAATTCAGAATTTTCAATGCAAGTTTGATGTATGTCATTTGATCAATTATCTCTTTTCTTAATGCGATTCTATGCTTGATCACCATGGGGTTGAACTAGGGTTTAACATCAATTGGAAAGTTGAAGTTTTAAACTTGCTTTGGGATATTTTGACATATCTATAGGGTTATAGGGATATAATTCTCTTTGGTATGAGTTTGTATGAATCCTTATCCTTATTGCTTGATTTAATTAATTGGAACCTAAGGGATTAGGGCTTATTAGTTGAATTAAAGGGATTAAGAGGAAATGAATTTTCGTTAATCTAATTTAGAGGATTCGAACTTCAAATACGTGATCATTACTTGCATTGGAATAGGATTCAAGAGCGTAAAGGGTGAGACAACGGGATCGAACCCTAGTCACTCTATTCTTCTTAATATTTAAATCAATTTTTTTTGTTAGTCATTATCTTATTGTTGAACACGAATTACACAATTCAAACACTACTCGTTCGTCTGATAGTTCAAATAGTACATCGTTGGTATAGTTAAGAATTGGTCACAATCCCTGTGGATACGATCTTTTATTACTTAACGACGAAATCGTACACTTGCGATTTTGCCCAACAAGTTTTTGGCGCCGTTGTCGGGGATTGTTGAATTAATTTTTAACAAGGCAAACGAGTACCTTTTTGAACTATTTCTTTTATTTATTTTCTGTAAAAAAAAATATATTAGTTGTTGCTTTGCTACTTACCTTTTGCCTTAGTTTTGTGCATGCGAGGTAAACAAACAGGTGAACTGTTGTTTGACCCAGAAATTGAAAAGACAGCGAAGGCTTTAAGGAAGAAGGCAAAAGAGGCAAAACAGCAACAAAAACAATCTTCCACATCTACTTCTCAAGTCACCACTCAAGAAGTCATGGGGGACCAACCACGTACTTTGGTTTATTTTGGGAGACGGAACAACCATGCCAGGACTGCCAATGCCTACCAACAGGGTGAGGCAAATGCCAATTTTGAAATCAAGCCGGCTTTGTTAAACACTCTCAAGCAAAGCCAATTCGCGGGGAATGAAATTGATGACCCAAATCAACACCTGGTGAGCTTCTATGAAATCTGTGATACTTTTGGGTTGGCTGGAGTGACTGAGGGAAGCAAGAAATTGAGGCTTTTCCCTTGGACCCTGCGAGAGAGAGCAAGAGATTGGCTAGACACCTTGCCTACTGGAAGCATTGCAACTTGGGACGATTTGGAGGAGAAATTCATGACAAAATTTTTTCCACCCTCCAAATTCATCAAAAGAAGAGGTGAGATTCATGGCTTCCAACAGAACCAAAGTGAGAACTTATATGAGGCATGGGAGAGATTCAAGCTCCTTCTAAAGAGGTGTCCAGGACATGGATATGATGACTTCAACCAGATGCAAATGTTCTGTAATGGTTTGAGGCCGAACACCAGGATGATGTTGGATGCCTCAGCTGGAGGTACAATCAACAACAAGACAGCTGAAGAAGCAAGAACCTTGGTGGAGCAAATGGCTTCCAATGAGCAGTTATGTCAGAATGATAGAGGGACATTGGGTAAAAGAGGAGTCCTAGAATTGGAAACACAAGATGCGCTCTTGGCTCAGAATAAATTAGTCTTTCAACAATTGGAGGCTATCACAAAAGAGTTGAAAGCACTGAAAGTGGGAACCTCTTCCTCTGCTCAGGTGAACCAAGTAAATCAAGGTTTGAGATGTGACTTCTGCCAAGGGCCTCATGAGAATGGAGGGTGTGATACTTTGGGAGACTCCAAGGAGCAAGCTAATTACATGGGTAACTTCCAAAGGCTAGGAGGGAATCCATATTCTAACACCTATAATCCAGGGTGGAAGAATCATCCCAACTTCTCTTGGAAGCAACAGGATAATTCATCATCGAGCAACCCTCCACAACCTCCCAAGCAAGAGAAGCCAAATCAACTGGAGGAAGCTCTTTTGATTCATGAAGATGACTCAGTCAAATTTCCAGAACCATGAGTCACATTTCAAGAATCAGGAGGCTTCTATCAAGAATCTGGAAAATCAGATCGGGCAACTCTCAAAGCAACTTGCAGAACAATCTAAAGGTAAGTTTTCTGCTAGCACAGTAGATAACCCCAAAACTGAAAATTGTAGTGTAGTTACTTTGAGAAGTGGAAAACCTTTGTCTGAAGTAGAAGTAAAGAAAAAGAGTGAAAAAGAAAAAGTGATAGAAAAAGAAAGAGTGGAAATAGAAGAAGAGGTTGAAAAAGAAAAGGGAGAAGTTGAAAATGAGAGAAGAGAAAATATTGAGAAAGGAGAGAAAAAAGAGGGTGAGGAAGAAAATGTTGTTCTTGAAAATTTGCGGTACAAGAGAAACCAAAAATTATTGACCACATATGAAGCTTCCCTATCCTCATCTGAGCAAGAAGAACCAGAAGGATGAACAGTTTGCCAAGTTCATGGACATTTTCAAGCGTCTCCAAATCAACATTCCTTTTGCAGAAGCCCTTGAGCAAATGCCCACATATGCAAAATTTATGAAGGAGTTATTGACCAAAAAGAGAAGGTTCAAGGAGGATGAGACGGTAGCCTTGACTGAAGAGTGTAGTGCAATTATCCAAAGGAAGCTTCCTCCAAAGATGAAGGATCCGGGAAGCTTTACAATTCCTTGCACTATTGGGAATTTGCACATTGGAAAGGCTCTGTGATTTGGGAGCTAGCATTAACTGATGCCCTCTCTATGTTGAAACGTTTGGGAGGAGGTGAAGTCAAGCCTACCAAGATGTCTTTGCAAGCTGGCGAGATAGGTCGGTAAAATACCCTATGGAATCTTTGGAGGATGTCTTTGGTTAGAGTTGACAAGTTCTTGTTCCCAGTGGATTTTGTTATCCTTGATATGGAAGAGGACAAGGAGGTCCCTCTTCTTCTTGGCAGACCTTTCCTAGCTACAGGGAGAGCCTTGATTGATGTGCAACAAGGTAAATTGATATTGAGGTTCCAAGATGAAAAGGTGACATTTAATGTCTTTGAAGCAATGCGGCATCCGGATGATATTGAGAGATGCTCTAGAGTTGATGTGTTTGACGACTCCGTTTTGGAAGTCATCAAGCAAGACCAACCTTCACACCCACTGGAGAATGTGTTAGTGAATTCCATTGAGAAGGTGGATGAGGAGATGGAAGATGAAATTGAAAGATGTCTTGCACAACTTGGAAGCTCTACAAGTTGAAGAAGCTGTTATGAAAATGAAGGAGGATTTGCAAGGTGGTGAGTTAGAAAAGAAAGTAAGCCCGGAATTAAAGCAATTACCCCCACACTTGAAGTATGTTTTTCTTGGGGATGATGCTTTTAATCCGGTGATCATTAGTAACTCTTTGTCGAAGCTGGAGGAGGAGAAGCTAGTGAGAGTACTCAGAGAACATAAAGAGGCAATTGGATGGACCATCTCAGATTTAAAGGGGATCAGTCCAGCCTTTTGCATGCATAAGATCAAGTTAGATCAAGAGTTTAAGCTAGTTGTTCAACCACAGAGAAGGCTTAATCCGGTCATGAAAGAAGTGGTGAGGAAGGAGGTATTAAAGCTTTTAGAGGCAGGGATGATCTACCCTATTTCTGACAGTGCATGGGTGAGTCCAGTACATGTGGTTCCTAAGAAGGGGGGATGACAGTTGTAAAAAATGAAAAAAATGAGTTGATCCCTACGAGAACTGTCACAGGGTGGCGAATGTGCATTGACTATAGGAAACTGAACCAAGCCACTCGGAAGGATCATTTCCCTCTCCCGTTTATGGACCAAATGCTTGAAAGGTTAGCTGGACAAGCCTACTATTATTTTCTGGATGGGTACTCAGGTTACAATCAGATATCTGTCAACCCAGAAGATCAAGAGAAGACAGCATTCACCTGCCCATTTGGAGTCTTTGCATACAGACGGATGCCCTTCGGTCTTTGCAATGCGCCCGCAACTTTTCAAAGGTGCATGCTTTCTATTTTTGCTGATATGATTGAAAAATCTATTGAGGTATTTATGGATGACTTCTCAGTTTTTGGAATTTCTTATGATGATTGTCTGGGTAACTTGGAAAATGTTCTCAAAAGATGTAAGGAGACCAATTTGGTATTGAATTGGGAAAATGCCACTTCATGGTAAAAGAAGGCATTGTTCTGGGACATAGATCTCATCTAAGGGGATAGAAGTGGATAAGGCAAAAATTGAGGTGATAGAGAAGTTGCCTCCTCCGTTGAATGTGAAAGGAGTGAGGAGTTTCCTTGGGCATGCTGGATTTTATAGATGGTTCATCAAGGACTTCTCCAAGATTGCTAAGCCACTTTGCAATCTCCTCATAAAGGATGTCTCATTTAAATTTGACCCAGATTGCTTGAAGGCATTTGAGTTATTGAAAGATAAACTTATTTCAGCTCCTGTGATAGTTGCACCCGATTGGGATTCACCGTTTGAGTTAATGTGTGATGCGAGTGATTATGCGGTGGGGGCTGTTTTGGGGCAAAGAAGAGAGAAGTTCTTTCATGCCATTTATTATGCTAGCAAGGTGTTAAATGAGAACCAAGTTAACTATGCGACCACAGAAAAAGAACTGCTTGCCATAGTGTTTGCTCTCGAAAAATTTCGTTCCTACTTGATTGGTTCCAAGGTTGTGGTGTTTACTGATCATGCGGCAATCAAATATCTGATGACTAAGGTTGAATCCAAGCCAAGACTCATTCGGTGGATTTTGTTGTTGCAAGAATTCGACCTTGAGATCAAAGACAAAAAGGGAGTGAAAATGTGGTGGTGATCATTTGTCCAGGTTGGAGAATACCGAGGTTCTGATTAGGGAGTTAGACATTCTAGAGGAGTTCCCGGATGAAAAAGCTGTTGGCGGTGGCGAGAGGCCTTGGTTTACAGACATGGCAAACTTTAAAGCTGCTGGTGTTATACCTGAGGAATTAACTTGGCAACAAAAGAAGAAGTTTTTCAAAGATGCCAATTACTTCATTTGGGATGATCCCTATCTCTTCAGACAAGGCCCAGATGGAATTCTGAGAAGGTGTGTTGCGCATGATGAGGCGCAGAAAATTTTATGGCATTGTCACAGTTCACCATACGGAGTTCATTTCAATGGTGAACGCACAGCTGCAAAAGTGCTTCAATCTGGATTCTACTGGCCCTCAATTTTCAAAGATGCTTATGCTCATGCAAAAAGTTGTGACAAGTGCCAGAGGATGGGAAGCATTTCCAAGAGGAATGAAATGCCCTTAAACTCCATTTTGGAGGTTGAGCTTTTTGATTGTTGGGGCATTGATTTCATGGGACCATTTCCCTCCTCATTCTCTAACCAGTATATTTTGGTAGCTGTGGATTATGTCTCAAAGTGGGTAGAAGCAGTGGCAACTCAAGTAAGTGACTCTCAGACTGTGGTGAAATTCATAAAGAAGAACATCTTTTCTCGGTTTGGGGTCCCTAGAGTTTTAATCAGTGATGGTGGTTCGCATTTTTGTAACTCAAAGTTGGAGGCTGTGCTGAAAAAGTATGATGTGAAGCACAAAGTTACCACTTCTTACCACCCTCAAAGTAATGGGCAAGCTGAAGTGTCAAACAGAGAGATTAAGAAAATACTTAAGAAGACAGTGAATGCCTCAAGGAAAGATTGGGCCCATAAGCTGGATGATGCTTTGTGGGCATACAGGACAGCTTATAAATCCCCTATGGGGTTGTCTCCTTACCAGCTGGTCTATGGCAAATCTTGTCATTTGCCAGTTGAACTTGAACATAAGGCGTTTTGGGCCCTGAAGTTTTTAAATTTTGATTCAACCTTGGCAGGAGAGAAAAGAATCTTGTACCGCACGATTTGGATGAAATGCGGATTTGCATGCGTATGAGAATGCTTCCATCTATAAACAGAAGGTGAAAGCTTATCATGATAAGCATATTGTACAGAGAACTTTCTCTCTGGGCAGCAAGTGTTGCTTTTCAACTCCGGCAGAAGTTATTCCCAGGCAAACTCAAGTCCAAGTGGTCGGGACCTTTTGTGGTAAAAGAAGTGATGCCACATGGAGCAGTAGAGGTGGAGGAGCCTTCATCGCAAAGATCGTTCAAGGTGAATGGTCAACGACTGAAGCATTATTTTGGAGGAGAGCTTGACAGGGAAAAGGTTGCTCTAGTCTTGCAAGAGCCTTGAGCATACCATCACGCGTCAAGCTAGTGACGTTAAAGAAGCACTTCTTGGGAGGCAACCCAAGGTGTTAAAGAGTGCATTCATGTTGATAAAAAAAAAAAGAGAGAGGCAGTGAAGAACACGGCCTGGCCGTGTACTGGGCCACGGCCGTGTGGGTCAAAAAAAAAAGGGAAGAGTCAGTGAAGAACACGGCCTGGCCGTGCCTTATGCCACGGCCGTGTTCGAGTGAAAATTTTTTTTGTGGGAGAAACAGTAAAGAACACGGCCTGGCCGTGTCATATGCCACGGCCGTGTTCAAGTGTCCTGCAGCCAGAAGTCCTGCGTGCCTCAGTGCGCATGCCCTTACCCAATCCTTTCCCTAGCCAATCACAACCATCCATTCCCTTTCATTTGAATTCTGTGGTCCTGGTGCAGACCCACCGTAATTACCATACACCAAGCCACACCACATAAAACCCTAAATTAATTCCACCCCTCTCTTTTTCAGACCACGCCCGTGTATCCTCCCCACCACTTCTTCACCTTCATACTTCTAAACCTAATTTTGCACTACAGCCGCAACCCTCATCCACCATCACCACCATTCCTTCCTTCTCTAAAACTCTATCTCCATCACCATTCTTTCCAGCAGCACCTCCATTCACGCCACCACCCCACCTAGTTCCTCTTCCCCCTCCCCCTACCCATTCACTCCTCCCACCACCCCACCACCTCTTCTCTCTTCAAACTACAGGTGCGGCGGCCACCTCCATAAGCCCGTCGCACAGCCCCCTTACTCCATCGTCTTCACCTCTTCCTCTCACCAACAACCCACCACGTCACCCTCCTTTCCTGCCATCTTCTTCACCTCCAACCCAAACCCATTTTTTTTATTATTTTATTTTCACATTACCTGTGTGTTGTGCTTCTTTGTGTAGTGCGATTCGAGGTATAATGGCTTCAAAAAGGCAAAGGGGTGATGCCTCAGGCACCAAGGAACCGACATTGGCCAAGGGGAAAGGAAAGGGCAAGAAAAAGGTCACTGAAAATCCTCATGGCATCCAATTTCGTGACGATGTCCAAGAAGCAAGGTATAACTCTCTGGTTGCAAGAAATCTTGTCCCCACCCGTTATATGGATGAACCTGCACTGTTAATTCTAGGACTGCTAGATGATGTCCAGTATTTATTTGCTAATGTGGGTTGGACAAAGTTTGTGGGGTTGAAAAGTTTTACTCATGCAAGAATTACTCTGGAATTCCTCTCATCCGTTAATGCTAATGTCTCATATGCGGAGTATTGGCCAGAGGACCACCAGGATAATTTGATAACCTTTAGGTTATTCAATACGGAGCATAGCCTGTCACTGAGCCAATTCAATGCAATATTTGGATTGACATATGGTGGTCACCGAAAAGTCCCCAATGAGTTCTCTGCAAGACAATTTTGGTACTTGCTAACCAAGTCCGATACCTATGACTCCTCTTCATCCAAATCATCAAAGTTGCGAAACCCTTGTTTTCGCTATGTGCACAGAGTAATGTCAAACACATTGTTTGGCAGAGGGGATAGTGACGGCGTTGTCCGTCGATCTGAACTTATGTTTTTGTGGAACATCTTTGCACCCGAATTTGATTAGATCAGGTGCTCATTTGATCACCCACATGGTTAAAGTAGGAAAGCTTCAGTAGGAAAAATTGTTATTGGTGGTTTAATCACCCCTATTCTTTGAGGCTCTGGGCTATAGAACCTCCGGTCTCCCAATTGTTCGTGGGAGCACACGCTTGGACATGGAAGCATGCTTGGCCATGAGAATGATAGTCAGGAAGGCCAATGTTATTGTTTGGTGCTACGACATCGAGGAAACTCATCCTCTACCTGACCAGGAGCACACCACTATCAGAGACCAGAGGAACTGAAATTTTCCCGGAGGCCCCCAACCTGAGCCCCTTCAAGAGGAGAGACCTGAGGCACCCCCACAGAGACCTGAGGCCCCTGGCAGTTCTTCACATTACTATGCTCCGTAGCCACCTCCCGGTTCTTATGCCGCTCTTCAGGAGGAGATGGCTGTTCAAAGGGCCCAGTTAACGAATCTGGACAACACCATCCACGGTATTCAGGACATGGTCACGGCATTGTATAACTGGCACCTCCATCAGTATCCTGGCCAGTTTCCTCCTCCGCCCCCACAGTGAGTCCTCTCTTGCATCATCCCTATCTCAGTTAAATTGTTTACATTGGGGACAATGTAAATTCTTAAGCTTGGGGTAGGGCGTTTAAATTTTTGCATTTAGTTTTGCATATTAGTTTTGCATTTTTATTTAATGTTTGCTTATCTGTTTTAATTGTTGTTTTGTTCGCATAATTTTATCCCCCAATTGTACGCTATCCTCTTGTGCTTTGGCATGTGTGCTACAATCTTTTTGAAATTTGAGATTGCAATGAGTTGGAACCCAACTATCTTTTCTTGTGATAGGCTTTAAGGCAATATTTTTAATGTACATAGGGATAATCTTGGGATAAGTTGAGAATTAGCAGGTGGCACTCTGATTTGATGTCTTTCACTGAATTTAACTTCTAAATGTGAGACTTGAGCTTAATATTGGGGCTTTTACTTTATCATGTTTATATGCCCCCCTTTTCCTTGTATGAGTGTGTCCATCCTGATTGTGCTCTCTAGAACTTGACTTGAAACCGTTTCAAAACTTAAAAATTTTTGTCAACACACTTGAACATGATTTAGGCAATTTAGGCATGTTTCAAGCCTCTGTTTGTTGAATGAAAAATTCCTCTAGTTGCCCCCTTTGAGCCTGAAATGAGTTTAATTTTCTTGGTACCCAGGTGATTGCTAAATGTTACAGTACCTATTAAAGTATGTGTAAGGGAGCAATTAGTTGTGAATCTTGTGTAAATTATGCAGTGCTTGAAATTTGGGACCTCTGCTGTTATTCAATTCCTCCCCAGTAATTGCAAAAATCTCAAATGGGGGAGGAAACAAAAAAAAATAAAAAAAAAATATAAATATATAAAATAAAATAACAGAAGAGGAGCAAAGTAAAAAGGTGTTGAAAACGAAAGGGAGAATACATTGTTCCGCTTATGCTGCTTTAAAAGGGTTGTTTTCTTTGTCTATTGTTTTAGCCCTTGTGTTCCCCCTTTCTTGTTTTTATCCCACCGTGCAAGAAAAAAAAATCCTATGGCCACGTTACAACCTTACAAAGACCTTTTGATTCTTGTGTGTTTTCATGAATTGTATGCTGAGATTTGGTTAATAGTCAAGCTTAAGGTAGAACACTTTCATGGATGGATTGGAGCGATTTGTCATAACCTTTAAACACTTGGAGAGTTGTGAGGAGAGTGCCCTATCAGTGAGAGACATGATTCAGGCGCTGATTCTCTAATTGAACTTGATTTTGGTTGTCCCTATTGTCTGTTCTAGCCTTTAGCCTATTGCTTGAATGTGCTATTATCTCGGGTTCCTTATTTGTTGCGTCTCTTGTTTCTTTGCTTATCATTGGCCACTGCAATTGCTTGAGGACAAGCAAGATTCTAAGCTTGGGGTAATTTGATGCGTTCATTATAGCATATTTTTCATTGTTAGTTTTGCATTGCATAGTAGTCATTTTAGTGGTTTTTACCCATAGTTCTCATGCATTTTTGCTTGATTTAGATAATGCACTTGGTTTGAGTTCAATTGTGCAGAAAAGAAGGTTATTGGCCTAGGAAAGCGGAGCTAGATCATTTAGACGGATGTTGCAACCAACTCGGAGGCCAAAATCACAAAATATGGCAAGATCAGAGGAAAACACGGCCTGCCCGTGTTGATGCCACGACCGTGCCTTAGTGGACGCGAAGAAAATCAAGAATTAGAAGTCAGTGAATAACACGGCCAGGCCGTGCTTCTGCTTCCAGAGAGCAACACGGCCTGGCCGTGTCCGTCCCCACGCCCGTGTCGGGCTGCTCATCTGCGTTTTTGTGCTTTAAAAGCAGCACGGCCAGGTCGTGCCAGGCTCCACGGCCGTGCTGCGTCTCGGCCAGACTTTTATTTTTGCGCATTTTGACTTAATTTTGAGATGTTTTTCAACCCTTTTGGTCCAGAACTATATATAGATAGAGGAAATATTGACCTAGGGACTGACTACTGGTTGTTGGCCTCTTGTGAGTTTGAATCAAGAACAAGGATTCTAGGCAAAGTTGAGGAATCAATGGAGTCTATCACGCTTCTACATCTCAAATGCTTGGTTCTTTCTCTTCCATGAGGAACTAATTCCTTTGTACTAGGGTAAGATGAACTTTGTGGATCCTTTTATGTAATTGAATTCAGAATTTTCAATGCAAGTTTGATGTATGTTATTTGATCAATTATCTATTTTCTTAATACGATTCTATGCTTGATCACCATGGGGTTGAACTAGGGTTTAACATCAATTGGAAAGTTGAAGTTTTAAACTTGCTTTGGGATATTTTGACATATCTATAGGGTTATAGGGATATAATTCTCTTTGGTATGAGTTTGTATGAATCCTTATCCTTATTGCTTGATTTAATTAATTGGAACCTAAGGGATTAGGGCTTATTAGTTGAATTAAAGGGATTAAGAGGAAAGGAATTTTCGTTAATCTAATTTAGAGGATTCAAACTTCAAATACGTGATCATTACTTGCATTGGAATAGGATTCAAGAGCGTAAAGGGTGAGACAACGGGATTCGAACCCTAGTCACTCTATTCTTCTTAATATTTAAATCAATTTTTTTTGTTAGTCATTATCTTATTGTTGAACACGAATTACACAATTCAAACACTACTCGTTCGTCTGATAGTTCAAATAGTACATCGTTGGTATAGTTAAGAATTGGTCACAATCCCTGTGGATACGATCTTTTATTACTTAACGACGAAATCGTACACTTGCGATTTTGCCCAACATCTGGCACATCAGAAAATCCTTAGTAAGTAATCCTAGAGATTGAGAATAGGAGTGAGACTTAAGGGGCCACTAAGGAGCAAGTATGCTCTGCACTTGCCTCAAGAAAAGATCTTGTGCATCAGAAAATCCTTAGTAGGTAATCCTCTAAGAGTAGAGGAAGGGAGTGTCTTAGTAGGCTAAATAGGAGTGTTCTGAGGTAGGGGTAAGAACAACAGGAGCTACAAGGACACAGTGAGTGCCAGCAGCTGCAACGGTCTTCTATCCAAGTGGGAGCAAGAAACCTTACACTCTAGGATAGTAGAGTAGAGTAGTGTATATAAATGTGCGCAGGGTGACCCAAGCCCTACTAGAGGTTGATGCCCCAACACCCTAAGAGGGGTGTTGTGACTACGACTGCTAAGGATAGTAGTCGCTAGTCCATCAACCATAGGAATAATTGTTGGTGTGTATGGAAAACCCTAGGATAGACAACTTCTGATTGCTTTATGTTTTGATAACATGTCAGTAGCAGGTCGCCTAAGCAACACTAGTGTTAATCCATAAGTTAATAATCAATGTTGGATGATGTGATGATAATATGGTTGTTGGTAATTGGTGTTGATTAAGGAAGTGTTGACTGATAATGGTTGACGAGCCATGTTGCTAATGATTGTTGGTATTTATGTGATTATGTTGCTGAATAATATATTGGATAATGTGCTTCCTGTGTTGTCTGATGCTTGAAATACACTTTGTCTTTGACTATTGACTCTGCTTGTGATTGAGGTAAATTATTGATATAAGAGGAATATGGAACAATTACTATTAGACTTTAGCTGGTAGGATATACTTGATAAACTATAGGGGAAACTGAGTTAAAATGGTGAAAGGACAGTAACACTGTTAGGCTGACAGTTAGGTGCAGAGTAGTTTGAAATAGAATACGAATAGGGTGATGGGGTGTGAGAGGGAAGTCGATGGAGCTAGGTTTAGAAATAGTGGTACAGAACCAAGAGATAATGAATATGATTCCAAGTAAACACTGGTATTTGTTGTGCTTGTGTGTGGATGTCATTTATATATGCTTCCTATTCCTGCTTTCCCAATTTTATAGTGTGTATTGTGTTTCTTAGCTCCTTTCTTTTGTTTTTCTTGTTTTGTATTTTCTTTTCATATAAAACAGACACACATGGACCTGATGAAGACATCTCCCACATCGTGGAGCATATAGAGGGTACTCAGTATGAGTAATTCTCTTCGGTTACGTGTTACAGCCAGTGAGTCAGAATCAATAAGTCAGAGTCTGTATATATATCATACAACTTGTGGGCCCAAGACAAGGGTTTCGTAAAGATATGTACGTGTCAAATTATTAGTTTTAATAAAATATTATTTTCAGTATATTTATATTGCCTAATTATTTGTTTACGGTTTAATAACTATTATACCGTATCACATCGGAAATAGGGTGTTACACTATTGCTCAATAGAAATACCTTGCATGATATCTCAAGGACTGAACCCCTTGATGATACCAACTACAAGCGATGGTCGCAAAGACTGCTTATTTTCTTCTAGCAACTCGAGGTTGACTATGTTCTTTTCAACAATGTACCAACAATTCCTTCTGAGGTAAACAACAAGGCTGGAGAAACCACAACCAAGGTAGTCGAGGATTATGGAAAACAAAACAAATTGGTTTGTGGCTATTTCTTAATCACATGTCAAATAACCTTTTTGATCTCTTTTGTGTCAAATAAACCTGCAAAATCTATTTGAGACATGAAAAGAAGTATGCCAAAAATAGAAGTGTCTTCCAAATAATTACTAAAAAATAAAAAAAAATTTATATTTATCCTCATAAGTATCAGGAGAAAACTTATATTCAATACCTAACATGTGTCCATATATTTTAATAACTTAACGTTGTCACTGTTCGTTGAACAAATGTAACTGGGTTGGAATTCTTGAGTTGACGATCCCTTGCGCTACCGCATAACCTTCACAACGGTGACGACGCAAAGCTTCGCCGCCGGTGACTCTGCCACCAATATGTTGTCGGAGGCCAAAATCTTCCATCTTCGGCGCTCCCTTGCCGTCGTGGTCTTCTTCGCCATCATTGATTCTTACCAATTTTTTTTTTTTCGGATTCCATTCCTCTAACCCTTTGTCCAGTGTTCCTAGCTTTTTACCGCTGCAGTGAGTTCAGTTGTTTCTGCTCTCGGTGTTTCGCCATCAACACCAACTCTTACCCCAACACACACAAACATCTTCCTCAGCAGAAACAGAAAAAGAAGAAGAGTCAAGTTGGCACACATTGCAACAGGTTCCAAAACTGGGAATCCAAGAATCGCACTCAAAAGGGTATTCAACAGTCTGAAGACGATTAAGTTGGAGCTGAGATTTCATTGAAAGTCATTGTAATGTTGATGAAAAAGCCAATTCATAATCAGAAGAAGAATGAGTCGGTGAAGGGGACATGTGACCTTTGTGATAGAGATGGATACTCACTTTGACGGTAAGAGATGAGGGGAGAGAAAGCGATATAGAGAGACGATGGAAAGTTTTCTCCTAAATATTAATATTTTACACATGAAAAGTTTACCCCCATTTAATGTAAATATTTATTTTAGATTCAGATATGGAAGAATTTATGTAGAATTTTTGCCTATATAATTAAACATTTATCTTTATGATTTAGGTATATTAATATATTTTTATGTCAATTATTTTTTTTCTCGTCTAATGTAAATTTTTAAGCACGTGATTTATACCAAAAAAAGCACGTGATTTATATATATTAATGCTTTTTATGTAAATAATGTAAATATTTGGCTTTATAATTTTATTTAAATATTAATATACTTTAATATAAATATTTAATTCATTTATTATCCCAATATATACTCCTACAATTTAGATATTAATCCATGACTATTTCTGCATGATACAAATATTTGCTATTAATTAAAATATTCATACGCTTTTATGTAAACATTTTATCTATTTGTGATAAAATAATCAAATTTATAAATATATATTATAAATTAATATAAAATTATTATTCTTGTGTTCACACATATTTATTCTCCGGTAAAAATAATAATTTTTGTTCTTATGTTTTTAGATATTTTTTTTGATCAATTATTTTTTTTTTAGATATTAAAAGACTCCTATGTAATTCTCATAGTCATATGACGTAAAAGAGTGGCGGATACAAAAACTTTCCTCTATACATAGTCTATAATAAATAATTTCACAAAAGAATAATATTATCAGCTTTTATAAAATATATAATTTCATGACAAAAAAAACCTAAAATATCTAAGCTTCTACAAATTACAACTGTCCTCTACGCATTTTCATATTTTAAAAATGTTATATGATATTTTTCATTGTTAATACCATAAAAAATATCTTTTCTTTATGTATGTAGTCAAACAATCATTCACTTAATAATCTCGCATATACCGATATACACTCCCCATCAGTCTTACGTTCTCGCCTATAGGTCTAATGCTCTTGATTGAAAATGACCAAAAAAATCGTCTCGGTTCTCTAGGTCTCTTAATCTTTTTTTTTCCGTTTAGGACAATGTTTATTTTTCGAAATATGATGTTTTTGTGTCATAATGTGTGTTTAGTGTTAGAGGAATGATAAAAATTAAAAGGTAAAAAGATAAAATTAATACTAATATATTTTCTCTCTTATCTCTTATAACTTTTTATATTCGTTTTTAAAAAACTTGTCTTATGGAGACAGTACCTATTTTTGTATGGGGACAAAAAAACTTACTAAAGATGTTCAAGTATAAATTTTTTTACCTCATGGGAGAAATTGCCCCCATATCTCTATGAATGGATCCTCTATTGGACATAAATACGTGTCTAAAAAATTTATATATATTATTTAACGCTACAAATTTCTTGTAAGTTTTAGATAAAATTATTTTAAAAATATTTAAATACACTCAAAACATGTATAAATAATTTAACTTTTCACTCATTTTCTTGTTAGAATTATTTGCTAATGAATGGGAAAAGGTAGAGAGATCGATGTGATATATAAAATAATCGCGCGACCCAGTGGTTTGCTATAGGGACATGTGTGTGTTGGGGCGTGGGTTTGAACCCACAATGTCCCTCTCCCCAACCCCCGAGTGTGTATGTTGCCACTGGGCCCAATGAACAAAAAAAAAGTGATTGCACATCAATTTTCACTCACGAACTTTTTTCTTTCACTGTGTCAAGGAACAATCTTTTTTTAAGATGACATCCCATTTTTTCAAATTATTTACTTATTTGTGAAGGTAGCAACACATGTATAATGCATCTATATCTTAATGCAACGGAATTTGAAATTATTGAGGAATCATGATTAAAACTATTTAAACATAAGTCATATTTAATTAATCACTTAACCATGATCAAACACAGTAAAATGCTCTTATACAGATACAAGACCTTAGGAAGGACTCTACTGTTTGGTGCAATCTGTTGGCTTGAAAGAGACCACTTCTGTTTCAAGATCAAACCCAATCAAGTAATTAATTCGATTGTGCAAAGTTACCATATATGCCTCTGTCACCACTAGTGTCAAGCAGAAAACCCCATCTCTTGGTGGAATAAATATTTGAGCGGGTGTTAAAAGCACATCTGCACCTTCAAAATGGGTCGTTAGAGTTGGCCCATTAAGATTAGTTGGTGATCGATAGCAGAGTTGGGGACCCAAACTTGGATCATCCAAAATAGGTTTCAATGCAACATTGTTCCTCACTTGATCAACCACTCGATCATAAAATTGTTGCGGTAGAATCATTGGTGGTGTCCCCAAATCAACCAACATGTTACCCTTTGCAATAGTCCCTAAAGAAGAACTATTAAAGGGTAAATATTTATTTTCCACACTAATGCCTAGTAACGGTTTCTTGTGCCAACACACCTTGTGTCATGGAAGATGCAAAAGGATTTCCATAGGCATAGGTGTAGTTACATTGCTTCTGAGGAGAACACACGCTCGTGTCGATTTTATGACATAGTTCTGTTGAAATTTTTTTTGCAAAAATATACGAAAATTCAAAATTACCGATGAAATTACTGAGATGATTCACGGACTAGGTCGCTCACTTTAAGACGTTTCGCGGCACTGCTCAAAGGTACAAGCAAGCTATCAACCACGACATCCCCAGGATAAAACAGCTCAGTCAGATTCGAATTTCCGCTGCACTGCAGAAATCCGTTCAAGATATACATATTCTGATATATGGTTTTTCAAAGAAAACCACTCGAAATATGGTTTCACAAAACCACTCGACAGTTGCACACTTTTGAACGGAAGAAAATTAAATGGGGAGAGAAGAGAATAAACTCAGTAAGTGCGTCGAGTTTGGGGCGATTTAAAACTGATGCGGAGTCTCCTATTTATAGGCAACTACCATCTTGTTGAACAAGAAAACGTGTGAAGAAAAATCTGATCGTGGGTGAGAGATTCTCGGAACGTCACTCTGGTAGAGTAGTGACCAAGTAAATGCACAATTTTAAATTTAAAAAATTAATTTTTTTATTTACCAAAAAAGAAGTACACCACACAGCCCAAGCCCGGCCCGGTCTGACGGCGGCGGCAGCGCTCGCGCGTGTGTGTGGTGGTCACTTTGTGTGCATCCTCTCCCTCTTATAAAAGTGGGTACCCCTTGGAGCACATCCCAAGGGGGTGAGCTCCACATGTATAAACACTCTTAAAGTATCTATTCTCTCCTATGTGGGACTTCCCAATTTTTCAATTCACTACTCTAAGTTCCAACAATCCCCCACTTGAATTTAAAAAATGGTTTCAGAAATAACGTCAAACGCCTCATTAAGATTGTGCATAAGCAGAGGTGTCTTCCGACTTGAACCTTTGCATAGTGATTAGGATTTAGATTCAACAAGAGTGACTTGTAGTCTTGAACTCTATCTCTAACATCAAAATCACACACACTCTTATCAATATGTGTATTCTTCAAAAGCCCGTGCGTTAATGGCCTTGCACGTCTATCCCAGTGCTGTGCTTACGACGTATTTGTCATCTTTTACCGTTGTAATAACGATTCTCTATTTTTGCAATAGCTACAGTACTATCGCAGTGGATCAACACAACTGGCATCGGTTTTTCCCATAACGGAATCTCTGCTAGCAAGCATCTCAACCAACTTGCTTCTTTACTAGCTGTTGCTAGTGCTATCATTTCAAGCTCTATAGTGGGTTGTGCCAATATAGTCTGTTTCTTAGACTTCCAAGAGACGGAATGTCCAGCTATGCTAAATATATAGCCACTAGTTGCTTTGGAGTCATCTGATAGAGTATTCTAATTAGCATCACTGTACCCTTCAAGTACAGCTGGAAATCTCTGATAGTGTAATCCGAGATTCATGGTCCTTTTTAGGTATCTCATGACTCTCTCAATGGCATGCCAATGCTCCATACTAGGTCGACTTGTAAACTCAAGACACAAATTCCACGACATAGGCTATGTCGGGTCTAGTACAATCAGTGGCATACCTTAGGCTGCCAATGATGTTCGCATATTCTGTTTGTCTAACACCTTCACCGGTGTTCTTAAAAAGTTTTACACTTGGATCATATGGTGTACAATCAGGTTTACAATCAAAGTAATTGTATTTCTTCAAGATCTTCTCAATATAGTGAGATTGATCCAAAGAAATTTCCTTTTCCGATCTAGTAATTTTAATGCCAAGGATTATACTTGCTTCTCCAAGGTCTTTCATATCAAAGTTATTGCACAACAATGATTTCACATTATTCACGGCATGAATATTTGAACCAAATATGAGTAAGTCGTCTACGTAGAGACATAAGATAGTGCAAATGTCATTTTCCAATTTGTAATAAATACATTTGTCACTTTCATTCACTTTAAACCCATTCGAAATAATCAAATTATCAAACCTTTCATGTCATTGTTTAGGAGCTTGTTTAAGACCATACAGAGATTTATCTAACTTACAGACCTTATTTTCTTGTCCAGGGACTACAAACCCTTCAGGTTGCTCCATATAGATTTCTTCTTCCAATTCACCATTTAAAAAAGCAGTTTTGACATCCATCTGGTGTACTATTAAATTATAAATAGAAGCCAGTGAAATAAGTACCCTTATGGATGTAATTCTTGTAACAGGTGAAAATGTGTCGAAGAAATCTATATTTTCTCTTTGTCTGAAACCCTTGGCTACAAGGCGAGCCTTGTATTTCTCAACAGTTCCATCAAGTTTTAGCTTCTTTTTCAAAATCCATTTGCAACCTATTGGTTTGCAACCAGGAGGCAAGTCCACTAAATGCCAGGTCTTGTTAGACTCTAGGGAATCCATTTCATCATTTTTGGCTCCTTGCCACAAATCTGCATCCAATGAAGACAAAGCTTCTTGAATACTAGTTGGATCCTCTTCTAGTGTATAGACCATATAATCAGGTCCATAGTCTTTAGCAACACATGCTATCTTACCTCTTCTAGGTTCTATTTCCCTTTGTTCATTGTTTTCATTGTTCCTAGGCACATAAACTTGACTAGTTCCGGTGCCCCCACTATTTTTTTGATTTAAAAGGGAATCTATTTTCATGAAAGTCAACATCATTTGACTCTATGATCACTTTAGCGTTCAGGTCATAAAACCTGCATGCCTTATTGTTTACTGCATACCCAATGAATACACATTCATAGGCTCTACTGGCGAGTTTGACTCTTTTTGGATCCAGGATCCTGACATAGGCCAGGCAACCCCAGGTTCGAAAATAAGACACATTAGGTTGTCTTTTCTTTAATATCTCAAACGGAGAAATTTTATTCTTGGATTTAGGTACTCTATTGAGCACATAACAAATTGTTAATAAAATTTCCCCCATGATGAGATCTGGCGCTTGAGTTGAGCATAATAGCAACAACCAATTCAGTAAGCGTTCTATTTTTTCTTTCTGCTTTACAATTCATTTCAGGTGAATATGGTGCAGTCGTTTCATGTATGATTTCATTTGATTTATAAAAATCATTAAATAACTGGGAATGGTACTCAATTCCTCTATCACTTTGAAGTCTCTTAATCTTTTTCCTAAATTGGTTTTCAATTTCAGTTAAAACTTTGAACATATTAAACGCTTCACTTTTTTGTTTCATAAGATATACAAAAGTATAATCGGAACAGTTATCTATAAAAGTGATAAAATATCGTTTACCATTTCAGGTCAACGTTCCATCCAATTCGCATATATCAGAGTGCATTAAATCTAACGGTTCAGATTCTCTAATTACTGATTTATGTGGCGTTTTGGTAATTTTTACTTGACTACAAAATTCACATTTTTCTAAATTATTGAAAGATAATTTTGGAATAAAACCTAAATTGCACATATTAGAAATAGTGCGTTTGTTCACATGACAAAGACGAATATGCCAAATATTAAAATCACAAAGCATATAAGCAGAAGTAGAAATTTTATTCATTTCAATATTCAATTTGAACATGTCATCTGTTGCATACCCTTTCCTTACAAAAATATCATTTTTAGTAATGGTGTACAAATCCCCCCAATAGACTGAGTAAAACCTGCCTTGTTCAAAAGAAAGCCAGAAACTAGATTCTTCCTGATTGCTGGAGTGTGCATCACATCTTTCAGAATCAGGGTCTTTCCAGAAGTGAAGTTCAGCTCGACATCTCTAGTACCTGCAACACTAGTGGTGTGAGCATCGCCCAATAGCACTTTCAAATCTTCAACAGCAGTGTATGTTTTGAACATAGCACGGTCATTGCAAACATGGCGAGAGCCGCCAGTGTCCACCCACTAACCATCTGATCCACCAATAACGTTGATCTCAGTAATCATAGCCATAAATGGCTCTTTAGTCAGGTTAGCCTGCGCAGCAGAGCTTGGCCTGTTCCTGCACTTGCGTGCCATATGACATGGTTTCCCACAATTAAAACAGATGAATTGTGGAGCAGCATCATTTCTAGGAGGTGGTTGAGGCTTCAGATTTGGGACCTTGGGAGGGTTCCCGTTCTTGTTCTTGAGTTCTTTTGAAATTTGATGCAGTTCGATTCTTAAATGATTTTCCAATTGGCTTCAGAACCGCTCTAGTGGTTTTCTTGTTTGAAACAAACAAGACTTCTTCTTTCTGATCTTGTTTCCGGGATTCTTCCTCAATTCGAAGGCGAGTAATCAGGCCTTCTAGAGAAAATTCTTTGGTTTTGTGCATCAGAGTATTTTTGAAATTCTTCCAAGCTGGGGGTAATTTGTCAATTAGAACAGCCAACTGAAACTGTTCATCTAGGGTCATACCTTCAGAAGTGATTTCATGACCAATTTTCTGAAGCTCGCGTGATTGAACCTCAACAGACTTGTCATTAGACATTCTGAAATTGATATAGCGGCTCACTGCATATTTTTTAGTGCCCGCTTCTTCAATATCATATTTCTTTTTCAGAGCATCCCAGACATCTCTGGCGGCCTTGTGAGTGCTATAGTAATCATAGAGTTCATCACTCAGACCGTTCAGAATAAAATTCTTGCAGAGATAGTCATGCTCATTCTATAGGAGTATATCTTTGTTTGTTTTATCCTGTTCTTCCTTTTCAGCTTTTTCATCCAACACAGGAATGTCTTTTGTCAAGACGTTGGCAACCTTTTTAACAGTTAAGAAAAATTGCATCTTTTTTTGCCAGCGCTTGAAGTGACATCCCTCGAACCAAAACGGTTTGATGAAGTCATTAGCAACAGAACCAGAGCCAGTAATTTCATCGGTATTCATGGCTGATTTGAAAACGTCTTAAATTTGTTGAAAATTGTTTTGCAAAAATATTCGAAAATTCGAATTGTGGAGCAGCATCATTTCTAGGAGGTGGTTGAGGCTTCGGATTTGGGACCTTGGGAGGGTTCCCGTTCTTGTTGCGGTTCTTTTGAGGCTGAGTACGGTTCTGATTCTTAAATGATTTTCCAATTGGCTTCAGAACCGCTCTAGTGGTTTTCTTGTTTGAAACAAACAAGACTTCTTCTTTCTGATCTTGTTTCCAGGATTCTTCCTCAATTCGAAGGCGGGTAATCAGGCCTTCTAGAGAAAGTTCTTTGGTTTTGTGCATCAGAGTATTTTTGAAATTCTTCCAAGCTGGGGGTAATTTGTCAATTAGAACAACCAACTGAAACTGTTCATCTAGGGTTATACCTTCAGAAGTGATTTCATGAGCAATTTTCTGAAGCTCGTGTGATTGAACCTCAACAGACTTGTCATTAGACATTCTGAAATTGATATAGCGGCTCACTGCATATTTGTAGTGCCTGCTTCTTCAGTATCATATTTCTTTTTCAGAGCATCCCAGACATCTCTGGTGGTCTTGCGAGTGCTATAGTAATCATAGAGTTCATCACTCAGAGCGTTCAGAATAAAATTCTTGCAGAGATAGTCATGCTCATTCCATAGGAGTATTTCTTTGTTTGTTTTATCATGTTCTTCCTTTTCAGCTTTTTCATCCAACACAGGAATGTCTTTTGTCAAGACGTTGGCAACCTTTTTAACAGTTAAGAAAAATTGCATCTTTTGTTGCTAGTGCTTGAAGTGACACCCCTCAAACCGAAACGGTTTGTTGAAGTCATTAGCAACAGAACCAGAGCCAGTAATTTCATCGGTATTCATGGCTAATTTGAAAAACGTCTTAAATTTGTTGAAAATTGTTTTGCAAAAATATTCGAAAATTCGAATTGTGGAGTAGCATCATTTCTAGGAGGTGGTTGAGGCTTCGGATTTGGGACCTTGGGAGGGTTCCCGTTCTTGTTGCGGTTCTTTTGAGGCTATGTACGGTTCTGATTCTTAAATGATTTTCCAGTTGGTTTCATAACCGCTCCAGTGGTTTTCTTGTTTGAAACAAACAAGACTTCTTCTTTCTGATCTTGTTTCCGGGATTCTTCCTCAATTCGAAGGCGGGTAATCAGGCCTTCTAGAGAAAGTTCTTTGGTTTTATGCATCAGAGTAGTTTTGAAATTCTTCCAAGCTGGGGGTAATTTGTTAATTAGAACAGCCAACTGAAACTGTTCATCTAGGGTCATACCTTCAGAAGTGATTTCATGACCAATTTTCTGAAGCTAATGTGATTGAACCTCAACAGACTTGTCATTAGACATTCTGAAATTGATATAGCGGCTCACTGCATATTTTTAGTGCCTGCTTCTTCAGTATCATATTTCTTTTTCAGAGCATCCCAGACATCTCTGGTGGTCTTGCGAGTGCTATAGTAATCATAGAGTTCATCACTCAGACCGTTCAGAATAAAATTCTTGCAGAGATAGTCATGCTCATTCCATAGGAGTATTTCTTTGTTTGTTTTATCATGTTCTTCCTTTTCAGCTTTTTCATCCAACACAGGAATGTCTTTTGTCAAGACGTTGGCAACCTTTTTAACAGTTAAGAAAAATTGCATCTTTTGTTGCCAGCGCTTGAAGTGACATCCCTCAAACCGAAACGGTTTGTTGAAGTCATTAGCAACAGAACCAGAGCCAGTAATTTCATCGGTATTCATGGCTGATTTGAAAAACGTTTTAAATTTGTTGAAAATTGTTTTGCAAAAATATTCGAAAATTCGAAATCACCGATGAAATTACTGAGATGAGTCGCGGACTAGGTCGCTCTCTTTAAGATGTTTCGCGACACTGCTCAAAGGTGCAAGCATGCTATCAACCACGACGTCCCCAGGATAGAACAACTCAGTCAAATTCGAATTTCCGCTGCACTGCAGAAATCTGTTCAAGATATACACCTTCTGATATATTGTTTTTCAAAGAAAACCACTCGAAATATGGTTTCACAAAACCACTCGACAGTTGCACACTTTTGAACGGAAGAAAATTAAATGGGGAGAGAAGAGAATAAACTTGGTAAGTGCGTCGAGTTTGGGGCGATTTGAAATTGATGCGGAGTCTCCTATTTATAGGCGACTACCGTCTTGTTGAACAAGAAAACGTGTGAAGAAAAATCTGATCGGAATAGAGATTCTCGGAACGTCACTCTGATAGAATAGTGACCAAGTAAACGCATAATTTTAAATTTAAAAAATTAATTTTTTCGTTTACCAAAAAAGAAGTACACCACACAGCCCGAGCCCGGCCCAACCAGACGGTGGCAGCGCACGTGCTCGTGTGTGTGGTGATCACTCCACATATATAAACACTCTTAAAGTATCTATTCTCTCCTATGTAGGACTTCCCAATTTTTCAATTCACTACTCTAAGTTTCAACAAGTTTTGAATCGCATGAGATGTTGGTGTAAGTGGAGGATTTTTGTGGATCAAACATTGGGTTGAGTTGGTTGTAGCAGTTATTGCAGGGTACACATTGGGTCCATATGAGGTCACTACCTGTGTCAGTAATGCCATAGATTTTTATTGGTGGAGTTCCAATAGATAACTCCGTGAGATATTGACCAAGTTAGGCACTTACTGGGGATTGTGCAGTATTTGGAGAATAAGGAGAGTTTTTTCGAATCAGTTTGACGGTGAACCCACCATTGTGGGCTTCAATGGTTGAGAAATTTAGAAGACGTGATAGGAGAAAAATGATGGCTAGCTAAGCATGAATGAAATGTTAGGGGATAAAGATAAACCATATTGTTAATGTTCTCTATACGTGACAGAATATATGAGATTTTCAATTTGAAGAACTTTTTTGGCTAAGTATTGTGCTTTTTATATATGATAAGTTTTTGTTGTTGTATGCCTTGTATTATCGAATGGAGATGAGTGCGTGTTCATGGGCTATACCAAATGTGGTAGGTTTGCTTCAAGTAAGCAAATGAGTCGGATCTGTTTTAAAGATGATGCACAGGATCTGGAATTAATATTTGTTGCCATATATTCTGTGATTTCTAAAATCAAGTTTTAAATGACAGTTGTTTTCAATTATATATATACACACCTTATTTGATTACTAGCGGCAAGACGGGCACTGCCGTGCCCGTCTTTACGCATTTCTATTACGCTACGGTATGAAATATTTTATCGCATTTTATTGTTTAATGTTGGTTTTAAGAAATTTGATTAAGCATTGTATTTTATTACACTAATTTTGAAAATGACATATTATTATTAATTAACAGTATTTAACGCCTATTGATATGTACATATATATGTTACTTTCTTTTAATAAAAGGTATTTGGATTTGGATTTACTTTTTAGAAATTGATTTAAGATATTTGATTTCACTATGAATTTACGTGTGTATATGTTAACCGCTATCAGGGAGAAGAAGTGCATAAGTTAAAAACGGTTGATATACACAAAAGTAGGAAGAAGTTAATTTATGGATAAGCATAGATAAAAGAGAAATAAAGGGTAAAATTTGAAGGAAAAAAGTCTACACCAAAAAGGGATATCCCCTTTATATATAGTTATAGATATATTTGGGGACTTAAAAAATTACTCTTTTGGATTTATTCAATTTTAAATGAATATATATATATATATATTTAATAATTTTATAATTACATTTTATTTGATTGTTTATAACTGGACAAATATATCCCTTTATTCCTTTTTAGTTGTAATTTCAAATAAAAATACTTTTATTTGTTTGTTGTTATATAGTTTAAAAATATTAATTTAAAATTTACTTTTATCTAATTAACTAATAAAAGAGATAATTATTCATAAAAAAAGAGTGATAATCGAATAAAAAATAAAACAATTTTTTTTATAAATTAATCTATTATCTATTGGAGAAAAATACACTCCCTTTTCTTAGAGATGCTTAAATTACACAACATTCCCTTCTTATGTCAAAATATACATTCTCCTCCCCATGTAATGCATACTAGAGAGAATTCACTCCCATCCCCTGGAAAATACTTGAATTACATTTTTTTCCACTCTTATGTTAAAATCAATACTCCTCTCCCTTAAAAAGTAAATATATATTATGCTTTAATCTATTTTAATATAATCAAACTTGTTATGCATATGTTTTTCTCTATTTTTTATTCACATTATCATTAATATATAGTTTTAAATCCCTATTATCAACTATGGAGAAATAAAAGATAAAATAAAAATCTTAAGAAAATTACTAAAGCTGATAAAAAGAATATTTAAAGCTGAATTTTATTTTCTAAAGTTATAAAATTAACAATAAAGTGATCAAAAGTAATTATAATTGACATTGAAACTTATGAAAAGGACAAAATTCTTAAATGATGGATTAAAGTTATTTGATACCGTTAAAATATTTGTTTATACCAGCAAGGAGGAAAGAAACAGGAAATGTAGGTTGATAACCTTTCTATAACTTGTAGGGTGTTTTACCGGTAGTCCTATGGGGAATTCTATTTAGTAAAAAACATGCAGTAAATATCATTTCTCCCCAAAGGTTATTTGGTGCGGAATGTAACACCCCACATTTCCATGCTTCTATGCTCTAGGGTGTTAATAGATGACTTGGAGATGTTAGGAATGCCTTAGAATGAGTTTTTATGAGTTTTAGCCAATTCTAATAGATTAGGGTCATGTTCTAATCAATTAGGGCATGTTTTCAGACCTTAGTATAGTTCCAAGAGACTTCATAATCGATTAGAACAAGTTCTCAGGCCTTAGTATAGATTTCAGGGCCTGTCTAATCGACTAATAAGGTATATAGTCGATTAGACTATGTCAAAATGTCCTAGTACTAAATCCAGGGCAGTCATAATCGATTAGGATAGACCCTTAATCGATTAACACATGCTTCAAAAGTTCCAATACAATTTAGTCATCACATTCCTCATTTTTGTACCTTTTAAAGACTGAATTAGGTTTAAGTGTCTTCGTGAAAATTGTATATTTGTCTCTTATCTTTCATTTGAATTTTGTTTTGACCAAATCCGAAATGTAAAAATCAAGATAAGCTCTTCAGAATCAATGCAGCGCAAGTGTAGTATTTGAAACGCTTGAATCAAATTCTACTTTTTTTTTTACCATGTTATATTCCGATTTTGGTTATGCTCGTGAAACATGATTTTGTAGGAAATTCTTTTAGTTTTTCAATGACACAAAGAATGCCTCAATCAGACACATGCAACTCGAGATACGGCCAAAATATTAGTGCAGTATGCTTGGAACAGGACATAATCAATTAACACGAGTTGTAATCAATTAAAACATGTTTTTTTAAGCAAAAAAATTGGTATGCAGAAGCATCACAATGACAAATAGCATCCATAAATCCCCCCAATGACAAATAGCATCCCAACTATGCTTGCACCCTATCTGCCACCCATTATTTGCAGCACACCATAATCGATTAAGATAGACCCTTAATCGATTAACACATGCTTCAAAAGTTCTAATACAATTTAGTCATCACATTCCTCATTTTCGTACCTTTTAAAGACTGAATTGGGTTTAAGTATCTTCGTGAAAATTGTATATTTGTCTCTTATCTTTCATTTGAATTTTGTTTTGACTAAATCCGAAATGTAGAAATCAAGATAAGCTCTTCAGAATCAATGCAGCGCAAGTGTAGTATTTGAAACGCTTGAATCAAATTCTACTGTATTTTTTACCATGTTATATTCTGATTTTGGTTATGCTTGTGAAACATGATTTTGTAGGAAATTCTTTTAGCTTTTCAACGCCACAAAAAATACCTCAATTAGACACATGCAACTCAAGAGACGACCAAAATATTAGTGCAGTATGCTTGGAACAGGACATAATCAATAATTTATTAATAAAAAAAGAAAAATTACAAAGAAACAAGGGGGGACATAGACCAAGACCCTTGCACACACTATTTAAATCTATAATTAGAAATACCTAGAAATCCTCACTAACAAATCTAGGAATAGTATCCCACCAGTGATAGCCATGAATAGTAGTACGATGTGCGGCCAATCTATCAGCACAATTATTATCTTCACGAAATATATGAGAAAAAGTAAAACGCATCCTACTAGTTAACTGTAAACAATTTTTCCAATGATTTCTTAACTTCCAAGGGACAATGTCAATAGACTTGAAAACAAGAATAACTAGCTGAGAGTCACTCTCCAACAAAAAATTATGCCAACCCTTCTAGAAAGCTTCCTCAATCGCTATCAATGCACCCATGAGCTCCGCATGCAAAGCAAACATAATACCGAGATTAGTTGCAAAATAACCTAAAGTGGCTGCACTAGAATCTCTAGAAATACCCCCACAAGTTGCGACTCCTAGAGCTCTCCTAGCGGCATCATCCGTATTACATTTGATCCAATTACTAACAGGAGGCATCCAGACAACCTCTTTGATCAACCTAGGCTTAGGAGGCTTACATATAACGCCGAAGGACTTTAAAATAACGAACTCCTACATAGAAGAGGAATTGACCCCCATGCTCAAATTTCCAATAAGTGAAACATTTGCAATAACTAAGTTGATTTCCACTTGAAGCGGTATCCTCTTATTGTCAAATCGAAGCTTGTTTCTACAATGCCAAATTACCCACACCAGATTAAGAATACTAGCAAGAATCACATCCTTACACTAAGAAGACCAATGTTGGCTAAGGATAGCCAAGTATACTGGATGGAGTTCGAATTAATTGAACAATTAAGAGTAGAGCTAAGCCAATTCCATAGCTGCGTGGCAAAAGGACTCTCACAAAACAAATGAGACGTTGTTTCAGCTGCAGCATGACAAAGTCTACACATGGACACCACCACACAACCTTTACGCCAAAGGTTTTCGTCAGTAGGTAATTTATTGTGTAAAATGCGCCAGCATAAAAGAGACTTAGAATGAGGTATAGAGTTATTCCAAATTCACTTACACCAAGACAAGGGCTGCCCAAGAGGCTTGAAGAAAATATAAGCATCCTTAAATAAAAGAACACACGAGTTCATTTGCCCCATACTCTGTGATACTGACAGGGGATGGAAGGAATGCTAATAGTCTGAAGCTCGGTTTTGAAGAATAGGGTATTCCTCAAGTAAACACTAGGGAACATTCCAACAACCATCGTTGATAAAATCCTGAACTTTAGCATAAAGCTTCCTGTGCAAATGCACAGGGATATGAAGAAGATCAACCACATGATGAGATAACCAATGATCTGTCTAAAAATTCACCTCATTACCCGAACCAATCTCCTAAACAATGTTCTCCTGCACAATAGTAAACTTGCTCTTTAAACCTGACCATATAGAGGAGCTAAGATGGTAAGAAATTGGAGTTCCGTTTCTTAGAACTCTGGCTCTGAGCAACGAAACCCACAGGTGATCAGAAGTAATCAACTCCCAGCATAATTTCAAGACTGCAACAAGATTAACATCTTTAAGGGATTTTATGCCAAGGCCTCCTTCCAAGGTCGTACTACAAACCTTGTGCCAAGCAACTATTTTTCGTTGATCTAGATCGCCAGACCAAATAAAATTTTGGATCCAACTATCAACACGATTAAGAAGACTAGCAGGCCATTCATAAATCAAGAAGCTATAAAGAAGCATTCCATGGATCACAGACTTTACTAGCTGAACACTACCGACCATAGAAAGAAGAAAAGCTTTCCAAGCAGCAAGCTTAGATTTGATTTTTTTCAGCAATAGGTTGTAAATGAATGGTTTTACGCTTGCCTTTAAAAGTAGGAATTCCTAGGTAAACAAAAGGCAATTGACCAACCTTAAAACTTAAGATATATGCAATCAAATTCATCCGGCTAGCAGATAAAGTGCCTGAGTAGAAAGTTGATTTAGTAGGATTAATAATTTGTCCCCGAGACCTCTCTATATCTGTTGAGAAGAGCCCTAAGAGCATGTAAATTCCTTTGAGTCCCTTTACAAAAGATCATAACATTGTCAGTATAGAGAACATAGGAGGGGACATGAACACCTCTAGGACCTGTCATTAAAATCAGTTGACCCTCTTGAGCCAATTTAGAAATTCCCTGGCCAAGGACTTCCTGAGCGAGGTAAAAGTGCAATGGCGATAATGGATCCCCCTGTCAAACACCATTTCGCAAGAAAAGAATCCAGTAGCCTTACCATTAACCGAAATCGAGATCTTGGCAGACTGAAGGATGGTATGAATCCAGTTACAGAAAATCGAATGGAAGCCAGAGGATTGAAGAGCCTTAAGCAAGAAAGTCCAATCAACTGTGTCAAAAGCCTTTCGAATATCAGTCTTGAAGGCTAAGTTACCACCAAAGGCTCTCTTATCCAACAAATTAATAGCTTCTGAAGTTAAACAAATGCAGTCCCCCAATATTGCTTCCATGAATGAAACCCCTCTGGGCAGGAGAAATAATTTTAGGAGCAATTTGAGCCAGTCTATCAGCCAGAATCTTAGTGATAATTTTAAATTTAAAGTTGGCAAGGGCAATGGGTCAAAAATGGTCAATACTGTCAACACCCTGAACTTTAGGAATAAGCCCCACCAAATTCGAATTGAAATTAGGAAGCGTCCATCCAGACTTGAAAAATTGCAACGCAGTGTTAACAACATCTCCAGAAACTATGCCCAGTATTTTTGAAAAAATAGCGCATCAAACCTGTCAGGCCCAGGAGCTCCCTTCGAATTCATAGAAAACACAACATGTCTTTCTTCCTCAGCAGAAGGTAAATTTGTCAACATAGAATTGTCTACATCAGTAACTGAATTAGGAATGACCTCTTCAATAAGGCCATTATCAAAACAACTATTTTCGGAAAAGAAGATATTCTCAAAGTAGCTCATAACATGCACCTCAATCTCACTAGCAGTGCTTAGGATACGATTATCATGCTTAAGCATACTAATCTACTTAGAAACATATCTAACTTTGGCCAATTTATGAAAGAACTGAGTATTCCTATCAGCCTGGGTGCCACTTAACTTGAGCCTTCGCATGCCAAAAGTATTCTTGATATTGCAAAGCTCTCTCAAGATCAATCTGGGCAATTTTCTCTACAACAACTAAATCATCAGAAAAACCATTAATATCAATTTGCTGCTAAATATTATCCACTTGCATCATGGCTGATTGAACACAAAGGTTAATATCCCCAAAAACAGTTTTATTCCACTCCTTGAGTATTAGCTTAAGAGCCTTTAACTTATTAGTAAAGACAAACATAGGGGAACCAGTCACACTAGAATTTTAAACCTCCTGCACAATTTTGACATAATCTGGATGTGAAGCCCACATTTCCATAAATCTAAAACAAGAATAATGAACATTATCCTCCTTTATAAAATCAAGCAATAAAGGAAAATGATCAGACTTGCTAAGGTTTAGCGTACAATAAGAAACAGTTGACCAATAATTGATCCAATCATCATTGCAAACAACCCTATCAAGACTTTTTTTTAGTGAAAGCCCTACTCTTTCTGCCATTAGACCAGGTAAACTGTGCACCTCTAGTGAGAAGATGAATGAGATTATTACCATCAGACCAGCTTTGAAATTCCTCACAAGCAATTTTAAAGAGAGTACCACTGCCTCAGTATTCATGAGCCCCTAAGACAGAGTTAAAATCGCCAATGAAGCACCAGGGAATACAGTTAGCTTGTTGCAAAGCATTCAACTTTTGCCAAAGATTTCTGCGAAGCAGATAACTAGTAGATGTATAAATATAGAGACACCAAACTTTAGACCAATGACAGATAAAGAAAATTGGAGATGCTAAATACATCTGGACTCCAATTATCCTTACAAAGACACCACAAATTTGGATTGAGGGGACCTCTATGATTAACAGTAAAGACTTTAAGTCCTATCTTAGAGAAAAAGTTAGTAGGAAATTTCTCCATCATCATCTAAGGCTTAGAAAGAAAAAGAAAAAGAAAATCAGGCTTGTGAGAAACACATAGATTCTTAAGAACCAACCTTGTGGAGGGGTTGGCTAGCCCTCTTGCATTCCAATAAATGCACTTCATTGGACCGGAGAGCGCGATCCAGCCCTGGAACAGGTGTGATAAGCCTCTGAACTACCATATTTGCTAGCCTTTTGCCTTAGCCGCTTCTTTTGAGATTTAGTCAATACAATCTCAAATTCACCTCCCTCAGGAGAGTTGACCCCACTATGCATAGTATCATCTATCATATCAACCCATTTTGATTAATCAATCCTAGATCAGATCTGACAACAAGAAGTATATCTTCATTATTAGTGAATACATGAACCTTAGCCCCTACTACAGTTTCAGTATCAACAACATGAGCATTATTTGAGATCACCAACTGACTATGATGTGACAGCGGCTGAATTACGTCTAGTTGCTTACTTTGGGGAGTGTTAGATCTTGGCAGCTCAGGAGTTGCCTGCACTGTCTCATTGACCGTCTGCAACTCTGGATTTTTATCAACGAATCCAAATAAAGGATTAATTTCATCCCTAACCTTATGAGCAGGAACATTATTAACCCTAACAAAAGCAGACCTATCCATTTCAGGCTCAATCACAGAAAGGACAATTGGATTCTTTTGGGCTTCAATAGAACTAGAAATTCCTTCATTAGGAGGCACTACAACCTGAATCACAACATCATCATTGTTACCTCGAATAAAACCATCCCTTTGCTTAGGAGCATATGTAGACACCATTCTCCGACTGAGAATCTTTAGAACTTTGGCAGGAGCTTTACCGTGAGAATCTTGGTTCTCCTTATTCAAACCATCCACCAGTTTTTGCCTTTTGCACTTTGACAGTGAATGTCCAATATTATGATAACCAGTACAAAAATCAGGCAAATTCTCATACTTAATAAAGCATAATAATCGATTAAAACATGCCCATAGTCCATTTTTGCGATTTAGGCTTTTTGAATTTGGTTCAATTAAGTCCCTGTCTTTTACCCACTTCTAAAACACGACCTATGTCATCCTTTAACACATTTTCTCTCAATTTTCCACTTCTCAAAACCTTTCTAAGTGTCTGCTAGGGTTTCTTCTTCTTCCTCCTCAAGAACCAAATGTGCATGGAAGAGCCTTTCTCCAAAGCTTGAAGTAGGACAAAGGCACACAAAATTCTTCTTCCTTCTCACTCTAAGGAGAGTTCCCTTCAATGCATTCCATTAGTAAGGCCTCATGATCCTTGAACACTCTTCTCTTGATTTTAGGGTTTTGTCTTAGAACATGATTTTAATGGTTTCTATGGCTTCTACGTGTGTCGTAGTGACTTTTCTTTCAAAGGGCCAAAGTCAAAATCCGTCTTCCCTACTATTTTTGAGCAACTCGAGTTCTTCACCAAGGTAAGAGGGAGATTATTGTAGTTGTATATGTAATGATGGGTAGATGAAGGAGGTTGAACATGAACCTCCATAGAGTGCTACAATCTTTGATTTAATGCATGTTTTTTGGTGATTTCCTATGTGTTCTCATGTTTTTGTGATTTTGTGCCCTAATCAATGTTGTTTGATGTTGTATGACTATTCCTTTGTATTATTCTATGATTTCTACTATCTTTGCTTCATATAATTGAGTCTCTTGAATATGTCGCATGATTGAAAAGCGAATTGAGGGCATTATAAGGGGACCTATTCTGTTAGCATGAGGTTAACTGGGAGAATAAGTTGCTTTTATGGCATAAAGAGAGTGTTAGTGGGACTCCTTGACACCTTAGTGATTCTAAAGAAAGTATTGAGCATAATTACCTTTTTACACGGTGAAGACTTAGCTTGCCTAAGTTGGTTGATTGATATTCAAGTTAAGAAGCCTTAGAAACATGTTTTAATGGATTAAACCCTCTAGTGTGATGATTCTGATGTTACAATGAGTGTGTGTCTAGACTCAAGATGGTAGTAGGCTTATCACCTTGCCTCCTTTTTTTGCCTCCTATAATTCTAAGTGTGAAATGACATGTGGATTTCGGTACTTTACTTAAGGATGATTTCTAGTTCACCAAGTTATTGATATGGAAATGTCCTAAGTGATTTGATATTAGTCCTTATGTCTAGAAATATAAGTCTAAGTACGAGCTTGAAGTTGAATGGTATCATAAGTCCTTGATTGACCCTTAGAATCTTAAGAATAAGATTCAACATGTGAGAATAGTTTGGATTGATGATCTTGTATTTGACTAAGTGTTAAGTCTGCAAAGTCGTGAAGGCTTAAGGAGTAGGTCATATGTTGTGAAGGGAGATTACAAGATGACTGACTGCGATTAGTTACAAATCATTAAGTATTAATCTTGGTACTCTAAGTACTAAGGTGATGAGATTGGTGAAGTACTAAGAGGTAGTTCTATAATTGAAAATAGGAATATGATTAATGATGGAACATGAACAATGTTGTGAGTAACTAATGGATCTTTTGGGAATCTTAAAGATTGGAACTATGTTATGAGAATGGTTTAGTGTGACGTGCTTAGAATTGACTAAGTATGGAGATATATGACGTTGAGTATTGAGACCTTAGAGACTTTGTGATTACCTTGATGATCAGGATTACCCTATGACTACTTTGTGATTATGACTACTTCATAATCATGGCCACTTATGAGTGGGATGTACTTTGTGACCGTGTGGTAACCACATGTACAAGTCACCTAGCTATTAGTAACCATCATGGGACCTGGGTTTAACTATGCTAAGATGAACCTAGCCTTATGGGCCACGATGGGACATCTATGAACCTCGAGACATTAGGCATTCGGAAGAGAACCCAACCTTGGTTTTATTGCTTGATCATAAATCATATTGACCTATGTGGCAATATCTAGGCCTTAAGGGTACGAAGCCCGAGTCTATAATCCTCAATGGTTTGAGTTAGCTCCTTGAACTGAGGGATACTTATCAGACTTAGCTACCTTGACCATCATAGAACATTATCATGATTAGTCGAGAGTTTGAGATAACAAAGTATTCACCCGTAAGGAGTTCTTCTTCAATATACCAAACATGTCCTCCTAATCAAACTTTCCAGAGTAGTAGATTGGTACCACATGCATATGGAGTAATGATGATTGGAGATTACGCATTCTCATGATATATGAGATGCCTTGACGACTCTAGACTATGCATTGCATATGACATGAGATGTTTTGACTTCGTGACTTGATATGTATGATAAGTATGTTGTAGTTATGTATGTATATATGTATGTATGTACTTGGATGTGTTTGTATTCATTTGCTCAACTTGTACCAATACAACGTTACTACAATGTACTCACCCCTCTTTGCTTGTACTTTTCTTGTGTTATAATGTGGCTGCAGATGCTACAAACGCCAAGGCAAGTGTCTAGTATGAAGACTTCTGATTTTTTAAAGCTATTTTAAGTATTTTTAATTCTTACTTTTAAGACTTCAAGTCATGTATAATTTTAAAGTCGGGATGTATAAAGCTCAGAGACCTGGTGACATGGGCTTTGGGGTTGTTTTAATCGTTTTTAGTTATTCTTCCTTTGGTTATGTAAACCTTTCGAAAATGTTGATTTCTATTTCTGTTTTTGAAGTAAAGATTTTGGGTTGAAATGTGGTGTTCTTAACTCGCGTGTAATGTTTGTAGAGGCTCGTATTTTTATTTCGCAATGTGTATGTTTCAAATCAATTTGAAAATGCTAGTATTATATCTTTTTATAATAATTACTAAAAGTGGTTAAGGGTGTCACACGGAAGAACAAATTAACATCACATTCATCATTTCTTTTAATGTTCTATTTTTCCTTTCAGCCACGCCGTTTGAATCAGGTGAATAAGGGGGAGTAATTTCATGTATAATGCCTTCTTTTTTCACAAAAATCATTAAAAGAAAAATAGTCAACATCCCTATCGAATCTAACTGGTTTGATTTTCTTATTCAATTGATTTTCTACTCTGGCTTTATAAGAAAGAAACATATCAAACGCTTCATCTATATGCCTTAATAAATAAACCTCAGTGTATCTTGAAAATTCATCTATAAAAGTCACGTAATATTTTTTATCGCCTCTTGTCATAGTTTGTTTTAAATCTCCTAGATCAGTATGAAATTAAAATAAGTAAGTCAGTTTCACATTGCACAGAGGACATGTCTTCTTAGTTGATTTTGATTCTACACATACATCACATTTACTAAGTTATTTATCGCTTAACGAAGTCATGCCAAGACGTTGCAACTTATTAACATACACAAAATTAGTATGTCCTAATCTAGCTTGCCATATGTCATATGAATCAAGCAAATACGCAGAAGAAGATGCATTATTATTAATAACTTAATAAACGTTAGAACAAAAAGTCCTTGATCACAATGCCCCTTTCCCACAAAACAATATTTTTTGTCATTTAATCTTGTCATATCCACATGAAACTTTAACCCATCCTTTTCTCAAAAGGGCCACAAATTAAATTTGCCCTTATACTAGGCACATGCAGCACATCACTAAGAGCCAAGATTTTTTCTGATGAGAGCTTTAGAAGAACCTTCCCTTTTCCCGAGACTGCAGTAGTACCAGAATCACTAAGTTACACAAGTTCTTCGCCATCCCCCACACCACTTCTCATGTAATCAGCAGTGGTGTAGCTTTTTCCAAGGGCCTTCAACCCATGAACAAGTGTTTAAAATCTTCCAAACATTTTCTCAATATTTTCATCTTTTTCCATCTTGAACAACTCATATTGGCGAACCAAAATGTTTGCGTTATTTTCTCTGGCTAGTGCAGAACCTTCATAGGATGGAGCTAAGAAGTCCCAGATTTCCTTTGCAGTTCCACTTTTACCACATTTTTCATATTCCTTTTCTGACATAGCACAAATAAGAATATATCTAGCTTTTTGATTTAGCTGATATTTCTTTTTCTGATCAGCATTCCATTTATCTCTAGGAAATACAGTACCATCATCGGCAGTGGGAATGGTAAACCCAGTTTCAACCATTTCCCAAAGTTCAAGTTGTTGAGATTCAAAAAATGTTTTGATTTTGTCTTTCCAGTAATCAAAGTTTTCTCCAGTGAACAATAAAGAACGATTCATGTGGCCACCTTCAGTAAACATTTTGCGAAAGATATGATCTTTTCCTCTAACACTGTTAACTGCTCAACCAAGAGGCCGAGCTCTGGTACCAATTGACCGTGAACACAATAATGGGGGTTGAATTGTGTCATAAACTTTTGCAAATCTTTTCACAAAAACCACATTCTTTTGAAAACAATTTTACTACAGGATGCTGAAAAGTATCGGATGCTGAAGATAAATTATGAAAACCGGTCATCTCTTAACACAGAAGGTAAAGCAAGGAGTAAAGAGATAAAGCACAAAGATTTATACTAGTTCACCACCAAATAGTAGCTACGTCTAGTCCCTTCATACCTGAAGGATTTTTCACTATAATCTCATTGATTACAAATACCTTGATAGTATACTACTGTCTCAAACTAGACTATAATCCCAACTTCTCAAAATGACTCAGTACGGTCAAACCTTTGAGGAATTAGTCTATCACAAGGCTAAATAAGTTACAAAGAAATGGTTTGAAAAACAAATTAACTCTCAATAGTAGAGAATACAAAATTTAAACTCAAAACAAAATAACTTTCACAAAGAAAGAATAAGGCGCTGAGGCTTGTTCAATGTTTGTCCACAGAGGACTTAGCACAAAATTCTTGATTGTTCACTTGATTTCTCTAACGTTTCTTCAATCTCAAAGATGGAGTATTTATAGAGATCTTATATGTTATCATTGGGAGGGTAGCTCCAAAATTTAAGTGAGATATTTGAGGAGAAATATAAGCATTTCCTTTTTTGAGGAATATTCAAATAATAGTATAGCTTTTACGTTGTATGATTTTCTTTTCTAATCATTTGAATCATTACAGTCTGATACAATTTGAAAAGTGTACAATTTGCTTGTCCTTTAGCTAAATATGACACCTTTGATACCTCGTACTACTAAATTGAGCGCTAAGGAATATTTGGAATTGAATGCGCAAGATTCACTAGATAAGATGCTAAGATTTGAATATGCTGAGTAGTGCGTGCTTCTATAATGGACCAGATGCTCGCTAAGATGTAAGACAGATGCTGAGTATCACCGAAAGCTGACTTGAAGTTAAAGGCGGTTAGATGCATTCCACGTGTCTTAATCTTGAGATACCGGATGCTCGCTAAGAGTTAGTACCAGATGCAAGCTTGTTACCAGATGCTATATCTTTCAGTGCTTGATTTCACTTGTAATTTCCTTTTTCTTGCTTGAGTGATGTTCTTGTTTTGTACAAATACTTAGACAATTGGGTCTCACACACTTCAAGACTTATTAGAAGATAAATTGTTTTTACTTTGATACTATGTTATCATCAAAATTATTGAAGGTCTATATTTCTCAATCGTTTAGGTTCCAATACACTAATGTAATAATTGGATAACATTACACCATCAATAACATCTTTATCAGATAATTATATTTCAAAATCAATTTTTGGATTAAAAATTATTTTTATATAGAACATCCCTGTAAACTTTTACATCAATGAAAAAATATTTAATATGTCATTGAAATGCGTCAAGATTAATGTTATATGCACTTTTAAAATATATGAAAAGTAAAAACTATTTGATTATAGACTTATTATTGTCCAAATTTTATGAGATTTGACACAAAAAATCAGTATAACGAATAGTTATTTTTCAAGGGTTGGGTCGATAAAAATCATAATACATCTATAGTTATTGATGGTGTTATAGTGTCCAAGTGTTAAACCTATAACAGATTGGCCACTCTCTCGTGCTACCAATCTGTCACTCATAATAATATCTACCATCCTCATGTGGTATTTCTTTCGACTCCCATAAGGATACGAACTAATGACCTGGGGCTTAAGTACATAGAAGCATCATTGTGTCTCCTCATTCATCCAGCTCATCTTGAAGAGCCATAATTCTGTTCTTTCTTCGTTTCATGAGAGCAGATTGACGAAAAAACTGTGTTAACATCACTTGAGAAAGCCATTTATTTCTTGATTGTTGTGTAAGCATAAATCTATAATAGGATCTTGGATATCATGAGTCTCACTTTTTCTGAATTTCTATTAGAGAGTACAAAGAACTCACCCAGATCCATGATGCCAATTCTTTAAGTCTTCTTGGTTCTTTCCTTCAAGTTTTTCTCCCCTCTCTGCCTTTCTTTTCTTGTATTCTTGATGGTGAGAATACTCTGCATTTCCTTTCAGAAAAAATAAAAGCACGTACTTCTCTTTTCACTTGTGCCTTTTTAAGTAGTTATTTTCTCTTATTTTGTAACTACCCACTATCTCCTGAAGGGAGATGGGAGGGATTAATTTATTTTGAATTTCAAAATAAAACCCCCACTAGTTTTAATTACCATTATGCCTAACAACCATCACATTAGGCTATCTTTTATTTAAAACCAGCCCTTAAGATACATGGGCCACATTTATAGATTATTAAAATAATCCAACAATCTCCCACTTGACCCATGTGACGACTTGAAGATTCAACATTAAACTATAATTGCGCACCATACGTTGAAACGATCAAGTCATCAACTTTAATTGAATTAAAATGATTGGATCATGGCGGTCACAAGTTATCTATCAACTTGATTCCTTCCATGTATCACAAACCAACTCAACTCAAACAACTTTAAGGGATATTGTAATTTGTGTCTTTAATGCTTTTCTAAAGACAGGTCTTGTCATTACACTAAAACAATGAAGGTATACCCTATAATGTGCATAACAAGAAATAAAGCAGAAACATAACTTTAATTGAATTCACAAGTGTCATACAATACGAGCATTACAACCATACATGTATATACATACATCACACTATAATGTTAACAAGGAATTATCCATAATGCCCATCCTTTCAACATGGCCAATAAATGTCTTGGGCGGCAACCCTTTGGTTAACGGATCCGCTATCATTAAATCTGTACCAATATGCTCAAATGACACTTTCCGTTTCTGCACTTCTTCTTTAATTGACAAGTACTTCAGATCCATGTGTTTTGCACCCTTTGAGTACTTATCATTCTTAGAGAAGAAGACAGCTGCAGAATTATCACAATACATCCTTAGCGGCCTAGCTATACTGTCGACAATACTAAGCCGCAAGGTAAAGTTCCGCAACCACAATGCTTGAATTGTGGCCTCAAAGCACGCCACAAATTCTGCCTCCATGGTAGAAGTGGCAATCACGGACTGTTTTCCACTCTTCCATGATACCGCTCCTCCAGCCATTAGAAAAACATATCCAAATGTGGACTTCCTTGAATCCACACCAAGAAAGTCACGAATCCGAGTAGCCAACTACTTCAAGGTGATCTGACCTTCTGTACGTGAGCATGTAATCTTTGGTGCCTTGTAAGTACCTAAGAACCTTCTTTGCAGCTTTCCTGTGATCCATTCCGGGATTACTTTGATATCGGCCCAACATTCCAACGGCAAAACCGATATCCGGTCGAGTACATGTTTGGGCATACATCAAACTCCCAACCACCGATGCATAAGGAGCAGACTCCATTTCCTTTCTTTCCAAGTCGTTCTTGGGACATTGCATTTGACTAAATTTGTCCCCTTTCTGAATTGGAACAATTCCTGCGGAGCATTTTTCCATTCTGAATCTCTCTAATACCTTATTGATATATCCTTTCTGAGACAATCCTAATAATCCTTGTGATCTATGACGAAATATTTCTATTCCTATCACATAGGATGCCTCACCCATATCTTTCATTTCAAAGTTATTAGAGAGGAATTTCTTTACACATGTAACAAAACAACATCATTGGCAGCAAGCAGTATATCGTCAACATACAAGACCAAAATTATGAATTTGCTCCCACTAACCTTCATATAGATACACCGATCAACAATGTTCTCTACAAAGCCATACGACGTAATGGTATCATTGAACTTAAGATACCATTGTTTGGAAGCCTGTTTTAGTCCATATATTGACTTCTTTAATTTACACACCAGATTTTCCTTTCTTGTAGTCACAAACCCTTCAGGTTGATCCATATAAACTTCTTCCTCTAAGTCACCATTCAGAAAGGCGGTCTTTACATCCATTTGGTGAAGTTCTAAGTCATAATGAGCTACCAAGGCCAAAACAATCCTCAAAGAGTCCTTCTTTGAAACTGGAGAGAAGGTCTCTTTGTAGTCAACACCATCTTTTTGAGTGAAACCTTTGGCGACGAGTCTAGCTTTATACCTTTCGATGTTGCCTTTCGAGTCACGTTTAGTCTTAAAGACCCATTTACAACCGACTCGTTTAGAACCTTCAGGCAACTCAACTAGATCCCATACCTTATTGTCATCCATTGATTTCAACTCTTCTTTCATAGCATTGAACCACTTTTTAATTGTTACAATCCATGGCTTTTTGAATGAGGCAGGATCTTCATCAATGCTTAAGTCACATTCATGTTCAAGTGAATAAATAACATAATCGTTTGAAATAGCTGACCTTTTCATCTTTGGACCTTCATCGCTATTTCAGACGCTTCTTCTATCACTTGCTCATTTGTGACTTGCACATTGTCAGCTGGTTCATTAACCATATGTTCATTCTGTGGATTTTGAATATTATTTTGTTGTCTTCCTATGTTGTGTGACGGTAATACAACAAGAGGAACAACAACCTGAGAAGAGACTTTAGGTGAAGAAGATTCACCATAAGTCTCCATAATATCCACCTTTCGTGATTTATCACTCCCACTGAACTGGTCATTCTCAATGAACCGAGCATTACCAGACTCAACTATTCTTGTACTGTGATTAGGACAATAAAATTTGTACCCTTTTGACTTTTCGGGATAGCCAATGAAAAAACCACAAACGGTTCTCGCATCAAGCTTCTTTTCATGTGGATTATACACCTTTACTTCTGCCGGGCAACCCCAAACATGAAGATGCCTTAAACTGGGTTTCCTTCCTGTCCACAGCTCATAAGGAGTCTTAGAAACTGCCTTACTAGGAACCCTGTTTAGCAGATATGCAGCGGTCTTTAATGCGTGCATCCACAAAGATAAAGGTACATTACTATGATTTAACATTGACCTAACCATATCCATAAGAGTACGATTCCGCCTTTCACTTTTCTATCTTGCTACCTTTCTACCTCATCAATGAACATCTTAAGGACGTCCACTGATTGAGACTTTTCATGCAACAGATATAAGTAACAATAACGTGAGAAATCATCAATGAAGGTGATAAAATACTTTTCACCGCCCCAAGATGGGACGTCGAAGGGACCACAAATATCAGTGTGTATCAATTCTAAGAGTTCATTACTTCTTGTGGCCGGATATTTTGATATTTGTTTAGTTTGCTTTCCTTTAATGCAATCCAAACATATATCCAATCATCAAAATCCAAATGAGGTAATATTTCACTTTTCATTAGCCTCATTATCCTTTCTTTGGATATGTGACCTAACCTTTGATGCCACAAATAAGCAGAACTCGCACTATGAGCACTACGCTTACTACCAACAACATGTTCAACATTAAACAAGGATTCTGCAAATTTAACATCAAGAATGAAACGATACAAACTATCCATTAAAGTACCAGAACCATAATAGTACATATGCTTGAACAAATAAAATACACCGTTTTCAATCTTAAAATTAAATCCTAATACATCCAACTTTGCAACAGAAACTAAATTCCTGGCACATCCAAGTACATAGAGACAACCTTCTAGATCTAAATGACACCCAGTGTCCAAGACCAATCTATACGTCCCGATTCCCTCTATTCGTGCCTTCATCCTATTGCCCATATAAAGAAACTTTTCAGTTCCTTTTATGGTTTGGATCGAAAGGAATCCCTGCATAATATGTGACACATGAGTAGTTGCACCAGAATCAAGCCACCAAGTATTATAAGGTACCTCAATAAGATTTGATTTGAAATGCATAGAAACATAATATGTACCTTTCTTTTCAAACCAACTCTTCCTTTTAGGACAATCCTTTTTGAAGTGTCCACTTTCCTTGCAAAAGTAGCACTTCTTTTCCTTTCGGACTCCACCCTCATTAACCCTCATGGGGGCTTTGCCCTTGTTCTTGTCCTTCTTACCAGGCTTGGCTTTACTGCTACTGGCTCCATCATGAGCCACGAAATGAATGGAGTGATCTTTGATCTTCTTTAATCTCCCTTCTTCCTGAATTAACATAGCCTTAATTTCCTGAAAGTTCCATTTTTCCTTAAGGGTGTTGTAGTTCACCTGGAACTGGCCAAATTCAGGAGGAAGTGAGTTCATGAGAAACGTTACTAGAAAGGAATCACTCACATCCATGCCCGTGGCCTTCAACTTTGCTGCCAGATTTGCCATTTCAGTCACATGATCATGAATGGGCTGAGACCAATTAAACTTTTTGTTCGTCAGCTCAGTCATTAGAGTACTCACAACAGACTTGTCAGTTATGTCAGATTGAGAATACTCTTTCACCTTTTTCATGAATTCCTTAGCATCATCTGTTTTGGGCATTGATGGCTTAACATTTTCAGCCATCGTCAGTCTCATCAAGTTCAAGCACAGCCTATTAGACCGCTCCCAAGCCTCATAAAGAGACCTGTCGGCTTCAGTACTGGTATGTGTAATGGCTGCGGGCTTCTCATCCATTACTAATGCCAAGTCCAAATCCAATACACCCATTTGAAACTGGATCATTTCGGACCAGTCAGCACAATTCAACCTTATGAACTTGATCATTACATTGCCCAAAGCAAACAAGTTAGGGGTAACTGCAAACATTTAAAACAAGCTCACACATTAATGCTTTGAGTAAATTTAATGGATTCAAACTAATATCAACTTTAATATTCATCTAAGTTCACCTTTGGGTGATACTTAAATTTAAACAATAATGATGCTAAATAAACATATTTTAATGGGCAAAGCAACATACTAAAAATGACATGCAAGTCTATCTTTGGATATACAAGCACCAAGTATGTTAACAAAAACTTTAATATCATTATTTACAAGCAACGATCCACCTTTGGGTGATCCATATATGCCTTATAATGATGAATCTAAATCAACCCAAACATGTTATTCACATAGCATCACAGTCACAAAACAATTTCATAACTTAGAATCATAAACTTTAAAGGATTTGACCACTTTAGTGATTAACAAATCCCACTTTAATAAATAATTCCAAAATAAAGTTTACAAGCCACAACCGTTTTACTTATACACGGACTGGACGTGTTCGTTTTGATAAAATCTGTTCGCCCAACGATGCTTCGCTTCACGTCTTTGAGGAACAAAAGATACATAAATTTACTTTTCACAAAAGACATGTTTTTGACTATTGAAGTTTTCCATGGTCCACAACAATACACGTACAGCAAACGAATTGGCCATAATATTCTATAAGCCATCTATATAAAATTAAAATCACATGCAACCATTCTTGATTAACTACTGACACGTTTCAATCAAAAGACATGTGTTCATTTATTTTACAAAACAATTCTCGGCTGATTCACACAGTGAAACAAATTATCAATCAAAGCGAAAACACGTTTTGGACTTTCGGTTCGAAAATTGAAATTCAGCGCTTTTATAATTGAAAGCAGGTTCATAGAAATTGGGAAAATAACCATTCAAGGAGAATCATAATATCCCTAACTAGGCTCTGATACCAATTGTAAGCATAAATCTATAATAGGATCTTGGATATCATGAGTCTCACTTTTTCTGAATTTCTATTAGAGAGTACAAAGAACTCACCCGGATCCATGATGCCAATTCTTTAAGTCTTCTTGGTTCTTTCCTTCAAGTTTTTCTCCCCTCTCTGCCTTTCTTTTCTTGTATTCTTGATGGTGAGAATACTCTGCATTTCCTTTCAGAAAAAATAAAAGCACGTACTTCTCTTTTCACTTGTGCCTTTTTAAGTAGTTATTTTCTCTTATTTTGTAACTACCCACTATCTCCTGAAGGGAGATGGGAGGGATTAATTTATTTTGAATTTCAAAATAAAACCCCCACTAGTTTTAATTACCATTATGCCTAACAACCATCACATTAGGCTATCTTTTATTTAAAACCAGCCCTTAAGTTACATGGGCCACATTTATAGATTATTAAAATAATCCAACATGTTGAACCAATAACTCTCTTCCAGCTGAATAATCTTACTATACTTTTTCCACAATTTGCTCCTTAAAATAATAAGTCTATTATTATTTCCCAAAAGCAGCTTATTAGAAATACCTTCTAATGAAATGATGCTTCTTTTTAAAAAAAATTCCAAAAACATTTTGATTCCAAGACTTTAAATTGGTTGTTACCCTACCAAAGTTAGCCTGCCAGTCATCAGAAGAAATCCAAGAAGCCTTAATTAGAGGCTCAAAATCTGCACGTTCAATCCAGGGACTTAGAAACTTAAAATAGTTGCTTCAAACAACATTCCCAGAGTTCATTCTAAGCCATAATCCCAAGTGATCTGAAGATGGCATAGGAAGCTAAGTAATAGAAGCCCCTGGAAATTTTGATTGCCAATCAGAATTACAAAGAATTCTATCTAATCTTTCCCGCAACTCCCCCTTGAAAAAAGTAAACGGTTGACCAAAATATCCCAAATCAAGAAGTTGGGAAACATTTATGCAAGAAGAAAAAGCCGAGCTTCCAACAGAATTCACACTACCACCACCAACCTTTTCATGATCATAAAGAAATTGATTGAAATCTCTTGCAAGACACCAAGGACCATCAACAGAAGCATGCAGCTGCTTAATTTCCTCCCAAACTTCAATTCTCTTAAATAAGTGAGGAGGACTAGCATAAACAACAGTAAGAAACCATTTATCCACATAATTAGCATTGATCAGCAATTGAATGCAAAACTTAGAAGTAGTAAGAACTGAAATGGGAGGACAATTATGTCTCCACAAAAGCCACAAACCACCTGCAAAGCCTTGAGCATCCACTACTCTGACCCCATCAGGAAATCCAATCCTCTTAATAACTTCTTCAGCTCGAATGCCACTAATTCTAAGTTCTAGAATAGCAACAAAATCAAAAGATGCAATTCCTTCCCCCAGCACCTCTACAATTTCAAACGATGCAATTCATTGGGACATTGATATAGATTTTTGGGAATTAATCCCATGAAGTTCCTTCTGCACCATAGTTTGTCCCTTGACTTCGACCTCCATGACAGTTTCTTTACTCAAGCGCACGAGTTCAGATACGCTGTTGTGTAAACCTTGGAGATCAAACCAGATATTGGATTGCACTGAAAGTCCGCCAAAATTTACTCTCTGGACAGATTTTTGTCACGATACAACATTTTCTTCACCTTCTTCCTAAAACTAATTAGAAGAGATATATAGTTTTCTTAAAAAAACAAAATGATTTTGTCAAAAAAAAAAAAAAACAGAGTGATATATTATGTATTTTATTTTTGGCTAAAATACACTTTTAGTCATTCATCTTTCACTCAAAAAAAATTTGCGTTTATTTTTTAAAATATCTATTTTGGTCATTTATCTCTCAAAAGTTACACAAAATAGCCCTTTTCATCAACCCCGTTAAATCTAGCGACAAATGAATTCATTTAGGTCCCTTATCTTATTTTCATAACTCATTTTGGTCTTTTATCTTATTTTCATAATTCATTTTGGTTCCTTATCTTTTAAATGACAATGGACTAAAATGAGTTATGAAAATAAGATAAGGAACCAAAATGAATTATGAAAATAGAGTTGGATGCTACATTTTAACGGAATTGACGGAATTGACTACTTTGTGTAATGTTTGAGAGATAAAGAATCAAAATGTATATTTTAAAAGATAAATAACCAAAATAAATATTGAATAAAAGATAAAGGAATGTATTTTTACCTTTTTCGATAGGATATATACGAGCTTGAGCTCTAAAATTATAAGATATAACGCTTATCCAGATCATTATGCAAATCTAATTTCCGAAGTTATTAAGTATATATAGTATATTTGTCGGGAAAAAGTACATATTGTTGGTGATACTGTGGTGGAAATTCTGCAATTACTAAGAATAAACAACAAAAATTTATAAGTTCAAATAAAGATAAGATACTGCAAAATAAAGAAGAAGAAGATGATTGCGCAAGACTTCAAGGCGTGTGTAAAACTAGGCTTTAGGTTCGATTCGCCCCCACCAATCCCTTTAGATTGGATGAAAATGGTTGAACAACAAAACCCCTTCAAGATACAATGGAGTTCCCTTGATATAGTTTGCACCCCCACACCAAACGTATCATCAATGGTATTTTACAGAACAGTAGTTCCCTAACTTCAATTTGCGTATAAGAGAAGAAAGGAAATGATTTGGAATAGATGAAATGGTGATGATCTTCTTGTTCATTTTTGCATATAGAGTTGTTCTATTTATAAAGCAACTCATAACACTTAATAAGAAGAAGCAATTCTTCACAAAGTGTTGCATTCTTTCATGAATTGATTCAAAGAAAAGATGTATTGATTCATAAATAAACATATTTAATCATCAAGGAACACACCTTATTAATTTGAATCGCAATTCCATGAAAAGACACAACCTTTGGAACCAAAACTGAATTCCATTATTTTGGAAATGTCTCATAATCCCCCACCATTTTCAAAATAATTCCAAATCCCATTATTCCGGAATCTCATGTTTTCAGATAAAGGTATCTTGCGATTTTAACCTTTACTTAGTAAGTCATTGTTTCACTTATCCCGAATAGATTGACAATTATTCATTAGAACAAGCGTAAATTAACTTACACATAAGATCTCGGTACCACTGAACGAATTGTAAAGTGACACATTTGATAAGGCCTTGTATCTTGTATCTTTTTCATGAGAGCTTTAAGATTCAAGCCCTTAATCTCTAAGAAGCGGCCCCACTTCACTCTCATATAGGTAGACTCTATTGGAAATACTCCCATGTAAGCAATTCAACACATACATGCTATAGGTCTATTAAGAGCAAAAGCTCAACCTTCCAACTTTATACTTATGGTCCAAGTACTTATAAACCTTGGGATGTATCTATTGTCAAGTACTTGCAATTACTTTTATAGTGTACTTTCACCATTGAACTCAAGACTTAATTCTACTTAAGTGTGAGTTGGGTTTCCACCATTGGTAATTATATAGATATGGGCTTGAGTCTCATCCCCATTGATGTTTTAAAACATCATATCCCTTGTCAATCCTTTCGTTAAAGGATTGCAAGATTCTTTCCTTTTCTTATAAAATTCTGAATATCACTTCTTCACATAATTATACTTTAATCCAATGTCCTATGACATGTCATCATTCATTAGCTAACATATTTTTTATAATATTGAATAACTATCACAAGCTATGGACCACTTGTCCCATTGACTTTATAGTATACACTAGCTATTTTGCCTTTAATAGTGTTGACCATCACAATGTATGTATACTTGTGCCATTGGTTTAGACCAAATGGATATATCAAACAACAAATTTCTAAAAAACTTTACTTTGTTGCTACTAAGGCATTCAATACATATTTCAATATGAAATTCTATTTTTATTTTAGCTATCTTAATTTATTTAAGATATCATACATTGAAGCATCAAATACATCTAACAATACCTTATACAAACATCTACAAAAAGTCTTATATCATATAAGGTAAGTCAATCATATAAATCACATACATCATATTGATCTAACACTTTAAAACTTATTTCAATTCTATTAAAAGAAGTCTTATCACTTTATTTAGCATACAAATTATACATGCATGATAAATTCTACTTGTTAGATATCAAACATGAATTCATCATAACATTAAAATGTATCAAGAGAGTGAACTATGATAACATAGTATCTATGGAGAGTGACTATCATAAATAGATCAAACACAATGTCAAAATATTTTCCATGCCAAAATAAATAAATTAAAATCACTATTTACAATTTTTAAATGATTTAAAAGGTATTTGACAAAATAAAATTAATAGAAAATAATTTAATATATTCATCAAACATGAAACCCTGTTATCCAATAACTAGATGTCAAGACAGACATAATGTAAAAAACGGCACAAAAAACGGAGTTTTCTAGGCTCTTCATTCTCCTGCACTCTCCAGAGGCTGAGAGTGGGCTTTATCTGTACGTACTGTTCATCATCTTTAACCATTAGTGGGTCAATTTCGACCCATTTATGCAGAAAACGGGTTTCTCGACCCACTACTTCTAATCATGTTTTCTGACTCATTTTAGCACTGTTTTAAGTGATTCTTAAACCGATTTGGTAATACAGAAAACAAGGATTACAATGGTGCAATTAATAGGCCGAAAATCATCAAAAACTCAAATGAAAAATTTGTCCAAATACAGAAAACGGGTCTGAAATATTGATATGACTTCGAACGCGACCCATCACGAAACATCATGATTTTTCACCAAATCGTACGTTGTTTCGATTGGGAAACCATTGGTTTTTCCTTTTTTTTTTCTTCCATAATTCAAAATTCATTGGAATGAACTTTGTGAAAACTAAAATATGAAATATAGATGAACATGACACTAAAAATTATAAACGGGGTTCTTTTGCCGACAAGAGTCTGCAACGATTTTCACATGCATTTCAGTGTGTTTAGACTTTGAACTCTGCAACGTTTTGCATCCATTTTTACTGTTTTTGAATCCTTTTACAATTTGGAAGCATTGACCATTGATTTTATGAGCAAATATATGTGGAAATTGATCAAACAATGCCCAAAAAAGCAACAAACGGGTTTGCTGTTGCACCGACACAACCCAATGCAAAACAACATAATTCTTCATTCAATAATGTGTCGTGTCAACATAAATCAATTGGACTATCATATTTTTATTTTTTTTTTACATTTTATAATCACTTCGTATAACTTTCATTAATAAATAAACGTGAAAAAGGGATAACAAAAGGCACTCCAATTTGAAAGCAACTTTATACGTTGGAAACAGAAATTTAGAGACCAACATGCATACATATAATTTAATATTCACATATCAAAATGCATTCTAAATCATGAATCTCCAAGGCTCTAACATCACATGATAATAAATATAACATAAACAAGTTTACCTTTGTGCTAACATAAGTGAATTTAGAAATTCAAGAATATAATATCTATATAAAGTAATTGAGTACCTTTCACCATGGTCATAAATAATAATTTTTGATGAAGTATATTAGTGTTCATCTCTCCCAAGTTGTAAGTAGAAAATCATTTTCTTTCAAAGTTGCAACAATTATCAATCACAAATGAGTTCGAACCTAAAGATTGTTGGTGATATTGTGGTGGGAATACTACTAAGAACAAATAACAATCCCTTAATAAAGATAAGATGCTGCAAATATAAAGAAGAAGAAGAAGAAGATGATTGCGCACAATTTCAAGGCGTGTGTAAACACTAGGCTTTAGGTTCGATTCGCCTCCACCAATCCCTTTAGATTGGATGCAAATAGTTGAACAGTTAATCCCCTTCAAGATACAATGGAGTTCTCTTGATATGGTTTGCACTCCCACACCAAACGTATCGTCAATGGTATTTTACAGAACAATAGTTCCATAACTTCAATTTACGTATAAGAGAAGAGAGGAAATGATTTGGAATAGATGAAATGGTGATGATCTTCTTGTTCATTTTTGCATGTAGAGTTGTTCTATTTATAAAGCAACTCATAACACTTGTGAGAAGAAGCAATTCTTCATAGAGTGTTGCATTCTTTCATGAATTGATTCAAAGAAAAGATGTATTGATTCATGAATAAACACATTCAATCATAAAGAAACACACCTTATTAATTTGAATCTCAATTCCATGAAAAGATACAACTTTTGGAACCAAAACTAAATTCCATTATTTTGGAAGGACAAAACTTAGGTACTTTTCCTTGTGTATGGTTCTTACTGTTCCACTCACTAAAAAACAGTTACTTTTATAAAAAGGTGCAATGTGACACTTTTAAAATGTACCCCTTAAATAGTTGTTACAGTTTTTTATATTTTTTTATTAGTGGAATAGTAAGAACCATACACAACAAAAAAAACATCTAAGTTTTGTCCATTTGAAAATCTCTCACACAGAGTATTTTCTTTTTCTTTTTCTGATAGAGGTTGTTGAAGTGGATGCAGTGTAAAAGTAAGAACTCCAATGAGGACAAAGTCTTCTAGTGGAAATCTTGTTATGGTTGATAGTGGCGGAGTGCCTAAATCAATGATTGGTTTGGTGAATGGTGATTGGAAAGCCTATATCTTCAATCTTGTAAGGGGGTTGCTTTATAATTCTTTAATTGTGTAAATCCGAAAAGGGCTTTTTGATTATTAGGCAGATCAGTAGGTTTCTTTTGATTTGGTCTGAAAAATCTAAAATAACTTACAAATGTTACGTAAAAATATATGTTTGAGATTATTGTGGTTAATATTTAATGTAGTTGTTAGCTGTTGTGCGCCCTCACATTTCGCACCTTTCATGACTTTTATTTGCTGGTTGATGATATTCCCATTCAACATTGGCACAGCATATATATTAATGCACGAACTGGTAAAGCTATTCTCCTCTGGGCGCAATGTTCGTCTTTCTTTAGACCGGTAGATGAGGTATCTGTAAAAGACACTCCGATACCTAAGTTAGATAGGGCCTTTAAGAGGGAGAGAAGGGGAGCATGCAAAGATGAGATGAATAAGTGTTTAGGGTTTAGAGAGAGTGTTTAACCTGAGGGGCCAAGCCCCCTTTATATAGCCATAGCTCTCTTTATATAGTTACGCGCATAGCTCTCTTCCTCAGCAAGTCACTGGCAGGAGCTTATCCCTCCTTCTATCTCGCACCTGATAAGGTTTAGGGCTTATCTTGTACCGGTTTCATATCCTTAATATTCGGAGCTCATAACAGCTTTGGATAGCATCATCCTTTATCATGCTTCTTCCGGGAAACTTGGGACTTCTCTGGTCCGGATCGGTCATCTTCCTCGGAAAGCCTTGCTCGGTCAATGGGCTCAGCCCACTATAGCTCGGGCGTCGAAATCCAATGCGACTAATGGGCTTGGTCTGCGATGCTCGGACTTCCTGGAGCTCAGCTCGAAGGTCGACACATAACACAAGCCCCCTAAACCCTTTGCCTAGAAAGGTACAAGGTCTATTCGTTGTTCGATAGGTCGGTATCCGAGCTGATCAGTGATTGATGGATTGCGCGTTGATCGATGCTTTTCCTCGGGTGTGGCGCCCCATGCGTCCTCTCTTCATTCGTCATTCTGACCTGCTTGATGGGACTTGAAGAGACAACCGCTCAACCATCCGCTTCTCGACCGTTGATCTACTGATCTGTTCTTCGTCATTAGATCTGCATCTTTCCTGACACGTGTAGGTGCCAGATTTCGTTGCCCTTTGGTCTCCTCATTTCTGAGACCTTAAAACCTATCTCCCCCAATTTCTTCTTCTTCTTCTTCTTCTTCTTCTTCTTCTTCTTCTTCTTCTTCTTCTTCCTGTTTCCTAATTTCTTCTCCTCGCGTCCGTTCTGCCTCCTGCAATTGCTTCCGGCACGCGCTCGTTTTCCTTTCTCCGTTCACATTTTTGGTGAGTCTCCATTTCCTTTGCTCATGTCTTCTTCTGCTTCTTCAAATCGTCCCCCATCCCCTATTCCAGTGAGTTTTGGGGGCGGGTCCTCTTCCGCTGATACCTCTTTTACTCTTTCTCTCCCCCTCATCTATCCGAAAATCGAGATAAGTTCCCAGAGGAAACCTCTCCTTCTGGTGGCCATGGCGGCCACGAACCTATTCCTCTCCGGGTGGTTATGCCTGTTTCATGGGCTTCCCCTTTCGCTCGGGTCGCCTCTGTTCCAGCATTTTTTCTTCACAAGGAGAGTAAACGCCGAGTGAGGAGTAAAGGGTCTCCTTACTCATGGGTGCACCCAGATGTGCTTAAGGGGTCTTCGGACTATTGTTTAGAGGCCGCTGTAGCGACTGAATAAATCCCTCCGGATTTTTCGGTCGCTACAGCTGGCGACTCCACTGGGGACATTTAGAGAGTCAAACCTAACATGATTAATTGTGCCAAATAATTAACTTCAATTTTTTTTTTAAATCCCCCTTATTTTTTTTTGTAAATAATTATTTATTATTTATTTGTTTAATGTAAATTTGTTGTGAATATTATGTACATGCCAAACATTAGGATAGATGACTATATTTGTATGCTTTGTTGGTTTTGCAGCTTGGGTAGTGTTAGGGTGTTGCCCCTCTCACACACCGCACTTACACGTTCGCACACACATGTGAGTAAGGCCATATACCCGGGTCAGAGCAAAGCTTAAGTTGAGTGGAGGTTCGGTGATGGTCAATTGGAATTTGCTTTCCTTCTGGCTATTGCGAGAACTTCATCTAGAGTGTGCTCCCTCTGAGTATTCCGCATCGGATAGTTATCTATCGTTGTGGTTAATATTCAGGAGGAGACTTTAGCTCTAGAGGCCTTTGGTGAGAATGTGATTAGAGCCACCATGAGATCTATCACTTAATACAAGACTATAGACCCCTTAGGTTAGAAAATCTCTAATTTTAGGTTTAACCCATTTAAGACACAAGGGGCATCATATCATTTTTATTCTTCCACCAAAATCTGTTATATCACATCCATGCATAAAAAAAAGGGTCTACTAAATCACATATTTTTGTGCATGCTACATGAATGGTCATCATCATCACTCAACATTATATCTTCATGCATTCATACCTCCAAAAAAAAACATGTTGAATTTTTTTTTTTTTAAAAATAATATCATTCATTCTCATTTCATTTTAGGTCGCCAGAGAATCGTAGGAACACAAGAGCTTGGCTGCAAGCATTTTGCGAAATAATATGGGATCAAATTGTGAAACAGTTTCAAAGAAGTTCATACATGTCAAAACAATGAGGCCTACGGTTCCTTGGCACAAATAAATAGATTTATGCATCCACATTCATTCATTTTTCTTTTCTTACATACTCATATCATTTTTTTTAAATCACCAAAAAATAATCAAACAAACTGGTTCCTCGACACCCTTATCGAACTCGTTCTCAATCAAGGATCATGGATGACCAAGAGATGAAAGAGGACGTCAACCAGCTGAAGGAACAAATGAGCAAAGTTTTGGAGCTTTTGCAGTCCCTAAACAAAGACAAGGCTGCAGATGGGGTACCTCCAGCAGTGAATGATGAAAGTCAAGCTACACCTTCCCACCCACCTGGCTTCGGTCCTATGCAGTTGCAATATGGTCTCAATACTCAAGGGATGATGGTACCTTTTGCAATTTACCCGCAGGGTCCTACACGCTCACCAGTTAGCAACCCTCAGAATCAAGTACCACAGTTCCCACTTTACGGACTCCCGCCTGGTTACACGCCACCTATGGCCAATGATGATACTGCAAACCATAACCCCCAAGGCCCACAGGCACAACAGTTCCCACTATTTGGTCTCCCGCCCGGTTACACACCGCCAGGTGCTAACAATAACTCAGAACCGATTCCCAAGCACTTGTTGTGCAAGATGTAGCTCAAGGATCCGGCTCCGGTACTGAAACCATACCAGTTCAAAGCTCAACTCCTGGCTTCATAACATACACCTTTCCACCTGGTTATGCGCCGTCCCATCTCGGGAATACTCAAAGAGTCAGTACGCCCGTAGTACCCCCCGTGGTGAATCCCCGACCATTTGGTTACCCTTATTATATTCAAGGAAATCCATTGAATCCCCAGACTAACCGCATTGCCTGGTCTCCAGCTATGGGGACCTAATCGAGCATCGGTTGGGAATCGGTCCGACACGGTTGCAAATCCTCGAAGATAGGCTAAGAGCTGTAGAAGGAGTAAGCTATCTCGGTTCAAGTATCGCTTCAGATCTTTGTCTCGTATCGGATGTGGTTGTACCACCGAAGTTCAAGGTGCCAGACTTTGACAAGTATAAAGGGACAACTTGCCCGAAAGCCACTTGACCATGTATCAGAGGGAAGATGGCGCCCTATGCACATGATGACAAACTTGATTCACTTTTTCCAGGATAGTTTAACAGGGGCGTCGAGTTGGTATACACACCTTGAGCGATCTCATATTCGGCCGGCCGAAAAGATTTGGCGGATGCCTTTGAAGCAAAGATAAGTATAACATTGATATGGCTCCTGACAGAATGCAGTTGCAAAACATGACAAAAAGAGACAATGAGACCTTCAAGGAATATGCCCAACGGAGAGGACTGGCAGCCCAAGTGGAATCGCCTCTGATTGAAAAAGAAATGGTGGCCATGTTCATGGATACTCTTCAATCACCCTTCTATGACAAAATGATCGGAAGTGTATCATCAAACTTTTCAGATATGGTCATCGTAGGGGAAAGAGTTGAAGGAGGAATGAGGAATGGAAGGATTGCCCAAAGTTTTCATTGAAACCAAGAATATCAATAGACCCCAACAAACTTCGTGAAAGAAGAAAGAAGGGAAACCAATGCCGTGATGACGAGCCCGGAGGACAAGCATAAGGAAAACCACCCCACCTCTTTACCAATTTCTCACATCATTTTCCATACCCCTACTACCCACCTCCATACATCGCCGCCTCTCATAATCCTAGCCCCTACCAAACCAACCAATGATGCCCTTTCGACCACCTTCCCCCATCCAAACACAAGCACAACCAGTTGCTCCCACCCAACCAAACCAAAACCAGAAACAACCAAATGACCAAGAAAAGAAAGCAGTCCAAATTGATCCTATTCCCATGACCCATACGGGTCTGTTCCAAAGACTCATCAAAGAACTCCTTGGTCTCTCCACGCTCAATGAAACCACTCCAACCTCCCTTCCCAAGAGGATATGACCCAAATGCCAAGTGTGAATTTCATGCAGGGGCAGTAGGTCACACAACTGAAAATTGCAAGGCTTTGAAGTACGTGGTTCAGGATCTGATCAATGCCAAATGGTTGAGTTTTAAGGAGGATGGGCCTAATGTGGGTAATAATCCCCTTCCAGGTCATGGAGGTCCAGCAGTCAATGCCATTACTGAGGAGTTTGGGGACCAACCCCTGATAGCTAGATTGGAAGGCAGGGAGCCAAAAGATGAGAGTATCCCCATCTGTGACATCAGGCAAAGCCTTTGGAGTGCAGGAATGTTGAATCAGGATCAGATAGCAGCTATCAAGGACGATCGCAGTGCAGAAAACGACAATGTCAACCTTGTCCACCCTTGCTCGCCGAATGAAGAACTTGGAAATTGGGAGATCGTTGAGTTTCCCGTGATCTTTGATTCAAAGTAATTATGTAATGCAAATTCTATTGCTCTGCCCAAGGCTTTAGAATAATTTATTGTCAAAAGGGCGCACATGTTTCATTTCAGTATCTTTATCAATAAAATGCTTTTGAATTTTCTAATCATTTCCCTTTTCTTTTTTTCATCTTTTCCATTCCCTTTCTTCTTTTCGCTTTTTTCTTTCGCCGATTTTAACTAATGCAGATTCAAAAATATTGTCTTTGAAAATGACGATGTCGATGACTCATACTATAACTTTGACTACCCTACGAGGACAATTGGGAAACTCCTTACGAACCGATGAGATTGATGGAACAAGAGGTAAAAGTGATACAACCCCACGAGGAAGAATCAAATAATCAAACCGACTATCGAAAGAGACAAAAGTAGTTAATAAAAATAGAAAGAAAAAGGTAAAGCAAATGCACAATTTGCCAAAATGAAGTTTTATGAAAATTTGAGCAAGAAGAGAGAACAGAGGACGGAAAAAAAAATTACATTTAATTTCAGAATTGGATATCTCATTCTTGGTACCAATTATACACAACAATTTGAGAGAAAATTGAGAGAAAAAAGAGAAGAACTAGAAAAAAAAAGAAACAGAAGCAAAAAAAAAAACGCAGAAGAAGCAAAAACAAGAAGAAGAAGGGAGAAGACAAGGAGGTAAAACCTCCCTCACCCTCCTTCTTCCTCCCTCTCCCACCACTTTCTCTCACTCTCTCTTTTTCTTCCTTCACGATCCCACCCCCCTTTCCTTCCCCCTCTCTCGCGAGCGCCCCCACCTCCTCGCCATACACATGCCAAGGATCTGAGCGCAGCGCCACGCCTCCCCTTCTCCTTCTCCCTCTCTCACGCACCCTCTCCTTCCGGCACAAGGCCGCTGGCCAAGGATCTGGCTGGCGCTGCCACCCCTCCTCCTTTTCTTCTTCTCGCCATCCTCTCTCTCTCTCTCTCTCTCTCTCTCTTTTCCCCTCCTTCACTCTCGCCTCTTTCTTTTCTTTTCTTCCGCTAAAGAATACACAGATCTTTTCTTTCCTTTTGTTTTGTGTTGGTGTGTGTGTGTGTTTAGGTTTAATTTCCCCCTTATTTCATGTTCTGCTCCTTTTTATTTTTATTTTTATTTTTCTTTTCACACCCTGCCTTTTTATTTATGCCCTCCCCTTTATTTCATGTTATGTTATCTTTTATTTTTTTCTTTTCACACCCAGTCCCCTTTTATTTACGCCCCCCTCTTTTTTTTGTGTTTTTTTTTTCTTTTCCTTTCTTTTATTCTGGTCTTTTTTTATTTATTTATTTCTAGTCAAATTAGTACAGTCTCATTCAACTAAAGTTCACATACAAATATCGAAACCCTATTTTTTTTTCTTAAAAAAACATTTGATAAAAATCATGAAAATTAATTTACTAGTGATGATTACTCGAGATTGCTTCCCGTTTAGTCATTACAAATATCTTAATTTTCTAAATAAAAATGGGTTATTAGTGAGGACCACTCTTGATTGCTTCTTGTTTGGTCCCCATGAAAACCTATCCTCTTCATAAAAAAATAAAATTAAGTTTTACTAGTAACGATCACTCGAGATTGCTTCCGCTTGATCATTAGGAACACTGCTAATTTTATAAACAAAAAAATTGTTAGCAAGGGCCACTCTTGATTGCTTCTTGTTTGGTCCCTACAAAACTTACCTTTTTTCCATAAAAAATATACAATTAAAATCAACCAACACGCAACCATTTTCTATCCAAGAACTACGTAGCCTTTGATTTCTCCACTGCACCCGGAGATACGTAGGAGCAGGAGCCCACTCCTGTCAAGCGCAAAAATAAACGACTTTTATTAAGTCCTCTTTTTTTTATCCTGGTTAAATTTTTTTTTAAAATAAAAGGGAAATAAATATTTTTTTTAGAAGTTAATAAATTTTGCACAATTAATTAGAGGTAACCTTTTTTTAAAGGATGTTGTAGGGTGCTAATACATTCCCTACACATAATCGACTCCCGAACCCAAATCTGGTCTCAATGACCATTTTCTTCAAAAAAAAGGTTTTTTCCAATATTTTCCCTATGAAATAAATTATTGGTGGCGGCTCCATTAAACTCGAATAAATCCCTCCGGATTTTTCGGTCGCTACAGCCGCCTTAGCCTCTCTTAAGTCTGAAACGACTTTCACTCCAAGTGGGGAGCAGGACGAGGAGGTGATTTGCCTTCCTTATTCCCCCGATGATCGAGTATGCTTCAAGAAGAGTAGTTGGGCCTCGTTGGACTTCAGTTTTTTCTACAAGACCTTTTTCACCAGGGTAGGAATTAGGCTTCCCTTGGGAGACTTCCAGTGTGAGGTCCTCTAGTGGCTGAACGCAGCCCCCTCACAACTTCACGCCAATAGTTTAGCATTAAGAATAGTGATTCATAAGAACACATAATCACAAAGTTATATTCATATACTCATCATGATTATGGCTAACAATCTCAGTTCACGTCTTTCACCTAATTTCCCAATCATCATGAAAAACCCCAAATCGATTCAATAGCGGCCAAGTATCGAAAAACATTAAGCGCGGAGAATTGAAAGCTTAATTGAAATGAAATAAACTTGCTTTAATATAATAGAATTAACTACATAAGAGTTTCATCAAGATTCATCTAACCCTAGTTTAAAAAGCTTAGTTACTCATAGAGAACGAAAAGCCAAACCAGAAATTCATGAGAGAATTAATGAAGAGATCGTTCCCAATCCTCCATCGTGCCTCCAAATAACAAAGTTCGAACCCTAGACAAGTCTCTAAAGTGTCTATTTATAGTCTAGGGTGAAAAGGAGTAAAAAAACAAGTCCACAACATGTAAAAACTTAAAATTCTGCGTCCAGGGTGCTGTCGTAGCATGGTCGTGGTGTGAGGCACGGCTAGGCCATGCTTCATTCTCGTTTCTCATTGCTCAGTGCCGCCGCAACAGTCGCTTCTACGACACGGCTAGGTCGTGCTTCATGTTGTTTTGTGTTTTTCACCTCTTTAATGTCCGAATTAGCTCAATGTGTCTTCATGAAAGTTGAAGCTATGGATCTTAGCTTTCCAATGGCACCCGTTTCATCTCATTTGAACACCTAAAACTCCAGATATGATTAAAATATTGAACAGGTGTCAGGCTGAGACAACATTACATTATCAACTTGTAGTACAAATTACCCCAACTTATTCCAAGTGATTTTTTTCCTTTTTCCTAGGACAAATACCTTCCTTTAAGCACAATTGAACTAAAACCAAGTGCATTATTCAAATCAAGCCAAATGCATAAATAACATGGATTAAAATGACTAAAATGACTAAGATGCGATGCAAAACTAACACTAAACTATATGCTATTTCGAACGCATCAAGGTTCTGACTTAAGACCAAGGGAATGCCCTTGAGTAACTTTATACTTTTTTTCTGTTTTTATCCGAACTTTGTAACTGCTCTTTTGAGAGCCACCTTATGTAATCTTTTTTTGATGAATGAAATTAACGAAGTTAAGCAGCATTTGGCGAGCACTTACTTTTTCTACCCTTTGCGTTGTTCTGTAGTTTTCGGGGTATTTTTCCCCTGAAAAACTTGTTTCAAAGTTAAGTTTGGAACATCAACATCAATCTCTACGCTGACCTGGTCACTTGAATCACAGAGGGTTTGTTTTAGGTCAAGTTGCGACCTTGGTCGAGCTGCTTTAGAGCTCATTAGGTCTCTACGCTGACCTGGTTTACTTAAACCATAGAGGTTTTATTTAGGTCGAGTTACGACCTTGGTCGAGCTGCTTTAGAGCTCGTCAGGTCTCTATGCTGACCTAGTTTACATAAACCATAAAGGTTTTGTTTAGGTCAAGTTACGACCTTGGTCGAGCTGCTTTAGAGCTCGTCAATGTGTAAATGTCATGTGCTGAATACGATGGAGGTAAACTTTATTAAATGTGGAAGAAAGGGAAACTAGGATGCGCCTCGTTAAAACCTCTACAAACTAAAACCCAGTGGGAAAAAAGTTTGTAGAGGAAAAAGAGTACGCCGTCCTTTACAAATTGCATTTAACTAAAGTAAAGCTTGAGGTGTGTGGCATTCCACATCCTCAGTATTTCCTTGCCGAACAGTTCCTCAAGCTGATAAGCTCCGTTGCGGTGTTCTGATCTGATGCGGTATGGACCTTCCCAGGTTGGTCCGAGATTTCCCTGCCTCGTGTCCTTCCTTGCTAGCTCGACCTTACGGAGGACTAGGTCGCCCTTCTTGAATCCTCTTGGTCGTATCCTAGAGTTGTAGTGTTTGGCAATTCGCTACTTGGTGGCGAACTCTTGTACTCGGGCTAGTTCTTGTGTTTCTTCTAGCAGGTCAAACTCCACCCTGCCTACTTCATCTTGCTCGAGCGAGCTCATTAGCTCTCTTCTGGTTGAAGTTGAGTCGAGTTCTTCTGGAACCATGGCATCCAATCCATAAGTTAAACGGAAGGGTGTTTCGTCCGTTGCTAGTTGTGGGGTGGTGTGATATGCCCACAACACCCTGTAGAGCTCTTCTGCCCAACAACCTTTGGCTTGGTCGAGTCTCTTGCATAGGCTGTTTAGGATGACCTTGTTGGCAGCTTCCACCTGTCCATTAGTTTGAGGGTACTCGGTCGAAGCAAAGATAAGTCGGATTCCCAGTTCCTTGCAGAAGTCTTTGAAAACCGAGCTGGTAAACTGTGTGTCGTTGTCAGTGATGATGGTGTGGGGAAGACCATGGCGACAGACTAGGTTCTTCCACACAAACTTCTTTACTCTCTTAGAGGTGATGGTTGCTAGTGGCTCCGCTTCAATCCACTTGGAGAAGTAGTCGATGGCGATAATAATGAACTTCAGCTGGCCTGGTGCAAGGGGAAAAGGGCCAAGTATGTCTAGCCCCCAAGTGTTGAAGGGCCAAGGGGCTATGACCTCATGTAGAGCTTTTGGGGAAGGTGTTCTCGTCTTGCGTAACGCTGGTAGTTGTTGCATTTATTGATGAACTCTAGGCAATCCGACCTGAGAGTCGGCCAATAGTAACTAACTCGTAGGATCTTGGCTACTAAGGTCCGAGTTCCACAGTGGTTCCCGCAGAGTCCTTCATGTAGTTCTCTCATGATATACTCGGAGTTTGACTTGTCGACACAAGCGAGTAGGGGTTGTGAGAAGCCTCTTCGGTATAGCCGATCTCCAATCAGGGTATAATGACTGGATTGCCTCTGAATTCTTCGTGAATCAGTGGCATCCTCAAGTAGTCGCCTGTGCTTTAAGTATTGTATGATGCCAGCCATCCATGTGTCTGATTCGTTGACCTAGTTCATGTCTACCATGTCGATGCTCGGTGATCGCAAAGTTTGGACGACCACTGTGTTGTGATGCCCTTCTGTTTTCATGCTCGCGAGTTTTACGAGCACGTCTGCTTTGCTGTTTTGATCTCGAGGAATGTGTTCTAGCTGAACGTCTTCAAAATTGTGGATCATGACAGTCACCTTTTGTGTGTATCGTGCTAGTATCTTGTCTCAGACTTGGTACTCACCCTTAACTTGGTTGATGATGAGCTGGGAGTCACTATTGACTCGGAGGGTTTGGGCCCCTAGTTCCCAAGCGAGCGTGAGCCCGGTTAGCAGTGCCTCGTACTCGGCCTGGTTATTACTGGCCTTGAATGAAAATCTAAGTGCTTGCTCTACGCAGACGCCAGCAGGGCTTTCCACTATGACTCCCTCTCCACTGCCTTTGGAATTGGAGGATCCATCAACGTAGAGCGTCCAGGGGGCGACCTCGGGGGTCGGTGTGAGTTCTGCAATAAACTCATCTAAAACTTGGGATTTAATGGGTCCTCTAGACTCATACCTGATTTGGAATTCGAAGAGCTCGACTGACCATGCTACCATCCAACCAGATAGCTTGGGTTTTTGTAGGATTCATTTGATGGAGTAGTCGGTCTTGACTACCATAGGATGGGCCTGGAAGTAAGGCCTTAGTCTTCTGGCAGACACCACTATGGAAATGGCCAGTTTTGCACCTTCTGATACCTTACTCTGCTCCGTGAAGGACTTGCTCATAAACTATACGGGATGCTACTCGGAGCCTCTTTCTTCGACCATGGCCGAGCTGATTGAACTGTATGTGGTGGCTAGGTAGAGTAGCAGAGGGACTCCCCTAGTGGGGCGAGTTAGAACTGGTGGTGATGCCAGGAACTTCTTGAGGTCTTGGAAAGCCTTTATGCACTTGTCGGTCCATTTAAACCAAGCTGCTTTTTTCAGTACCTGATAAAAAGGGAGTGATCTATCTGCAGAGCGAGTTACAAAACTCGAAAGGGCTGCTATTCTGCTGGCTAGTCGTTGCACTTCTTTGACATAGTTTGGACTACGCATTTCTATCACAGCTCGGTATTTGTCCGATTTGGCTTCGATTCCTCTGTGGGTGATCATGAAACAAAGGAACTTTCCTCTGAGCACCCCAAAAGAGCACTTCTCGGGGTTAAGCCTGATATTGTACCTTCTCATAATGTCGAATGCCACTTGAAGGTCTAAGTGGTGGGTGTCGAACCTAAGGGTCTTGACCACCATGTCATCGATGTAGACTTCAATGGTTTTTCCGAGCTGGCCGGAGAAGACCTGATCCATCATCCTCTGGTAGGTAGATCCTGCATTCTTTAGTCCAAAGGGCATGGTAATGTTGTAGTAGTTTGAGGTCTCTGTCATGAAGGCAGATTTTGGGGCGTCCAGCGAGTGCATTCTGATCTGGTTGTACCCTGAGTAGGCATCCATGAAGTTGAGGACTTGGTAGCCAGATGTTCCGTTGACTAGAGCATCAATGCTCGGTGAAGGGTAAGGGTCTTCGGGGCAGACCTTGCTTAGATCTGTGAAGTCAGTGCACATTCTCCATTTGCCGTTGCTTTTCTTTACCAACACCACGTTTGAAAGCCAGGTCGAGTACTTGATCTCCTTGATGAACCCTGCCTTTAGGAGTTTGGAAGTCTCTTCTTTGACTGTTTGCTTCTTCTCCCCGGCTACCTTTCTCTTTCGCTGGGCTATAGGGTGAGCTCCAGGCTCAATGGCGAGTTTGTGGCAGGCCACTTTTAGGTTTATCCCAGGCATGTCTTCTAGGCTCCAGGCGAAGAGGTCTGCATTGACGAGCAGAACCTTCATTAGAGACTGCTCGTCTCGTCGGGACAGTTGTGTTCCAACCCTTATGCTTTTTCCGGGCCCTCTGACCACAAAAGTCTTGACATCATCTACTGGTACCGGTCGGAAGTCGCTCTTGCCACGTGGGTCGAGCTCAATCATTCCACAGTTGTCCCTCCAATCTCGTTTTCTGTTGTCCCGGAGGCTATTGACATAGCATTGTCGAGCTTCTTACTGGTCGGTGTGTATGGTGGCTATCTATCCGTCTGGCAAGAAAAACTTCATTGCTAAATGAGGGGTGGACACAATGGCTCCTATGCCATTGATGATCGGTCTCCCAAGTATCATGTTGTATGTTGTGTCAGTGGCTGAGTCAGCCTCCACAATTAACAGGTGGGCTTCAATTTTTTTGACACCCACATCAGCTTTGAAGGTGATCAGGGCGTTGAAGTACTGTGTAACCTGTAACGCCTCATTTCTGAAGTGCCATAGACAAGAACCTAACTCTAAATGTGACGCACTTTAAAAATATTACTCTTGTGTCCTTTGAAAATTGCGGTATATTTTCTTTTTTAAAACAACTTCTTTTGCAAAACATACATAGAGTAGCCATAGCGTTTAGAAACATGATGCAATCTAAAGATACAAGACGAATGCACTGAAATACATACATATATATATATATATATATACACACCACTAAAGTGGGTCATGACCAGTATGAAATATAATACAAGAGTAATGAAAATGTCCAAAAGAGAATACACCTAAAGTATGAGGACCCTCACGAGAGTGACCATACTCCCGGGGTACTCTCGGCAGTTACCCGCGCAGGAGGCTGCTCCAAAAGTATACCACCAGTCTACTCAACTGTACAGCAAAACGTCAATCCCAAAAGACTAACTGGTCACCACTCCACATCCATAAACACAGACAGACCCCTCAGACACCCAAAACATATACACAAACAGACAAACCACATCAGCTAAAAGTCACTACCTAGTCCCTCAGATGGGTCCTCCTCATCATCATCATCCATCGGGTCATCATCATCCTCGCCAGTCAGGTCAATAAAAGGTACAGGTGTCGGTACTCTCTTGGGCTCGTCTTCCTCAACTAAGACATCCTCGATGAAATCCGCTCCGCTACAACCAACCTCACCACATACTCCACAAACAGGGGAAGGATCCACTGGAGGAGTAGGGGTCCTGAAAACCAAAGGGGAGGTCGGCTCTGCATCAGGCTCTGCCACAGGGCTCGGGGTAGCTGCTACCGCAAGTGAGGTCGAAGCCCCAGATGTCAATCGTCTAACGCCCACGTTCTTGCGAGCAGTCCTTCTGATCTTGGCACCTCTAGGCAAAGGTGCGTAACGAGTCGTAATCCTCCTAGGAATCTCAGATGACTCCTCTGGTGACGAAGAAGAAGCTGGTGACACCTGATCACTCTGAGTGCGACACCACGCGTCCACGATCTGCATCATCCTAATCAGGAAACTCAGTGTCCTCCTGGAAGTCTCCTGTCTCAGTACAAGTCCGCCCACCCTGAAGGTCTGTACTACATCCCCATTATATACAACTCGACGGGAGATGGGATCAAACTCCATCGCCGAGGGTATCTCCAAGTCCAAAAAGTTAAACACTATGTCTGGCGACGTCACCATCACCGGGATCACCAAGGTCTTCTCCATCGTCTGGGTTACCATCATCAGTTGAAGGAACCACAGGAAAGGGTCAACTTCTCAAATAAACATATATAATACAACACAATATAATATACATAACAACAATGTGCATAAATGCCCTCTAATGCAATCAAATGTCACTGCTTATGATTCCGGAATGCGAACAAGCAGCTGAACACCAGTCGTAGCCTTTTTGGGGACACTATCACCCAAGGATATTCAGGTCGAGTTCAAAAATGACACGTCAGCTAACTAAGCAGCCGAACACCAGCCATAGCTTTAGGGGACACTATCACCCTCAGTTGTTCGGGTCGAAGCTCAATGTAGTACCCTAATTTTGTCCGGCTTTTTTATTTTATTTTATTTTATTATTTATTTTCAACTTTTTTTTATTTTGTAATAAAAAATAAAAATAATGTTTTTGGGTTCATAATAAAAAGAAGAAGGCGAAAAATGAATAAAAGTGAAGAAAAGAAAAAGAAAACAAATAGAAGAAAAGAGAGAAAAAAAAAAGAAGAAAAAGGTTGCATGAAGTAAAATAAAGGGGTGCAAATAGCAGTGGCCTGCTTGGCAGCCCAGCCCAGTGCTGCGTGCACCCCCTCTCCCTATTGTGCGTACTCCATGTGCAGATCTTACTTCTTGCACCCCGCTTCATTCACACACCCCCTGCGTAGCATCCCTCATGCACACAGCCCAACCATCAACCCAGCAGCCCAAATCCTCTAACCCTAAAAACCCTATGACCATCTCATTCTCTCAATTCCTTCAGCCACGGTGCCCCTTTCCCACGTTCTCTACTCTCTCTCGCCTCACTCCACCTCCCTCTTCTCTCTTCTTTCCATCTCTTCCAACCCTAACCCTTAACCCTTCACACCCAAGCGGCCGCCCCACCTCCTCCTTCTCTCTCAACCTCTTCTTTCCTTTTTTGTCTTCTCAAATCGTAACCCAAGATCTTCCTCCATCTCCTCCCTGATTTTCGGCCTCCCTCTCCTTTTTCATTGCCGACTCTCTCTTCATTCTCTCTCACTTTCTCTTCTTCTCTTCATTTCACCAAAACCTTAACCCAAAGAAAACCCTAAGCTGTCGCACCTCACATCCTCTCCCACATTCTTTGTTTCTTTCCCTTCTTTTTCCATAAAATCGAATCAAATCTCTCCTGATTCGGTCCGAATTCAAGAGGAAAAACGTGCGGATCACCACGCGAAATCAAGGAGGATTGCTTTCCATTTTTTCCTATCTCATCTTGTTTCTTTATTTTACTTTTATTTTACACTGATTTGTTGCTATTTTGGTCGCAGGTTCTACAAGGCTATAAAAGCCTTTCAAGGCCATGAAGCAAAGGGGAGGAGAGCAGAGCGAACTCGGACGAGAGAAGAGTAGAAACAGAGGAGAATAAAGAGGATGAACAAAAGAGGCAAAGGCAGAAGGAAGAAATCGCGACCAAGAACTTGTGAGGCTACCAAAAAATCCCAAATTAAACACTATTTAGTCTTAGGTTTCTTTTATCCCCTCCTTTGATCTCTGTATAAATTTTCTGAGAAGCCAGAAACCCAGGTTCCCTCTTCTTCTTCGTTTTTATATTTTTCTGTGTTTTTTGCCATGGCTTTGTAATATGAATTGTATTCTGGACTGAAATATATATGATGTAGTCTCTTCCCTTTCTTTGTATCTTTGTATTCTCCGTTGTTGTTGTTGTTTGTTAATCTGCTAATGGTTGAATCGAACTAAGGCTAGGGTTTGGCCTTCCAATGGGGCCAAACCCTAGGTAGGGACCCGATTGCAAATATGTTGTCTAGGAGGGTATAAAAGCAATAAAGAAAGTTTCCATATTTTTTTTATCTACACATTTTTAAATAAATTTCTGAAAGTTACATTTATTTCGTTTTTGTCTAAAATAATATTAATCATAAGTAATTTGAATTTTATGGATTCTGTTTGAATATAAAACAAAAAAATAAATTAAAGTGTTTGCTTTTAATCTGGCTGGCTGAAATTTGTCTGTGATCATTAGTTAATAATTAGGAATCTTATTTTTGAGGGAAATAAATTATTTATTGGGAAACAATTATTTTCAAACAATTAAAGGTACCGTTTTACGGGCGTCGCAGGGTGCTAATACATTCCCCGCGCGTAAATAACTCCCTGGCTCAAAATCTGGTTCAAAGACCATTTCTTTCAATTCTTTTCTAAAATTAAATATTGGTAGCGGCTCCATTTCAAATTTGGCGTGGTTGTCACAGTTGGCGACTCTACTGGGGACTTTAGAGAGTTAGGTCTTTTGATTGTTTGAATTGTTTGTTTGCCCTACAATGTGAATTGTTTCCTTTTCTTTTATTTTTATTTATTTATTTATTTATTACTATTATTTTTTTTTTTCAATTTATTTATTTTTGTCTTATCTTATTTGTTTTTATCTTTGTTTAGTTTATTTATTTTTATTGTGATTATATGTATATTGAACATTAGGATAGTTACCATGTATATATTGTTTTATTTATTTTGTAGCGAGTAGTTTTAAGTTTGCTCCTTCACACACTTCACTTTATACACTTTATTTACACACACTTTGAGTGGGTGCCCTATACCCGGGCCCGAGTGAATCTTAAGTTATGAGAGGCTATGTAGTGGGTGCTCTACTGGACGTATAGCCAGTGGGTTCCTATGAAAGCCTCACCTAGAGTTTGGCTCCATTTGAAAAAAAACCATCCTTTAATAATATACTTATTATTGGTGATAACATTTTCAAATGGGACCCTTGGCTCTAGGGACCTTTTAGATTAGTATCTTAAATCCACCCAATGGAAAGACACTTAATATAAACCCTAGATCCTTTTTTAGGAATTACCAGCCTTAGTCACAAAAGGAGCTTACCCTACCACCTTTATTTGTTTACTTATTTTTACTAATTTATTTCAAAAATAACACTTCCAAAAATAGTTTTTCGAAATATGAATTTTTGTTTAGGAACATAATTTATTATTCCGAAAAAATAGATGCTAGGTTCTTATAAAAAGAATAGGACTATGTTTCTTTGTACCTTCATAAATAAAATAAGTACGGTTCTTTCTTTCATTTTTTTCTTTTTTTTCATTTTTGAAATAATAATAATAAACACGATCATACCCATTCATATACATGTCATAACACTAATTATCCCATTTCATCAGGCTTGTTAGAAATTTCAAAACAAAAGAAAAAAAATTTTGGTGCAAATGTCTTCGGAAAGCGCAGTTGTGGGTTTAGAGAGGAAAAATACTTTGAAATTCAAGATTGAACCTCCCAGTTTGATGCATCTAAGAACATTGGTTGACTTCATAGCTGAGAATTGGGTACAAGTGGATCGGATTAGCTTCGTGGGAAATTTGGGAACATTTTGGAATTGCTGAATGTAGACGTGCAAGTGGGAGCCTTAACGGCATTGGCCCAATTTTATGATCCTCCCCTAAGATGCTTCACGTTCAAGAATTTCCAAATGGCGCTAACCTTAGAAGAATATCGGAAAATCTTAGGCATTCCAGAAAAGAAAAAGGGTCCGTATCGCCACACAAAGCATACCCCGACTATGAGTACCATTGTTGATGTTTTAGGCATCCCTAAAGAAGATTTGACGGTCGCAGTGAAGGTAGAGGAAGATTTCAAAGGTTTCCCCAGGAGCTTCCTGGAAGGAAAGGTTAAGGACCTTCATGGTGCAAGGAAATTGAAGGAGTGCATGGATGTGGTAGCCCTCATTATCTTTGGAGTGGTCCTATTTCCTCATGTTGATCACTTTGTGGATGAAACAGCTATTGACGCCTTCATAGCATTTAAAACTCAAGGTATGGATCCCACTACTGTCGTCCTTGCAGATTTATACTATGAGGTTCATATGCGCCACGAGAAAAAGGGAGCTCGAATTTGTTGTTATGTCCCTGCCTTATACTTATGGCTAAAAAATCATTTGGTAAAAAAGGGGCATCTCTTTGGTCCTAGGAGCAATGCAGAGTGGGCTACTTATTTGTTGAGTCTCAGTGAAGAGTCTATAATATGGTATTCCAGGGAACAAGAGATCAAGGAAGTAATATGTCGATGCGGAAACTTCCCCAATGTACCACTCATTGGAACCATAGGCTGCATCAACTACAACCCTACTTTGGCTTTGAGACAACTCGGTGCCCCGATGCTGGGTGAACCTGCTGAAGAAGGGCTAGCCGCTTTCATTATACATGATCGGGGCTCCTCGGATTTGGCATTGTTCACAAGAATGTGCCGAGCTTGGAAGAAAATGATCAAAAGGACACTGGGGCGCAAGAGCACTCACACGGATGAAAAATGTCGTCAATGGATTATAGCAAGAGTTCAGCACGTCAAGTTGCCCTTCCAAAACACATTTTTGGTTCCCGAAGTGCCACCTCCACCCCCTGCTGAGAATGAAGAAGTGGAAGAGTTAAAGCTAGCATTAGAAAAGTTGGAAAAAGAGAGGAAGCTTCTCCGGGAGAATTTGAAAAGGGAATATCTAGATATAGAAGTTCTGCAAGATGAATGTAATAGAAAAACTGAATCTTTGGAAGGATTCCAGAAGAAGGCCAAGGCTGAGAAATGAAGCCGGCTCCAGACTCAAGGTTGTCTAAAAGCTGCAAATCAACAATTAGACTTGATGAAAAAAGAGTTAGATCTAGTTCTCTGTGAAAAGGGCGATTTGAGGAAAATGTGGGCTGATTCTTAAGAGGCTAGTAGGGCTTTGCAAGGACGGATTGAAGACTCAATACAACAGTTGAAAAATACCATGCAATTGCACGAAGCCCAAATTGAGGAAGAAAAGAGAATCACTGAAGAAAAGTTCATAGGCTACCACATAGATCTCGAGGAAGAACGTGAGAAAGTCCTCGGCATGCAAGGGAAGATTGACAACCAACGAGAAGTCATTATTTGGTTTGATAGGGAAACCAGATACTGGATGGATTGTTGCTCTAAACTAGTCTGGCTTGCAAATAGAGGTATCCAAGATATGCCATAACTCTTGGAAGAAGCGGATTCAGCGATAGGTTTCGGACCATTACCAGGGAAAGTGATGAATTTCCTAGAGTACTGCAAGAGTTTGGTGGAAGAGCTGGAGAGGCAGATCCGACGAGATCGTTGAAGACCATATTCCTTTTGTTTTTATGTGTTCATGCAATTTCCATTTCTTTCTCAATTTTGTAAGCCCTTCAGGGTAGTTTGAATTATGGTATTTCCTTTTTAATAAGAGAATGTGTATTTTCGCAATATGTAGCGACCCGATAAGACATTTGCAAGGTTTTGTGATCCTCTAACAAGCCAATCAAAATAAAACAAATTAAGCAAATAAATGAGCATCTTGCATAGCATACATAATCATGCATAACATAAACTATTCATCCATACTCATGGTATCTTTCGTAACCCAGAAAATAACTACGGAGAATCTGCATCCCTACAGAACGAGGTCCCAGGCTAGACTCATGGACGCACTTGAACAGAATCAGCAAGCGTTGAGGGAAGAGTTCGGTCAAATGAAGGAACAAATGGGCAGAATGTTTGACCTCTTGTCAAACTTGAGTGTGAAAATGACCCAGGAAGATCCTCCCCATGAGGAGGAAGAGAATCCCGATATGTCACCGGACGATAATCAGATGGATCCTCCCCTTAAAGGAAGCAGTACAGCAATCCTTATTGACTCCCAAGGGAAGGTACATCCTAAACGTCCCTACGGGACTTCGCAAGGTACCCCGAATTTCACGTCCCAAGAGGATGCCCAAGCCAAAGAAAGGCTTCAAATAGTTGAAGATAGGTTGAAAGCAATTGAAGGGGGATATCACATTGGTTTTGAAGCTTCAGACATATGCTTGGTCCCCGATGTAGTTATACCTTCAAAATTCAAAATACCCGAGTTTGACAAGTATAAGGGAGAAACTTTCCCTAAGAGCCACCTGGTTATGTATTGTCGAAAGATGGCTTTCTGTTCTAATGATAACAGACTCCTGGTTCACTTCTTCCAAGAAAGCCTGACTGGGGCACCTTTGCGATGGTACAAGCAGTTAGAGCGATCTAAAATTCACTCATGGAAAGACTTGGCAAACACATTCGTCAAGCAATATAAGTACAATATGGATATGGCCCCTAGTCGTAATCAGTTGCAAAGCATGATGAAAAAAGACAGTGAGAGTTATAAAGAATATGCTCAGAGGTGGTGAAGCATGGCTGCTCAGGAGGAGCCACCCTTATTGGACAAAGAAATGATTGACACGTTCATTGACACGCTCCAATCTCCCTTTCATGATATGATGATTGGAAGTATGTTCTCAAACTTTTCTGACTTGATTGTCATAGGGGAACGCGTGGAAATGGGGATGCAAAGTGGGAAGATCCATAATAATACCTCATCATCCAACACTCGGAAGCCTTTCATCAAGAGAAAGAAAGAAGGAGAGACTAACACGGTGAGTAGTGCCCCTCTATACGTTGCGGCAACTATCACTCCTAAGTCTTCTGTTCAAATGACACCCTTTGCTTCTGATAGTCAAGGAGGTCAGAACCCCAATCAACCAAGAGCTCACAACTCTCAAGGGAGAAAGCCGGCCCAGTTTGATCTAATCCCCATGACTTACAAAGATCTCTATCAGCACTTACTCAAAAACTCATTAGTGGTCCCTTGTCCGCAAAAGCCCATAGAACCACCTTACCCAAAATGGTATAACCCAGATGCCACCTGTGAATACCATGCTGGGGCAGCTGGTCACTCTATAGAAGAATGTCGGGCTATGAAATTTAAAGTTCAAGATCTGATAAATGTAAAATGGTTGAGTTTCCAAGAGAACAGTCCCAATGTGGGGAACAATCCATTACCTAACCACGAGAACGCATCAGTAAATATGATAGATAATGAGCATGAAGGAAGAATGATAAATGATGTTGCTGAGATAAAAACCCCTATAAGAAAAGTGTTCATCGAAGTTTGCAAGGCTGGTCTGATAGAAAGAATAGATGTCAGCAAGACCTATGATGAAGATTTTTTTGTCTATTGAAGAATGTGAGGAATTTAAAGGTATCCTCCAAAAACTGCTTGATGCGAACATAGTTCAAGTTATCTCTCAGAAAGAAGAAGAAGTATCTATGGTCCAATCTACTCAAAGTTCAGGAACCATGGTCCCAAAGCCCTTGGTGGTTCAATTCTCTAGAAATGTATCCCCCACAATGCCTAATGCTCCCAAAGCTATTACTATTCAAGTACCATCTCCTTTTCCGTACAAGGAAGACAAGGCAGTCCCTTGGATATATGATGTAAAAGTCCAAGTTGAAGGAAGTGATGCACAACCAAGCCTTCCGGCTGTTACCAACATTGTAGGAATAAGCGGGATGACACGGAGTGGGCGGATCTATGCCCCAAAAAAAGAGCCAGTAAAAGTAGCTGCAAAGGAATAGGAAAAAGATCAAAATAAGGAAAAAGAAGTTGCAGTAGAGAAAGGAAACACAGGGAAGGGGGATAAGAAAGAGGCCTCCCGAGAGGAAGTTGCTGAATTCCTCAAATTCATTCAACAAAGTGAGTATAAGGTGATAGATCAGTTAAACCGCACACCAGCAAGATTTTCTCTACTTGCCTTGTTAATGCACTCTGAGAGTCACAGGAAAGTATTAATAAAAATTCTGAATGAGGCTCATGTATCTCAAAATATCACTTTGAATCAGTTCGGCGGCCTAGTTGGTAACATCACCGCATGAAACTACCTTTATTTCAATGATGAAGAAATGCCTGCAGAAGGAAGAGGACACAACAAAGCACTGCATATATCGGTTCAGTGTAAAGAGCATCTTATGGCCAAAGTCCTTGTGGACAATGGATCCTCCCTAAATGTGATGCCTAAATCTACCTTGGATAAATTGCCCATTGACAAGACTCATATGAAGCCCAGCTCTGTGCTCGTGAGAGCCTTTGATGGTTCTAAAAGAGAAGTAATGGGAGAGATTGAGCTGCCGATCCAGATTGGCCCATTCACTTTTGCCATTAATTTCCAAGTAATGGACATCAAGCCCAACTATAGTTGCTTGTTAGGAAGGCCTTAGATTCATTCTGCTGGGGTAGTACCATCAACTTTGCACCAAAAATTGAAGTTTGTGGTGGATGATAAGTTGATTATCGTATCCGGAGAAGAAGACCTACTGGTAAGCAAGCCAACATCGACGCGTTACATTGAAGCTGCTGAAGTGGCCCTTTGGACTTCGTTTCAGGCATTGGAAATTGTCGATAGTGCTTATATAGGATTTACTGCTAAGGAACCCTGTCTATCCAATAACGCCCTAATGGTGGGCGGTGTCATGCTGAAGGGAGGGTACCAGCCAGGAAAAGGACTGGGGAAGAGTCAAGAAGGTATCGCCTCAATTTTAAGAATTCCCGAAAACAAAGACCGATACGGCCTGGGATTTGTCCCCACTAAAAAAGACAGGGAAAGTGCAATTGAAGAAAGGAGAGAAAAGAGGAAGGCTCGACTTGAGAATCGGGAACCCGAGCTAGGGAAGATTTCCGTTTGTGATCTCCATCAGAATTTCTTGAGCGCCGGATGGATCTATGCGGATCAAGTAGCTGCTGTGGGAGATGATCTTGCTGCTCCTAATGAGGAATGGGTCTGCCCATGTCCTTCAATGCCTTGCAACTGAGAGATTGTGGAAAGTCCTAGGATCCTTAATGCATTTTCAATGTAATCCATTAAATGCTCACCTCTCCGCTTAGCCCGAGGCGGTAGAGGAAATGTTAAAGGGCCCCGCATTTTTTTCCTAAGCATATTTCGAATATTAATAAAACGCGTTTTGATTTTATCCCAAGTGTCTCTTTTTATTCTTTTCCTTCCTACCTCCTTTCCTTACTCTCTCCTCATTGCTAACCTTGATAATGCAGGCTCACGGATAATACTTTTGAAAATGATTGTGCTGAAATTTCGTTACCAGATTTTGATTGCCTAATTAATCATACTGACGAAGGTTGTGAAGAAGAATATCCCGATGAAGATCTTCCCCCTGAACTGATAAGACTTATAGAAGGGGAATCCAGAAAGATCGAACCCCACAAAGAACCGACTGAGTTGATTAATTTGGGAACTAAGGAAGACAAAAAGAAGTCAAGGTTGGTGTTACCATGTCACAAGAAGTAAGTGCTAAACTGATTCAACTCCTCCGAGATTATAAAGACGTATTTGCCTGGTCGTACCAATATATGCTAGGGTTGGATACTGATAATGTCGAACACAAGCTACCTCTTAAGCCTGACTGCCCTCCCGTCAAACAGAAGTTGAGACGTATGAGACCTGATATGTCCTTAAAGATTAGGGAAGAAGTTAAAAAATAATTTGACGCTGGATTTTTGGCCGTGGCTAAATACCCCCAATGGGTTGCTAATATTGTCCCTGTTCCAAAAAAGGGTGGAAAGGTTCGAATGTGTGTTGATTACCGGGACCTTAATAGAGCAAGTCCCAAAGACGACTTCCCTTTGCCTCACATTGATGTTCTGGTGGATAATACAGCTCATCACGCTTTTTTCTCTTTCATGGATGGTTTCTCCGGGTATAATCCGATCAAAATGGCCAGAGAGGACATGGAGAAAACTACGTTTATTACAGCTTGGGGGACTTTCTGCTACAAGGTGATGTCTTTTGGGTTGAAAAATGCTAGGGCAACATACCAAAGGGCAATGGTGACTCTATTTCATGATATGATCCATAAAGAGATAGAGGTCTACGTGGACGATATGATCGCTAAGTCGCAAAGTGAAGAAAGTCATATAATTGATCTATGGAAGCTTTTTGAGTGATTGAGAAAGTTTCGCCTAAGACTCAATCCTACCAAGTGTAACTTTGGTGTCAGGTCAGGTAGATTGCTGGGATTCATTGTAAGTCAGAAGGGAATAGAAGTTGATCCGGAAAAAGTAAAGGCCATCTTAGAGATGCCAGCTCCTCGCACAGAGGAGGAAGTTCATGGTTTTCTAGGGAGATTGAATTATATTTCCCGGTTTATATCATAACTCACTGACATTTATGAGCCAATTTTCAAGTTATTGCACAAGGACCAAACCGTTGAATGGAATGAAAAATGCCAAGAGGCCTTCGACAAAATCAAGCAATACCTACAAAAACCTCCTGTGTTGGTACCTCCAGTACCAGGCAAACCATTAATCCTCTACTTGACGGTGTTAGATGGGTCTATGGGGTGTGTACTTTGACAACATGATGAAACGGGTAAAAAAGAACATGCCATTTACTACCTGAGTAAGAAGTTTACAAGTTATGAAGCTAATTACTCGATGCTGGAACGTACCTGTTGCGCCCTAGCTTGGGCCGCTCAACGTCTAAGACAATATATGCTTTCTCATACAACTTGGTTGGTGTCAAAAATGGACCCGATCAAATACGTATTCGAGAAACCCGCTCTCACTGGAAGGATTGCCCGGTGGCAGATGCTATTATCTAAGTACGATATTCAATACGTCTCTCAGAAGGCCATCAAAGGTAGTGCCCTCGCTGAGCACTTAGCCAACCAACCAGTAGATGACCATTCACCTGTCCACTATGAATTTCTTGATGAGGATATAATGACTGCCAAAAAAGAAGAATCAAGAAACGAAGAGTGGACCATGATGTTTGATGGGGCTTCTAATGCATTGGGGCACGGAATCGGGGCAGTACTAATTTCTCCAGAAAACCAGTACATTCCTCTCGCTTGTGTTTCAGTTGTACCAATAATGTCACAGAATATGAGGCGTGTGTCATGGGAATCAGAGCTGCCATAGAAACTAAAGTCAGAGCTCTAAAAGTATATGGGGATTCTGCCCTAGTTATCAACCAGTTGAATGGAGAATGGGAAACTCGAGATTCTAAGTTAATCCCCTACCACGAGTATAGTCAAGAACTCGTCGAATCCTTTGATAGGACTTTTTAGCATATCCCACGAGAAGATAATCAGTTGGCTGATGCATTAGCCACATTGTCATCTATGTTCCGAATAAGCAGTGATAAAGAAATGCCTCTCGTCATGATGGAAAGTCGTGCTAATCCCGCTTATTGCCAGGTGATAGAAGAAGAATCCGACGGAAAACCGTGGTACCACGATATCAAAAGCTACCTCAAGAGCAAGGAATACCCTTCGGGCGCCTCAGAGAACGACAAGCGAACATTGAGGAGACTTGCTAGGAGTTTCTTTTTGAACGGTGACATACTCTACAAAAGAAATCACGACATGGTACTCCTCCAGTGTGTAGACTCTGCAGAAGCGAGACAAATTCTTGACGATGTCCACGAAGATTCCTTTGGGACCCATGCCAATGGTTACGCAATGGCTCGAAAAATTCTCAGAGCTAGGTATTATTGGATTACAATGGAAAGTGATTGCATCAAGCATGTGAGGAAATGTCATAAGTTTCAGACTTATGCTGATAATATTCATGTACCTCCAACTTCTCTAAATGTCCTCAGCGCACCCTGGCCATTTTCCATGTGGGGTTTGGATGTCATAGGAATGATTGAACCAAAAGCCTCTAACGGACATCGCTTCATCCTCGTGGCCATTGATTACTTCACAAAGTGGGTCGAAGTAGTCTCCTATGCCAATGTGACTCGTAGTGTTGTTGTGAAGTTCATCAAAAAAGAAATAATTTGTCGGTATGGTTTACCAAGGAAGATCATCACGGACAATGGGACTAATTTAAACAATAAGATGATGAAAGAATTGTGCGATGACTTCAAAATTCAACACCACAATTCTTCTCCATATCGTCCAAAGATGAATGGGGCAGTGGAAGCGGCCAACAAAAATATCAAAAAGATTATTCAGAAAATGGTGGTAACTTACAAGGATTGGCACGAGATGCTTCCTTTTGCTTTACACGGGTACCGAACTTCTGTACGCACTTCAACAGGGGCAACACCTTTCTCTCTAGTATACGGGATGGAAGCAGTACTTCCCATAGAAGTAGAAATCCCTTCTTTAAGGGTAATTATGGAAACTAAGCTCGAAGAAGCCGAATGGGTCCAGACACAATTTGTCATGGCCAGTTATACCAAAAGAGACTCAAGAGAGCGTACGAGAAAAAGGTACGTCATCGAGAGTTCACAGAAGGGGAATTGGTATTAAAGAAGATTCTTCCTATTCAGAAAGACCAACGCGAAAAATGGACTCCAAATTATGAGGGTCCATATATAGTGAAAAAAGCATTCTCAGGAGGAGGCCTCATTCTTACAGATATGGAGGGGCATGACCTACCACTGCTAATAAACTCAGATGCGGTCAAGAAATACTACGTCTAGGATGACACAGTACTTTTTTTTAAAAAAAAAGCTCGCTAGGCTGAAAACCTAAAAGGGCAGTCTAGGCAAAAGTTAGAGTGATATGGTAGGTTGAAAACCCGAAAAGGCGGCCTCGGCAAAAATTAGGGTCAAATAAAAGCGCTAAGTTGAAAACCCGCAAGGGCGAGTTAGAGCAACCCGCTAGGTCAAAAACTCGCAAAGGGCGGCCTAAGCTAAAGTCAAGCTTGAATACGTCAAGAGCAGCCAGAACTGAGCCCTGACCAACGGGGGCAGAGATGGTCAAAACTAACCGCAAGCACAAGTTTTTGAAGTTGATCAAGAAGGCTATCGGGGTCTGAATCGCGGAATAGCAACACGATTTGTTTTCAAAAGGATTATCTGTAGAGCTAATCTTTCTTACCAGTTTCTAGTTTAGCAAATACGAATTTGTTATGTTTGTAATATTTTATTTCCCCATCATAGTGGAGATTCATTCTTATCCATATTGCCATCTATTGAACGCCATCGGCACAATAGAATGCTTATTTCAGCCTCTTCAAATTTGACTTGGGATTTTATCAACCTGCATTTTCTTTCTAAAGAAATCCATGCTAAAAGATAAACATGTGCAAATCAAGACATATGAGCATTTTTTATAATTACTGAAAATTCTGAAAGGATCTAGGGAATCTGGCGTCTTCACATTAAGGAGAAAGAGCTAGTAAGGAGCTAATTAGCTTGCTCAGAATTCGCAAACTAAAGAGATCCGGAGCTAATTTATTGAGAAAAGTTTCAGAAACAGTCAAGAGGACAATGTCTGCCTCTAATAAAGCAAATAATACTCATGCATGGCATACCATTCTTTGCATCTTGCATAATCATCAATACTTTTGGGTTCACCGCCCGCCTAAAAAAAAATCCTTGCTCCAAAAGCAAAAGCAACACTCATGCATAACATACCATTCATTGCATCTTGCATGATCATCAAAGTTCTTTGGGTCCATTGACCCACCCTCTCAAATATTACATACAGTTAGTCTGTTGTTACTTAGTAAGAACTAGTACTCAGCCTATTCAATCTTATTAGTAAGAGTTAGGAACCTGTCCTACACCTTGCTGGGAATCTGACCCGCCACCTTGGGAATCTGCATAATCATCACGGATCTTCCTCAATTATGGAAATGAATCCGTACCTTTTAGCAAGAGTTAGATTCTGACTTACATCTTGTCGGGAATCTGACCCAAACATATATTGAGTGACAGAGAAACTCATATCGCGGACCTTGCCTAAAATAGGGTAGCCAATCCGAACCTTTTAGCAAGAGTTAGGAACCTATCCTATACCTTGTTGGGAATCTGACCCACCACCTTGGGAATCTGACCCAAACTTGTGTCGAGTGACGAAGAAGCTCGCACCCCAGACTTACCCTAAGTAGGGAAGTAATCAATACCAAAGATGTGAGAGTTAGGAACCAGACCTATGCCTTACCACGAATTCACTAGGAATCAAACCTAGAATCTCTCACCAATATTGTAAGAGCTAGGAACCAAACCTATGCCTTACCGAGAATTCACTAGGAATCAGACCTAGAGTCTCAAAGCAAAGTCGGGAGCCAATCCTGCACCATCCAACAACTTGTTTCGGACAAAATTAGAGTCCTCTATCCTTAATTACCTTTTACAATGAATGCACGAAGACCTTCGAGTAAAATGTAATTAAGGAGGGGCAGCTGTAGTACCCTAATTTTATCCGGTTTTTTTATTTTCTTTTATTATTTATTTTAAACTTTTTTTAATTTGTAATAAAAAATAAAAATAATTCTTTTGGTTTCATAATAAAAAGAAGAAGGCGAAAAATGAATAAAAGTGAAGAAAAGAAAAGAAAAGAAATAGAAGAAAAGAGAGAAAAAAAAGAAGAAAAAGGTTGCATGAAGTAAAATAAAGGGGTGCAAATAGCAGTGGCCTGCTTGGTAGCCCAACCCAGTGCTGCGTGCACCCCCTTCTCTCCCTCACTACTACCCACATCCCCATTTCCCTTACGCGCGCCCCTAGGCCACCAGCGCCTCAACCTTTTTCCACTCGCACCCCCATTCCATCTTCGCGTCTCCCCGCTTTTTTAACCCAACAACCCCACGTGGCCCAAGCGCACACCCGCAGCCCAGCTCCACCAGACCCAACCTTTTATTTACCCTAAAACATGAAAACCCTAATCCCAATTTCACTCCCTCTTCCCCTTCAATCTGAGGCGCTCCTTCCCCCTTTCATTCTCTCTTTCTCTCCCACGATCCTTTCCTCCATTTCCGCCTCCATCTCCTCATCTTCCTCCCCCTATCTCGACCATCTCTTCCCTTTCCCTATCTCTTCTCTTCTCTTCCTCCATTCTCTCAAACCAAACCCTAATCTCTCCTCACTCCCTTAAACCTAGCTGCGGCGCAACACCCCTTCCTCTTCCCCTTTCCTCTTTCGTTTTTCTTTCCTTTTTCTCACCCAATCTCAACCCCAAATCAAATCCTTCATATTATACCAAATCTTCCATCATTAAACCACAGATTCAAAGGGGAGATTTCTGTTCCAATTTCTTTTCTTTTTTCTTTATGATTTTTATCACTGATTTGATTTCGATTTGTTTTCAGGTGTATAAATATGGACGCATGCTCGTGAACCAAAGAGGAGAGCATAGTGAACTCGGACGAGAGAAGAGTAGAGCAGAGTGAACTCGGACGAGAGAAGAGTAGAAACAGAGGAGAATAAAGAGGACGAACAAAAGAGGCAAAGGCAGAAGGAAGAAATCGCGACCAAGAACTTGTGAGGCTATCAAAAAATCCCAAATTAAACACTATTTAGTCTTAGGTTTCTTTTATCCCCTCCTTTGATCTCTATATAAATTTTCTGGGAAGCCACAAACCCAAGTTCCCTCTTCTTCTTCGTTTTTATATTTTTCTGTGTTTTTTGCCATGGCTTTGTAATATGAATTGTATTCTAGACTGAAATATATATGATGTAGTCTCTTCCCTTTCTTTGTATCTTTGTATTCTCCGTTGTTGTTGTTGTTGGTTAATCTGCTGATGGTTGAATCGAACTAAGGCTAGGGTTTGGCCTTCCAATGGGGCCAAACCCTAGGTAGGGACCCGATTGCAAATATGTTGTCTAGGAGGGTATAAAAGCAATAAAGAAAGTTTCAATTTTTTTTTATCTACACATTTTTAAATAAATTTCTGAAAGTTACATTTATTTCGTTTTTGTCTAAAATAATATTAATCATAAGCAAATTGAATTTTATGGATTCTGTTTTGAATATAAAGCAAAAAAATAAATTAAAGTGTTTGCTTTTAATCTGGCTGGCCGAAATTTGTTTGTGACCATTAGTTAATAATTAGGAATCTTATTTTTGAGGAAAATAAATTATTTATTGGCAAACAATTATTTTCAAACAATTAAAGGTACCGTTTTACGGGCGTCGCGGAGTGCTAATACCTTCCCCGCGCGTAAATAACTCTGGGGCTCAAAATCTGGTTCAAAGACCATTTCTTTCAATTCTTTTCAAAAATAGGTTTTCCAATGTTTTCCTAAAATTAAATATTGGTGGTGGCTCCATTTCAAATTTGGTGTGGTTGTCACACTCAAAAACGACACGACAATGCTTCCACAACCCCAATGAATGTATCACCACATATTACAATTCAATCAAGCATAGTCAAAGAATTATTTAACCACACACATCAAATAAATATTCAACTAGCAATATCACTCACAATACATCCCAGTCCAACAATACATTTCAATCCAACAAACCACAATCAATCATCAGCATTGACAACACAGTTCATCCCTTTGCAACTCAATAGAGTTAGCAAAGAGGTAATCAAACAAGTATGGGGGGTCGGGATCAGAATACCAACCGATTTTAACTAAACCCACAAATAATCAAATGTAAAGCTTAAGCGATAAAATCAAGAGGATACGAGACCCTCACTTTAAACCCTGAGGTTCTCAGACTTCCTTGATATACAAAATAAAATATTAAAATCCTAAACTTAACTAGAAGTAGCCCTTACACATACTATACAAACATAAACACCGAGAATGTGAAGTGTCCTTACCGAAATGCCAAGTCACGTGCCCACGTACTCCTCGATCCTATGTCACACGAACTCAAATCACTCAACACCTAACACACGAAACAACCTTAGCATAAATCTAAAGACTTAGTTCTAATACTTTAGGCCCTCACAACTTAAAACCCTTTTCCTAACCAAAACACTTACACTTAGAAACATAATTTGAAACACTAATTTTTTAAATATTACATACACTTGAAAAATCAATAACTAATTAAGAATCAAGTTCTAAAGACTAGGAAATCATTTTCTTGAAAACTTAAGACATGGAACATCATCATTTTTCAACTCTTTTTCTCAAACACTTAAGCCAAGGCTCCACTTGGTTTCCTGGGTCTCAAGGAACCCAATTTACCTTATGTGCTTCATAGCCTCAAAATCCCAAAACAAATCCAAATGCAATCAAACCTTTTCCATAGTTTTCCAAAGCTTAATCACACATCAATACAACCATTATAAACTAGAATACAAAACAATTTCTCTCCCAAAACTCCTAAGGAGCTCGCGGCCATCATCCTTCTTCTTCCAAAAAAAAAATTTGCAAACTTCCAATTTAATTAACAACATCATTTCCTATGCCAATTCTTTCACAAACCAACAACCAATTTCACAAAACCGATGCCTAAACACCACCAATCTTAATTTAAGCCTCTTTCAAGAATAGGCTTCTTCAAAAACAAAAAAAAAACAACTCAATCAAAGTTCTAGTTCAAAATCAAAAGCTAAGCAACAACACCACCACCAAATAAGCTAGAATCACCAATTAATTTCATTGATTCACTTGAGGATCACACCATCCCTCTTTTTCCCTTAGGGTTGCGCCTAGGGTTCCAAAGATTTGGGATTTTGGTGCTCACTTCCATCATTAATCATGATCAAGCATGTAATGAAGCATAAAACAAGAACCAAAACACGAAAAACTTCTACCTCCTCCTCCTCCTAAGCCCGCGGCCAAGGTGCTATTTTGGGGAGAAAAATGTGGTTCCTAACTTGCTTGGATGATGCAATAGATGGTAGTGAAGAGGAGAAGAAATGAGTAGCAAGAAGTACGGAAGAATGGAGGTGAAGTGAGCTCAAGAAATGGAGAAGAAAGTTTCCATGGAAGCTCCAAGCTTTCTCTCACTAAAAATGATGAAGATGAGATGAAATGAGGTAGAGAGAGGGAGGGGGTTGCGTAGGGGCTGCTTAAGGGAGGGGAACAAATAAAAAAAATAATACCTAAGTAATACTTGGCTAAAAAAAATGGTTTTTTTTTAAAAAGTAAATAAAAATACTAATCACACAAAATGTGACACCTCTCAAATAAAGCAAGATTCTAATCCCATCACTTAGTCTAGCCCATCTAATCTCTCCTCTCTCATGATTACCCTCTAATCCTAGAGTCTTAAGAGTACTAAAAAAACACGGTGTCGAGTAACCGCGTTACCGATAAATTCGCGAAAATTAATTTACCGAAAAATTAATTCACCGCGTGATAATAAATTATCATAAATAAATAATAAAAACAATCTCAAACACTCAAAAATAATCACAACAAGTCACGATTCGATTTTCATCGAAATCGGAGTTCGCTTAAAATTTTATCTGCGACAAAATTGTCCGATGATTCGAAAAACGACAAAACTTCGTTAGACTTTTTTGACGATATTCAAACCATGAATTCATATAAAATATTAATTTTCAAATTCAATTTGATCTTGATTTAATTCAATCACTTACTTAGCGAACAAGAAACTGCTTATTATAGCATAATTACGACAAAATATACTATAATAACGCTAAATAACGCATCGCAAAAAAAAAAACGGATGTTACATAACCCAAGCTTTAGCACCTGAAAAACCAACTAACGTATCTCGATATGTTCTGATGACTGAGCTGAGTAACCCGAGCTGATCGAAGGCCTTCTTGTAGATGACGTATGCCGAGCTACCTTGGTCGATGAGTACTCTCCAAACATTGAAACCGGCCAAGTGGACGGTGACGACCACGGGGTCGTCCTGGTGGTGATTTATTCCTTGGTAATCTTTTTCTGAAAAAGTAATGGGCGGTAGAACTGCAGGCGAGGCTGCTACCAAGTTTGAAGACTTGACGGATCGCAGATGGCGCCTCCGGCTGTTGCTCGATTCGCCTCCTCCTGCGAATCCACCTGCTATCAGGTTAAGTGAAGGGGTCCTTCCATCAGGTTCTCGCCTACGGGGTCGAGCAGGTGAATGCCGATCTATCCTGTCTCGAGCAGGTGATCTCTCACGTTTGCGCGGCGGCGAGCGTGATTTTCTCCGACTTCGTTCTTCTTCCCTAGAGGCAACTCCGACCCCTTTATCGACGTACCTCGTCAGGTGTCCGACCTGGATGAGCTTCTCAATTTTTACCTTTAGTGTCGGGCACTCGTTGGTAGTATGTCCATATACACGGTGGTACTCGTAGTACCTTTGGCGATCTGCATCAAGTGGGGAGTCCTTTTGCAGAGGTAGAGTGATGAGGTTGGTCGCGTAGGCTTCTTTAAATATGCGTTCTCTTCCCACTGTCAGGGGGGTAAACTGACCCCTATATTCTCGATGTCCTCGGTGGTCGTCCCGCCTGTCAGCCCGATCTCTTGTTGACTCTTTTCCTTTGTCTTGCCGACCTCCGAAATCTTTTTTAGCAGTAGCTACTTCCTCCATGTTGATGTACCCCACAGCTCGGCGCCTTATCTCATCCATGGAATTGGCAGGGCATCGGGCAAGGGAGTCGAAAAAAGGTCCGTGCTTGAGGCCGGACAACATTGCATGAAGCTCCACGTCGGTGCTGAGGTTTCTGACTTGAGCTGTCTCTATATTGAATCTATCCATGAAAGATTTGAGGGTCTCGTCCGACCTCTGCTTGAACCCGACCAAGCACGTGAAGTTCTTCCTAAAGGCTCGGCTTGTTATGAATCTGGCCAGGAACTTCTCGGCAAGCTGACCAAAGAAGTGTATTGAGTGCTATGGCAGGTTTGAGAACCACATCATTGCAGATCTCTTCAAGGTGCATGGGAAAGTTGCACTTTAAGCCTTCAGAGGTCCGACCAGCAACATCTGAGCATTGAAGGAGGTGAGGTTCTCCTCTGGATCAGTTTTACCCTCGTAAGCATCCATGTTGGGGATTTGGAAGTGTTTGGGGATTGGATCAATCATGATCTTGTCACTGAATAGGAGCAGGGTCAGCCCAATCTTTGGGGATCGGTCTCGGTGATGGCGAGTGTGTCTACGTTTGGGACTGGTCGTTCTGCTTGATCGATCTGTTCAGGAGGAATCCCCATCGTCGTCCTTTTTAGTGTCCTAGCGGGTCTTGGAGGGCGTCTCATGGCCAGTTTTCCTTTCACGTTCGAGAATTTCATTGATTTGACGCTTCAGATCTTCGTTCTCCGCCCTGAGGTGCTCCAAGACCGGGTCTGGCAGTGGCCTTTGGCTTTGGCTGACCGTGTTCTGGCTTGGTGGCGATGATCGTCGGTTCACCGTGCTCCTCGTCTGTACCATCTTGCTCGAGTGGTATCCTTGAAGCCCAGGCTAGTTTTACTGGGCCCCACGGTAGGCGCCAATGTTAATGCACGAACTGGTAGAGCTCTCCTCCTTTGGGCACAATGTTCGTCCTCCTTTAGACCGGCAGGTGGGATACCTGCAAAAGGCACTCTGATGCCTAAGTTAGATAGGGCCTTTAGGAGGGAGAGAAGGGGGCATGCAAAGATGAGATGAGTAAGTGTTTATGGTGTAGAGAGAGTGTTTAACCTGAGGGGCCAAGCTCCCTTTATATAGCCAAATTTGGTCCGAGTTACGCGCATAGCTCTCTTCCTTAGCAAGTCACTGGGAGGAGCTTATCCCTCCTTCTATCTCGCACCTGATAAGGTTTAGGGCTTATCTTGTACCGGTTTCATATCCCTTAGTATTCGGAGCTCATAACAGCTTTGGATAGCATCATCCTTTATCATGCTTCTTCCGGGAAACTTGGGACTTATCTGGTCCGGATCGGTCATCTTCCTCGGAAAGCCTTGCTCGATTAATGGGCTCGGCCCACTATAACTCGGGCGTCGGAATCCAATTCGACTAATGGCCTTGGTCTGCGATGCTCGGACTTCCTGGAGCTCAACTTGGAGGCTGGCCCATAACAACATATATAAATTATTTAATTGTTTATTAATACAAATAATTATATTATTGTACATGAATGCCTTCGTAAACTGACAAGTTGAATTATTGCTAGAATATGGCTAAACGAACAAGAAACGGGAAAAGGGGAGCCAATCTTCATTTGTATTTCATAATAAGAAAGAATATTGACATACTATCCTGTTATGTCCTTGTTACTTTGCACACAAATTCAATCATTCATTTATTCTTCTTCAAAACACAAATTAAAAAGACGAAACAGTGGAACAGCCATCTGACAATGTTGTTAAAGGGTCTGGGCTCTTTTAGCTCCATTGTCTTTTTTTAAAGTTTCTTCCCATCGAACGCAATTCTGTTAAAAAAATTGTGGGACTTAGGGTGAGAGTAGGTCAGGTCATCCGACAAAGCCTATAGCTTAGCATATATCAGGTTGAGATCATATCAAATTTTTTTTTAAATAAATAAGACTAAGACTTTTTGAAAAACTTATTTAGGCTTCGGGCCACCCAAAAATTCTTTTAAGTCTAACATACCAACCTATATAAGTAAATATAAATAATAAATTTTTATAGCAGTTAGTATTATATTAGATTTTGTATATTATGTTAAATAATATACGTGCGGTCAATAATTCAAGCATATTGACATACATAAATTTTTTACATATTTAAAGGTCTTATTAGAAAATATAATTTAAATATGTTATCATATAATGTTTCTCTCTAAAAGGTTAGGTTAGACTTTAAAAAATATTTATATCATACAAATAAATCAGAACTAGGCCTTATAAGACTCAATTCGTCCTATATATTTTCACCCCTATGTCTCATGTCTTTTAGTAGTAGTTGTTATAATTTTCATTTAGTTTATTATAAATATAACTTATAAGTCAGATGACTTATTTAAAGACGTTAATATAAAATAAGTTTTTAAGTATGCTACCAGGTCATATCAGAGTTTTAAAAAGGTCAGGATGTGTTTAAAAAAAACCTATGACAGATGTCAGATTTGAGTCTTGAAATTTTTGAAAGTCCAAGTTTGTGTCTTTCAAGACCTAACCCGACACAACCTATTCCCACACCTAGCGTCCCTTTTATAAAAGAAAGCCAACACTTTATAATAGAGGAGTAAATATGAATTACATGCATCTTATATATGAATAACATTAGATCTAAAGAATGAATTAGATTGAAACTACAGACAAAAAAAAATAAAATCGATTTTTAATTTTGTCGTGTATAATACTTAGTGACATAATTAGAAACATTTTTTTTGTTGCGTCTCTAAACTCTGTCGGTACTTCATAGAAGTTCTGCAAGTACATAAGGCACTTCATATATTTTTCTTACAGATTTATTTTCATTTTATGTTATAAAACAAAGCATTTCAATAAATTGAAGTGAGAAGGATTTTTTTTTACTTTGCATAACAAATTTTAGTGAAGTTTTTTTTTTCCACAGAAAATTTAAGTGAAGTTCTTCCTACGATTTTCCATATGGTTGCATTTGATTTAAAAAAAAATAAAAGACTAGACGAGATAAAAGTAACTATTTCATGTTTGATACAAAAAATAGTCATGAGACAAGACAAAACAAGGGGAAAAAACAGTACAAAAACCCAAATTTTTGATTCTCACCCAATCATGTGATAAAAAGTTGTTCCAAGTAGCAACTATTCAAAAGACCAAAATAGGCAAGAGTCATGTCACTCATCAGCTGAATACTAGATGGACACGCATTAGCAACTAAAAGTATTGCTACGCTGCCGTGATTGCGACCTTCCATGATTTGCATAATTTTGTTCATAAAGACAGATGCACACACGCAACGCAAACGCACGTATACAAAACCAAATTCCTTTTTAGGAATACAAAAAAAAAAAAAATTGCCTATCAAAAAAAAATTCTATTTTAGGAATACAAAACCAATATTTATATAGTACGAGATTGATGATTAGTTTGTTTTAAAGTAAAACCAAAAGTTGACAATATTTTATTTTTTTAAAAAAAAATACTATTTCTCAAAATTCTATTTTTTAAACTGTTTCGGATTGGGCTCCCAATCCGTATCAACAGTAGGTCGAGTTCGAAACTGGCCCAAACACCTCAAAGCCAGCGCCGAAAGATCAAGGCCATTAACAGCAATCTGATCCGAACCGTCCGATCTCATCAACGACCTCTATCATGCGTAGTACGTACACTAACGAAGTAGAAACGTTAGATCGAGTCGACAGCGATAAGTTTGCCATGTAGAATGAAGCCGATAACCGTCCTCACATGGCCCAAATTTCGTTGGGAAGATATTTAAAGGGACCCACAACGGTTCAGGTTCACATTCTGACGTCACCATATACTCACCTACTTTACTCACTGACTTAAGCGTCGGAGTGGCTTTGCAGGTACCACCACCACCGTGCTCGCTCACCAGAACTCTGCTTGGCAATAGTTCACCACCAACTCCGACCACTTCAGATCTCCTAACAGATTGAGCGCTTGTTCGATTTCCCTCGAATTGAGCGATTCCTATTCCTAAGATTCCATGATTGGTCCATCGCAACCTATCTGTACCACATCGTCGAGGCGCAACCCAGACGTTCTGCCTCTTCCCCACCAAGCTGATGGATAACTCGCCTCTGTCTCTCCAGAACCTCAGCCAGACCACCCCGGAGACCATGTTCCATTTCCTGTTATGGGAGAGGAGGCGCTCATTGCACAACCCTCGTTGTTGGAAAACCTCTTTTCTCTAGTCCATAGACAAACTCGGATGATCGGGGAACAAAACCTCCGCCTAGTTAAGGTGGAGAATCAGCAAACTGTGATCTCAGCGCGTGTAGTTACGCACCTCGAATCTCGTTGGAGATCTCCCTCGCTCCTACTCCAGCGTCGGTCAGAGGCGTCTAGCACAGAGGAGCAACGAGAAGAGACAAGATCTCAAGAAGTTCATAGATCTAGCGCTTGCAACATGATTCGTCCCCTCGTGGAAGGGAAATGCATCACTGATCTCCACGCCATGGTAGAACCACGAAGTAGTCCACATTTCACCGCCGCGATCGCACTCCTAGCTCTCGTAGGAAGAGATCTCTGTCACGCCGCTCTCTCCATGCCTCACCGGTCTCTAGTTGGAGCGCTTCACCGCGTCGTTCCAGGGGATATGATAAGGGCGATGGCGATCTGCTTCAGGTAGGTCCCTTTACTGAGGAGATCGCCCTGTTTCCTATTTCGCAATCACTCAAAAAATTGCCAGTGTTCGAACTCTATGATGGTATTGGCGATCCTGACGAGCACGTCAGGTGTTTCTATATCATTATGAGGTATAGGAACGCCAAAGGTCCGGTTAAGTGCAAGTTGTTTCCCCTAACCCTAGTTAAGGTGACCCTCACCTGGTTCCAATGCTTAAAACCGAACTCGGTGGGGTCGTGGAAGGAGCCTAGTAAGAAGTTCACATATCACTTCACCACGTCTCACCCACAATTGAAGACTGAGGCAACACTGGCTGCTATCAAGCAAAGGAAAGATGAGCCTCTTCGGAGTTACATCGAGAGGTTCCCGAAAGAGGCCATGCTCGCTAAAGAGCTACGAGAGAACATGAAAATGTACTTGCTGCAGCAAGGTTTGATTGAAAAAAGCCTGTTCCATGTTCGCATGGGCATCGATCGACCTCGCGATTACAACGACCTATTTTGTCATGCCGAAAAGTTCATCGGCTACGAAGAACAGCGCATGGTGTCAAAGAAAAGGGAGATAACCCCTGAAAAGGAAGCGAACGGGAAGGATCACAAGTCAAAGAAGGAAAAAGAAGCCTCAAACCAAGTGTGATGAGCATACCCCTATCAATGCATCGAGATCTCGCATCCTTGAGGAGTGTCTCAATACAAAGTTCAAAGAGGCGGGAATCAAACTTCCCAATAGGCTGAAACCGAGGTCAGACACCGACAAGTCCAAGTACTTCTGGTTCCACCGTAGCAACTGCCATACCACAAAAGATTGCTTCCAACTCAAACACGCGATCGAACAACTGACCCGGAAGGGAAAACTCCAAAATTTCTATAGTGAACGGTCCAAAAGAAAGAGATCGCGATCATCAATGCCTAGAACGAACGACGCGTCGACAACTCGCGAGGTCAGACAGAAAGCGAATGACGAAGAGGTCCAACCCGAAGTGGCCTTGGTGATCGCCGGGGGACCTACTGAACGCAATGGTCTGACCATCAAATCGGAGAAGAGAAAATTCAAAGACATAGTTGTTGCCAAGTTCGACTTATCCACCCATTAACCGTTAGAAGTCCAGTAGACCACCTCTGGCCTTTTATGACGAATATCTGATCGGGGGGAACCAAACAAGGAAATTCCATTACTTGTAACAGCCCGGACTACTTTTAGAATTGCCAACTGTCCCCACAAACCAACACGAGTCTTTTCAGCGTGCTTTGTCCTCACTCACACGCTATCTGAAAAACTTCCCAGAAAGTCACCGATCCTAAGAGTGATCCAAGTCAAGCACGCTTAACTGTGGAGTTCATATGTTTTGGGCTCCCGAAAAGAAGATGCATCTTGTTAGTATAGGTAGTACCAATCAATTCTTTTAAGTCTTTCTTCAACTATGCAGTCCCATACTTGCATAGCCTTAGGATCCCTCTCATTCCTACGTGAAGTCAGTTCATTCATATGTCCCCAAGCCTAGAAGCTGTCAGGAGCCTCTCTTTGTCCATGCTCAATGCACCGGCAATCACTCTCTACCCTCGTCAGCCTCAGGCCTCACATGCCCACCAGCTTCTGCATGGTTTGTCCCTGAATCACACCGTACTGGGAGAGGTCTGCTATGATACCATTTGTAAAGGCCCGGACTACTTTCAGAATTACCGACCGTCCCTACAAACCAACACGAGTCTTTTCAGCGTGCTTTGTCCTCACTCACACGCTTTCTGGAAAACTTCCCAGAAGGTCACCAATCCCAAAAGTGCTCCAAGTCAAACATGCTTAACTATGGAGTTCTTATGTTCTGGGCTTTTGAAAAGAAGACGCATCTTGTTAGTATAGGTAGTACCAATCAATTCTTTTAAGCCATCCTTCAATTATGCAGTCTCATACCTGCACAGCCTCAGGATCCCTCTTATTCCGGTGTGAATTCAGTTCATTCACATGTCTCCTAGCCTAGAAGCTGCCAGGAGCCGCTCTTTGTCCATGCTCAATGCACCGGTGATCACTCCCTGCCCTCGTCAGCCTCAGGCCTTACATTACTCATCCGAGCAATTATGGAAAATGTCGTTGTGAGAAGGATCCTTGTTGATCAATGGAGTTTGGTGGATATCATGTACAAAGGGCTGTTTGAAACCCTCCAACTCTCCAAAGACCTGTTTATCCCCTATGATGGAATGGACCTCCAAGGATTCAATGGAGGTAAAACTACTCCTTTAGGGTACATCGATCATATGGTAACTTTTGGTAGTCGCCCGAAGTTGAAAACTCTTAAAATACAAATTCTGGTACTCCTATGTGACTATTACTACAATTGCATCATCGGGAGGCCGACCCTCGCTGCACTCGGTGTTGTTACTTCCATAATTCACCTTAAGATGCGATTTCATATCAACATTGGGGAGGTTGTTGTAACACCCACCCTTCATCCCATGTCAATTAATGGTTCTGGAATGACGTGTCACTCACAGGACTTTTTCACCCCCATGTGGAATTTTTACCTTATGCAAGGTTCGAACCCGAGACCTGGGACATAAGTAACCTAGAAGCACATTGCCATTACCATTTGAGCTAACTAGCTCATATGGTAATGGTAAGGTGTTTTCGGGTTACTTAAGCCTTAGGGTCCCGGGTTCGAGCCTTGCAAAGGGCAAAAACTCCCATAGGGGGAGAAGTTTTATGAGTAACACACGCATGCCTCCATTAATTAACATGGCAAAGCTGGGGTGTTACAATAAAAGGCACCTTTTTTTTTGTAAGACCCCAGCTTTACCATGTCAATTAATGGTGGCTGAGCGTGTCACTCAACGGACTTCTCCCCCCATGGGAGTTTTTGTCTTCCGTGGGAATCGAACCATGTACTTGGGGCTAAGTACATTGATTCTTAAATTCCCACTACCACTAGACTAATGGTAAAGTGGGGGTGTTACAGTTGTGACCTTCCATGGCGATGTGGAGGCAGCCAGAAGATGCTTTGAGATCAGTTTGAAAAGATCGAAGTCTGACAAAACGATGTCGATGTCCATGCACGAGAAGGCAAAGGCTGGTCCAGGTATGATGTTAATAAATTTCGATCCCTACCTCGAATCGGACGACATCAAGCTCAAGCAGAAAGACAAAGACGAACCTAGCTAAAGAGCTCACCAAGAAGGTGGAGCGACTCGTCCTCGATGGCGAATTCTGTAGGAAAAGACCCATCTCGGATGACCAAGATCGGGGCCAATCTTCCCAAGGATTTAAAGGCGAAGTTGATAGAATTTCTCCGCGCCAATATCGATCGTTTTTGCGTGGATGGAGGAGGAGATGCTAGGGATTTCCCTCGACATTGCCTGCCACAAGCTAGCCCTGAATCCACCAGCTCGCTGGGTCACTCAATGACACCACAAACAGTCCCTGGAAAAGGCCCAAGCGGCAAAAAAAACAGTGGAAGGCCTCATCAAGGCGAACTTCGTGAAGGAAGCAAAGTACATGACATGGCTTTCTAATGTGGTCCTCTTAAGAAGGCCAATGGGAAGTGAAGGATGTGTGTTGATTACACCGACCTCAAAAAAGCTTGCCCCAAAGAAGCATGCCCACTTCCTAACATCGACAGGTTGGTTGACAATTCCTCTGGGTTATGGGTTCTCTCATTTATGTAAGCCTACTCCGGTTACAACCAAATACCGATGTATGAACCTGACCAGGAGAAGATTGCATTCCTGACTGAAGGTGCCAATTACTGTTATAAGCTCATGCCCTTTGGTCTAAAAAATGTTGGAGCCATACACTAGAGGATGATGAACAAGGTATTTCACGATTAGATCGGGAGGATGTTGGAAGTCTACATGGACGATATGATCGTCAAAACAGTCAAGGACCCATATCACATCTCCAACCTTTCTAAAGTATTCGCAGATGTCCGGAGGCACAACATGAATCAAAGCTGGGAAATTTTTAGGGTTCTATCTCACAAAAAGAGGGATAGAAATGAATCCAGACTGTACTGAGGGACTATACCATTTACCAAGGGAGGAAGACAAAGTAGGTGAAAAATGACAAGGTAAGGGTCAAAGACAGACACAATCAAAAGGAATGTGCATGTAAAATTTATTATGGTTGGAGTGAAGTTAACAAAAATTTTCAAATCAATACCTTCAGATCGGTACATTCTTGTAGCAGAGGCTTCAAAAACAAATAGGCCAAATGCTAGTATGTTGTCAAGAAAATTGAAGATGAGTTATGAATGCAGCCAAATATCACATATGTAGAGGCTTTTGATTACCTGAAGAGACAGTTCGGACTGCGTTGATGAAACTAAGCTTAAGCCATGGAAGAGGCAAGAAAATTGGTGGAAGGGAGTTTGAGGGAGAAATATGGCCGTTTGTAGGACTATGCTCATAAGTTACAGAGAAGTAATCCCTTAACAATAAAGACTAATTATATCCTGGTGCTTGAGGCCCCGCCACAATTTGAAAGATCCCATGTATGCTAGGATGGATGTAAAAGATGGCTAAAGGCTGGATATAGGCCCTTCATTAGCTTGGATGCTTGCTTCTTGAAGAGCTACTTTGGTGAGTAGTTGCTTTTTATAGTCAGCTAAAATGCAAATAACTAGATTTATGTTGTTGAATGTCATAGTGGACATGAAAAATAAGGATAATTGGACTATAAGGGTGTTAATACATAAATTTGTCTAAATTATTGGGGTATTTTGGGAATAAAATATCGTGATTTTATTCCTTATTAGATAAAATATGTTCACTATTTCCATATTTACGCAGAAAGGTAAAAAAAGGCAACATGGGAAGCAAAAGATGTAATTTTGGGAAGAAAATATGTTCACTATTTCCATATTTACGCAGAAAGGTAAAAAAAGGCAAAATGGGAAGCAAAAGATGTAATTTTGGGAAGATTCTGGCAAGATTTGGATATTTTTTAGTGATTTTGGACATTCAGTACGACCTTACCTAAAGTCAGTACAGCCGTACCTACCTGCGCATAGCAGTAGGGCGTATCTCATGGTCAGTACAGCCTGGCGTCGAAGAAATCGTACCAAAGGTCAGTACGGCTGTACCCAATGTAGTCAGGCCGCACCCAGTGTAGAAGTACGATCCAACGCCGAGAACATAAGGAGGTACGGTCGTGTATAAAGACTGTACGGCTGCACCCAAGCCCAGAACGCATAGATTTGAAGCCAGTTTAACCTAGGGCGCACCAGAGCCTATAAATAGGCATTCTCAACCCTTTTTGAGGCAGAACTCACTCTCTAAGTGAGGGGCTTTTGTCTTGCTTTTGCCTCTTGCCTCTTGCCTCTCATCTTTTCTTTTCTTTTATGATTTCTTGTTTGGATTCTTGTCATTCTATGTTATTGAGAAATACTATGAGTAGCGAAATCCATCACTAGGGGTGATGGGAGATCTTTTACTATGTCTTTGATATTTGTTTAATTGTTATTATGAGTTTTCTTATTATCTTATTGAATGTGTTGTTCTTAGTGTGCTTAATCCCATAGGATCTGGCCAATCCTTAATAAATTAGTTAATTGTAGGCGATCGTACCACAATTAGTTAATGAAACTTTAGGAATAACTTAATTCATTAATTATGTCGGATCAAGGATAAGTGCTTATTTCTAATCAATCATTAAATTGATAAACATACTAGTTCTTAATGATCTTTCTTTTAAATACCTTGCATGATCAAACTGGGTAGTTCTTAGGAAGAAGACTGTTAGCATTACATGATCATTGGATGTTAATGATATAAGAGTGGGTGGTTGGCATTCGAATAGGAGTCGTAGCTCATAATAGTTAATTAGTAAATTCAAGGACTAAGTATTAGTGAACCCGATTCCCCTAGGCTTTCTACACTTGATCTCTATTCTTTCTTGCGTATTTGCTTTATTGTTTAATTTTCTCGTTCTCATAATCACTACCTTCGTTCATCTAAATAATAAAGGATCTCTATTAATTTAGTACTTGCGCATTCTCTGTAGGTTCGACATTCAAAGTCTTAAATATACTCCACTTTATTACGAGTTACGATCATGTGCACCTGCCTGAGACGCAACAACTTTTTGGCGCCGTTGTCGGAGAATGTTTAAGCGATATTAAACCAACGGGATTCTTGTTACTTTAGACATTATTTTATTATTATTATTATTATTATTATTATTATTATTATTATTATTATTATTATTATAATATATATATTAACTACTTGGTTATTAGTGTCTTTATTATCAGTTTAATAAGAAAAAAGATTTCCTAGTTAAAAAGATTGCCTAGTTTATAGTTATCCTTATTTTTCTTTATTTTATAAAAAAATAGTAGACAAAGTTATTTGTTTTATTTTGAATTTTTGTTTGGTTATTTTGTTTTAAATTTGATATCAAAAAACCAAAAAGATATTTTTTATATATCTTTTTCTTATCTTATTTTGAATCTGAAATTAGATATAGATTGAATTTGAATTTGAATTTAAGAAAAGATTTGATAAGGATTGAATAAGGATAATATTATTTTATTTTGTTTTGATTTTATTTGACTTTACTACTATTTTATTCCAACTTTCCTTATTTTGTTTGATTTTTTTAGACTTTGATTCTTTTTTATTTTAGTTTGATTTTTATTTACATTTTATTCCGACTTACCGTATTTTAGTACCCAAAAAAAAATTTTGACTTATTTAATTCTAACTTACCGTATTATGTTTCTATTTTTGTCATACTTTGATTCTCTTTTATTTTTGTTTGAGTCTTTATATTTCACTTTGATCTTGTCTTATTTTGTTTTGATTCTATTTGACTTTACTCTGATTCTATTTTATTTCATTCTATTCTGCTTAGTGTTTTTGTTTTTATTTTATCTTTATTTTCAAAAAATTATTATTATTATTATTATTATTATTATTATTATTATTTTATTAAAAAAAATCTCATGGGTTCTCTTCTTCTTTGTGAGTATTGTGGTTTTGTAGGACATGAATGACAAGATTGTCACAAGTTATGGGTTGAAACCAAAGCAGATTATGTGAACAACTCTTGGAGAAGTCAGAATCAAAGAGAAAATATTTATTGGTCAACGCATCTGCACAATCAAGCTCAAAGTGAGAGAATGTCCAATTTGGAAGAGGCTATACACACTTTCAAGGGGCAATTGGATGAACGATTCAATTCTTTGGAGAAGATAGTAAACACCATCGCAGAGGATCAGAAAGCCTTACATAAAGAGGTCTCTGCCTTGGTAAATCGCATGATTCAGAAAATTGAAAACGAACGTAAGCTCAATCCCAAGGAGGAATATGTAGTCATCGTCCATGAGAGTGCTGAAGAATCAATTGAAGAACTAACCATGGATGAGATTTTTACTAAATTTAGGAAATTTGGTGACCAATTCAAGTTTTTCGAAACTCCTACTGAATTTTTGGAAAGTCAGAATTATACTCCAACAACATTGATGACTCAGTGTGAACAAGACATCTTGCCCAATCAAGTTGAGCCTAATCTTAAGGAGGAAGATGAAACCCTCATTATTGAAGATGTTGAGAAATTGATTGAAGAGCCTGAGTCGGAGCCTAAACATGAAGGACAGTCATTCCCAGAAAATATTGAAGCTCCTACTGAAGAGAGTACTTACGAAGAAAACAAGGAAGACTCCATGGTTCTTGAGCAAACGAAGGAAGTCCCAATTAATTTGAGACAAACTCTTTTGGCCAAAATTGGTGAAGCAATTATTGAGGTTCAAAAGGGAAAAGTAATATTGAAGAGTGGTAAGGAAGATGATGTTTTACAAGTTTTAAACTCTAATTCTTCTCCTTTAGTTTGTTGTTATTCTACTCCTTTAGTTTCTTGTTATTCTACTAAAAATCCATCTTCTTTTACTGTTTCCTATTTTACTAATGATGTGGTTGCTTTTAATGAATTTGATGATTTAAGAATGCAGGACCCTCTGGAAAAATATCTTGTTTTGCAGGATCCTGTTATAGTGGTGGGTGAATGAAGAAATAAAAATTCCACAATATTTTGAAGTCCACCCGCCACTTGGCAAAAGAAAATACAACCTAAACCACATGGTTAAGTAGTGGAAAAAGGGATAATGCAATGAATGCAAAATTCACACTTAAAGAGCCACCTGGTTAACCACTTTTAAGCAAACCGTCAAGCTCACGACATTAAACAAGCGCTTTGCAGGAGGCAACCTGTGTTATTTTATTTTATGTTATTTAATTTAATTCTCTTTATTTTTATGTTTTTTATAGTTTATTGTGATTTACAGTTTCTCTAGGGGTAATGGCAAGGCAACAACATTAATTGAATCAGCCCTCCACAATTTGCTCGTGAAATTTTTAGAGGGGAGTATCTTTCCGCCTTAATTTATTTCTAGCCATTTTACTTGAATACATCTTTTAAAGCTTATGTTATAATTGTTAGCAGTGAGAACACTGCTAAAAATAAGTGTGGAGAGGGAACTATAATTATAATTACTTGGCTATGCTTATAACTTTTAAATTATAAAAAATTTGATATTTTTCTGATTTAGGGGCTATTTTAAAAAATTTCTGACAACTTGTGATTGAAATAAGATTGTTGCCAGTGTTAGAATTAGCTGATAATTAGCATTGAAGTTTTATGAGTTTCAACTTGTCTGTTTAAACCACTAAATGTGAGATTTGAGCCTAAATGAGAGGCCACTTCATAATTTTTACCTCTTTTCATTGATTGGGTGATATTTTTCCATGTTGTGCATTCTAGAACTTATACTGAGCCATTGCAAAGCGAATAAAAGTTTACTTTCATGTGAATTTGGTAGGGGCAATTTTAGGAATTTTTCAGGCCCACTTCAATTATGTTACAAATATTATACCACTAGTTGCTCATTTTTGTGCTTATTATTATATTTCTTTGGTACCATTTCGTTGATATTGATTATTTTTATTGAGGTAACCTTTGAAAACACTTTTGTTAGAGCAATTAGTGGCAAAAATCAAAAGGATAATGTTAGAAATCCCTCAGAAAAGCTTATAAAAGGAAGGCTTAGCAGTTACTTTCCCCTTCTAGAATTATTAAATTGCTTATTTTTTGCATAAAAGCATAAAAGGAGGAGAGGAAAGAAAAGAAAAAAAAGAAAAAGAATAGAAAAAATGTGTTATTGCCTTCGAGGAATTAAAAAAATGATTAATATTAGAGGAATTCTTATCTGCTCTTTATAGTTAAAAAGAAAAAGGTTACTTGTTTGGTTGATTTGGTTCTAACCCCTTTGTATGACATTTTCTTTCTTTTATCCCACCTAATATTATCACCTTGGCCCCATTACAACCCATGAAAGACCATTTTTTTTTTCCTTTTTTGCATGATAATTGGATTTTAATAGTAGAGTTTTGGTTAATGTACAAGCCTATGGTAATGTAACTTCTTTGGAAAAATTTGAGTGTTAGTGACTACATCTTTAAACACTTTGAGAGTGGTGAGAAGAGAGACTTATAAATCACAGACTTGGTGAATTGTTGAACTTGCATCTCTAATTAGGCATTCTATTACTTAGCACTTCTTATGATATTACTCTGTTGTCATGTAACTCATTTATGCCTCTAGTAATAAATTCAGTTTTTGTTATAATTATCCAAGTAGTTTGCTTGAGGACAAGCAAAGCTCAAGTGTGGGGATATGTTGATACACAAATTTGTCTAAATTATTGGGGTATTTTGAGTATAAAATATTATGATTTTGTTCCTTATTAGATAAAATATGCTCACTATTTTCTCATTTACGCAAAAAAGCAAAAAGGCAACATGGGAAGCAAAGCATGCAATTTTGGAAAGATTCTAGCAATATTTGGATATTTTTTGGTGATTTGGACATTTAGTACGACCTTACCTAAAGTCAGTACGGTCGTACCTAACTGCGCATAACAGTAGGGGCGTACCTCATGATCAATACAGCCTGGCATCGAAGAAAAAGTCCAGTACGACCGTACCAAAGGTCAGTATGGCCGTACCCAAAGCAGTCAGGCCACACCAGTGCAGAAGTATGAGCCAATGCCGAGAGCATAAGGAGATACAGCCGTGTATAAAGATGGTACGACCGTATCCAAGCCCAGAACGCACAGATTTGAAGCCAGTTTGTCCTAGTGCGCAGCAGATCCTATAAATAGGCATTCTCAACCCTTAGGGGCTTTTGTCTTGCTTTTGCCTCTTGTCTCTTGCCTCTCATCTTTTCTTTTCTTTTATGATTTCTTGTTTGGATTCTTGTTATTCTATGTTATTGAGAAATACTATGAGTAGCTAAATCCATCACTAGGGGTGATGGGGGATTTTTTACTATGTCTTTTATATTTGTTTAATTGTTATTATGAGTTTTCTTATTATCTTATTAAATGTGTTGTTCTTAGTGAGCTTAATCTCATAGGATCTTGCCAATCTTTAATAAATTAGTTAATTGTAGGCGATCGTACCACAATTAGTTAATGGAACTCTAGGAGTAACTGAATTCACTAGTTATGTCAGACCAAGGATAATTGCTTATTTTCAATCAATCATTAAATTGATAAACATATTAGTTCTTAATGTTCTTTCTTTTAATTGCCTTACATAATCAAACTGGGTAGTTCTTAGGAAGAAGACTGTTAGCATTACATGATCATTGAATGTTAATAATATAAGAGTGGGTGGTTGGCATTCGAATAGGAGTCATAGCTCATAATAGTTAATTAGTAAATTCAAGGACTAAATATTAGTGAACCTGATTACCCTAGGCTTTCTACACTTGATCTCTATTCTTTCTTGTGTATTTGCTTTATTGTTTAATTGTCTCGTTCTTATAATCACTACTTTCGTTCGTCTAAATAATAAAGGATCTCTATTAATTTAGTACTCGCGCATTCTCTGTGGGTTCGACATTCAGAGTCTTTTACGATCAGGTGCACTTGTCTGAGCCGCAACAAGGGAATATGTGTGAAATTTCAAGAGTGGCATGTAAAAGGTACATAAAATTATTATCGTTGACTGTTTTGATTATATATGTATTAGTTCAGGGACAAATTTGACACGTGGTATAATTGAGGCCCTATTTTAACACTAACTATGGCTGATAATTACAAAGGTTGGTACATGCCATGCAAGAGGTCATGCCTGGTGTGCATTACAAGTACTGTGCTAAGCAATTTTGGAGGAATTTCACAAAGCAATGGGAAGACAGAGTTAAGGGATGTGGTGTGGGAGTGTGTCTGATCAACAGCACCTGCCCATTTCAAATTAATTATATATAAGGTGAATAGGAAGCCAAGTGGCCTGCAAAGGCATGGACCAAGCAATATTTTAGTGAAAGGTGGATAATATATGCAACAATACGTGTGAAGTCTTTAAAATTCTGAAAATCCTGTGGGAAGCCAATGTGGCCATGGTTGAGGAGATAAGGTGCTGCATCATGAAGATACTGAGCACAAAAATAAAATAAAAAATAAAAAATAAAAAAATTGGCCCGCCGTTCAGGTCCACCAATCTGGTCTGGTAATGGTGATGGAAATAGGTTTGAAGTACAAAATTGGCAAGCTAAGATAGATGTCAATCCATGTGCTCATGTTGTTGCCGTTATTACCTACAAGAATAAAAAGTTGTAGAAGATTACTATCATGGGTGGCCAACATTGTTTCCTATAATGCAACATATGAGCATTTCATTAAGCCTATTATAGAGTTTAATAACTATGCACCGATAATATAAAAAGTTTTACACAGACGTCTAATCATATATCGCTTTACATTTTTGCTTTACAAAATATCTACACAAATATCTACATGGTGATATATGATTAATTGTATGTGTAAACTTTTATGATGCCGCTACATAGTAATTAAATTTTATTATTATATTTGATCAAGTATTACAAATTTTAATAAAATGTTTTTATTTATACTAAAAATATTATCAAAAAAATATTATTTTATTTGTTTGGATTTAGAAGCTTTGTCTTATAATCTCAAGAGGCAGCGTTTAAATCCCCTCAAAAACACTTGTAATATAATTGTTAGTGCCACTTAAATAATAATACATGTTGTTCCCCTGCTGTAATAAGCTTCATACAAACTACCTAAGTGTAACCCGATGGTAATAATAATAACTTATTATTCCATAAGACGAAAATTATGATATCTATATACGCATTTCATTAATAAAAATTGGTTTCCGTCACTATTAATTAATTCAGAAGTATATTTTAAAAACTTATTTGTCAATTTTGATAATTTTTGTGACACAAATTCGAGGGCCCTTATATTTTGAGAACTAATTTGATGAATGAAAAAAGAGTATAGTTGAATCGGATGAAAATAGAGCTACAGGAAGGGAGAGGCAGAGAAACAGAATAGAAATTAGGAGAGGATAAAGACTTGTGACAACCAAGTAGGATCCGAATACAGCGGTCTCTGTGTTGGGTTGGGTGGGTGCAGTTGTGAACATCTTTTCTGTCTTTATCTCTTTCTTTCTCTCTCTCCATTTTTTAACGTGTTGTCTTCTGAGTTCTGATCTCATAATACATACATAAAACACCCAGGGGAACAACAGAGGGAGAGAAAGAGGAATCCTAGTTCCTTTTCTGGGAACGACGATTCCTCATTTATGCTTCTACTTCTTCCACCTCTTTCTTTCTGCATGCCCCTCCCCCCTTCAGGTCCCTCTTCTCTGTCTCTCTTGTTTCATGTTATTCCTTCTTTTCTTTTCTTTTTTCTCCTTTCATCATAATGACCCTTTTCTTTTTTCTCCAATGTTTTTTTTTTTTGGTTTCATGCATTTTTTCTCCAAAATGTTTCTCATCGTGTTCTTTTGTGTCTGCTTTTATTTCCACGTGACTTGTTAATATTGTTCGTTTGGTTTTACGTTAGTTACCCCTTAAACATTTCCGCACGTGTTGTAGAATTGTGTTCATGCGATGAATCGAGTCCAGCCAACGTTTTTTTTTTTTTTTTACTTGATTCCATATCTTATGTTACATTTTGTTTGTTTTGATTTTTGTCAACTTTTGCCAGCCAAATCTTCCCCAATTTTCTTTCTATTTCTCTCTCTTTCTTTTTTTTTTAAAAAAAAAGTTTATCAGTAATAATATTATTTTCTTATTGCTATGCTGCCTATGCAAAAATTGTCGAATGTGTGTACATATAATTTATTTTTTGTTTTTTTTTCTTTCAGGGACTTTTTTCCCTCTTCAAAGGTGATGTGCAGGCACAGCTATGTAATAACCTCAATGGCTCTCTTGTGATAATCAATCGGTAGCTGTGTCATTGTCTATTGGTTCGGGACGTTGAAATTGAACTCTAGCGTGTTAATTTTTTAAGGTAGGTGATGATGCTCAATTTCATTTATTATTAATTATTTGGTAGAGACCCTTAATTAAAGTTGATTAATTTTCTAATTAGCCATATATTGTCCATTTTGGGCCACATGTGATGTAGACCCTCACGGTTTTATCCTTAAAAGACGCATCGATAGGTTAAGGCATGTGGGTGTTTATAAACTCTTATTCGTCTTGATTTCCAAGCAATGTGGGACTTTTTGGTGTATCCGGAACAAATTTTTATCTTTATCTATAACTAAAAGCAAGAAGTTTAAGAGATACTGAATTTGTTCATGTATGATTGGTTTTGCATATATTAAATTGTTAGTGTGTGTGCTGCACCTGCAGAATTAATCAATAGACACACTACTTGGTTATTTTATGAAAAGCAAAATGTTGGCGGGGTTAGTGAAGAAGTTGGCTTCAACCACAATGGGAAGCTGTGCCTCAAGACCAAATGGGAAGAGCGGTGGTCAGAAAAGAAGAAGCCACAAATCTGGCAAACGCGGAAGAGGAAACATTCCGAATGCACTTCCTGATATGCCTTTGAAAAGGGTTAGCAATGCAGGAAACCGTGTGGGAGATTTTACTCTCAGTGACTTTGTTCACCTGGATTTTGATAAGGGTGCTTCAGCTACCTGCAGGAGATCAGAGGTTTCAAATGTCAAGTTTCATCTTACTCAGCTTCAATACCATAGTCAAATTGATGCTAATGGTAACTTTCCTCACCCCCCCTCTCCTTGACACAAAGCGAAACTATGGAGAGATTTATGTAAATTGTTGTCTAATAGAGAGGGAGATTTGTATTGACTACTTCATAGTTCATAGCCTGTTTGTTTGAGATTTCTCTCAACGCAAACATGAAAAATTCTGCGTTCCAATGCAATTTTATAGAAAGCTCCAAATTTGAACTTTGGAAAAACTTACCTCAGAAAGCCGCATATCTCCGTTTGCAGTAAAAAAAATAAAAAAATAAAAAAATCTCAGACAAACAGCCTTTGGAATGGTTTTAAATTGCGGGTGCAACCGCAATTGCGGCCGATATATAAAGTTTCTGAGACATCTACAACCGCATTACCACTACAATTGCGGCTGCATGAGCGACATTTTTCTACAATTTTCTGCAATAATAGGGATCGTGGCGTAACTGCAACCGCGATCACGACCGCAATTTAAAACCATGAACTGAATGTTGATTAAAGGGTTAAATATGTTTTTAGTCCCTATTAAATAATGATTTTTCTAGTTTAGTTTCTATATACTTTTTTAGTCTCCACCTTTTATAAAACTACATAATTTTAGGCCCTGAAAAGAGACTAGAAAGCATGCAGTTTGTAAAAGATGGGGACTAAAAATGGATAAAAATTTGATAGGGACTAAATTTGAAAACTCGTAAGTTAATAGGGACTAAAAACATGTGCATCTGATTTGGTTATTTATAGTTTTTTTTTTTTTTTTTTTTGTCCTTGATGATGTTGTTATGATGGTTCTTGTGGCATTTAACTTGTTGGATTTCCTGGAGTTGACATAGCTACCTTTGATAAACATGATGAGCACTTGTGTAAATTTTGCAGGAAAATACCAAGAGGATTCATGGTTTGACTCGGTTAGCATTCTAGAATCTGATTCAGATGATGACTTCAGTAGTGTGCATGGAGGTAATGCATGATGTCTTGTAGTTCCTAGTGACTATTTGAGATTTGGTACTCATAATTTTTATGTGAATTTATTTGTAAATTCATTTATGGTTGACAGATTGTTTTCCTTTTGCGGGCAATGCTTTGGGAAGTGTCCCAAATGCTCAGTTACTTCAGTATGAAAGTGCATCCTGCTTTGTAGATTCAGGGTGTAAATATGAGGAGTTTTATGAGAGCTACCTCAAGATAGATGGAGGTAACTGTAAGAGTGGAGAGAAAACTCAAGACACCAACTCAAAACAATCAACTGTTATCATGCTTTCTGTAACAAGGCAATCCATTGATGCAAATGACAAGAATGAATTATGTAAGTACTTATTATGCAAGATTCTCCTTTGTTTTGTTTTAATGTTTTGCCTTTTTGTCAGATTATATCTTTATATAGATTTATCTTGGAAATTTTCTCAGTGTCCAATAATTTTATGCCTTAAGATTTGGGGGCTTTACTCATCCAATAATGACAATGTAATCTGTACTTAATATATCAGTCAATAATCTTTTGTGTGATACTATTTGTTACATCTAGTTTGTGTGTGAGCTTTTTATATTATTTGAAATTTTTAAGAGTCTTAAAACTTTAGGGAGTTCATATCCATAAATATATCCAGACTTACCAGAGTTACAACATTAATGGATGGACAGGCATGTCCGAGAGATTTCTCATTCGTCCTGAAGCAGGGATTCAAATTCCAATTTCAACTCAAGAAAAGCCATTACCTGGTTCCTGGTCTACAATTTCACCTTCGGTGTTCAAGCTTCGCGGTGAAACATTTTTCAGGCACGTGAGAAAATTGTATCTGTCAATTTGTAACTATTAGTTAGTCCATTGATTTTATTTTTGTGTCATCTGAAAGATTGATATTTATATACGATGATAATTTATGCAGAGATAAGCAGAAGTGTCCTGCTCCAGACTCATGCCCTTATAAACCAATAGGTGTTGATTTATTTGCCTGTCCAAGGAAGATAAGTCACATTGCTAAGCATCTTGAACTTCCTTCTGTCAATGAACATGGGAAAGTACCTTCCCTCCTCATTGTTAATATACAGGTTTGATCCTTTTATTCTCACAGCATATTTATTTCACTTTTGTTGAGGTCTATATAAGTGTCAATCCCCTATTTCAGTAGCAATCTTCACTAATAAATCTATGGATAGCGGAGCGTAGCAGCTGACCCCAAAAACGCTATAGCAGGATAGCGAATAGCGGGATTGCCACTATTGTGAAATTTTTAAATAGTTTATGTAATTTATGCTATATACATAAAACTCAACAACTAGTTGTGATTGACCAATGAGAAGGATGAAAAATAACAGCAAGAGTGAGACAAAGTGAGAGAGGAGAAGCCCTAACGCTGTTCTGGTGTTTTTTAATTGCAAAATTCCTTAAATACCCCAACCAAAGGCCTTATTTGAGGTGCAGCGCTATCTCACCGTGATAGCTGCTAATTTGGCCACTATAGTGGTCGCTACAGGCTACAGCCACTATAGTAAACTGCTCCACTATGCCGCTATAGCGCACTATTGACAACACTAGTCTATATGGTTGTTTTTCTACTTGAACAACATTAAATAGTTGCATACATAATTTAACTAATATTCCTTTGGCTCCAGTTGCCAACATATCCTGCTAGCATGTTCCTTGGTGATGCCAATGGAGAAGGCTTGAGCCTTGTACTATATTTTAAGTTGTCCGAGGATTTCGAAGAAGAGATCTCGCCATGTTTTCAGGAGAAGATCAAGGTACTTCCTCTCCATCAATAGTTACTTGATTTGAACTTTCAGAATTTCGAGAATTACCATTTGATCTTACTGAAGTTTCCTAGCCTCTACTAGAGTATTTTTTTCAGTTAGATAATAAAATTAAAATGGTATTGGTTTTAACAGAGATTAATGGATGATGAGATGGAAAAGGTGAAAGGGTATACAAAGGAAAACTTGGTTCCATTTAGGGAAAGGCTAAAAATTTTGGCTGGTGTAGTTAATCCAGAAGACCTTCATCTGCATTCTGCAGAGAGGAAGCTCATTCATGCCTACAATGGCAAGCCAGTGCTTTCGCGTCCTCAACACGAATTCTATAAGGTATATACAAAAATTCATGTCTTGCTTGGCTCAAAATATCTGTCTACTACTCATACTTTCAGTTGAAGGAATCTCTGAACATTTTCAAAAGCTCTTCCATCTAACTTCTTCATAACCACCTATGAACTTACAAAGGATCTTTTGTTAGTTAAGAATCAAATAGTTATCTCAATTAACAAGCTAGTATAAGTCAGAAGCTAATCTAAATTTTTCCCATATAGAATGATTCTTCTGCTCTATATAATTGCACACAATATTTGATTATTTATGAATTTTAATTTACAGGGACCTAACTACTTTGAGATAGACCTGGATATACATCGTTTTAGCTATATATCGAGGAAGGGGCTCGATTCACTGCGAGACCGTGTAAAGCATGGAATACTTGATGTTGGCTTAACTATCCAGGTACAGTGTATGATCCTGCTTGCAACAGTTAGTTTGAAGTTTAACATCTAAGTTAATCAAGCTACTATCTCTCTTAATATTCTTTTTTTTTAATGTTTTTATTACAGGCACAAAAGGAAGAGGAACTTCCAGAGCAAGTGTTGTGCTGCTTACGATTGAATAAACTTGATTTTGTTAACCATGGCCAAATTCCTACCATTGTGACTCTTGATGATAATTGATTCAGCATGTGTTAGTTGATCAGTGGGGGGGAAAGGAAAGGAAAAGGAGAGGAAAGAAAAGAAAAGATTACTGATATTTTGAAAGAATTGAGTGCTAAATCTATTTAATTAACCATGGGGAAAAAAATAAAGAGAAGCAAATGTGAAGAAATTTGAGCCTTCTCTGATATGCAAGATTGATGTTTTTTTTTCTTAATCTTAAATATTTGATGATGGTATTAAAGTCCTTTATGTTACTTTGCATAATTTCTCGTCTCCTTATGTTGTGCAGAAATGATAAATGGACAACATAAAGTTGTCTGATACCGTATTTTAATACGGTTTGTGCTTTTTTTAAAGTTTTTTCTCTCTCTTTGGCACGCATCACGAAATCGGCTTTGTGTCTGTCGGCATACGGTGTTGTGTTACGGTGTTACAATTATGGTTGTCGGTCTAGCACTGCTCTATGTTGTGTCAAATAGATGATTTTGGGTCACAAGAGCACAAGCGGTAACACATATCTAAGTGTTGTTTGCACACTAAGAACACAGGTTCGAACTCGCAACACTCCACTTTCTCCCTCCATCTTACTATATGTACTAGACAAAAAAAAATAGATGATTTCGGTTAAGGATGGCTAATTGAAACGGTGATGGTTGAAAAGGAAGCATCTTGGAGTGTAAATTAAAATTATTTGGATAAAATTATGTAAAAGTGTTTTTTCCTACAAAATTATCATAAAGGCTATAAAAAATTATTTTCAAGAAAACATTTTTGTCGACAAAATTATTTATTACATATATTTGAATACAATTAGTTTTACTTTAAAATATGTTAGTTTTACTTAAATATATTTTGAAATATATATGTTACTTACATTTTTACAATGTGAATAAATTAGGTTGTTTGCATTTCGATTAAAGTTTGATGTATATTAATTTCTAGTTTATAAGAATTTTAAATAAAATAAATATTTTGTTTATATTAACAAAATAGCACTTATAAGTTTATAAATATTCATGAAAAAGTTAAATTACAGATTCTTTAAAAACCTGAGGCGTAAGTTCGAGTTTCCACTAGTTTCTTTGGAATGAGATAAATGTAATTACCTTTGTAAGTGCTCAAAAAACCCAGAGATTTTTCCTACCTTGGATTGGGGCGCCATCTTTTCATCCTAAATTTTTTCAATCAAAAAAAAAATTGAGGCGTAAATGGTCGAACACACCACGTGGCCCCATGCTTCAACAAATCCAAGAAAGTGAGTACAATTGAGTCCATTTTCGTTCTTTTTAAACTTTTCTCTCTCTTCTATGTTAAAGATTTTTAAGAGAAGCCGGTGATAGTAGCTTTTCCATTTTAGGCATAAAAATGATTTTTTTTTTTTACAAATTTTTTCAAAAAGCTTAAACAAACACTATTAAAAACCTTTAATGATTTTTCACTAAAAAAAGTGATTTTTACACACACACACAAAAAAAAATACTATAACAACACTCTAAAGGTGGGGCATCCAATAGGCCTACCAGGTCTTTCCTTCTCTGGTTGTTCACTAAGATCTAATTTAGATTAGTTTATAGGAATATTATAACGAAAATAAGTATTTAGTTTCTAATTCATGAAGTAGATTTTATACGTTGTAGGTGATTATGAAAAATTAAAAGATAAGTTTTTTGAAAATATTACGTGTAGAAGTTTATTTTTATTTATGAGATAGCTACTAATTAAAGTACTTATGATCGTTGTATGATCATTTCAACTTTTTCTTTTCTAGAAATATTTGTGAAAAAGTTTATACAAACTAATTTTAAGCCATCTTCAAGTAAACTAAAAAGAAATGAAAGAGAGGAACAGGGACATAGCTAGGATTTTGGCCTAGAGGGGGTTGAAAGGTCTTCATATGGAAACTAAAATCACATTGTTTTACTAATATAAAAATAAATTAATTAATTAATAAATAAATAACCAGATTCATGCCTATTGAACATATCTTCCATTGATTTTTTTTAAAAGTTAATAGGTAAGTAGCATTTTACTCGTTCATCATTTTATCTACTACTTAACAAATATGAGGTTTTATGTCAAAAAAAAACAAATATAAGGTTTATTTTTTTATATAGAAATTACTCAAAAAATCTAATAGAATATTCTCTACTTTTATTAGTTTACTAGTGAAATTACTCGTGTACTAATTAATTAAATTAAGTAATAATGCACAAAAAATAGTCATTGTCCTACAATATATAATAATTATTAACTCTGTAAGGCAAGTTAATAATTAATTCATTTTAGTTCTAAATAAAATAAATGATGATTTATAAAGATAAATGATATATAATTTAAAATAAGTAAGTCATTTAAGAAAATATATTTTTGATTGTTAATGAGAATTAATTGAGATAATGTAATAATGACTATCTTATAATAATAATAATAATAATAATTAAAAATAAATTTTTGTTTTAGGTGAAAAAATAGATGAATATAGAGGTGACACGTGGTATAATTTCACGTGACATAATCTCACGTAACAATACTTTATTTTATATAATATAGTAGATTAAATAGTTAAATAAAATTGAATAAGCATTCCATGGCAAGAGCAAGACGTGTTATGGACCTCCCAACAGCAAAATCCTCTAGAATCAAGCTTCCTTGGCCTATATATAATATATATACAACATATTATTGGAGTTGAAAAGTCAAGATGGGCTCAAGCCCTTGCAAGTAGCAACGTGCCTCCGTCCTTGGAGAGGAAGGAAACAATATAACATGATAATATTCTGGTCGATTGATTAAATTCAATATTTATAATGAGTTATTAAGTGGAGTAACTATATCAAGAGTTATTTTTAGAGTAACTTGATCTCTCCTCTCAATGAAAATATGTAGGCCATGTTTCGATAAATTTATTTAAAAAAACCAATATTTATATTAAGAAAAAATATCCTACATATTAGAGTACACAGTTTGATTTCACATTTATAATTAGTTAGAGCTTAGTTAAAGCTTAGTTAGTTAGAGCTCAATAGCTATCTATTGTTCGGTTATGACAGTTGTCTATCCTACCATGCATATATACTCCTCTATTGAGTTGAATACAACTAGAAGCTCATTTTAACATTTCTATAGTCACATTATGGTATTAGAGTAGAAAAATCTGCTCTGCATGCCCAAACCTCTTCTCCTTTTCGTTCACAATTCCTAATTTCTTTCAGCTTCAACAATGGCAGAAATCACTAAATCAACAAACAAAGAGAACAACATAGAGAGCTTGAACAACACAAGGAGTTTACGATCTCCTCAAGACCCAGTTCTCATTCCTACAAGCCTGTACTTGTGTTGTTCTGGTTTCCCCACTGATTAATGGAAACAATTATCATACACGGAGTAGAAGCATGAGACGCGATCTTCTCACCAAGAACAAACTCAAATTCATCAATGGGAAGATTGTGGCACCTACTGATGATGATCTTCTATACGAGGCATGGGAAAGATTCAATGGCATTGTGGTTTATTGGATTGCAGGATAGCTAGCACCAGCGATCGTTAAAAACATTGTTTATGTGGAAAGTACCTTTGATTTGTCGAATGAATTGAAGAATCGATTTTCTAAGAGAGACCACTTTCATATGTCTGATTTTCTCTAAGAGATCCAGTCTATGTGTCAACGTAAGAAAAGCGTGCATACCTATTACACTAATTTGAAAGTAATTTGGAAAGATCTTAAGATTCTCAAACAAATACCAAATTGTACATGTGGTACAACAAACTGCATCAAGAAGCAAAAGGAAACAGAATATGTGATACGTTTCTTGAAAGGATTAGCTGATCATCAGAACTCAAATCCTAATGATGGAACTTTTGCCTCAAGAAAGACAAATTGGAGGTAGTCTCTTTGTTGAACCCGCTAAAATTCTAATGGCCAATACCAATGGCAATCAAGGCAAAGACAATTCTCAGCAAATTGTGGTCGTGGAAAACCTTATAACCAAGGAAGGGGTTTTAATAGTAATGCAAGAATGAAAGTGTGCTCTTTCTATGGAAAGTCAACATACATAGTGGAAACCTGTTACTTTAAGCATGGTTTTCCACCCGAATTGAAGTTTAAGGACAAGGCTGTAAATCTCAACAACGTTGCAACTGATACTTCTGATTCCTCATCATACAGCGACCATAGACACTGGGGCTACTCACCACATTTGTTAATCCTTAACTCCTTTTCACACCTATCATCGTATAAGACCCATTGAAGTAAAAACTTTCGGATTGCTCTCATACTCTCTCAAATTTCTCAGGCACAGTCATGCTTTCTGATGACTTTGTGTTGCATGATGTGCATTACATGTCAAAATTTAATTTCAACCTAATTTCTGCTCATAAATTGTCAAATTCAATGAATTGTAGATTGATATTTGATGATTATTGTGTGACTCAAGGGACACATTCGTTGAAGATGATTGGCATGTTAGAGCCAAACACAATCACTATTTGTTGGATCAAGCTTCTACCCGTGTTCTGGGTTTTACTGGAAATGTACTTCCTTTTCAAAATCTTTCTGTAATCACATTGTATCATTCGATTTTGAACTTTGGCATCACAGATTAGGTCACTCATAAAAAATATTATAAAACACATGATTATTTGACCCCCTTTTGTACACTTCATCAAATAAAATTTGTGATCGTTGTCATTTTTCCAAACAACATAAACTTCCTTTTGCTCTTATTCATATTAAATTTGTCTCTCTTTTTTATCTAATATACATGGATATTTAGGAACCTCTTACAACCCCATATATCCATGGTCTTCATTACGTCTTAACTATTGTAGATGATTCCACAAGGCATACCTGGTTGTTCCTAATGAAGTTCAAGGCTGAAACTCTAACAATAGAGATGAACTTTGTCAGTTTGGTGAACACTCAATTTGGTTCCAAGGTCAAGGTGTTGAGGTCTGATAATGGACCAGAATACATCATGACATCCTCCTATGAAAGGAAAGAAGTTGTACATCAAAGATCGTGCATTGAGATTGATCAACAGAATGTATTAATTGAGCACAAACACAAGCATATTCTAAATGTCACACGGGCACTCATGTTCCAAAGTCAATTGATAAGAAAACTTTGGTGTTAAGCAGTCAATCATGCCATTCACTTGATAAAAAGACTTCCTTCACTGGTACTCGACAAGAAATCACCATATAAACTACTCCATAATTTTGTCCCTAACTTGGAGCAGCTGAGAGTCTTTGGTTGTTTGGAATTTTCTTCCAATATTCAACAGGGAAGACAGAAATTGGATCCACCTTCTAGGAAAAGGCGTCTTCCTTGGGTTCAGACATGGCATGAAAGGTTAGATACTTATGAATCTGAAATCCAGAGAGATCTTTGTCTCTAAGAATGTCCAATTCTGAGGATTTATTTCCCTACATCAAACACAACTCTACAAATGCCACTCCTCATAATAAACTCATAGATAACACTCTCTCCCATTATGGTTCTTGTCTAGATGGCCCCCCCTAATCAGTCCAATTCACCCACATTATCTCAACCTAAAACATTACATGAGCCTAACTCACCTCAGCTAACTACACCACATGACTCTGCCTCCCCACAATCCAGTTCACCACTACCTCAACCATCACCAATTTGTCCAAACACCCAGCCACCTCTTATAAAGTCCATGTGAACCCACAAGCCCCTTGTACATCTTAGTGATTACTTGTCCAACAATGTGTCCTACTCCTTATCCTATTCAATTTGTCTTCACCTATGATAGATTATCTACACCTTACAAGTTTTACATCCTATTTGTTTGTGCCCATAGTGAGCCCTCTATTTATGATCAAGGTCCAAGTCACAATGTTGGATTCAAGCCATGAATAATTAACTCAAGGCCCGAAAATATAATCATACTTGGAAGCTCACGGACCTCTCACCCGGTAAAACACCCATAGGGTGTAAATTGGTACACAAAGTTAAATACAAGGTCGATACAAGGCCAAATTGGTGGTCAAAGGCTATACACAAACTGAAGGGATAAACTTCCTCGACACTTTTTCTCTTGTTGTCAAAATGACCATGGTTCGTTTGCTCCTAAAAATTGAGTATGCCCAAGCCTGACATCTTCACTAACTCGACGTTAATAATACATTTTTGCATGATGAGTTAGATAAATACATTTATGTTGAAATTCCTCATGGTTTATCTACCTTAAGAGCCAATAAATTTTGTAGATTGTTGAAGTCCCTTTACAGTTTAAAGCAAGCCAGCATGTAGTGGTTTGCTAAACTATCATCTTCTTTAATTTCCATTGGATACGTATAGTCTCAATCAGACCACTCATTATTCACCAAATGCCACAATCAGTCCCTCACTGCCCTACTCATCTATGTAGATGATCTGATTCTTGCGTGTACTGACCTTTAAGAAATAGCTTCTGTTAAGGCTCATTTGGATGAAACTTTCAAGATCAAAGACCTTAAGTACTTGCTCACATTAGAAGTGGCTCAATCCCACCATGGCATTTTTGTTTGCCAACAAAAATATGCCCTATATTAGCTACACAATGCAGGTCTGTGAAGGGCCAATCAGGTTGCCACAACCATGGTTAAGTCTCACAGGTTTCACCTCAAAATGAATCAGAAGCTATTTATGCAAATAGTTAGACACGCTTGATAGATCGCTTACTCTACCTAACCATGACACTCCCTGACTTGAGCTTTTCGATTCAACAACTCAGTCAATATATTGTTGCGCCCTGACTTGAGCTACATTTACAAGTTGTGAATCGGGTTCTTCGCTACATCAAGCAGTCTCCTTCTTGAGGACTATTCTTCCCAGCCTCTTCTTCCTTACAGTTCAAAGTTTTTAGCGACTCTGATTGGGCTACTTGCCTAAACATGCGAAAATCAATCACTGATTTCTGCGTGTTTCTTAGTAACTCTCTGATCACATGGCGTTCCTAGAAGCAAAATGTAACACCTGAGGACGAGATCGACATCGTATTAGGACGACGTATCGAGACCTCGACCAAGACCTTGTGTCGAGATCCCGTGACTAGATCGTTTGCCGAGATCATTTGCCGAGCTGATGAGACCACGTGCACTAGGCTGGCTTTGAGTGAGGAGTCGGCGTGTCGAGTTGATGAAGTCGCGTGTCGGTGATGAGGGCGCATGTACGAGAGGCGCGTTCACGAACTTCGTGTTAGTGCCTCGTGCGTTTGCACGAGCACCCTTGTCGACATCGTGTCGAGATGACACCTCGTATTCTTTCGAGCGTTATTGAGCGTTATTATTATATTGTTTGTAATAATTATATTGTCGGCTTGGCCCGTTCTCGTCGCGTGTTTAGGCGGATTGGCCAAGCCAGTGAAGAGTAATTATGAGGAGCGATTAAGCGGGTAGATGATTGATGGGATTGGCATCTTATAGCTGGAGTTCACGATTATGCCGCTTCCATTGTATTCACGATCGGTTTTCCTCAAACACTCATTCTTTCTTTTCTTCTTCTTTCTTCCTTCCTTACGCTCGTGTTTAGTTGTTTTCTTCAAAAACTTCCATCGGCGAAACCGTGTGAGTTCCATCGGTCTGCCTGACTTTCTTCATCAATCTTGTTCATCATCATCTTCTCGACCCATATCTAAATGCTTTCGATCACCATTGAGGTATGAAGAACAGATCTTTCTTTTCCTACGTACTCTTGTTTAGCGCTAATTCTTCTTCCATTTTTAACCAGGTTTTATGCTTCCAAATCATGTCAAATTGATGGGTTTCTTCTTCACAATATTACCTATCTTTCTAACCGATTAATTGGGCTTGTAAAACAAATTTCTTCCTCTGTTTTTACGCAATCGGCGGTGCCGAAACCTCCATTTTTTGGTTCGTTTCGATTTCTTGTTTTCCATTCGTTGCTTACGGTTATTGTTGTTGTCGATCTATGCTGTTGAAGCATCGGATAACTTTTTCATGAAATTTTGATCGAAATCCCTAACTTTGTGTTAGAGGAAAAATATCTTTTCGATTCTTGAGTTTATATTTTACAGGGTTGTGGTTAAGTTTGGGATGAGAGCTAGATGTATTAGAACCCATGGATCGTCTGAGTTATGTTTGTTTTAGGAAGTCGATTCGAGATCAGTGATTTCCGAATCAAGGTGTGCGGGAAGCGAATCAGGGCGTGGAAGCGGCGGAATCGGATCGAGGCTATGCGATGTCGAGGTCGTGAGAAGCGTCACGATGTCGAAGTCGTTGTCGAGCTCGTTGAAGACAGTAGTGTCGAGATCGAGTAAGAGAAGTCGTTGTCGAGCTCTTTGAAGACAAGCGTGTCAGTCGTTGTCGAGCAGCATTAGCTTGGAGTTCGGTAAGGGCAACTCCTAGATATCTCTAAGACTTTATTTTTATTGTTATATTTATGTATGGACTCCTTGACTGGTGTCGAGATTGGAATGTTGTGATATGATTGAGTTTTTGCATGTATTTGATATGTGATTGAATATATGTTGTGAATGGTGTATTCTTTGTCAGTCAGTGCGTTTCTTCATGCGAGAATGTTTTATTGCTTAAATGTCGAATTGTGTTTTCTTCATGTTAATTAGCTACTCTCTTTATTTGATATGTGATCAAGTAAGTTGTGTTACTCTTTGACATCTGCGGCCGGAGCTAATCATCAGTGAGAGAGCTAGGAGTCGTATGGCGTTTTAGTAGGACCCGAGATGGCGGGTGCTAGGTCCCCTTTTTGTTTATGGTGGATTGGCTAGGCATCGCATTATCAGTTTGGGGTTGGGCTATTTGATTAATGCATGGTATCGGTTTGGGGTTGGACACGCGTTTACCTATTACGTCGGTTTGGGGATGGACTGTGGCGATATTCAGGAATAAGAGTTGTGTCGAGTCTAGAGTGAGATGGTCGAGTCACGTGTGGTGATTAGATATATTATTGCTTTGTTTGCTTATATCATTTATGTCGAGCTTATCTTGAATTGTCGAGAAGTTGACCGCTCCGTGGTGCCTTGATCCATGGCGGTTACCCAGGCGATGTCGGGGAACTTCGGCGATAGATGATGCCGAGGAGGGAGCTCGGCGAGGACGTGGCGACCTCTATCTGCATCGTGATTGTTGTTTGTTGGATATTTGTTTTTCTGAGGGTGTACTTGTTTTCTTTTGTGTTCAGTCGTGACCCGGTTTGGGCGGTGTGTTTTGTTGTTTGGTGGTAGCGGTGGTCTTACTTTTGGAAGCGACCCACTGTGAGGAAGTCTGGAAGTACCCAGGGTATGATTGCTTTTTGAAGTAAATGCATTACCTTAGGTGTATTTTCTTTGCACATTTGCTACTCTGTATTTTGTATACATTATTATTTCGAGTATTGATATATATATGTGTATGTTATGCATGTATGTTTTATTAGAATTTAAGTCTTGTGTCTTAGTTGCACCATGTTTGAAAAATTTGTAATTACTCTGATGTGCACGAGTTGGTTTTATAAAAAAAATATATATATATCGTATTTTTAAAAGGCACAAGAGTTTTGTTTTTAAAACACATCTCATATAGGTTTATGTTGAGCTTGGTGTGTTGAGCTCGATAACTCGAGCTCGGTATATTGAGCTCGGTAGCGGTCCGGAAACGGGTCGTTACACAAAACACAATATCTTGCTCTTTTTCCGAAGCGAAATATAGGGCTCTTGCCTCCATAGTTTGTCGGTTGCGGTGGCTAACATTTCTATTGTGTGACTTTCATGTTCCTTTTATTTCTCCTGCACTTCTCTACTGCGATAGTCGATATGCATGTCATATAGTTGCCAATGCTAGTTTTCACAAGAGAACAAAACACATTGGGGTTGACTATCACGTGGTTCGTGAGAAATTGCTAGCCATCTCTTCAATTTACTTACCATTCCAAGTTCTGCTCAGTTGGCTGGTATTTTAAATATGATTCTCTTTTCTCCTTTCCAAGCTAAGAGTGAAAGATATCCACTCTCCAACTTAAGGGGTATTAGATTATATAGTTTGGTTTCATACAGATGAATTTGTTAGAGCTTAGTTAAAGTTTGTTAAAGCACAGTTAGTTAGAACTCAGTTGGAGCTATCTATTGTTCAGTTATGACAATTATCTATCTCACCGTGTACATATTAATAGACAAGTATAAGCCTAGACACTAGCTTGAGCCATTATGCAGCCAGCTGTCAAGGATTGCATTTCATTCAATTCATTGTTTTAATTGATTGCATTGATTCAATTGTAATATGCATATCAGTTGTAATTTGGTCCTTTGACCAAATCTGATTGTGAGCATTACTGCCTTGCCTTTCCTAGCTGATATGTTGTAATTAGCATTTATGTTTTGATCTTATTCTGATTTGAATTGTAATCTATATAAGGCCACTTTGGCCATGTGAATAAACAAGAATTCCAAAACTCTTTATGGTATCCAGAGCACTCTAAGCCACACGACATTTCCTTTTTTTTTTTCGATCCAATTCACTGCTTCCTGCAAACATGTCTGTTGTTCCTGGCCTTGAAGGATTGTTTGCGCTAAATGCTCACTCCCAGCTACACATCAAGATGATGGTGAAAATTTTCCAGCCTAGAGGATCCAATTTCTTGCCTTGCTCACGAGTTACGACCTTCTAGGTTATATTGATGGCACCAAGCCAAGCTCGGCCAAGCTCATCAACAATAACCTGCCCAAATCAACCCTGCATTTTCCAAATGGGTCAGGCAGGATCAACTTATTGATCATGCCATTGTCTCCTCAGTTACAGCTGCTGTTGTGACTCATCTTGCCACTGTCTCCACTTGCAAGCAGGCATGGGAAAGCTTGCACACCATGCATGCCAATCGATCAAGAGTTCGTGTGATGACTCTAAAATACAATATCTCCACCTACACAAAAGGCACACTCACCATGGCAGCATACCTCCAAGGCATCAAGGCTATTGTTGATGAACTAGCAATCATTGATCACCCTCTTCATGAGACGGATCTTGTCATCCACACCCTCAATGGACTCAGCAATGAGTACCATGACATTATAGCAGTTATGCGCAGCAGAGACAGCCCTGTCTCCTTCTCTGAACTTCATGAAAAACTCATGGACTATGAAGTAGTCCTTCACCGCGATCAGTAGGCAGCACCTAATCACATCATTGCAACAGCTAATGTTGTGTCTCGCAATAGAGGACAGAGTTCCAGGCAATATTTCAACTCCAAATAGCCCCAGCAAGCTCTCAGCATGGAGAATAGGGCCATATGCCAGTACTGTGATAAACCTGGCCACATTGCCCGAAATTGCTTCAAGATAAAGGGTTATCCTAAGAGAAATGGCCCAAAACCAGCAACAAATGTAGCTACTCATCGTCCAACACATCAAAATGCAAGCTGGATCATGGATACTAGTGCAACGGATTACATTACTCAAGACTTGCAGTAGCTGACCCTCTCAAACCCATACCCTGGCTCTGACAAAGTTGCAATAGGTGATGGCTCAGGTTTGCACATAACTCACACTGGCCAAACAACCATATCTACCAAAACAAAACCTCTCTATCCCAATCAAGTTTTGTGTGTGCCTGACATTCAATCTAATTTGCTGTCTGTTTCAAAATTATGCAAATCAAATAATTGCTCAGTTGAATTTTTTCATGATTGTTTTGTTGTGAAGGATTTGAATTCGGGTCAAGCACTGATTGAGGGACCTCTTAAGCAAGATCTTTACCACCTGCCCACCCCATCCATCCCTCATAGCACACCACAGGCACTCACAACCAGCATCCAATCTACCACTACTTGGCATCATAAGTTAGGACATCCTTCCCTCAAAATAATGAAGCATCTTGTGGACAGCCAGCATATTCCAATAAAGTCACCATCCTCTCATGAATGTAGTTCCTGTCATTGTGCCAAAAGCCACAAGCTCTCCTTCTCAAATCATCATCTCACTAATAGTAGGCCCTTGGAACTCATTTATGCAGATGTATGGGGACCAGCCCCAATTAAGTCTTTAGATGGCTACTCCCATTATGTAGTCTTTGTTGACCATTTTTCTAAGTATGTATGGCTATATCCAATGAGAAATAAATCTGATGTTTTCTCTATTTTCTTGCAATTCAAGTCTATTGTTGAGAAATACTTTGGTTTACCAATAGTTTCCTTATTCTCTGATAATGGTGGTGAATTTATAGAATTAAAAACTTTCCTTGCCAACAATGGCATCTCTCACTTCACCACACCTCCACACACACCTGAAATAAATGGCTCAGCTGAGAGGAGGCACAGGCACATTATTGAAACTAGCCGAGCACTCCTTCATCATACCAAATTACCCTCTCATATTTGGTCATTTGCCTTTGCCATAGCAGCCTACATCATTAATAGGATGCCAATTCCCACTGTCAAAAAGCTTAGTCCATATGAGGCAATGTTTCAAAAACCACTTGATTATCATAAACTCCACTCATTTGGTTGTTTGTGTTTTCCATGGTTGAGACCCTATACCAAAAATAAACTCCAACATAGGTCCTCACCTTATATATTCCTCGGTTATTCTACCTCCCAATATGCCTTTGTGTGCCTTGAACCCATCTCAAATAAAATTTATGTCTTTAGGCATGTCAAATTTGTTGAGGACTCCTTCCCATATCAGTCACTGATTCAACCACTCAATTCACCCAATCTATCACCTATCATTGATCCACCCTTACATTCCGTAATTCCTACACCTCTCAACCAAAATAACACTCAATCAGCTGAGCATACTACCTCAATACCGAGCCCACCTGCAGCCACTGCACAGCCAAAAAGATCAGCAGAGGTTTCTGCAGCAGTGCATGATTCGGCTTCAACTGTTCCACAAGCATCACAGTTAGGTAATCAATCAACTTTGCATACTTCTCAGAATTTAGATTCTACTAACAATTTCAGAAGTCATCCTATGGTGACTAGGTCGCAAAACAATATCTTCAAGCCAAAGACACTACTTGCGGCCACAAACCATAGCCTCCCTGAAAATCTTGAGCCATCCACCATCAACTAAGCCCTCAAGATACCTCATTGGAGCAAGGAATGTTCAGAGGAGTTTGATGCTCTATTAAAAAATGGCACGTGGTCATTGGTGCCTAGAACTCACACTACTAATCTTGTAGGTTGCAAATGGCTTTTCAGGATTAAAAGAAATTCGGATGGCACCATAGCTAGATATAAGGCCAGACTAGTGGCAAAAGGGTACACTCAACAATCCGGCATTGACTTCAAGGAAACATTTGCACCAGTAATCAAACCTCAAACCATCAAATTTGTTCTCACTATAGCTCTAGCCCGTGGATGGTCTCTACATCAAATGGATGTCAACAATGCCTTTTTACAAGGCCAACTCTCTGAACAAGTATTCATGCAACAATCTTCAGGTTTTGTTCATCCAGAATTTCCAAATCATGTGTGTAAACTCAAGAAAGCCATTTATGGCCTCAAGCAAGCACCAAGGGCTTGGCATGATTCTCTCAAGTCATTTGTTCAATTCTATGGATTCAAAATCAGTCTCACTGATTCATCTTTATTCATCTATGACAAAGAAGGAGTGCAAGCCTATCTTCTAGTGTATGTGGATGACTTACTACTCACTGGTAGCTCGATGAAGTTTCTGGCCAAGTTTATGTAAGAACTCTCCCTCAAATTCTCACTCAAACAACTTGGATTCCCACATCACTTCCTTGGAATTGAATTAATTCCCACTGCCGATGGACTGCTCCTCTCTCAACATGGTTACATTCAGGATATTCTAAAGAAATTCAATATGGATGGTGCCAAACCCACACAAACACCCTTATGCTCAACTACACCTTTGAAACTGCATGATGGTTCAGCAGCTGCAGATTCAAAATAGTTTTGCAGCATCATAGGTGCCTTGCAATACACCACACTTACTAGGCCAGACATCTCCTTTTCCATCAACAAGCTGTTCCAATTCATGCATAAGCCCGCTCAAATTCATTTCCAACAGCTCAAGATGCTTCTAAGGTACCTCAAACTCACTAAACCATGGCTTACATCTAAAGAAACCAACAAATCTGCATTTACAAGCCTATAGTGATGCGAATTGGGGAGGCAATTTGGATGACAGGACTTCAACCTCAGCATTGATCATTTATCTTGGTAGGAACCTGTAACGACCCGTTTCCGGACCGCTACCGAGCTACACTAAAACTGTATGCGATGTGTTTTAAAACGGTACTCTTGTGCCCTTCAGAAAAATGCGGTACTTTTTTTTTTTTAATTCCCGCTAGTGCACATCAGAGTAATTTAATTACAGCTTTTCGAAACATGGTGCAACTAAGACACAAGACTTAAATCCTAAATAAAACATACATAGATAATATATAGATATATACAAGTCGGAATGATAGTGTATGCAAAATACAGAGTAGTGAATGTACAAAGAAATACACCTATGGTATGACGACCTTCAAGAGAGCAATCATACCCTGGGGGTACTTCCGGCAGACACCCACGCAGGGGGCTGCTCCAAAAGTGGAACCACCAGTCTACCCTGTTATAACAAAACATCACCCGGCCCAACTGGTCACAACCACTGTACACAAAAGACATACTACAGTCATCCCAAGAAAACATCTAATAGACATAATCAATCACAAAATAGAGAGATCGTCGTCAGGATCCTCGACGAGGTCCTCCTCACCATCACCTGGCCGTCGGGTTCCTGCGTCCTCGCTTATCGCTGGGTAACCATCATGGATTGAAGGCACCACGGGAAAGGGTCAACTTCTCAACAAATCAAGATAATCAAGGCGAAAGAAATAAGCAAACAACAATGTATATCATTCACCAAACGTGACTCAACCCTCTCACTAGACTCGACTCAACTCGCGATCCATTTTCTTCCGACCACCATTATTCGAAAGCGCACGCAGATCCATCAACCTGACATACCATCCGTGAGCCTCGGGATCTTTTCGCTTCTCCTAGATATGCAGACCGGCTCCTACGCGACGCTTAGTCAATCTCCGTGAAACAAAAGGGACCTAGCACCCTTAGTTATCCGGTCACGGCTCAAAAACGCCATAACGACTCGCCTAGCTCTCTCACTGATGAACAGCTCTCCGCTTACACAATATTCAAAGAGTGACGATAAGATTACTTGCCCGCATATCAAATAAGAGAGCATGCTTAATATGAAGAAAACGCACTGACATTTTAAGCGATAAAAAACACCTGCATGAAGAACGCAATTCAACAAAGAACACGCAATTCGCAAAGCATATATTCAATCTCATATCAAGTAATGCATAACTCATTCATATCACAACATTACATGCTCGATAAGCAAATCAAGGAATCCATCCCTCCGCAACTCAATGGAATTACTGCAGAGAACATACAAGTGTGGGGGTCAGTTCAGAGACCAACCGCAATACCTTTCGCGCCTACTAAGACTCGGATAAATGTTCGACCTCACGACAACAAAACGGCGGGTTCGAAGATTCTCTAACTTCGAACTCGTAGAGTTCTCGCATTTCTTCATATTTAAATGAAGCATTTAAATACTAAAAATAAAATCTAAACATATCTAGAAGCTTGCCCTTACCGACCATCAACTCCAAGCTAGCCTACGTGTTGTCCTCAATCGAGCCTCGACAACGACCTCGACACGCATTTCGGTTCTCAATCGACCGACACGCATCGCCCTCAATCTGATCCCACCGCCTCCCACGCCCTGGGTTCGCTTTCTCCGCACACCTCGATTCCGTGCCGCACGATCTCTGGAATCACACTTCCTAATACAAGCACAACTTAGTACTATCTACGGGTTTCTACAGTACTTAGCTCCTCATATCCCAATCTTAACTACAACACAAGTAAACATTAAAACTCAAGAACTTAAACAAATACAACAAGAATTTAAGCATTACAACTTAATTTTCTCTAAAATTTTATTAAAAACTTCTTTCATACATATCACCATACAAGGCCTTTTTTCCTAAGTACTAATTCAAGCTTAAAATCAAGTAGCATATTAAGCACAAATTAATCAAAATCTAAGTTTATGTTTTCTTAACAATATTTTCATCAGTGGTCCAACAATTTAAAATAAGACCATTAAATAGCAAGTTTCTTAGGACTCAAGAATAGAGAAGACCCAAAACTAACATGTTGCACTTAATTAAATTAAACTAGTCATGCTATTAGCACCTAAATAATTACTATAACACAATAACATATCTCATGCATGATTCAAGCAAGATTAAACATATTTTCCCTCTTACTCAAGGTTAGGTTTTTGATCAAATGTTTCATGAAAGAGGTTATATGATGCTACAACAAATAAATCAACAACAAACAACAACAAGAAGCAACATACAACAACATAGAACAAGAAATCAAAACAAGCTAAGTGGTTAGGTTTTGGGCGCTACTCATCAGAGAAAACAGAGGGAAACAATTTGTTTTTTCAAGCTCAAATAAACGGTTAGAAAGGTAGGTAATGTCATGAAGAAGAAAACCTATCGATATGACATGATTTGGAAGCATAGAAACTAGCTAAAATGGAGGGAGGAAGTGGCGCTAAACAGTAGCATGAAGGAGAGAAAATTCTGTTTTTCATACCTCAAAATGATGATCTAGATGATGCTATAGTAGAGGAGATGATGAGAAACAAGATTGATGAAGAAGGTTTCAGGCAAAAACTCAATGGAACCCAAGGTTTTTCAATGGAAGTTTGGGAGAGGAAGAGGAAACTTAGAGAAGAAGAAAGAAGAAAGAGAAAGTGAGGTTTGAGGGAAGCCTCGATCGTGATATTTAATGGGTGAGGAAGTGGGCATTATGGTCCTTTTTCCTTAATTAACACTTAAACAATAATTAATTAAAAGAAACCATTTTAAATGAATTTTTATAAAACCACAAATAAGTGACATATAAATATTATTATGAGATGCTAATCCCATCACTCATTCTACCCATCTAATCTCTCCTCTCTCATGATTACCCTCTAATCTATAAAGGCTTAAGATCTAAAAACACAAGGATTTAAAAACTGCAAACCGATTAATTTCTCTTAGGAAAATCTCGAAAAAATTAATTTACTTAAAAATTAATTCTCCGTGATAATATCAATTTATAAGTATTAGAACAATATAATTCACTAAAAAATATTTAAAACAAAGTTCTGACTCGATTTTCATCGAAATCGTGGCTCATTTTAAATTTTATCGCACAGTAAACTGCCTGGCGATTTGGAACGCTGATTTAAATTTCAATAGAATATTTAAACAATATTCAAACCATAAATTAATATTAAAATATTAATTCTCATTTATTTTAGCTCTTGATTTAATTAAATCACTTTCTTGGGAACAAGTAATTGCTTTATTAAAGCATAATTACGACAAAATATACTAATTAACACTAAATAACGTCAGAAAAATACGAGTGTTATAGTTCCCGACGAGGTCGATCGTGGTGCTTGTGCAAGCGCACAAGGCTCTATCACGAGCCTGCACGCCGGGATCTCTCAGCCGGCATACGACTCGACACGCCGACCGTCACCTCACCGGCACGCCCGATGCGTGGTCGATCTCTTCATCCGTGTTACAATACTCTCCTCTAAAAAAATTTCGCCCTCGAAATTGCAAATAAGATGCTTACCGAAAGTTCAGTAATCGAGTTTTCATCTTCTCTTCCAATTCCCCAAGTCGCATCTCCGGTTCTCGATCCCACACAACTTTCGGCAAGTCGATCTCTTTGTTCCGCGAACTGCTTTTGGCTTTCCGATCAACGATCCTTCACGGTGATGCTTCAAGGATAAATCGTTCCTCGCTTGAATCACACCGGTTCGATGACATGAGAGGGTCAAATATATCTCTCGCGAATCGTGAGGCGTGAAAGACGTCATGAATGTTCGACAGAGCGTGGCAGGCAACTGGTATGCCATCGGACCGATAATGACGAAGAATCGGTAAGGTCCAATAAATTTAGGTAAGTTTCTTGGACTTGATCGCCGACCCGACTCGATGAAGGGGGTGACTCTAAGAAATACATGCTCTCCTTCTTGAACTCTGGCGGTCGACGCCCTGGTCGGCATAACTCTTCTGCCGGGCTCGAGACGCTCGTGATCTATTCTCGATCAAACGGATCTTCAAGATCTACTGGACCATATCCGGTCCCACAATGTAATCCTCGCCATCCCGGTACCAACAAAGAGGCGTCGACATTTACGCCCATACAAGATTTCAAAAGGTGCCATTCCAATACTCAAGATGGAAACCGTTATCAGTAGGTGAAATCCACCAATGGTAAAGACATCGCCCCAACTTCTCGGTGATCTAATGTACACGCCGCAACAAATCTTCAAGCCGATTGGATCGTTTTCTCGACCGGTCGGTTTGGGGATGATATGCCGAGCTAAGCTCGAGCTCGGGCTCCCATCGCTTCTTGCAATTCCTCTCCAAAATGAGATGTGAACCGGATCTCGGTCCCAACACGATTGAAGAGGGTATACCATGTAGTCGCACTATCTCCGCGATGTAAATCTCGGTCACCTTTTCCATCGTTGTATCGCCGACCGCGTAAGAAATGAGCAGATTTGGTCAATCGGCTCGACGATCACCCAAATTGAATCATTCTTCTTCAAGGCCTTCGCAAACCTACAACGAAATCCATGGAGATACCGTCCCCATTTCCATCGATCGTCAGCTTATTGTAGCATTCTGACGGTCGTTGGTGCTCCACCCGCTCGACACGTTAAACACGGCTACGCACTACCACTTGCTTTCATTCGGACCACCAAAAATGCTTCTTCAAGTCTTGATACATCTTCGTGAACTCCCCGGATGAATACTAAAATCGCTCTTACGCGCTCACAAGTATTAACTTTCTCACCGCACGTTAGGTACACACGCTCGGCCATTGCACCTTAAAATGTTGTCCCTCCGACTTTGAATTCGCCGCTTCTTGCGCTATCAATCAGATCTTCTCTTGCAAAAGCTTGTCATGAACCTTTGGTCTCCGATCTCGCTCCAATAATCATTAGAAATGGTAAGCATACCAAATCTCGGCTTCCTGGTGAAACTTCCACATTCAACTTCAAGTCTCGGAATTTCGAGCATCTCCAACTCCTTGATCATCATTCTTCGAGAAGCTAGAACGCTTTTCCTACTCAACGCATTCTACATTATATTAGCCTTTCCCGGATGATATTCCAACGTAAAGTCGTAGTCCGAGAAATTTCGTCCATCTTGCCGACGATGTTGAGCTCTCTTTCTCGATCGAACAGTACTTCAAGCTCTTTGTGATCGCTGAAAATGCTGAGAGGTTCTCCATAAAGGTAGTGCCTCCATATCTTCGCCGCGAAACCACCGATGCGACTCAAATCGTGAGTAGGGTAGTTCTTCTCGTGAATCTTAAGTTGTTTTGAAGCATATGCTACCACTTTTCGGTGTTGCATCAGCACGCACCCCAATCCCTGGTGTGACGCATCGCAATAAACCTCGTAAGGCGCTCTTCGGTTGGTAGGCAAAACAAAGCGCCGTTGTCAAAAGCTCCTTCGCCTTTGAAAACCGGATTCACACTCCTCGCCCAGGCAAAAGGTTGATCCTTCCTCGTGATGGAGTGTAAGAGGCGCGACAATCTTGAAAAAACCTTCAATGAATCTCGATAATAGCCTCGCTAAGCCAACAAAACTCGGAGCATCGTTGGACTGCCTTCACTGTTCCCACACTAGCACGCCTTCAATCTTAGTTGGATCCACGTAATATTCCTTCTTTGAAATCACATGTCCAAGAAAATTCACCTCTTCGCCAAAATTCACATCATGAAATTGGCATAGAGTTGCTTCTCTCGTAATATCTGCAATACTCGGCGTAGTGCCCTTCGTGCTCTTCTCTCGCTTCGAGTAGATCAATATGTCGCCGATGAACACTACTACAACCGATCCAAAAACGAATGGAAAATCCCTGCTCATGTAGTCCATAAACATACCGGCGTGATTTGTCACTCCAAACGGCATCACCAAATACTCGAGTGACCATACCCTAGTCTGAAAGTCGTTTTGGGACATCTTCCTCCTTCACGCTAACTGATGATAACCCGGACTTTCAAATCTATCTTGGAAAATATTGCGCTCCAATGTAATCGATCCATCGGATCGCCAATACGCGATAACGGATACCGGTTCTTCACAAAGAACCTTGTTGAGCTCGCGGTAGTCCACGCACGCCCCTTGATCGTCCATCCTTCTTCTAACCAACAACACCGAGCTCCCCACGGTGACACGCTTCTGGTCAGTATGAATCGCTTTGACTCCAAATGCTCAACTGGGACTTGATTCTTTCATCTCAGGACATCCTGTGATGGCGCTTTGGAAATCGGTCCTGCTTCTGGAATCAAATCGATGGAGAACTTCGACCTCTACTGGTGGTAACCCCGGCACGCTCTTTCTGGAAAACGCCCACAAAGTCACACACCACTGGTACATTCTTCACTTCGATCTATTGGGAAACTTCCAACTAGCCATATACATGTATTCCCTAGTTCCTTCTTGCAAAGAAACCCACGCTCAAGAGAAAGATAATTGGAGACTCCAAGGTGTCCTGGGAAAATTACGCTTACGGCACACCCAAGAGACATGGTGGTGTGACAACCAATCCATCCCGAGGATGACATCTCCAAGCCCTTAAGAGGCAAACAAACCAAATTGACCACAAACCTTCTACTCAATAACCACCACACAATTAAGACATGCGTGTTTGTGACTAAGGTTTTAGCAGGGGTTGTAACTACCAATTTGAAAGCGATCGCAGCCAAATTCAAATGGTCCACACAATCAGAGAAAATAAAGGAATGGGTTGCGCCCGAATCAAAGAGAACGGATAAGGATTTACCCTCAATCTCACATTCGCCTTGAATAAGATCATCACTTTGTTTCGCTTCACGCTCATGCGTAAGACTCGCTCTTTGTCGCTTACGCCTCGCCTCACTCTGCAAGCATTACTCTGTTCGCCTTTAGGTGGGACAATCCGCAAAATGCCCTGGCTTACGGTCAGTAGCACATACATCCTCCTTCCGAGTACGCTTATTTGCATAATGTCTCGACTTTCCACAACGGAAACAAATCACTTTACGCGCCTCGACCTCCACTTCGCTTCCCTGGGTCATCTGACGATATTGTCCCTCGCTGCTGTTCCCGAGGTGGGTTGTAGGCTTCCTCTGCAGCTTGTTTTCCCCTTCGCAAACCTCGCCCGCACTGGGGTCTCATCGGCCCGCCTAAGCGGTTTTCCGTGCTTTACACACTCTACCAACACAACGATCTATCAACTCAGATTCGATCGCCGCGACACCACCGACTGAATGTCAAATTTTAACTCGCTGAACCTCTCACTTAACCATCCTTGGTCAGCTTTCGGCCACGAATGGATTGAAATACCTCGCCATGACTCAAACTTGGTCGCATACTGACACCGTCATACCGCTTTGTTGTAGTTGAAGAAACTCTTGCTCCTTCACTGTGCAAGATTCCGGGGTATTTGTCCAAGAACCTTCCACGAAAAAGCTCCCACGTTATTTCGCGACGCGGCTTATCCTGGTTGCCACTCCCTTCCACCAATACTCAAGCGTCTCCTAGCAGCAAGTAAGTGGCGTAGTCTACCTTCACGTTGTTTGGCAATGGAGCCTCAAGATCTTCTCGATCTCTTGCATCCAAAGATCACCTTTATTCGGTTTGGCTCACCGTAGAACTTCGGTGGGTCATGCTTCCTAAAGTCCGCTAATCCTCTCGCCTCAAAGATTCCGCTCGCTCTTCTGTTGTTGCCGCAGTTTTGGGGTTAACGCTGTCTGTTGAGCCATCGCGTTAGACTGTTGAGTCAGCAGCTGATTCACGAGCCATGGCGCCGCTATCTCGCCATAGCTTGAATTGCTCGCTCCATGTCGACGTTCAGGTACAGCCGTAGATCGTATCCTACGAGGTGGCATTAGATTCCATAAAGTTCAAAACCTCAGAATCTCACAACAAGGATGTGTTAAGACACACCGCTTCAATCAAGAAACAATTCAAACAATTTTTTCAAGCAATAAGTGCTTCACTTAATCAAACAAAGAATCAATATAGTAACCATGTACCCACACGCTGACCAGTCCTAAATTTCTTCTATGCACACTCGGTGCGGCTTAACCGAATCAAGCTCTGATACCACCTTTGTAACGAATCGCTTCCGACCGCCACACGAGCTTACACTAAAAATGTATGCGTCTTTAAAACGGTACTCTTGTGCCCTTGAGGAAAATGGTACTTTTTTTTTAATTCGCTAGTGCACATCGAGAGTAATTACTGACTTTTAAACATGGTGCAACTAAGACACAAGACTTAAATCCTAAATAAACATACATAGATAATATATATATATACACAAGTCGGAATGATAGTGTATGCAAAAATACAGAGTAGTGAATGTACAAAGAAATACACCTATGGTATGACGACCTTCAAGAGAGAGCAATCATACCTGGGGGTACTTCCACAGACACCCACGCAGGTCAGCTCAAAAGTGGAACCACCGCCTACCTGTAATAACAAACATCACCCGCCTAACCGTCACTGTAACACATCAGACACCAAAGACATACTACAGTCATCCCAAGAAAACATCTAATAGACATAATCAATCACGACAAATAGAGATCGCCGCCCTGATCCTCGACGAGGTCCTCCTCACCATCACCGCCGTCGGGTTCCTGCGTCCTCGCTTATCGCCTGGGTAACCATCATGGATTGAAGGCACCACGGGAAAGTGGTCAACTTCAACAAATCAAGATAATCAAGGCGTAAAGAAATAAGCAAACAACAATGTATATCATTCACCAAACGTGACTCAACCTCTCACTCTAGACTCTCGACTCAACTCGCGATCCATTTTCTCTCGACTTCGACCCATTATTCCTGAAAGCGCACGCAGATCCATCAATCGACATACCAGTAGTAGCCTTGGGATCTTTCGCTTCTCCTAGATACGTGCAAGATGCGGTTCCTACGCCGCGACGCGCTAGTCAATCTCCAGTAAACAAAGGGACCTAGCACCGCCAGTTATCCTGGTCACGGCTCAAAAACGCCATAACGACGCCAGCCTTCACTGATGAACAGCTCTCCGCTACAATATTCAAAGAGTGACGATAAGATTACTTGCCCGCATATCAAATAAGAGAGCATGCTTAATATGAAGAAAACGCACTGACATTTTAAGCGATAAAAACACCATGAAGAACGCAATTCAACAAAGAACACGCAATTAGCTGAAGATATATTCAATCTCATATCAAGTAATGCATAACTCATTCATATCACAACATTACATGCTCGACAAGCAAATCAAGGAATCCATCCTCTGGCAACTCAATGGAATTAACAGAGAGGAACATACAAGTGTGGGGGTTGGGTTCAGAGACCAACCGCAACAGCCTTTCGGCCGCCTAATGAAGACTTCGGATAAATGTTCGACCACGACAACAAAACGAAGGGGTTCGAAGACCACTAACTTCGAACTCGTAGAGTTCGGACTTCTTCATATTTAAATGAAGCATTTAAATACTAAAAATAAAATCTAAACATATCTGTAAGTTGCCCTTACCGAACTCCAAGCTAGGCGTCTACGTTGTCCTCAATCGAGCACCGACAAGCGACCTCGACACGGTTCCTCGACCATCGAATCGACACGTCTGCCCTCAATCTGATCCCACTGCTCCCACGCCCTCGCTCTCTCGTACACCTCGATTCCGTCGCACGATCTCGGAATCACACTTCCTAATACAAGCACAACTTAGTACTATCTATGGGTTTCTAATAGCACTTAGCTCTCATATCCCAATCTTAACTACAAACTCCAAGTAAACATTAAAACTCAAGAACTTAAACAAATACAACAAGAATTTAAGCATTACAACTTAATTCCTTTTCTCTAAAATTTTATTAAAAACTTCTTTCATACATATCACCATACAAGGCCTTTTTCCTAAGTACTAATTCAAGCTTAAAATCAAGTAGCATATTAAGCACAAATTAATCAAAATCTAAGTTTATGTTTTCTGAAAAATATTTTCATCAGGGTCCAACAATTTAAAATAAGACCATTAAATAGCAAGTTTGTTAGACTCAAGAATAGAAGACCCAAAACTAACATGTTGCACTTAATTAAATTAAACTAGTCATGCTATTAGCACCTAAATAATTACTATAACACAATAACATATCTCATGCATGATTCAAGCAAGAGTAAACATATTTTCCTCTTACTCAAGGTTAGGTTTTTGATCAAATGCTCATGAAAGAGGTTATATGATGCTACAACAAATAAATCAACAACAAACAACAACAAGAAGCAGCATACAACAACATAGAACAAGAAATCAAAACAAGCCAAGTGGTTAGGGTTTTGGGCGCTACCTCATCAGAGAAAACAGAGGAAACAATTTGTTTTTCAAGCTCAAATAAATGGTTAGAAAGGTAGGTAATGTCATGAAGAAGAAAACCTATCGATATGACATGATTTGGAAGCATAGAAACTAGCTAAAATGGAGGGAGGAAGTGGCGCTAAACAGTAGCATGAAGGGAGAGAAAATTATGTTTTTCATACCTCAAATGATGATCGAGATGATGATATAGGTAGAGGAGATGATGAGAAACAAGATTGATGAAGAAGGTTTGTGCAAAAAAACTCAATGGAACCCAAGGTTTTTCAATGGAAGTTTGGAGAGGAAGAGGAAACTTAGAGAAGAAGAAAGAAGAAAAGAGAAAGTGAGGGTTTGAGGGGGAGCTGATCGTGATATTTAGTCGGTGAGGAAGGGGCATTATGGTCCTTTTTCCATTAATTAACACTTAAACAATAATTAATTAAAAGAAAACCATTTTAAATGAATTTTTTATAAAACCACAAATAAGTGACATATAAATATTATTATGAGATGCTAATCCCATCACTCATTCTACCCATCTAATCTCTCCTCTCTCATGATTACCCTCTAATCTATAGGCTTAAGATCTAAAAACACGGCGACGAAAAACTGCAAAACCGATTAATTTCTCGCCGGAAAATCCCGGAAAATTAATTTACGAAAAATTAATTCTCCGCGTGATAATATCAATTTATAAGTATTAGAACAATATAATTCACTAAAAAAAATATTTAAAACAGGTTACGACTCGATTTTCATCGAAATCAGGGCTCATTTTAAATTTTATCAGCGGCAGAAACTGCCTGGCGATTTGGAACGCGACGAAATTTCAATAGAATATTTCGACAACATTCAAACCATAAATTAATATTAAAATATTAATTCTCATTTATTTTAGCTCTTGATTTAATTAAATCAATTTCTTAGGGAACAAGTAATTGCTTTATTAAAGCATAATTACGACAAAATATACTAATTAACACTAAATAACGTTCGTAAAAATACGAGTGTTACGATCTCAGACGAGGTCGATCAGTGCTTGTGCAAGCGCACAAGGCTCTATCACGAGCTCGTGCACGGTCTCCTCGGCCAAAGATACGACTCCACGCGACCTCATCAGCTCGTGCACGCGGTCTCGGTACGAGGTCGATCTCTTCATCAGGTGTTACAGAACCCGGTTTCATATATATCTAAGAGGCAAAGAACAATGGCCCGGTCCTCCACAGAGGCTAAGTACAGGTCTGTAGCCAATGCAACTGCTGAATTAATATGGTTGATTAATTTACTGCAGGAACTTGGTTTGAAACCTCAAATGCCTACTCTCTTTTGTGACAATATTAGAACCACCTATATATATGCCAATCCAGTGTTCCATTCAAGAATGAAACATATAGTACTTGACTATCACTTTGTCAAACAAGTGGCTCAAATGGGCAAGTTAAAGGTGTCTCATATTCCTACCAAAGACCAATTAGCAGATATCCTCACTAAACCACTACAAAGAGTTCGGTTCATTCATCTTAGAGACAAAATTTGTGTCAAAGATAGTGACCCAATTTTGAGGGGGCGTAATAGACAAGTATAAGCCTAGACACCAGCTCGAGCCATTATGTAAGCAGCTGTCAAGGATTGCATTTCATTCAATTCATTGTTTTAATTGATTGCATTGATTCAATTGTAATATGCATATCAGTTGTAATTTGGTCCTTTGACCAAATCTGATTGTGAGCATTACTGCCTTGCCTTTCCTAGCTGATATGTTGTAATTAGCATTTATGTTTTGATCTTATTCTGATTTGAATTGTAATCTATATAAGGCCACTTTGGCCATGTGAATAAACACGAATTCCAAAACTCTTTACATATACTCCTCTATTGAGTTGAACACAATCAAAAGCTTATGTTAACATTTCTACAATTGTTTAATTAGAGTGTATAGTTCGGTTTCATATTTATGAATTTGTTAGAGCTTAGTTTAAGTTGGTTAAAGCTAAGTTAGTTATAATTCAGTTGGAGCTATCTATTGTTCAGATATGATAGTTGTCTATCCTACCATATACACACGCGCGCGCGCGCACACACACACACACACATATATATATATATATAAGTCGAATACAAATTAGAAGCTCATTTTAATATTTCTACAATCATTTTATTGCATTTAGATATAGTTCAAAAATTTCAAAATAGCTCATAAAGGTGAGGATCCCAGTGACTCTTGCTATATTCATTTGTTTAATTATTTTTCACAAACATTAAATTTTATCAATCTAATGCCTTTTCATTAATGAATCATACAATGATAACACCTGTTCCGGACTGGGCCAAAGCCCACTCCTCCTGAAACCACTTCCACGGCCCAACAACACTGACTGATCATGGCCGACCAATGGCTACCGATCGGGTACGTCCATTACATCAACGTTCCCCTGATTCGCGTTGGTTTTATGCCACCAATCTAGGGCTGTCGATCTGATCAACGGACTGAAACACGCAGTAAGGAACTCCCTTCCTAATCGCTGTCCATTCACTTCAAACCCAAAACAGGGGCGTATAAAAGGAGGACCCACAAAGGTACAATTTACGTTTACATTACATCATACTGACCTCATCAGAACTATACTGACTTGAGCGTCAAAGTGTCTTTTGCAGGTACCCCACCACCGTTCTCCGTCGTCATCAACCACAGTTCGCAGCAGACTCAGCGACTCCGACCACCACTTCGTTTCTTGCTCAGAACAACACCAATGTCATTAATTTGAGTATTAAAAAAATGAGAAAATAAAACATTAAGGAAGAAATAAAAAAAATAAAAAAAAGGAGAAGCAAAGAAAGAAATAGGAAAAAGAGTCTTGAAGAGAGAGAGAGAGAGAGAGAGAGTGAAATATCATAACCCTTTGATGGATAATTCTTGTATAGGCACAAACTCAACACAATCTATTTATTATAATATATAAAAATTGACCAGCAAAACAATTCATTGACACATCAGCGACAAAATTTTCACATCCAAAAAAATGTGTCACGTAAATAAAATTCTGACGTGGACTACTCCTAATTCAACCTCTCCCATGCATACAATTTTCTATTTTTCTCATACAACTCATTGACAACAAAATAACAATAACAATTAAATACAAATTGTAGCCGTTTGTTTACAAAAAATCAATTCAATTAATTCTCAATGTCTACAATTAGTAATTTAAAAAACAAATGCAAATTTTCAGATTCCTTTTTTGTTAGATATTCAAACATCTAATTTACATAAATTTTTATTAGAAATAAATACATTAATATGCAAATCAATGGCTTAGTAACATCTCAATGAATTCTTCAACAACAAAAATCTCAATTACTTCTCTAAAAAAATCTCAATTACTATAATAAAAGACAAAATGCAATACTTTTGGAAAAAAAATTAAAACAATTCGAAAAAAACAAAAACCATAGATAACACTACCGAAAATATATTTACACAAAAAAAATCACAAAATAACTCTTACCTACGTTTATTAATTTCATTTTAATTTTAATTTGCAAATATTTTTGTATTTAAAACAGTTATTTATGTATTTAGTTTTTGATTTAGCAAAAAACTAATTCAAAAAAAATCAATTCAATTAATTCTCAATGTCCACAATTAGTATTTCCAAAAACAAATGCAAATTTCAAGATTCTTTTTCTTTTACGTATTTTAACCTCTAATTTACATAAATCTTCATTAGAAATAAATACATTAATATGCAAATCAATGACTTAGTAACATCTCAATTATGTCTCTAAAAAAATCTCAATTACTATAATAAAATACAAAATGCAATACCTTTTGGGAAAAAAATAAAACAATTCGAAAATACAAAAGCCATAGACAACACTACTGAAAATATATTTACACCAAAAAAAAAATATCACAAAATAATTCTTACCTACAAAATCACCAACAAGAATGCTCAAAGGTTATATAAATACCAATGAGAAAACCCAACACAAACATACATAATGGTCAGTCACTCTCAGCAAAACCATTCCACAGCTCAAAAATACCTACATTAAAAAGAAGAAAAAACCCACATGGAATACCATTTACTACTAAATGTCACTATTGAATGTGAGGATAGGTTTATCAATGTTCAAGTGATTCACTTGTGGAATGTCTACACCACACAGAATGAGCAAGAACCAGTTTTTTGGAAATGATTCTACTAGACGAAAAGGTATATAATCGCTATACTTAAACTTCTTTCAAAAACATTTCTATATTATTCACATTCAAATCCACTATCAAACATCCAATATATGTTTCCCTACTACAACCATACATTATTTCCTTATATTTACTTAACTTCTTTAAAAAATAATCTAGATTGTTCACATTCGAGGTGTTGTTCTCTCTTTTGAGGTGCGATATTGTTCACATTCAAATCCACTATCTAACATCCAATATATATTTCCCCACTACAACTATACATTCACTACAACATAAAACGACATAGACAGCACTTAATTTTGGCCTTCGCCAGTGCTTAAAACCGCTGCCTAATCACCCGCTGGTAATTGTGATTCGAAAAGACAGCGTTTGGCGAGCACTGGGAATTTTGGAAATAGACAGCGCTTTTTTGAAAAAACGTTGTCTATATTTGATAATAGACAGCGCTTTTTCAAAGAAGCGCTGTCTATTTTGCTTTTTTTTTTATAGCTGTTTCAGTATGCCGCATTCCATACATGTGATCCAATTCCTGCATCAAAGATTCACAAGAAAGGAAATAATCACTCATACAGAAAATTAACATCAGACACGCACATACAAAAAATATTATCACACACACATAAAGAAAATATCAACCAATTAATCATTTACTTTTGTATATATTTATACTTCAATTTGAATTTCTAACAAAATTTTGACAGAGTCTCCCCTAAAATATGGACATTCCAAAATTTATCTAATACCGGTAACAAAAAATAACCATATACCAGCCAGCACAAGTCACTATAAAGTCTACCTAGTATGCAACATAGCATGCAACATAGTCACTAGACAAGTATACTTAGTTACCAATTCACAAATACTAATTAATCTACCAAATTCTACCTTTGAAGTAATTTGATTTATTACCTTGTTGAGCTTGCGATGCTAAAATATGAGCATCATCTTTATATCCCAACTTGGATTGTGTTGAATCTCCGATCCTATCCTAATGCTTACACTTGGATATCTGGTTTCCCGCATTTTTCATTCCAGCAAGTTATCAAAGATGATGATAAAAAAGTTGAATGGGCTGATAAGAAGGTTTGGTAATCCGGCTTATAATGCCGTGGTGGCAGCCTTAAAAGAGAGAAATGAATACAATCCGAGTGGGTGAAGTTACATACCCCCTCACTCTTGCACTCCATCTTTATATTCCTTTGACAAACGATTGGTGGACATCCACTTCCGATCCATTCTAACTTCAACCTTTAAATAAACTAAGTTAGTCCTTCAATAATATAACATCATATTAAACTTATTGTATTCTGACTAAACATAGTCAAAACTTGATAATCTAATGCATCAGGCTATAGCTAATGCGCATCAAGCTATAGCTAATGTTATGTCATCAATCCACAATTCACAGTTTGAATTTTTAACAAAATTTTGGCTGAGTCTCTACTAAAATATAGACATTCCAAAATATTTCACTTAAGACAAACATACACCACAGTTGTGCATAGAGCACTAAGTTTTCAAACAATTCTTCATATTCATTAAAACTTTAACAGCTAAGAATGTATAATCTACAAACTCCATTCCCACATACAGTATACAATATACATATTAGACAAACTTCAACTTCAAAATCATACCATTTTTTATCTTTAAAACAAATGGCTATGGACCAAGTAAACAAAAAAAAAGTACTATCAAGATATAACAATAACAATTTTAGATCAGAAATGTCTGAATTTGAAGTATCAATAATCACTGATTAGTAAAATCTTAAACATTTGAATACACTTAAGAGGGTTCAAAGACCACACTGGAAATCAAGAAGATCAAAGTCAAGTATACCAATAGAAACATAACTTGTGAGTATTACATTACCTATTGAGAATCACTGTTGATTTGGCCCAAAGAAAAAGAATGACAACAAGGAGGAGGAGAACACTAGAATCAAGAGACAGAAGGGTATAACCAGATCTCTCAAACACAACCCAAGCAGCTACTGTGATCAACAATATTCACATTTTCAGAATGAGTTCATCATCAAATGAAAAGGAAAATAGATTAGGGTTCATACGTTGGTCATAAATATAATAGACAACGCTTCTTAGGGTAAGCGCTGATCAAAAGTTAGCAATAGACAGCGCTTCCTAGGGAAAGCGTTGTCTATGTCCCTGGGTGTCTCTTTAACAGCGTTTGCTACAAAAAGCGTTGTCTGTTTCTAACTTTTAATCAACGCTTTCTCTAGGAAGCGTTGTTTAAGACCTTCTATGATTTTTAAACAGCGCTTTTATTATGTTGTATTGTTTAAGGTGGCGCTTTTTTTTAACAATCTGTTGTAGTGATTATTTCCTTTTGTCAAAATTATTGTTTTTATACCATAAAACTAGATTAAACTAACTTAATGTTTGTAAATAAATTTTCCTTCAACAAATACTTACTTATTAACAATATTGTTACTATGTATTTTGAATTTATCTATGTAAGATTCTAAATTGATATCAATTAATGGTTACACTATGACCTTTGCCAAGAATTCTAAAACTACATATTTTCAAATATCACAAACCAAATTCACATATATCATACAATTTCTAAGTGAAGAGATAAATAATTATTATTTTTCATTAAAAAAGGCTTCAAGACATCTGCGCAACGCTCGGGTCAAAATCTAGTCAATTAAAAAATTACACACCATTGAAATAAAAATAAAAAACAGGCCGTGCAATTTTTTTAATTGGGTTGCTTAAGTGATTCTCACAATCAAGGACAGATTCATTACAATTTGGGGGCATGTGCCCCCACTAAAATTTTCATAAATTCAATATTATAGCATATTTCATTATATATTAGCTACCCAATATATATTATATGTTATATATTACATGAGTATTGCCCCCACAATTTTAAATACATGAATATTGCTCCCATACCTCAAAATTTTTGGGTCCGTCACCGCTCACAATGTCACATCACTTTTAAACAACTCACCCATTTTTTACTCCAACTGTGCAATCTTCACGAACGCAAAATGAATCCCATAAGTTACCCCACATATTTATACTTTTATTTTCATTTAATTTCATTTCAACTTAAAATATTAATTTATTTATTTTAATTAATACATTGAAAATTAAATATAATAAAAAATATAACAGATTTATTTTAATTATTTTTTATTACAATAATTTAAAAATGACGATAAATAGATAACATTATATAATTAAAAATGATGAAAATATATAACATTGTATAATTAAAAATAAAATTTAAATTTTGTTATTCTGACATCCACACGTCTAGTTTTACATAACAATTATCTTGTATAAAACAACTAGTTTTACATAATGGCTTGTTTTACATAAAAACTACTTTTAGTAACGACTAGTTTTACACAAGGTCCCATGATATCGGCACTGTCTCTCAGACATCTTGGATGTGTCCTTGAAGAGGACCTCCACCTCCTTGAACTTCAACTTTATCTCCTTGATCTTCATCTCAGAAAATATTAGTATTTTCATTTTGGAACTTGCCTTGATTACCTAGGAAAATGAACATATTGGATATAGGTGCGAGCCTATAATGCATTTTATTATATATGATCCAAAATTTGTCACATTCTTAGCAAAATATCATAATAGAGCAAGGAATTACATGATGAAATGATGAACAACTATGCTAAACAACATAACTTATACTTTCAATGTACACAAAAGGAACAAGTGGTACAGCATAATTCAAAACACCTGTTGACTCCACCAACTTATCTTGTTTAAACTTGTTCCCCCTTCAACTCTTTCATCAGGAAGTGGTTGTGAGAGAGATACTATTGAACTGATTGTATATCAGGTATTGGACTGATAGGCCTTGATCAAAACTTTGGCCTAATACTGAAAAAAGAATCCAATGAACATCAAAAGAAAGATAACTTGTGATCAGTTCTCAGATTACAAGTTCTTCTAGCCTTAAACTAGAAACTTAGGTTATCTGCTCTTCCTTCAGCCTTAGACGCGCAACAGGCTGTTGCTCATTGCCCCCAACACCACTGCTGCCAAAACTATGCCTTTCAAATAAGGTATTTTGTGGTTTTGACTGTGAAGCACTATTGTTGGCAATAGTGTGGCTGTTAGTCTTTGCTGCTGGCACATCATGATTGTGTTTTCCTTCATATGTTGTTATGACAGCTTTAGGATCTGTTGAAGCCCTCTCTACATGCTTCCGGACGTTACAACCCGGGGTTGTACATTTGTAATAGCTCCTAAACATGATATAAGAAAGCATCAGTATTTATTCAAGGACAAGAAAAGGTTAATGAGGCAAAATATTGAAGATATTGATCTCATATCAGTGCACTATGCAGCGACACATATTACATACAGTAGCATAATCCTAGCGATGAATATGAATAATTGAGCATTTTTTTGGGTAACAAATTTTTAACAATAAGGGCAATCATAACAATCATGAATAGCTCAATAGATGCAATTAGGTGTGGAGGAGAAGCAATATCACCTAGGGTGAGGGTTGCCTTTGACAACTTTCTGCCCATATTTTCGCCATCTATACCCATCATCTAAGAGATCAACTTCACTTGTTGTTTGCACAATGATTCTAGGCTCAGTGACGGTCCTATGCGAAGAAGCTGCTGGACCTGAGACAGTGACTTCTGTATTTCTGCAGAATTACAACAATTATATTATAATTTAACATAAAGGCAAATGATTATCCAGTATGAACATATTTTTAATACCAGTTTAGAATTTGAGCTATAGGACCTAACTCAACCCCACAAAACTGACTTGTAAAGTGAGGACTTCCTAAGTCTTATAATTACTTAGGTCATATCTCTAATAGATGTGCGACTCTCAACAGTTAGAATAAAAACATACCTCCTCTTGGGGTCAGGCTCAACACTTTTCTCATCCACTTCAGTGTCCTGATCACCTACTTCCTCACTGTCACTTGTTCCTGACAGATGTTCTGCTGTTGCCTGACTAGATTCCGGATCCATCTTAGTTATCCCTTGATAAGATGAATCAGCATTCGCTTGCAAATTTGAATTGTCATTTGAAGTTATAGTGTCTTTTGAGCGCTTGTTAGGATTAGGACGTTGATGATTGTGCTCTCCTTTATAAATAATTGCAGTTACATGACCATCAAGTGAGCGCTCAACCTTTTTCTTGACAGGACAGTTAGGATGCGTGCACTTATAATAACTTCGAGGAAACTCACTACCCTTCACATGTTTCTGTCCATACTTCCTCCAGTTGTAGCCATCGTCAGCAGGCTTATCAACATTCAATGAAGAAGACTGCAACCTTTGTTCGGAGACGGGGTAATCAGTGGATTCTGTCATTGCTGCCTGGGCGTCTGCCATTGATGGTGGCATTTGCTGTTGTGTAGTATTGGATGTAGCTGCAGGAACCTGTGTCAACGGGGTAGCAGATAATGAATGTTCAGCTTGGTTGTGCATATTTGAGTTGAATTGTGCAGCCTGAGCTGAGAACTGTGCTAGTGCCTGCTGGTGTGTCATTCCAAAGGACGCCTACAAGCCTCACAAGTTGGGTTGTCAGGAGTCAAGACACAGGAGAATATAATAACATGGAAGTCTAATCACTTTTTTCTGTAAGTAAAAATCATATCAGACTATGTTACTCTGACAAATAGTTGTTGCATTTTGCTGCATCATTCAATATCATGCACGCAATAGAAAAAAATTCAATATCATGTACATTTAGATAGCTAATGTAAACCAAGTACCCAACAAGTAGTCTTTCATGTTTTGTCATTTACTTATCGTTTTTCTCAGGGTTACAATCTAATCTTTGAAGCATGATTATATGTCTTAGTATAATCATGTCAACTATATACTAGTTACTTTGTGTAGTTGAGTTTCGCAGTAAAAGTATTTGTTAGATAAGGTTTAGGAGTAAATTTGAATAACCATTCTTAGTTGTCTGCATCAACGCTAATTAGTATTTAATGTCTATTTATAGTTTGGTATTTTTATTCATTTTATTTTGTAATCAATATTCTATCAACAAAGTTAATATTATAGAGATAGCTTGGTTGCATCCACCATTTAGGTATTACACTCTGATGATTGATCATATAACATGAAAATTACTAACTAGTAATTAAAATCTTTTATTAATCAACGGTTTGATGGTTTTTGTTGATTTTAATTGGTAATTATATTCTATGAACAAGGTTATCATTTATAGATAGCTTGTGGCTTTTACCAATTAGGGTATTAGACACTGATGATTGATAATGCAACAGAAAAATTCTCCATTTTAGTAACAATACAATTCAAGGATCAGCATTACTTTTTTGCTCTCAGAAACAGAATCTTGACTTGATGAAACTACCCTTTTTATTGTAGGCTTCCTCTCAATAGAGGCATCATATCTAAGAGTTTGAGACTTCACTTACCATAAAGCTCACTTGTTAGCATTTGCCTAAATCCCAAAATAGAAGTAACTATAAATTGTAAACAAGAGAAAAGTCCAAGGGCCTAAATACAGCTAATCTGACACTTACACTCTTTCATAAAGATTTGTGATATTAGAAATGGTATCAGAGTGGTCCTAAGCCTAAGTCTGTGGTCAGGAGATAAGTTTGGAGCTCCTATTGAGTGATTCAAGATGGACTTGGGTATAATCCCTTACTAAAATGTGTGCATAATCACACATGATTGAATACTTTTTCCATCTTAGATCTTGGAAAACAGTCATACTGATAGATATGTTACTGTTAGTTAAAGCTTAGTTAGTAGTTGTGGGGTAATTAGGGAGTTAGTTGGAACCTATAAATAAGAGGAGAGACTTAGAGAGCAGACATCTTATCAATTGTATAGACTTGAGGGCCATTTTAGCCCTAGGAAAGTCTAGAGTCTCTCGAATACTCTAGGACACTATTCTGTAACAAGGGATTCTCCATATTTTCTGCATAATTCCAGTTAGTTCCTATCACATACATAAGGAAAACTTACTAAACCTACTGTCTAAAACTGATCATATATAGAGAAGATAAACTAGGTATGCTGGTACTGTACTAAGTTTCACCAAAAGATTTTCCCTTTTTTCCATGAAAAAGGGAAGAAAACAAAAAGCATTGAAGTATCAGAAAAATTTGTACTTATGACATTATTAAGGAAAGTTTGTATATAAACAATTCACCGTTTCCACCTTAAAAGGGAATAATATTTACTTTAGACTGATCCTCACTAGAGTAAAGCCCAATTTGAATTAGTTTCTAACTTATGAAATGAGAGCTTCTCAATTAAAATAAATATACGGTTTTTATTTTAAACAAATCCTTATAAGCTTAAAGGTGTTTATGGAGAAATTAAATGAGAAAACTCTTGATAAAATTAAGAAGCAGAAGCTAATTTCAACACATGAGAAACCATTGAAAAGCTACTTGCATAGAAAAGCTGTTTTCAACATATGAGAAACCATTAAAGGTGTTTATGGAGAAATACATATACAAAAGCTCTTTGCATTCTCAATATTTGTTTTCATTATAAAAATATAAGCTTGAGGTGGATGGGAATTGAGGTGGTGTGAGAAGATAAGCTCGGCATAAGCTACTTCCATAAACTATCTCGAAGAGTTTCATAAAATAAGCTAAAATCGAGTAATAGACATGTCATAAGCTATTTTTAAAGGACAAAACTTAGGTGTAGTTGCTTATATGCAGTTTTTATTGTTCTCTAATTACAATTCAAAACATGAAATAACAATCCAGTAGTAAAAATAGGATTATTTTGAATTTGAATTTAAATGAAAAATTTAATCCACGTGGAACACAAAAAGCACCTATAAAACAGTACCTAAGTTTTTTCCATTTTAAAAGCTCTTCCAAACACTTTATACAACTACTTGTATCATGAGTTACACCCAAATAAGCTTTATATAAGTTCTTTCAAATGCCCTCTAATTCTAGTAATCTCTCATAGACCAAGTAATTAATCAAAGTTTCAGGTGTCAAACTCAATACCTTTTTGAGCAACAGACACAAGGAAATTATGCATGCGGTAGTACCCTTCACTCTACCATAATGAAGATTCCCAAAAAGGAAACCCACATGTAAACAAAAGGAATGAAAGAAAACTGCATACACATTCAACAACTCTACACTCATTCATAGCCACAGCTTTCATAACCATGAACAATAATTCCATGAATCGAATTGTAGGCTTATAGTTGCAACTAACAAAAATCCTCTGATGATAACCACCTTAGCATATTCTCCACACCCTCGAATTCAATTATAGTAGAATTTGAAAGTAACACAAAAGGTACTACCTCACTAGTTCAATTCAATTTAGAAAAATATCACAAACAAGCTCACTATAATGAAAAGGGTAGTCAACAAAAAAAAAAAGTCACCATCTTCTCTCAAAAAGTAAATGGTGTTGTGAACTTGTGATTATCATATCAAGAGTTTCAAAACAAAAAGGGGGAAAAAAAAAAAGGAAGAAGAAAGCAAAAGCACTTGTATATATATAAGTAAGGATTTTCACCTGAGGAGGTGAAAAGAAGCCAGGGGAATCGAGAACACCGGCGGGGGCCGCCGCCGGAGACACCATGGCGCCGGCGAGAAGCTGCGAGAAAGACTTGCAGTCGTCGCCGTCGGCGAAGAAATTAGAGAGCAGAGTCATGGGACCAGGGCTGAAACCACCGTTGAAAAGGGTGTCCGTACGTGGCGGCAGAGTGATGGTGGGTCGCTGCGGTTGGCCCCCAGCGCCGCCGCCGCCACCCGCCTCCGCTTCTTCCTTCCATGGCGGTCGCTGTCCATTTCCACGGTTGAACATGGTTTGACTTTTGAAAGAGAGACAAAGCAAATTGTAGAAAGCTTCAAACTTCCTCTTTCTCGGTCCAAAAATGAGAGAACTTGTAAACTAACTTTCTCTCACTTTGTGTCTGTGTGTCTTGTTGAAGAAGACTCAAAAAAGTTTGAAACCTTTGTGTTCTGTCTGTCTTATTACATGTTTCTGTGTTTGCTTCCCTTTTTGGGTGTTGGGTTTGGTGGATCTGAAAAATCAGAAAAAAAATAAAAATATAAAACAAAGTCTACGCCTTAGTTCCCCAACCAAATGCTCCGTTATGATTTTTCTTCCACCACGTTGTATTCTTCTTTTAATATTTTAGCTTCTAAGAGTCTCTTCATTGTCATTCATTGCTTATCAATCAAAAGAGGAGACTATAACATATGTCGGTAAAAATATAATGCTTATTACATCTTAAATATGAAATTATTTGATATTAACTTTTTAGATAATTAGCTTATCATATTATTTTCTATTGTAAAAAAAAAAAGCTTATCATATTATTGTAAGATATTAAATATTTATCAACCTAATGTTGAAAACTAAATAAGAAACTTAATAAGGGAGGCCTTTGAATCATGGCTCAAATTAGGTTATCTCATAAAAAAATAATTTAGTAGGTTATATATTTTTATTGAATTATTATTTAGCTTGATAATTTTCAAATAAAAACATAGTTTACTTTTGTTTAAACATAGTTTACTTAGTTGTGTCAATTCAAGTTGTTGTAATCCGATTTTTAAAACATTATCTTAATCTTAAGTGATAACAAAAAAAAAGTGGACAATATTTCAAAAAAAAAAAAATTGGGCAAAGTGATAACTAAATTTTTTAAAGATATTCATCAACAAATTTTTTAAAAACATTTGGTAAAAAAAGGTATCTATAAAATTTCTATTAAAGGAATAATAATGTTATTTATCAAATAAAACAATTTTTATATTAAAAATTTAAAAATATTTAAAATTAGGTTAAATATGTTTTTAGTCCCTAAATAAATTTTATTTATTTTTAGTATCTATTTTGCTTTTATAAGAACTATTTTTTTAGTCTCTAGGGGGACTAAAAGCACCTATTTTTGGTAAAAAGTTTTTAAGAACTAAAAATGAATAAATTGTTTTTAGGGAATAAACTTGAAAATTTGTAATTTTATACATTAAAAATATATTTAACCTTTTAAAATTATTTAATAAGATGTCCATATTTATTTATTGGCTTAAATGCGCTTTTGGTTCCCAATTTTCTCAATTTGGTGATTTCGGCCCCCTATTTTATTTTTTACGATTTTGATCCCCTGACTTTCTCAATTTTACGATTTTAGTCCCTATATTTTTTAATTATACTTTTAGTCCCCTAAAAATCGTGAATTGTACACTTTTTGTCCCTCACTTTTCTAAAACCTAAGATTTTTTGGATCAAAAGTGCAAAAAATTCATGATTTTGAGGGACCAAAAGTGTAATTAAAAAGTATAGAGATCAAAATTGCCACATTAAAAAAAATGGAGGACTAAAATCGCTAAAATTAAAATAAAGGGATTAAAATCACCAAATTAAAAAAGTTAGCGGAGGAAAAGAGTAATTAAATCTTATTTATTTGATTTCTCTGGTGGGAGGAAAACAATTAAAAAGATTGGATTTCTGTGTGGTAGGGACACCGCATAATACAATTGGATACTGTCACGGTCCCTGAATGAATTGTCGAAAATGACCACAAACGACTTGTGGAATTTGATCTCTTGCAGAGTAAGTCAATGACGGGGGTGGCGTCGGGAAGAAAAGACAAGAACAAGTTATTACATTATTTTATTAATAGTATTTTATTAGTATCAGTACTCTATTATTATTATATTAGTATTATATTATTGTATACAAACAAAACAGTAACAAGATTATGGTAAACTACAGTTTCAGGGGTGCATCATTCATACACTTGGATAATCAAGAGTTGAAGACGAAGCTATCAAAACCGTGAACTAAAAAGCTGACATAAAGCCTTTTATTAACCTTTTTCCTATCCTAGCCGCAAATATTTTAGGACACGATAAGTCTTGAAAGTTGTGGTGTCTACCAGTGTTTTTTTTTTTTTCCCTTACGACGGCGTTTACTAGTATATTCGTGTTTGATGTATCAAAGCAAGAAAAAAATTCTCAGTTTTTCTAAACTGTAAATTTAGAAAAAATTATAGTTCTTCTAAACTTTTATTGATGAGAAAATGATTGTGTCACACCTTGTGGACCTGTACATGACCGGTCGCAAACGGAGGTTAGGGCAGTGTGTCGGGCCAAAAGAGGAGTGTATTCAAAATCAAATTGGACTCGGGGTAGCTGACAGTGGTGCTCGCTGAGGTGTGGGTCAGTTGGAGGGTGGTCGGCATCGATGGAAGTAGGCTGTCTCTCAAAAAGTTTTACTTAAACACTCTGCTAAGTTTAAAAATTTAAGACCCAAGTTTAATATGTTACTTATCGTAAGTTTTTTTTTTGTTTAGTGTGACCTTTTTAAAAGGTTGATATGACATACTAGCCTATTTAGAACTAGGTCATTTAATGTATCTCTAAGTTGGTCAAAGGACTCATAGGCCGATAGAAATAAACTTTACGCATGATAAACTATAAATTATAATATAAAAAAATAAATCACTACTACTCGAGGAAATGATGAATAAGGGTCAAAAAGACTAAGTTAAGTTGAGTTTTGTAAGACAGAGATTGTCATATTAATTTGATATAAATCTTTTTTAATGTTTGGACTAATCTTTTTAAAACTATCAAATGGCTTTTAAAAACATATTTTGTACTAACACCTTTAAATTGGCTGAGTTTATCATTAAATAAATTTATAAACTCGGGTCATTAAATAAATTGGTAGATTGGGATTTTTACATCAATTAAAAATTGATTTTTACATCGGTTGTTTGGGCGATGTAGATACTATCGATATGAAATGTACTGATTTTTTACATCGGCTAAGCAACCGATGTAAAAGCTCCCTTTTTACATCGGTTGAAAGGCAATCGTTGTAAAAGAATCAAATTATTATTTTCAAACGTGACTTTTTACATCGGTTGCTCGTACAACCGATGTAAAAAAAGGGTTTTTACATCGGTTATTCTTAACAACCGATGTAAAAACCCTCTTTTTACATCGGTTGTACGCGTAACGGATGTAAAAAGTCCCGTTAGAAAAAAAATAAATGTGACTGTGATTTGTTATAGATTTGGACTGCCCCTACGCATCTCCAAATCTGTAACATATCACAGTCACATTCATAACAGAGACAAACTCATACAACAACCAATTTACATCGGTTAATTGCAGTAAAAGAGCATCTGAAATTTGACAGACAAATAAAAACTAGGTTTTACACTACAAGAAAACCTCATATTACCGACGAAATTTTACCAACGGCCCTGACTCCGTCGCTAATATTTTAATTACATGCGCCGGAAAAAAGTTGCGTAAGAAATTAAATTTGTTTTCTACTTTACCGAAGGCTAAGCCGTTGGTAAATAATTATTTTATTTGTAATTTAGTTTTTAAAATTACTGACAGAAAAGCCGTCGGTAATTGAAAAAAATTTACTGTTGTATTTGGTAATTACCGACGGCTTAGCCTTCGGTAATGGCCTATTAAATTATTGATGGCTTAGCCGTCGGTTAATTGGGCGGTTCTATTTTCCCGTATTTAATTTCCTGGACGGTGTTTTGTTAGTGAAGGTTGTACCGATGGCTAAGCTGCCGGTAAAATTAATACTGATAGGGTTAATTGGGCATCTGTTTTCTCTTTTCATTTTCATCTTCCCTTCCCTCTCTTCCTCTGCGGCTGCGCCCTTGTGCTTCTCTTCCTCTCCTCCGCGGTTCCTCAACATGGCTGCACCCTTCTGCGTTCTCTGCGCCCTTCTGCTTCTCTTCCTCTCCGCGACTCCTCTGCGCCCTTCTGCGTTTTGCCTTCTGCGTCTCTTCTTCCTCTCCGCCCATCGACCGAACCAAGCACAGCGACCGACACAGCGCCATGCCCGCACATCTCTCGCCACCATCGCCAAACCTCTGCATCTCATTTTCCTCGCCGACAGCCTGGCTCAAAATCTCGTTTTTGCTCTGCCTCACATTTCAGATCTCAGCCACTCAGGTATTGGTTCTTTTTGTGCTTTGGTCCTTTTTTTCTTGCTTTGGTTTGTTCCTTTTTGTGTTGTGGTACTGGTTGTTGGATACTAAATTCATAGATTAGCGTCATTTTCATTTACCTGAAGATTGGAATTTGATTTAGTTTGACTTATGTGGGAATTTGATTTGCTTTGATCCTTTTTGTGTTGTGAATTAGACTATTAAACTGAGAATGTGTGGTTTGTTCCTTTTTGTTGTTTATTCACTTGGTCTAATTGGTTTGTTCTTTGTTTTCTAATTTAAGTCAATACGTCAATGGTATCAAGTGGTTGCATGAATCTATTGAGAAATTGGATGACTTTTTCTATTTGTATTGGGCCATTTACCTTAGCTTCAAGAAAGTCAGGAGACACTACCAATTAAAGTTATATTGATTTCTGACCTTATTGCAACCTGTAATCATTAGCATCTTGAAATAAAATGGATAAACCAACTATTATATATATATATATAGGAGAGAGAGAGAGAGATATTTATATATGTAAATCTAATTGGTGCTCTTGTTTACTTAAGATAAGTGAGAAATATTTGTAATGATACCTGATGTTATTCATGCCTTCAGGACAGTATTGCGACAGAGAATTCATTCGCTGAATATATAACTTCACCATCCTTCATTTTCCTGTACCGACAATTTAAGTGATATAAATACTTTATTTAAGAAGCCTAAATCCAGTTAATTTAAGGCTGGTTAGTAAAAAATAGGCTTTTTTACTTTAAAACAATATATCTTTTTGGCTGCCATATGAATCTGATAGGTATGAACAGAGATGATGGATTCTTGTGATTATTGTCTTTTTATATCCGTGGTTCAAGTAAATGTGTACACTCAGTACAAGGGAAAATTTTGAGACTACAAATGATTAGAAGTGTGTATACTCCTTGGCATGCTAACTAGTTATGAGTTCACAATGAATTGTAGCTTTCTGTTTGACGAATAACTGCCAATTACCACCCATGTGATGTATTTGTCGACAGTCTCCAGGATAGTAAGTTGCAGGAATGGTCTAAGTTATTCAAAATCAATGATTTTAACATAACGTTTTGGTTCAAATCAAAACATACAAAAGCAATGTATTTTTTTAAGAAAAGGCAATAGCAAATTTTAGAATTAGAAAATAAGATGATGATATCACTCGTTATTTATGTTCTAGTTTTTTTTTTCTTTTATTTTCATGGTTGGTTTAAAGAAAAGACAATTTCTCTGATTTCTTGAAGAAGAAATTAGCTAGGAAGATCAATTAACAACTTTTGTAAATTTAAAGCACTCCATTGTTTTTTTGTATGTAAAAGGGGGTAAGATTAATTAATCAACCCGAAGGGGTTGAACATAGGAAAATATCATGTGAAATTATTTCTGAGGACCATGTAGTCTGTATAAGGAGAGGTCTGCTGTTTATTTATTTAATTTGAATTGATGTAGTATAGTGTTGAATTACCTCCCTTAGAAGATGAGTACAAGGAAAGGTTTGTTGTTCATTTATTTAATTTGAATTGATCTAGTATAGTGTTGAATTACCTCCCTTGGAAGATGAGTACAAGAAGAGGCCTGATGTTCATTTATTTAATTTGAATTGATATAGTATAGTGACACATTTCAGAAATGGATGGTTACCCTCCAGATCGGAGTTGGGTATATGTTATGCTTTATCCTGGTAGAGGAGGGGTGAAACCAAGCTTTGCAAAAGGGGTTGAAGAGTTTATACTTAAGGCTAGAGCATAACCTGAAGTTGTAAGTAATGGTGGAATCAGATGTCCTTGTGACATTTGCAAGTTTAGGGGCATATTATCTGAAGGAGAAGTCAAGGTCCATATGTATAGTATTGGGTTCCAACCAAATTATTGGTATTGGACTGAGCACGATGAAGAAGCGCCACGTGTTCACCCAGTAAATGTGCCTAGTAGTAGTGGACAAATGGATAATGATGATCCGTTCACGCTAATGTAACATTTGGTCGACGATGCGTTTAGGCCTAAGTATGACTTCCAAAGTATGGGTGATGTGGGTAACGAGAAAGACGAGGAAGATATTCATGAAGACAAGGAAGATATTCTTAAAGAGCCCCCAAATGCTGATGCTCAAGACTTTTATGATTTGCTAACTGCTGCAAACGAACCCATATATGAGGGTGCTTCTGAGTCAAAACTTTCAATATGCGTGAAATTGTTAGCATGCAAGACAAATTGGAACATTCCTCAAAAGTGTCTTGATTTCATTGCAAGTATGCTGGGAGATGTGTGTCCTTCAAAGGAGAAATTGCCAAAAAAAAAAATTACCAAGCAAAAAGATTGGTGTCTATGCTATGTTTAGAATCTCAAAAAATTGATTGTTGTGTTAATGGGTGTATATTGTATCACAAGGATGATAGTGCAGAACGACAATGTAAGTTTTGTCAAGAACCACGGTATGTTCCCCGTAAGACTGGGATGGGTAAGTAAAACAATGTTCCAGCAAAGAGGGTGTTCTATTTGCCAACCACTCCTAGGTTGAAAAGACCGTATGCATCAATGGAGACTGCAGCTGAAATGAGATAGCATTCTCACAATAGATCCGGGTCAGGCATTTTACGTCATCCATCTAATGGTGAAGCTTGGAAGCATTTTGATGCGGTGTATCTAGACTTTGCAAACGAACCAAGAAATGTAAGGCTTGGTTTATGTTTCGATAGGTTCACACCTTACATTCAGGCATCTACAACCCTATATTCATGTTGGCCGGTTATTGTGACCCCATATAATCCCCCCTGGAATGTATGTGACTAAACCATTTATGTTTTTGATTTGCCTCATACCCGGACCATCTAATCCGAAAGAAAAAATATTAATAGACGAGCTGCAACAGTTGTGGAGTGAGGGTATTTTGACTTATGATATCTCTAAAAAGCAAAACTTTCAAATGAGGGCATCCTTGATGTGGACAATTAATGACTTTCCCGTATACGTTATGTTGTCTGGGTGGGGTACACAAGGTAAATTGACATGTCCCATATGTATGGACGATAAAAAGTCGTTTAGACTAAAATATGGGGGGAAAACTCTTGGTTTGATTGCCACCGTCGATTTTTACCGCATGATCACAAATTCAGAAGAAGTAAAAAAATGTTTACAAAAAATAGGGTTGAGAAACATAGGTCTCCTGCAATACTGACGGGTGATATCATATGGAATTGGGTAAGTGGGGTTCCAAGTGTGATAGAAGAAGGAGAAGTTGATAAGTTACCTGGGTATGGACGTAGTTACAATTGGATAAAGCGAATCATATTCTGGGATCTTCCATACTGGAAAAACAATTTATTAAGGCACATTCTAGATGTGATGCACATAGAGAAAAATGTATTTGATAATGTGTTTATTATAGTCATGAATGTTAAGGGCATAACAAAGGACAATGAGAAAGCAAGAATGGACTTGGCCCTCATATGCCAGCATAATGACTTGGAGTTGATTCCAAAAGCCAGTGGAAAAATGACAAAACCAAAGACAAATTATTGTCTTTCTTCAGATGAGGCAAAGAACGTGATGAAGTAGATTAAGGAGATTAAGATGCCAGATGGGTATACTTCAAATTTGGCAAGATGTGCAGATGTTAATAGAGGGAAAATGTACGGGATGAAGAGTCATGACTGTCACGTATTTATGGAGTGTTTGCTCCCATTTGCATTTAGTTCATTGCCCAACCTTGTATGAAGACCACTTACAGAGTTAAGTCAATTCTTTAAGGGCTTGTGCAGTAATAATTTGAGTCAGGATGATTTGATCAAATTAAATGAAAATATTCCATTAATCTTATGTAAACTTGAAAGAATCTTCCCACCAGGATTCTTTGATTCAATGGAGCATCTTCCAATTCACCTCCCGTACGAGGCAACGCTTGGTGGTCCAGTTCAATACCGATGGATGTATCCATTTGAAAGGTATTCGTTGATATCTGCAATTATCTCTCTCTATCTTTATTATAAGCCATTCTATTCTCATTTATTTGTTGAATGATGGGTGATTTTAAGTAGTCTGTGAAAAACAAGGCTAGAGTAGAAGGCTCAATATGTATGTCCTACTTACAACAGGAGACAACATATTTTTGTTCACATTATTTCAAAACGATTGACTTGAATGCTAAAAGTCAACATAATGAAGCTGCAAGATTAAATGACAATGTCACATCAACACTGTCAGTTAGCAATGGACTAGGACGTCCTAGTGGGCAATCCAAAGCTCACTGGTTGAGTGATGCTGAATGGAGGTCTGCTCATGTACACATCCTCATCAATTACATCGAGGTTAAGCCATATATTGAGTAAGTAATACACCATTAAACCCACACTCGATGTATTTACTAGTATATACTCATAACAATTATGTCTTTTTTGGCAGTTACTTTTTGCATTATAACTCCATCAATGAAGCAGATCCTTCAGTTCAAACTCGTATTCATGCTGAATTCCCATAATGGTTTCGATCCTATGTAAGTATTTGACCAAAAGCCTATTGTAAATAAATTGCCTCCTTATCCTCATTGTGAATGTCTTGTTTGTACAGGCTACTAATCAAGCAAATGGCGTGACTGACATAAACTTGGTATCATTAGCTTGGGATCCAGAGTCAAAGGCCATAAGTTGGCACAAATACTTCATTAATGGGTACAAATACCACACACAAGCATGGACTCAGGGTAAAAAGACCATAAACAGTGGGGTTTATGTCAACGGGGTTACAGGAGGAGGACAAGATGATTTCTATAGTATCATACAACATATCTACGAGTTAAAGTATCACAATTTAAAAGTTAGCGAAGTCATTGTACTTGTTTATTTAAAAAGTTAGTGAAGTCATTGTACCTGTTTATTTAATTATTGTACATGTTGACTGACAATATGTGTGAACATATATGTGAATTCTTTTTTTCTTTTTTTACAGATGCCTCCTAAAGAGGAAGAACATCGTAGGTCTAAGCTGCCTATGAAGAAGGATAAGATGATTTTGCCACAACGATTGGCAAATCGATTGGCAGAGTCACCACTGGAAGACGACGCTAGCATACCACTCCGTGAGGCTATTCAGCAACCTCCTGCTCAGCAGACTGCTGGAGTGATACCACATCCCATGTCCCCTATAATAATGATTCTGAATCTGGGATTCATACCTCCTCCTGTACAGGTATGTATTTAACTAGTTGTTGGATTTGTTTTTTTTATTGTTTTCCCTTTGTTGTAACAAATTGATTTTTATTGTAGGATCATGTTACCCTTTCACCGTAGGGGACATCCATTTCTGAGCAGCACACTCCTCCAAGTCAAGATGATACAGGTGAAGGACCTTCGCACACTGCACGTAGTGGTCCGACAATGCAGGGGTCACGATACTCCCATCGGTCGGGACTGAGGTGACACCTGATGGGAGACCCATCATTAGGGTTCATGGAAAATCGTATGTCACTTTATAGTCTACCTATTTGATATTTTGTTTCTGCATGCCTTTATGATTGTATCTGATATTGTGTTTATAACTTATTTATAGGTTCATCCCAGGTAAAGTAGCCTCTAAGGCCATCACTGTGGTCATTTAATCACAGTGCAGGGGTCACGATACTCCCATCCGATCGGGACTGAGGTGACACCTGATGGGAGACCCATCATTAGGGTTCATGGCAAATTGTATGTCACTTTATAGTCTACCTATTTGATATTTTGTTTTTGCATGTCTTTATGATTGTATCTGATATTGTGTTTATAACTTATTTATATGTTCATCCCAGGTAAAGTAGCCTCTAAGGTCATCACTGCGGTCATTCAATCACAGCACCGGGAAGCATATCATACTTGGGGAGAGATTCCAAAAAAGACGTTAGAGAAATGGCTTGAGAAATTTGAAGTAAGATTATGTTACTTTTCTTATTTCAGAGTTTTCGTTATTGTATGTTGATATTAATAATGAATATTGATCTTATTTGTAATACAATATTGTAGGAGCATGTTTCGTGGGATAGTAAAGACCATTATATGGTTGAGAAGGCCATCAACACCAAAGGCTCAAAGCGTCTTTTTGAGATGCTTATGGAGGTTAGGTAGAAGAGTCAACGCCCAACCTGGATAGGCGAGAGGGCTTATGCAGAACTTAATGCCAAGTGGAAGGCTCCAGAATATAAAGGGAAATGCACCAAGGCCAAGCAGAACCACGCTTCTTCTAAGGGTGGTTCTGTACATACTGGTGGATCTATATCCATCACTGAGCATGCCAAGCGCCTGGTATGTTTTTTAAACACTTTATTGCTTAAAATTCATCACATAAATTTGTTGTTATATATATGTTTCTAACGTTTTTAATTATGTTTCAGTCTGATGAGTTGGGTAGAGAGCCCACGGTGGATGAGATCTTCTTGAAGACTCACACAAAAAAGAAGGACAAATCTTGGGTGGACGACAGATCCAGGGAGACATATGTAAGTCAAATCATTGCATTTTTTAATTTATTTTGTTTTGTTTCATAAACAATATTGTAACCGATCTTTACTCTGTTTTGTTTTGAGCAGGAAGCCTATCAAGAGAAGTTGCAACAGGCCGCCTCTCAGGCCTCTGATGGCGGGGAGGCAACTGGCAGTGTTGACCCCGCAACTCAGTTGGAGTTATGGGCCCAATCTGTTGGTAGTAGGACTCGGGGATGGCTGTACGGTGTCGAAGGCTTATCCGGACGTTTTAGGCCTGGTGTCTCCTCTCTGACCTAGGAGTCTCGAGCATCTGGCACCAGTACCCTGTCCCCGACTCAGTACTCTGCTGAGGTGGTTGTACAGATTGCGGCTTTTGAGGAGCGCACAAGAAAGGCAGAGGAGGAGGCTCGGGAGGCATGGGAGGAAGCACGAGAGGCAAGGAGAATTGCCTCGGAGCGAGATCAGCAGTTTAAGCAGCAGTTGAGGGAATTGTCTGCCAGTGTTGCTGCCATCCAGGCCCACAAATCCCGTCGTCGCCATCCGGACTATGAGGAGTCTGAGGAGGATTAGTCTTGCTATTAGGCTAGGTACTTGACTTTTTTTATTGACTTGTTTTGACATTATGGATTGTTATTGACTTGCTTATGACTTGTTGTGACTTGGTTTGTTTGCTATGGATTTGTTATTTTATTGATTGAAAATGTATGTTGATGGCCATTGAAGCTTTTGTTGTTGTTGTGTTCATATGGCATGTACTGTAAAATTTTGGGGCTGTTTAAAAACAAAAACTTCCTAAAAAAAAATATTTGACATTACCGATGGCTTAGCCATCTGTAAATGTGATGGAATTTTTCAATTTTTTGTTAGTTTTACTGACGGCTTATTTGATGGAATTTTATGATTTTTTTGTGAAAGTTACCGACGGCTAAGCCGTCGCAAATGTGGTGGATTTTTTTTAATTTTCCTGTGAGAGTTACCGACGGCTGGTAACTCTCAAAGAAAAATTAAAAAAAATTCCACCACATTTGCGACGATCTCGTATAATTTTCCGACGGTTTAGTCTTCGGTAATATCGACGGCCATAAATAGCCGTCGGTAAAATATTTCCCACGAGCCATTAGCCGACGGCCTCGAGGCAGTCGGTAGGCCGTCGGTGATCCTGATTTACTGACGGATTTCGTGCGTTATCGACAAAAAATGGCCGTCAGGAACAGCGAAAATTCTTATAGTGTTAATATTGAAATCCCCATACAATCCTTTGCAAACAAGTAAGAAAATCATAATCCCAAAACAGTGTAGGGAAGATCCATTAAGTGGATTGCTTGATTCAGCAACAATATCAATATACTCCTGAGGATAAGGATGGGACTGCAACTTCCCAAAAGAGTCACACTCAATCTGCCAATAGAATTCCAAAATAACCAATGAGACACCAAAAAAAAACCAAGTTGACACCCATCCATGCTTATTCATGAATCACAATGTAACAACCCCTTTAAATTTGTCCTAATTCCACCCTAGTTAATAAACGAGCATACCATCAAAGCCAGCTGCCGAAGGCGTGATTCCACCCAACCTTTCCAAGCACGCAAGTCATCAACATCGGCAGCAACAATGTCAATTTGTAAAAAGTTTTTATAGCTTTCAAAGAATATGTATGGTTCAAACAGAGCATTCCAACAGACTTTATTCAGCTCTATTTCCTGGATTTGTTTAACAAAAGAAAAGGCATCAATTTATTTATAGCAAAGAGGTGTTAGTATCCAAAATACTTCTAGCAAAATCAACAAGATAATAGCAACTATTACCCCACAGGTCTTGTTTCCATATTGAAACTGCTCCATCATAACACGAAGTGTGCTTGTAGAAACATTATAACTAGAATTCATACATGGATAGGCAGGAGTTATGATTGGCATATGATGGGTTCGGTCACAAGGATTTTTACGAGGATCCCACACAGAAAACCCAGGCTCATTCTCCTCTATTGGACATAGCATGACAGGATTTGGCCACCGCCACTGTGTATATACCCCATAGAATCGAGAGACAAGCATGCTTGGAACTGCGTTTGGATACAACTGGCATACCTGAGCTACAAGAAGTGCCAAGTTAACACCCCCAAGAAAACCTTTCACCTAAAAATGTGCATAAAAGAAAGGAATATTTATAATCAAGCCATTGGACACTCAAAGCAAATAAATGACTTGACATGAGTAGTAAGAGCAAAAAAATAATACTCACATTAGAATAAACACCTTGCCTTTTGGTCCAAAACTTCAAGCAACAGAGTGTAGTTCAAAAATGCTATAATCCAAACAAGAAAAAGGTAAATAAGTAATGGATGACTTAACCCGATAAGAAATAAACCATCACCAAACAAAAAAAATCACCTCAACATTTGGAACAAGCTTTAGAATTTGATCTGCAACTCTACAGCCATTCAAACTTTGAACAGTAGGCTCATCAACATTGTGTAGAACAGAGACATCAGATATAGCCAAGTCCTACTCATAAGATGAAAACAAAACGAAGATCCAAAAATATGACACACAACCTAAAAAAAAATCCTTGATGATAAAGGTCACTGGCACAAAGAATATTTTGCACTTCTAACTTATTTGACATCTTAATAACATCAAGACCAACTCAATATAAAGAACATTTGAATAGTAGCAATGTAGCATCAACAGCACATGTCTTCAAAATCTGTGCATTAAGAAGGGTATTGAAAATCTACAAAAACATTTAAGCAGTAAAAGATTCATTTAAAATAAACTGAGAGATCAAAATCCCATTTTAAAATTCACATCACCCATATTCAAAACCTAACAAGCAAAGATACTGATTAGAGATTAGACAAAGTATGCTTGCATCTTTCATTTAGGAGATAGGTAAAGAATGAAAATTATTTCACTTACTTCAGGTACAATCAAGCAAGAAATACTTGCATAAAGAAGGTAAATTGATATTCCACCAAACTTGAACTTCATAACTGGGACTTGAGCATCTGGAACTGGGTGCAGTTCAGTAACTTCCTCCACGCTAGCTAGGATATAATATTTACCACTACACGGCTACACCTCCTAGTCTGCCATGATCATCAATAAAAAAATATCTGAATCTTAACATTGTTGCGGTCAAATAATGATACTGATATTGTAGAATCATCAAAAGAAAATCTATATATATATATATATAAACACTCACACCTATCCAAGTCGTTGAAGGACCTCTTCTCTCTTGGTAGCCTCCTATTTGCTCTCGTGAAGCCCTAAATCAACGAGAAACTAGCACAACCAGCAAAGTAATTTTGCATAATCAATAAACCTTGAGGGGAAAAAGAACGGGAGCATGATAGAGAAAACAATGAAGCTAACCAACCTTCTCCAACTCGAGGGTCCTTTTCAAATCAGAAACCGTTGGGCCAGTCATTGATATGGGCTTCGTGACACCGTATTGCTTAGGCGGCGCCTGAGAAAAGGCTTCGAAGATGCTCCCAACCCTAGAACGCAGGAGACAAAAACCTTAAAATAAATGAAAGAGAAACAAAAACGAGAAGGAAGGAAACATCGTGAGTCAAAGGAGGAATAGGAAGCCCTAGATCTCAACGAGTGGTTGGGACGAAATGGGATCTGAAAGGATAAGGAAAGAGGAGAAGAGACAAAACCCTAGATCTCAATCGAAACCCTCCAGAAGAAATTCAAAACCCTAGATCTCCAAGGCAAAGCCCTCAACTGGCTCTCCAAAGACCCTTCCTGCTTCGAACTCCACCAACACCAACTATGCCGCCTCACCAAACGCATGATGTCTCTCGTTCACGAAGAACAATCCCTCGAACCCATATTCGCTTAGCACCTCACTAAACTCTTAATGCTCTCCCTTAACAACAGACTCAACGTCCTCAAAATCAACGAACTCAAACGCAATTTCGGTTTCCTTGGGGAGCTTAGGAGAGAAAGAAGAATCTAAAATGTAAAAAGAGACGAGGGTTTGTGTTTTCTGATTTGGGGGAAAAGAATAGGAAAAGGTGGGGAAAGTTTTTGACGTAAAAAATGAGTCGCAAAAGTCGACGCGGAGACGAATTTTAGCCTCACTTATTACATTGGTTGCACTTTCAACCGATGTAAAAACATGTCACGTGTAATTTTTTATATCGGTTGTTCATTTAACCGATGTAAAAAGTATGTTTTTACATAGGTTAAATGAGTAACCGATGTAAAAAGTGTAGTGTTAATTGCAAAAATGTCACCGCGTCACTTTTTATATCAGGTGTTCATTTAACCGATGTAAAAACCCGATGTAAAATCTGTTTTTTCCACTAGTGAAGGGTAAATAAGTATATGATTTTAACACATAATAAAAAATGGCAAAATTACTCCATATGCCATTTATCTTAATTTAAAATTTCACATTTGTTCCTTTATCTTTTTTCCCCCCCTCAAGTTGGCCCTTTATGTTATAAAACGTTTACACCATTGGAATCTAGATCTGTATTGAGTGTTTTTATGTGCTGAAGGATTGGGTGAAAGAGATGGATTGTGATGAAATAGACGGATTCTGAGTGACTATTTCTGGATTTCACCGTTTATGAGTTTCTTGAAGAACCTTAACGTGTTTTTTGTTTTAAATAAAAATTAAATAAAAACAATGACTCGCCGATTCAACAGGCCACACAATTGCCACTTAGGCCATTTAATGGACACATAGGCACATCTATAATGGAAGTGGATGGGGAATGAGAAAAAAGTCCAACGATGTTAACGTTTTAATTCTTAAATGACTAACTTGAGGAAAAAAAAGATAAAGGACCAATGTCAAACTTTATACTAAGATAAATGACATCTAAAATAATTTTACTTAAAAAGTTATTGTGACATTAACGATACAAAATATTATCATATTATTTATATTTATTTACATAGGTCGGCATGTTAGACCCATGAAGCTTTTTAAAAGGCCTATAGTCCGACTATTTTAGCTAAATAGGTTTTTCAAAAAGCCTCAGTATTGTCTATTTAAAAAAAAAAGTCTATCATAACCTGAATCTGATATAGGCTAGACAATAAACTCTGTCGAGCCACCTGGATTGTTTCCACCCTTGGTGGTCGGAGTGGATTTAGGTGGGGGTAGGAAGGGTTTAGTGGGGAGAGGGGCGAAACGGCGGAGGGGGTGCGATGGTGGTGTGGGGCGATAGAGGGATCTAGAGAGGTAGTATAGGGGCTTGGCAGGCGATGACAACAGTAGAGCGGGACGATACTAGCAAAAATGGGTCGGTTGTGTACATCTAGCCAATTTTTTGTTGTGCATATTAAATGTCCCTTCGAGTTAATTGATACTATTATATATGAACATAATTGCTCATTTGTTATCGTGGTCTTTATGTCCTTAGCTTCCCCATGACATAAAAATGTTTCCGCAAAACATACTTAGTGTGTGTTTGGTTACACGTTTCAACTCACCCAACGTGCGTCTCGCACTTCCAAACGCAATTATACCCTGTTTGGCTCTCCACTTCGAGATCTAAAGACGACGCACGTTTGATGTTGGACTCGCGTTCAAGCTGAAGCTGCGCTGGGTAGCTTCCGCGTTCTATCTGAATCGATTCTCCCTTGGCTCCTGGTAATATTTCTGATCTGCCCTTCATAAATCTGTCCTTCATAAATTGCCCTTCATAAATGAAATCACTCGTCTCCTACCTTCCTCCATTGCCTCACAATAACTGCAACATTCCATTTGAGGACAATCAATCTACCGAAGACATCATACACCTACCTTCATTCCTTATTTTTGCTAAACTTCCATCACCTAATTTACAAAATTTATTACGACCCTTCTTTAAATTGAAGACAGTCGCTTGGAGGTGGCTCATTCTCAAGCTCACGGATTGGAAGAAACATTGTACAATGTATTAGTTATTATAAAATGGCATAAATATAATATATTCTTTTATTTAACTTCAATAATCTCTTTAATTAGTCAATGCATATCAATGCATAGCTCTTTTTTTTCATGCATAGTTATTAAATTCTTTTTTTTTACATAGTTATTAAACTCTTTAACTAATGAGTAATTTAGCTCTTTCAGTATATTTCAACTCGTAATATTAAATAGCAGTAGGTACAATTTTTAATTAAAATTAAAATTAAAATGATTTGTAAAACAAATTAAAACTTATATGATATAAAAAATATACTAACATGATAAAGCAACGCTTTGATTGCGTCAGAGTCGGACAGAACACATACGCTATAAGCTAATAGAATTTGGATTCTCTATCGTCAAATTTTCTACACTAATACAATCAGACGATTTGGACATTCTGATCTTTAAAGTTTATAACAACGATAAATGATATTTATTTTTACTCTATTTTTAATATTTTATCAAAAACCATAAAAATAGTTATTATGAAAATAATGTGATATCTTCATCTTCATAATTGCTAATAAAAATATGTGGATTGAGAGAGAAAAAGACAGCACAACGTTTAAAGTTGTTCCCTCCTGTTTATCGTTTAGTGTTATTCGGATCTTCTAGGTCATGTTTCTTGATCGCATGTTGACAGCTATAACTTTAGCTTTTATCCTCACATGATACGTTCGTTGGTACCGATCAGCAGCACAACGTTCGTGCCTTGCACGTACATCGCCTATGAAACCTTTCGAATCGAGAACATCTCCAGGAAATAAGGACCATGTGCGTGCTGTACCTACGGTGACGTTTGGCAAACATATTACAATGAGAAATAACCGTGTATCGGCGCAGGTCATTCCGTTCAAGCATTTTTAAAATATATTTATTTATAAAATTAAAGTTTTGTATTATGATAAACATAATTATAGTTATTTTAGTTATCTAAAACTGTAAAAAGAGTGAGAGTAAACAACGTGTAATATTTTTTCTCGTCTAAACTTAAGAGAAAAAAATTATTTATAATTAATAAGAAGATTTATAAAATTCTTATGTGATAAAAGACAATAAAATTATACCAATAATACGTAATGTTTTCCTGTCGAGACTCAAGAGTAAAATAACTATTTATAAATATTGGTACATTAATTATTTATAAATAATAAATACATTTATAAAATTGATATATGTTTAAAGACAATAACATTTTACCTATAATACGTAATGTTTCTCTGTCGAGACTCAAGAGTAAAATAATCATTTATAAATATTGGTACATTAATTATTTATAAATAATAAATACATTTATAAAATTGATAAATGTTCAAAGACAATAACATTTTACCTATAACACGTAATGTTTTTCCACAAAGACTCAAAAGTAAAACAATTATTTATAAACAATAAAAATATTTAATACGTGCAATAAAATAAAAAACTAAAAAAAAAATTAAACTTATTAAGGAAAAAAACAAAAAGAAAAAACTAAAAATATCAGAAAATAGAAAAAATAAAATGTAAAAAAAATCTTCCTAGGGAATCAAAAATAAAATATCATTTATAAATAATAAAGTATTTATAAAATTTCTCAAAAACGATGAAATTATACCGACAACATGTAATGTTTTCCCGTCGAGACTTAAAAGCAAAATAATCATTTATAAATAATAAAGATATTTATAAAATTGATATGTGCTAAAAGACAATAGAATTTTACTGACAATATCTAATGTTTCCCCTGTCGGGACATAAAAGGAAAGTAACCATTTACACCGACAACGTGTAATTTTTTCCCGTTGAGAATCTAAAGTAAAATAATCATTTATAAATAATAAAGACATTATAAGTTTTGATACGTGATAAAAAACAATAAAATTACATTGACAACAGGTAATGTTTCCTCTACGGAACATAAAAACAAAATAATCATTTATCTTATATAAAGTAAAATAATCATTTATAAATAATAAAGACACTTATATATTTTAATACGTGATAAAAAATAATGAAATCACACCGACAACATGTAATGTTTCCCCCGTAAAAAAAATATAATGTTTTCCCTTTGGAACATAAAAGTAAAATAATTATTTATCATTTATAAAGATAAAATAAAAAATTAAGAGTTAAACAAATTTAAAAACTAAAGAAAAAAATATTTGGAAAAAATAAAAAGAAAAGAAAAATATAAATATAAGAAAAATCAAAAAAATAAAATTATAAAATAAATTATAAAAAACACAAAATTAAAAATTAAATTAATTTTTAAAAAAAGTAAAAATTAAAAAATTAAAAACTAAATAATAAAGATATTTATAAAATTAATATGTGCTCAATGACAAAAAATTTATACCGACAATATATAATGTTTCCTCATCTTGACGCAAAAAAAAAGTGATCATTTATACCAACAACATGTAATGTTTCTCCGACATGAATTAAAATTAAAATAATCATTTATAAATATTAAAGACACTTATAAATTTTGATACATATTAAAAAAGATAAAATTATACCAACAACATGTAATGTTTTTCGTTGAAATTTAAAAGTAAAATAATCATTTATAAAGATAAAACAAAAAAAATTAAAAACTAAATAATAAAGATATATATAAAAATGATATGTAATAAAAGACAATAAAATTATACCGACAACATGTAATATTTTCCCATCATGACTCAAAAACAAAAATAAATTATATTCAAATAATATAGAGATTTATAATAAAAATATTAAGAAAATAAAAAACATAAATTAAATAAAAAATATTAAAATAAATAAATTTCAATAATAAAATAATAATAAAACATGTAAAAATAAAAAGATAATATAGAAAAAATTAAATAAAAATGTTCATAAAAAATATGAAAATACACAAAAGAAAAAAAAATAGAAAGTAAAAAAAATAAAAAGAATAGGAATAAAAATAAAAAATAACACAAAACAAAAAGATAATAAAAATGAAGAAAATTAATTAAAAAGCGTTATAAAAAATCAAAATTAAAAAGTTGAAAAAATGAAAAAGATAAAAAAATGAAAAAAAACAAATTTTTAAAACATAAAAGAACAAAAAAAGTAAAAAATTTTAAAATTATAAAAAATAAAAAAAATAAAAATAGAAAAAGTAAAATAAAATAATATGAAATAAAAAACTGTAAATTTTGAATTTTAAAAAATAAAAATTAAAAATATAGGGAGAGAAAGAATATATATATTGGGAGGGAAAGAATATGTTGAGAGGGAAAATCAAACTCACGGAGGCTGACACATTTCCAGCTAGGGGGTTTGTTTTCCTATGAACTAATAACATACCCGTGCTAACGCACGGGTCGCGTGATGTTTGTATAATTGTTATAGATATATTTGATTAAGAGTATTCAAAGTCTGAGTAAAATAATAACAGTAGAAAATGTGCTGAGATATTTTTTTAGAATTAAGAATAGTCAAGTTATTATATGCATTTGATACCAACACAATTTTTTTTAATTCTTCTGTATCCATATTATATGCATACGCACGAGACGCATCGCGTTGGTTATTATTATTGTTTCCAAAACTAAAATTAAATAGTAATTGGTATGTCTTTTTGACCTAGCAAATATTTGAATACAGTTATTCATATACTAATATTAATTGTATACAATAACATTAAAGGGACTCAAAATTCTCTATTATATACAATTAAGTTTGTCCATACTAAATCATTACATGTTTCCCATTGAGACTTAGGATTGTGAATAGATTAACACATACATAAAATTGATATATGTCCATGAAATGGGGTCTTCTTGTGACATCATTTTATGTAGTAGTTTCCTCAATACAGAATCACAATTGGTGAGCAAGTTGCAGTCCAATGCAGAATAGACTCCATGTGGTCCCTAACACTGAATGCCTAGAAGTTATTTGGCCGAAACTGTGTCATGTAGTTATAATTGACACTTATTTTCCATACTCTTCTTGCTAGTTGTTGCTCACTCGGAATTTAGTGTCAATTCAATTCCGTATGCGACGTCAATAGATGTTGCTGTTGTTGACAGTTCATTCTTAGTTAACTCAATTTTTTATACAAATCTTCGAACACCTAGTCTTATGTCATGAAGTGATCTCCAGCAGCAACTTAATTGCATGAAAGAACATAGGATTTGATATAGTACAAATTTACAAACCATCGGTTTCTTCCTTCACCGATTGTTGTAGTATCAAACTTGCACTCCCTATATTTAGGGGGGGAACAATGAACCAATAGATGAAGCCAGGCGATTCACTTCAATCGTAAAATACATTATACTTCTTACATTTTTTGATAAATCATTTTATAATATTCTGAACATCTTTCTAAGAGAATAAATGTCATCTTACTAGGGGTGTGCAAAATTTATGGTTAACCAGCCCATTTTAATGAACTGGACCACACCACACCAAAAAAGCCCAACCCAATTAAATGGTTCATGGACTGCTCTGAAATTTTAAAAAAAGACCAATTACCCGAAAATTTAAAAAATATCCGGTTCCCGAACATGCTCAGCGAGTCGCTCTGCTTCGGTTATGAACCAGATTGGAGGATGAAGGGAGGATGAGTTTTCAACACCATGTCTTTTTGTTTTTTGTGGAACTTGAGTTCCAATGATCGAACCTCTGATTTTAATGTGGAGTTTAGGTCGCAAAGGTTGTGGAAGCTTCTGGAATGTTCGATTTGGCGATAGACAAGGTGCCCATTGGGATTGACACTATTGAACACGTCGGTTACGGACTAGTTGCGTTCCATGGTGAGGGTGAAGTTTTTCTCAGCGTCAGATTTGCTGAATCGGAATCTGTGAGTGGAGAATGAGATTTTTGTGCCGAGATAGGTTTTTGCGGCTTCGTAGATTTTGTTGTTTTCGAGGCCTTCGAACTCTTCGATCACCATTGTTAGTTCTGAGGAGAAGCGAGAGAGAATGCTGTAGATTCCGTTGACGACGTAGTCACGGAGTTCCGACGGGGGGAACTCGTTGGTCACCGATCGGACTACCATTGTGGTGGCGGCCACGGAGGATGCCGTCGTGAGGATGGTCTTCGCCGTCGCCAGGTTGGTCTCCGACGAGGAGGAAGAAAAAATGACATGTTTGTTTGTGTTGTTTTGAAGTTTCGTTTGTGTGGTTGAGAGACTTTCTTGAGAGAACTATGGGAATGTGAGGAAATCAAATGAAATTAAGTTGAAATTGAAATGTGTTTAGCGCATTCGGGGTTGTGCTCTCTGAATATTATAAGTAGCCGGTTTGAACGTAAGACTGCAGATTTTCCAAATGGGAACCGAATAAATCTGGTTCGCAAAGTAAAACCGGTTTCCCATTAAACACAGTTTTAAAACCGGTTTACAATTAAACCCGATTTTTAAACCAGTTTATGTCATGAACCATATGTAAACCGGTTTAAAACGCGAACCGCTTATGAACCTATTCATATCCAGTCTTGAACCAGTTTAAAAAAATAAACCGGTTTTCGCCTAAATGGTTCTGTAAACCACACTCTAAATATGGTGTGGTCCAATTTGGTGTGGTTTATGGACTACGCACAGCCCTACATCTTACAATTGAAAGGGACACTGCCCGCCCTTAACGTAGATGGTGTTATCCAGCACGGGTCATGCACCCCAGCCTCCTTGCAAACCTTATTCAAATTAGCACTCTCCAACCAATACTCCATGATTTTGTTGGTCAATTTACCATCAAGTGCTTCAGTAAGTGGTCTAACAACATCACCAACCTTGAATTGCTCTAATTGGATCCAAACACAAAATATCTGAATTTAGCTAGTAGAGGAAAGATGAAGAACAAACTAACTCTAGACCAAGGTAATTAAAACCAGACCGGACAATGAACCAGAGAGGGTCAGGGTTAAGGGTTTTTGACCGGACTAGGGTCGAACCGGGTTCAAATAAAATATTATTTTTTAAATATATATATATATATATACCAAATATATATATATATACATAATATTTCAATTTATACACAAAATAACAAGTCCTAAAACTAATAAAATATTATTTTATATATATATATCAAATATATAATATATATACATGACACTTCAATTTACAAACAAAATAACATGTAGCCTATTGGTAAAGTGATTTATTGTGGCCTTGAGAACAGAGGTTCAAGCCCTGTTGAAAGCAAAATTGATTTTTTTTTAATATAAAGGCAATTAAAAATTTCAAAAAAAAACCAAAACCGGTTCAACCCTGAACCGGCCGGTTCTTTGCAGGGCGGTTCAGGAGGGTCACCCAGACCGGACCATGGCCCGGTTCCCGGTCCAACCGGCCGGTCCGGTTTTAATTACCATGCTCTAGACATGTGAACTGCTCTGATTGGATCCAAATAGAAAATATATGAATTTAGCAAGTAGAGGAAAGACGAAAAAGAAACTAACTCTAGACATGTGAAATGCAAATCAAGTCAACCCATGAATTTAACACATAATTGGTGATATGTGAAATGCAAATCAGGTTAAATCATGTTTAATCGTTGTCCTTGGGGGGGAAATTGAAGGAGTTGCAAGGTGAAGCCTTTCTACCATTAATACAAACACTCTACCTCAATAAACTATAATATACTAAAAAATTCTTCATAATTAAAAGCTCCACGAAACTAATTTCCCAATGTTTTAAGCAAATGCTATGCATATTCTATACTCCATAATACATATTTATCTATTTCAAATCCTAACATACACAAATCCAAACCGTACAGCTGCTACACAAAAATCACGTGCAAATGTGCGCAGAAAGCATAAAAGCAGAGACTCAAGCATAAAACCGTCAATCTGGCTTGGATTTGCACCTCCTTCCACCCTATCAGCTCCCAGCTCACTCAAGTCGAATGAGGTTCTGACTCCTACTTCATTTAATAGGCCTCGTGTTGCGCTAAAAGCATAGTTGTCAAAACTGGACCGGATCGGCTGGTCTGACCAGTTGGACTGGAAATTGGACCCCTATCCGGTTCAATTGAACCTCAAAACCGGACTGCACAAGAACCGGCCTACAAAGCGGAAAACCGGTAAAAAACCGGCCAAAATCGGGAAAACCGGGAAAAAAAATCGGACAAAACCGGCCGGTTCTTAAAAAAATTAATTTTTTTTAAAATGGTAAATGACATTATTTTTGACACATAAGAGATTTTTATCTATTTTTTTCACGACGATGGATTAAATTAAATATTATAATAAAATTTAAAATTAATATTTATATTAATATTATTATAAGAGTACTTACATTACAGTATTTGTGATTATTGAATATTAAAATGTTATTATAACATTTGTTTTAGTTTAATATGTAATTTTTGCATGTTATATGTTGACTTATAACATTTTAAGCGGAGTTTAATTTTTTATATTGTGATGTTATGAATATTATGTTATTTTTTGTTTATCAGTGCTTTATATGTTATATTAAAAATTTTAAAAATATAATTTAATTCATTTCCGGTCCGACCCCGGTCCGACCTTTGAACCTTAAACCAGTGCCTACACCGGTTCAGTGTCCGGTCCGATTTTGATAACCTTGGCTAAAAGTGAATGGAATCTGCAAAAATATATCTGAATAATATATTATTGACTTGACTTTGAATACACACACTAATGTTATTATATAGACTACGCTAGACTTAACCTAATGGGCCTGAGCAATGGGCCGAATAACTAAACTAGGTTACAGTACAAAAGGTAAATATTTACTATTTACTCTAATTATTTACAATACTCCCTCTCAAGCTGGTGAGTGGATATCAATCATTCCTAGCTTGCAAGTAAGTTGGCGGAATCGGTCTGTAGATAGCCCCTTTGTAAGCACATCTGCCAGTTGGTGTCCAGTAGGAATGTAGGATGTTGTTATCAGTCCACAATCTAGCTTCTCCTTTATAAAGTGTCTGTCTATCTCAATGTGTTTGGTCCTGTCATGTTGTACAGGATTATGAGCAATGTTGATTGCTGATTTATTGTCACAAAACAACCTCATTGAGCCTTCATAATTCACCTTCAAATCATCAAGTATAATCTTCATCCACAATAGCTCACAAATTCTATGAGTCATTGCTCTGAATTCTGCCTCAGCACTTGATCTGGCCACTACATTTTGTTTTTTGCTCCTCCATGTAACAAGATTACCACAAAAGAATGTGCGAGCTGGTGGACCTTCTATCACTCATCGAGCCTGCATAATCTGCATCAAGATAGGCTTCCAATGTCGGTCTTCCGCCTCTTTTGAACAAGAGACCTCTTCCTGGAGTCGCTTTAAGGTATTGCAAAATCCGCCATCGCTCGCAAGTGCCTCATCCTCGATCATGCATAACCGACCGACCACGCTATCAGTATAAGCTAAATCAGGTCTAGTGTGTGCCAAGTAAATTAGCTTCCCACTAATCTCTCGAGCATCGAGACTTGTCAACTCTAGCACTCTCCTCTTGATTGCTCATTTTATGATTTTGCTCTATGGGAACACTGCAGTTTACACCCAAGCTTGCCGCTTCTGCGAAGGTCAAGAACATATTTTCTCTGAGAGATAAAAATTCCTTGTTTTGAGTAAGCTACCTCAATCCCAAGGAAATACTTGAGAGTTCCTAGATCTTTCATCTCGAACTCTGCAGATAATTTCTTCTTGAGGAGTTGTCTCTCAACCAAGTCATTCCCTGTAACAATAATATCATCAACATAAACAAGAAGTACGGTTAGTTTTCCTCCCTGTGAATGTTTGAAGAAGAGGGTATGATCTCCTTGACTCTGTTTGTAACCAAAACCCAACATAGCCTTTGTAAATCTTCCAAACCATGCCCGGGGAGACTGTTTTAGCCCATACAAGGCCTTTTTCAATCTACACACCTTATTTATCCCAAGGGTTAGATCAAATCCCGGTGGGATGTCCATATACACTTCCTCCTCTAAATTTCCATGCAAGAATGCATTTTTAACATCAAACTGATCAAGTTCCCACCCAGAATGAGCAGCAAGAGATAGTAAGATACGGACAGTGTTCATCTTTGCTACCGGTGCAAATGTCTCCTCATAATCAATGCCATAAGTCTGGGTGTACCCCTTTGCTACTAATATGGCCTTATATCGATCAAGAGTGCCATCTGATTTGTACTTGACAGTATAAATCCACCTGCAACCAACTGGCTTCTTGCCTCTTGGCTTCTCAACTATCTCCCAAGTTCTATTCTTTTCAAGAGCTTTCATTTCCTCATTCATGGCTTTGATCCAATTTTCATCTTTAAGTGCCTCCTTAACAGATGCATGGATTCTTATAGAGTCAACTGCTGTCATAAAAGCCTTATGTTGCGGGGAAACATGGTTAGATGAAACAAATTGAGAAATAAGGTATTTGGCACAAAACCTTTTCCCTTTTCTCAAGGCAATAGGTAGGTCAACTGAATCAAGATCAAGTGCATCGGGAATAAAAGAATCAGAAGCAAAAGGGTTACTTTCAGTACTTACCTCTGGCTCAGACGATTGGGGTTGTTTCTGGACCAGGTCGAGTTTTCCTCTCCTCTGATATGTCAAAGTTGGCTCACTAGCCTTTGTCTTTATTGGTGCTGAGGGTGTTGTTTCCTGCAAAATAAAAGGTAAAGGAGAAACAATAACAGGTGACTCAGAAACAACTGGAGACTCAGGAGGTAGTAACTCAGGAACAGCAACAGGAGACTCAGGGATAGGAGACTCAGAAACAACAGGAGACTCGGGAGGATCAACTGACAAAGATGATGACTCAGGGTGCCAAGGACCAAGGAGAAGAAACTCGGAATCAGATTCCAAATCACTATAATTCTCCCCCTGAAGCTGAGGACGAATGAAGAACGGGACATGTTCATGGAAAGTGACATCCATAGAGACAAAATGTTTACAACTGGAAGGATGGTAACACTTGTATCCCCATTTATTAGGGGCGTAGCCCAAGAAGATGCATCGAACAGCCCGGGAATCCAACTTATTGCGATGCTGCTTGTGGATATAAACAAATGCAACACAGCCGAATATTCGAGACTCTAGACTCTGCATGATAGGAGCAGACGGGTAAAAAGATAACATAGACTGAACAGGACTGAAATTACCTAGAACACGGGATGGAATCCGATTGATGAGATAAGCAGCAGTCAAAACTGCTTCTCCCCAATACGAGTTTGGAACTGATGTTTGGAAGAGAAGGGCACGAGCTACCTCAAGCAAGTGACGGTTTTTTCTTTCTGCAACTCCATTTTGTTGTGGAGTATCAACACACGTTAGTTCATGAAGAATACCATTTTGACTAATAAATGAAGAAAGAGATTGGTTGACATATTCTCGACCATTATCCGACCGTAGTCTTTTAATGCATTTGTCAAATTGAGTTTTTATCATGTGATAAAATTGAATGAACAGCTGAGATACTTCAGATTTATCTTTCATTAAGAATAGCCAACTAACGCGAGTACAATCATCAATAAAAGTAACAAACCATCGCGCACCCGAAATATTAGAAACAGGGGCAGGCCCCCAAACATCAGAATGAATAAAATCAAAAGGTTCAACACTTCTATTATAACTAGAAGGAAAAGACACACGTTTGTGTTTGAAAAATTGACAAACATCACACTTAAAAGACTCAACAGACTCTTGTAAAAACAAAGCTGGAAACATAGTTTTAAGTAAGGAAAATGGAGGATGTCCTAGACGCTTATGCTGAAGCCAAACTTGAGAGGAAGTATGGTGAGACTGGACGGAGGAAGACAAAGACCTTCGCACCATTCTCTTCCGAGATAGAAAGTATAACCCTCCCTGCTCCTTAGCAACTCCAATCGCCCTCCCGTGGTAAGATCCTGAAAAGACAATGAGTAGGAGAAAAAGTTACTGCGCTCAGATCCCGAGTAAGTTTGGGAATAGAAATTAAGTTATTTGAGAGTCCAGGAGCATAAAGCACACTTCTCAAATAGAAACGGGTGTGGAGATTAATATCTCCAAAACCTACAACAGGAGTGTGAGAACCATCTCGCAATAAAGAATATAGGGAATGCTTGAATGAGGGCTATAAGTGGAAAACGCTTTAGAGTTAAAGGTCATATGGTCAGTAGCACCAGAGTCTAGAATCCATGCATCCTTAGGAATAGTACCAGAGGCAGTAAACGATCGAGAACATAGAACCTTACCAGTCATTGTCAGGGAACTAGAACTAGAAGGCTTACGCAAGGAGTCGAGGAGGCTCTGCAAGCGGTCCAAGTCTTCAGCGCCCAAGGGGGGAGGCGCAGTTGGACCGGATAGAGGAGCAAGTGTGGGAGTAGATGCTACCACATGTGCTTGAGTACCTTTGAGACCTCCAATACGGTTAAGGACATTGTCTTTCCCATGAAGTCTAAAACATCTGTCCTTTGTGTGCCCTGGCTTCTTACAGTGTTCACAGTAGCGGTCCTCCCTCCCAGGCTTGGATGATCCTTGTTTGCCTGTCTTGCTGGCAACTAATGCAGATCCTTCAGAAGGTTTGGGACCTAGCATGACACTTCGACGACTCTCTTCACCCCGCACAATATAGAACACTTCATCAAGAGAAGGAAGGCTGTCCTTGCCCAAAATCTGTAGTCGAACAGGGTCATACTCACTGTTCAACCCAGCCAAGAACTCAAAAATCCTATCAGTTTCAATGCAAGTATTCAAAACAAGCGTGTCATTGGGAGTCTCCATCTTGAGAGTCTGATATTGATCCAACTCAATCCAAAACCCTTTCATAATGGAAAAGTAATCAGAGACAGACATACTTCCCTGTTTAGTATTGAAGATCCTGCTCTTCAAATCAAAGCGGGCAGAAAGATCCTTTTTCTTGGAGTAAGTCTTGCTGAGGCTATCCCAAATTTCCCTGGCAGTAGCAAGAAACATATAATTCCCGCTGATCTCTGGAATCATACTGTTCCACATCCATGACATAATGAGAGAGTCTTCATTGTCCCAAGTAGGGAATCCAGGATCAGTGGCAGGAAGAGGAGTCCCTTCAATATGATTCAATTTTCCACGACCCTTCAGATTCGTGCACATAAATTGGGCCCAATTGAAGTAGTTTTTCCCATTGAGGCAATAACTGGGATGCAGCGTTGGCAGAGCATTAGAATTCATCAAATTTGACGAGTCCACAAGAGGAGGAGGAGGAGGAGGAGGAGGCGATGGAGGATTTTGAACAGTTCCGTCCCCTTCCATAACAACAGATCAGACGTAGTAAAAAAAAAACACGACAACGAACGAATGAACGTCAAATAACCCACGAAAATGAAAGTTCTCGGATCGGAGAGTGGACCTCCAAAATGGAAAGAGGAGGTGCCGGTCTACAATCTGGGAAAAAAAGGTGGCGAACGGAAAGTGTAAGGCGGCGCGTGAACCACAGGCGCCCGAACGGCTGTTGGAGACGAGCGGCGCGTGGAGGACCGGACGGCGGCGCGGTTTCAAGGTTTGGCCGGTTTTGACGAGCCGAACCTGATGGTGGAGTCAGTTGTGTGATATTCGCGACGGACAGTGGCGTTTGGATGCAAACAGTCACACGCTTGAACGCTTGAAGGTGTTTTGGTTTGAATGATGAACAGTAGCACGAATGGGCTGCAAACAGAAGCTGCAATGAAGGCAGCAAGAAAAAACAACCACCACAATGAAGGTGGCGGCTAGGGTTTATGCGGAAGCGAGGCCCTCAAGAACGAGAGCTCGTGATACCATGTAAAAATATATCTGAATAATATATTATTGACTTGACTTTGAATACACACACTAATGTTATTATATAGACTACGCTAGACTTAACCTAATGGGCCTGAGCAATGGGCCGAATAACTAAACTAGGTTACAGTACAAAAGGTAAATATTTACTATTTACTCTAATTATTTATAATAGAATCAATGATAGAGTTGTCATTCAACTTCCAGATGAAAATGTTTGTGTTTTCTTTGGACAAGCAACTGCAAGACATCAAGAAGAATTAGTGCGTCATAAATATGCAAATTCTATGGTAACGTTTTCCAATCTGCCTCAGCTTGTGCCCATTATCTTCTTAATGATTATGATTTTGAACCTTATGGCAAGGATTCTGTGGCAATAACTAAACAGATTTTAAGGGTGATATTAATTCATCTATCTCATTGTTTGGAAACAAATTTTACAATATCTTGTGCTTGCTATAATCCTATCGAAGAAGCTTGGAAAATGCTATTTGATTTGAAAACGCTTAGAGTTTGGGACCCTGGCTATATAGCCAATTACAAATGATAGCTACTGCTGAATATTCTAACCACCACGCACTACATGTGCAAGCTCAGCTTTTACTCTAACAAAAAAGTAAATAAAGGAAAAATTGATCAGTGTATAATTCTATCAGCATTTCTTTACAAAAGAAATAAACTATGTAATAAGCTAGATGGTAAAATGTGTAGTTCTAATACCACCAAAGACGTAAATAATGCTTTTTAAATGGTACTTGGAAGAAATGTCTTGTCCAGCACCAACAGTTGCCCTGCGAAAACAAAAAAAAAACAAAAGATCAAATGGTTCTTTAATGCGGAAACTTAGTTTGATATCAATGAGAAAAAAAAATTAATTACCCTACGACTCTCTGGAGGAGACATCGCTCAAACTGCAGCTTGTTTTTCCCCTTCTAATTTTGATGACCAACTTAAAACCTTGTTTCACCATATAGGTGAAACAGGTTATGGCACACCCAACAAGCATGGTGAACCCCACCTTCACCTGGGAAGAAGGGGGACAATTACAATTCTGGTTCATGGTTGCGGGTAGGGGTGGGGATGGGGGGAGTAGAGGTGGGGGTAGTAAAAAAAACCAGAGTGAGCTGAAGAAAGCAGCAGAGCAAAAAACAGAGCAGAAAGAACCAAGTTCTCTTAATGCTTTATCCTCCTTATAAACTCATGCTAAGTTCCTTTCTTATTCATTTTCAAAATATGGCTTCAGTTTTCAAAATGCTGCTGCTTCTTTGTAAACTGAGCCATATTTTGAAAATGAATAAGAATGAAACTTAGCATAAATTTATAAGAAAGATAAAACATTAAGAGAAGTTAGTTCTTTCTGCTCTGTTTTTTGCTCTGCTGTTTTCTTTAGCTCACCCTGATTTTTTTGACTACCCCACCGCCCACCGCCATCCCCACTCCTACCCCCATCCATGAACCAAAATTGCAATTGTCCCCTTCCTTCCCAGGAGACAATGGGGTTCACCATGCTGGTTGGGTGTGCCATAACCTGTTTCACATATATGATGAAACAAGGTTATAAGTTGGTTATCAAAATTAGAAGAGGAAAAACAAGTTGCAGCTGCAACTTGAGCGATTTCTCCTCCAGAGAGCCGTAGGGTAATTAATTTTTTTTTACACTGAGATCAAACCAAGTTTCTGCATTGAAGAACTATTTGATCTTTTGTTTTTTTTTTTCGCTGGGCAACTGTTGTGCTGGACAAGACATTTCTGCCAAGAACCATTTAAAAAGCATTATTTACTTCTTTGGTTATATTAGAACTACACATGATTCACAAAAAAGGAAGGTAAGTGTAATTGACAAAAAGGTTGAATGTGGCGTCTCGGACTCAGACTATGCCATCTTGGGAATGTAGCTGGAGATGTTTCTTTGTCAAGAAGCATAAACTTAAATAGACCATTTCCTAAATAGCCTAGATAGACAGTTTGGTTTTCAGCAAAACCATAAAACTGTCTAAGTTCTCTCCAACCATCAGTAATGAGGGGAGCTTCCAATGACTTGTTGAAACCCACTGTGTTCTTATTTCCTTTATCATCTATTAGAGTCTATCTGCGTGGGAGCTCATGAAAAAATTCTGTGATAAAGGTTGGCCCTGTTTCACCAAAGACCTATCAAAATACACACTTAACATTATAATTCTTAATCTTATTCTCAACGAAAGAAACACCGAATCAAGGTTTATTTCAAACGTAATTGAATTACACAGCATAAATGCACATACTAAAAATGTTGCTATTCAGTAACTGTTCCGGACTGGGCCGAGGCCCAATCCGAAGAGTCATCCTCCAGCCCATTACCAACGTCGGTTCCCACCGCCTTGCCACGAGACCAAATCGACGTGGCCGATCCAACGGTCCTCGGCATTCCGCCCATCCCATCACAGGTCGGTAAAACGATCTGACGGCATCCCGGGCGCCACACGGGAACCGCCCTCACCGACCTTAACTCCTATAAAAGGAGAGTCACTTCAAACGATTGAGGTATTATTCATTTCATCACCTCTTCACTTACCTCTTACACGCACTGACTTGAGCGTTGGAGTGTTTGCAGGTACACCACCACCACGCGCCGTCGTCATCCGACCTGACGCCACCGCTTCTCGGCCATCCTTTGGAGTTCGCCCGCAACATTGGCGTCGTCTGTGGGAATCGTTTCTGATTTCATTTTTCTTTGCTCGACATCTTAGCTCGACACTTGTCGAGACGATGACTGGATCGAAGCAACAGGTCGCGACTCACAGCTCCACTCGTGCGAACGCAGATCTTGAACCACCTCACCACGAACCTGTTAATTTCGTCGTGGAACATGAGAGACAGAGGAGTAACCTTCCACCTCCCCATCAGAATGACGCCGTTCCGATCCACGAGTTCCGTGAATTCATCCGAAGCCATGCCAAAGCGATGCATGCTCAGAATCAACGCCTCGATCGAATGGAAAATCAGCAGAGAGAAATCTCCGTTCGTGTGGCCACACAGATCGAAAACAGGAAAGATCGAGTCTCGTTCTCCTCGAGATCGAAGGAGTCGGAAATCTCAGATCTGCTCATCGCCACCACCGCGGGCACGACTCCACACCGCTCGCGCATAGAGCATACCGTCCGTGCTCATTCTGCTTTCATCAACTCCTTCTGAGCTCGAGCGAGGCCTTTGGTCCTTTACATCCGAGATCATGAAATTCCGGTTCAAGCATCTTCGAAACCACCCGCTTTGGACTCATACGACGGCACCACCGACCCCGACGAGCATGTTGGTTGCTTTGATATCGCCATGGGCTATCGAGGCGCCAAGGGCCGGTGAAGTGCGTAATCTTTCCCTCACTCAAGAAGGCAGCGTTGTCTTGGTTCCGCACTCTTGAGAAAAATTCCATTGGTGCGTGGATCGAGCTCGTCGACCAGTTCTCGCGCATTTCGCTGCGTCTAAAGTCCAACCAGTCGACAGCAGATCGCCGCAATTCAGAAGCAAGATGAGTCTATCAGAGACTACGTCGGGCGCTTCAACAAAGAAGCCATTTTTGTCAAGAAATGCTCTGACGAGATGAAGCTGTACTTGCTAGAGCAAGGCCTGATCGAAGGAAATCTATTCAGCGTCAACGTTGGTGTCGACAAACCGAAGACCCTGAACGAGTTCCTGAAGCGAGCTCAGAAATTTATGAATTACGAAGAGAAGTTAATGGCATCAAAAGCCAAAGACAAATCCCCAGAGTAACATTGACATCTGTCGGAGTATACGAGAAGAACTCGACCTCCTTGACGAATGCAGAGAGCTTGCAGCACTCAGCGAGGTCGCAGTAAAACAAAAAATCGCAGCAAGATACAACCGAAGTGTTGTGCCCAGGGAGTTCATACCTGGGGATCTAGTTCTTCGACGGTGATGTTGGCCTCAAGAACGCTCCACGGCGGAAACTTACGCCAACCGGGAAGGCCGTGCATGAATCGTCGTAAAGACTGGTACCGGCGCCTACACCCTAGAGACACTACAAAGACAGCAAATTCCAAAAAACTTAGAACGCGGCAAAGATATGGTCGAGCCTCGTGCCGAGACCACGTGCACGAGCTCGTGATGACAAAGCCTTGTGTGTTTGCACAAGCACCTGATGAAGAGATCGACCTCGTGCCGAGACCGCGTGCACGAGCTCGTGACACGTTTGCACAAGCACCCTGACCGACCTCGTGCCGAGACCGCGTGCACGAGCTCGTGATGACAAAGCCTTGTGCGTTTGCACAAGCACCCTGACCGACCTCGTGCCGAGACCGCGTGCACGAGCTCGTGATGACAAAGCCTTGTGCGTTTGCACAAGCACCCTGACCGACCTCGTGCCGAGACCGCGTGCACGAGCTCGTGATGACAAAGCCTTGTGCATTTGCACAAGCACCCTGACCGACCTCGTGCCGAGACCGCGTGCACGAGCTCGTGATGACAAAGCCTTGTGCGTTTGCACAAGCACCCTGACCGACCTCGTGCCGAGACCGCGTGCACGAGCTCGTGATGACAAAGCCTTGTGCGTTTGCACAAGCACCTGATGAAGAGATCGACCTCGTGCCGAGACAGCGTGCACGAGCTCGTGACAAAGCCTTGTGTTTGCACAAGCACCCTGACCGACCTCGTGCCGAGACCACGTGCACGAGCTCGTGATGACAGCCTTGTGCGTTTGCACAAGCACCCTGACCGACCTCGTGCCGAGACCGCGTGCACGAGCTCGTGATGACAAAGCCTTGTGCGTTTGCACAAGCACCTGATGAAGAGACCGACCTCGTGCCGAGAGCACCTGATGAAGAGATCGACCTCGTGCACTAGCTCGTAACAAAACCTTGTACAAACACGACTTGACGACGCTTACAGTTCCTTACAGACAAGGACGTTGAACGTCGACTTCAACGGACTTCGACAAACAAGTCACCACCTCGACATTCGAGCTAGCGACTGGGGTAATCGTTCGATCGGGCCGAGGCCCAATCCGAAGAGTCATCCTCCAGCCCATTACCAACATCGGTTCCCACCGCCTTGCCACGAGACCAAATCGACGTGGCCGATCCAACGGTCCTCGGCATTCCGCCCATCCCATCACAGGTCGGTAAAACGATCTGACGGCATCCCGGGCGCCACACGGGAACCGCCCTCACCGACCTTAACTCCTATAAAAGGAGAGTCACTTCAAACGATTGAGGTATTATTCATTTCATCACCTCTTCACTTACCTCTTACACGCACTGACTTGAGCGTTGGAGTGTTTGCAGGTACACCACCACCACGCGCCGTCGTCATCCGACCTGACGCCGCCGTACCGCTTCTCTCCAGTCATCCTTTGGAGTTCTGTCCAGAACAGTAACTGTGAAATTGAAGAATACAGCATAAATGGACATACTATAAAAAGATGAAGAAACAGTTATATCACCAAACTAAATCTCATTCATTCTGATTCATAGAACTAAATGAAGTGAAAACCTATATTGACAATTGATTTTGGCACTCCAAATGGCATGAATTTGGTTAAATAGGTAAACTAAAAAATAGTTTGCAAGCTATCATATTAACATAGAATTCGTTCTGTTTGGCTAAAAATGGATATGAAAACAAATAGGTGTATTGAATTCAGAATTTACCTCGATGGGTACATGTACAGTGGTGAAGCATTCCTTTATCTCTCTGTTTAGAAGCCTCCATGTTAGCCCCATTGTTTTGTTATGCTCAACAAAAACCATCCTGCTATGAAGGAACTTCATCTGAAATGCTCTTTGATTTGAAGGGTATAGATAAGCCTTTAGGGTATGCTCAACAAAAACCATCCTGCTACGACATGAACACAACAATAAGGTGCAATAGATTATAATTTAAACAAAACAATAAGTTACAGTATTGACAGGTAAATAATACAAACGTATAAGATAGATCATATATATATAAGCCAACAAAAATAACAACAATGATTCTAATCAATTTAGAAGTATGAATATTCAGATTTATAAGAACATGGATAAAATACACAGTAAACAAAATCAACCCACAAAAATCACTCAATACATGCTAAAGTCAGAAATGTTAGGAAGATAAAATATACAGTGAAAAGTCTCAAACACATGTTGAAAAGTTTAGTTTAAGAATGGTATCTCATCAAAACTCATGATGTCAAACAGAAAATAGTGTATAATCTCAAAGCACTTAGGATAGTGTATAATCTGACATGTTTCCCCGTTGTGAATAAGGTAATTTTAGAACATGCTTTGACATGTAATTTTACAAAAACAGTTCTAACTTCTGAAGATAAGATAACTAAAAATATAATCAATTAGATGAGAAGATAAGATAAAGGGAGTACTGACATTCACCTTCTAACAATTGAAGATGATTGGCCCACCAAACTATCTTAGAACACAGGCTGTGGATATTCAAACTCGGCACACAGTTGGGATCATTATCTAGTTCTTTTCTAAATGATTTTAGAGATCTTGATGAAGACAGGGACTTCATAGAGTAAACCTGCATAAAGCTAACTTGTGAGCTTTACTCGTGAAGAATATAAGATACAACATGTAACCTTCAATAAAAATAAGATTCTAATTTTGTTGTCGCCATTTATGTTCTGGTGACATTTACTGCATGTGAAGACGTGAAAATCAATATGAAAATTCAGCATGGTTTAAGAAGGCTTACCTTTGCTTTTTGTTTGATCCTCCAGAAAATAAAAACTTGAATAACCTTTTGTAACATACTCAGTGCAGTAACCTACTCAGAGAGAGAGCTCCTAACAATCTCTATGCTTCCTAGGCCATCCTTTGCAGTGGACTTCCTTGTAATCCTTCTCAAGTCTGTTTAATTCCATTTCAATGGCAAATGGCTGCAGCATTGTCCATGTTGAGTTTCTAACAAGAATAAATGGAACAAATATCAAAGGCAACCAATACTAAATTTAATAGCAACCAAAACAGTGCAATAACGTCAATCAAACAAGGAGTAGAGAGTAGGAAGAATAACATCGCTATTTAGTTACGCAGTTCGGCCCCAAAAAGATGACCTACGTCTGCGGGAGAGAGCAGCCCTCCGTTTCACTATCAAAGAGTCTTTACAAGAGATTACAATTGCTTTGAACCCCTTCCAAATGTCCAAGAAGGACAAATTCAAGAGTTCCCAATCCCCCTCTCTTTTCCTCTATGAAAACCTCTTAAGAACAACAATAGAGAAAGCCTTCAATCCTCCCTCTATAATTCCCTAAGATCCCAAGGTGTTTAAATGTGTTTTCCAGCCCCTAAAACCTCACAAAGACGCTCAAGAACGGCTGCACACAACCCTAGAAAGACTGCACGTCGCACTTTCACGATTCTGCAGTGTCAGGTTTATAAAACCCGACTGTGAATCGATTTACAGGCATAGGTGAATCGATTCACCTAGTTGAAAAACCTCCCCTGCACGAATTAATGAATTGAATCGATTCCTGCAAGCTTCCCATGCGATTCACAGAGGCGTACTTCGATTCACAGAGTCCCAAACATGCTTGAATCGATTCATATAACTAGGGAATCGATTCCCAGTGTTCAAGAGACACTTTTAAGCAATTCCATGACCCTCCAAACTGATTTTAAGGCACTCTAAACTCCACAATTCTCCACCTTGACTTCAAATCAGTGGTGATGCTCAACTTTATCCATCAACCACTAGCTGCTCTCTCCATTACTGGGATTACGTCTCAGAGAAATTCATCAAGTCCAAGCAATGCTTGAACTTTGATCTAGGTAATGATTTGGTGAATACATCCGCCGGGTTGTCCTCTGACGCAACCTTCTCAACCACAATTTCCTTAGATTCTACGACGTCTCTAATGAAATGTAAACGGATGTCAATGTGCTTTGTCCTTTCATGATACACTTGGTGATTTGTCAAGTGGATATCACTTTGACTATCACAATGTACCTTCACACATCCTTGTGTAATTCCTAGCTCCCCAATCATACCTTTCAACCATATGGCCTCCTTCACCCCCTTCAACTAGGGCGATATACTCCGCCTGAGTAGTAGATAGCGCCACAACAGACTGTTGATTAGCCTTCCAACTTATTGCCGTTCCAAACAATGTAAATACAAATCCAGATAAGGATTTTCTTGTATCCACATTTCCTGCATAATCAGCATCTACATAACCCTCCAAAGCGTCTTCTCCTTGAGTTGCTCTTGTGTACCTCAAACCACCTTTGAGTGACCCATTCAAATACCTCAGAACCCACTTCAGTGCTTACCAATGAGCTTGGCCCGGATTTTCCATAAACCGACTCACTATGCTAACTGCATATACTAAGTCTGGTCTACTACAAACCATGTCGTACATGATGCTTCCTACCCCACTAGCATATGGAGTAGTATCCATCTTCCTCATCTCCTCTTCGGACTCAGGAGCTTGTGTCACCGAGAGCTTTGTGTGATGACCCAAAGGAGTGCTAACCGGCTTAGCTTCATGCATCCTAAACCGCTCCACCACTTTCTTCAAGTACCCATGCTGAGATAAGAATAATTCACCCTTCTTCCGGTCCCTCACGATATCCATCCCAAGTATCCTCTTAGCGGCCCCAAGATCCTTCATCTCAAATTCTGAATTTAGCTTCTCCTTGAGCATGCTAATCTCCTCTTTGCTAGAGCTTGCCATCAGGATATCATCAACATAGAGAAGTAGGTAGAGAACCACTTTCTCATCCCTCTTCAAAATGTAAACACAACTATCGTACCCACTTCTCACAAATCCCGTCTTCAGAAGAAAATCGTCAAAACAAAGATACCATTGCCTAGGGCTTTGTTTCAACCCATACAAGGATTTCTTCAAAAGACATACCTTAGACTTGTCCTCTACAAAACCTTCTGGTTGTTGCATATAGATTGTCTCTTCTAAGTCTCCATGTAAGAATGTGGTCTTCACATCCATTTGTTCCAACTCAAGATCGTATTGATTCACGATTGCCATAAGAACCCTTATGGAACAATGTTTCACCACGGGTGAGAAAATCTCGTTGTAATCAATTCCCTCAACCTGTGTAAAACCCTTGGCCACAAGTCTTGCTTTATATCTTGGTTCTTCAATTCCCGGAATGCCTTCCTTCTTCTTGAAGATCCACTTGCATCCAACCACCCTTTGTTTCTTAGGTAGCTTCACAAGTTTCCAGGTCTGGTTCTTCTCCAATGAATTCATTTCCTCATTCATCGACTCTAACCACTTCGACCTCTTTGCTCTCAATCGCTTCCCTGAATGTCTTGCCCGAGTCTTGCATATCTTCAGCCGCATTTAGAGCATAACAAATTAAATCTGCATAGCCATATCTCTTTGGTGCCACAGTTTCCCTCCTTTCCCTATCTCTAGCCAACTGATAGCCAGGATCCACTGTTGGTTGTCTTCCTCTAGAACCTGATGTTGGGGGACTACTCTCCTCTTCATCATTCCCGATCTCACTAGTGGAAGGCTCCACCTCAAACTGAATCTTCTCTACCTCTGTTTCTAAGTTACTATTCTCCAGGTCTTTGCACTTCATCCCCATGCGAGTCTCATCAAAGGTCACATCCCTGCTTATTATGAATTTTGATCCCCCAGGCTCCATCTTCCACAGCTTGTACCCTTCACACCTTCCGGATAGCCAATGAAGACACATTTCACAACCCTGGCTTCAAGTTTGTCTTGTCTGACATGAGCAAACGCCAAAGCCCCGAAAACCTTCAACTTAGAATATTCTGCCGGTTTTCCACTCCAAACCTCCATAGGTGTCTTGAAGTCTAATGCCTTTGATGGGCATCTGTTGATCAAGTAAGCTGCTGTACTCACAGCTTCACCCCAGAAACTTTTAGGTAGCCCAGCTCCCAAAAGCATACATCTGACCCGCTCCAAAATAGTCCTGTTCATGCGTTCTGCCAGACCATTTTGTTGCGGTGTTCCTACCACGGTTCTATGTCTCTTAATTCCCTGTTTCCTGCAAAACTCATTAAACTGCTCTGAAACAAACTCCAGGCCATTGTCAGTCCTTAAAACTTTCAGTTTAGTTCCTATTTGATTTCCTATGAGAGTATGCCATTCTTTGAATTTTTCAAATGTGTCACTTTTATTTTTCAAAATGTGAACCCATACTCTCCTAGAGAAATCATCAATCATGGTGAGAAAATAGGAACCCCCTCCATGAGTTGTCACTCTTGAGGGACCCCAAAGGTCCGAGTGAATATACTCAAAGGGCTTGCTAGAATGATGCATGCCACTTCCAAACTTAACCCTATGTTGTTTGCCTAGTATGCAATTATCACAAAATTCTAGCTTATCCAATTTATCATTACCTAGCAAACCTTGTTTAGCTAGTTCAACTAAACCCTTTTCACTAACATGCCCTAACATTAAATGCCATAGTTTAGTTTTATCATGTGGAGCTTGACTGGCTAATGATGCATGCCCTATAACAGTAGAACCATCTAATATGTATAAGCCACGCATTTTAGACCCTTTAGCCATTACTAATGCACCATTCGAAATCTTGATCATGCCATGCTCAATTCTAGTACTATAGCCTAATCCATCAAACATGCTTATAAATAAAAGATTTCGTTTTAGTTCAGGAACATACCTCACATCTTGTAAAAGAAATTTACGGTTGTCAAACATCTTGAGACGAATCGAACCCATACCTTGCACCTTACAAGCTCGGTTGTCACCCAGGCGAACGACTCCACCTTCTTTAAGCTTCAAAGTCTCAAAGTATTCCTTCCTAGGACACATGTGATAAGAACATCCCGAGTCCATGACCCAGTTCTTTTCAGATTCCAAACTCGACACCACTAGAGCCCCCGCACTCTCATAACCATCCTCCATAGCAATTGCAACCTCCACAAAATCACCCCTGCCCCCTTTCTCAGGACAGTCCTTCTTAAAGTGACCGGTCTTGTGACAATTGAAGCACTTATACTTCTTATTGTTCCCCTTTGACTTGGATTTCGACCTAGAATTCTTCCATTTGTTGTTGTTTCCTCTACTCTCACTTCTTCCCCTTGACACACTTAAGCCTTCACCACTATCATCCACTTTCAAGTCTTGGAGCTTGGTTAGCTCCTTGGTCCTAATGGATTGTTGGACCTCCTCCAAAGTAATAGTGGACTCCTTGCCATAGAGGAGTGCATCCTTAAAGTGTTCAAAGGATCTAGGCAGTGAATTCAATAAAAGCAGAGTCTTATCCTCGTCATCGAGCTTCACATCAATGTTCTGTAGGTCATCAATAATCTTGTTGAATTCTGCTAGTTGCTCCACAATAGGTTTGGTCTCTACCATCTTGAATGAGTAGAGATGTTGTTTCAAACATAACCTGTGGGCCAATGACTTGGTCATGTACAACGATTCTAACTTTGCCCACATCTCCGCCGCGGTCTTCTCTCTTGCAACTTCCCTCAATGCCTTATCGCCAAGACACAAGATAATGGCACTTCTTGCCTTATCTATCATCTCCTTCTTCTCCGTTTGAGACAGGGTGGCCGCCATTCTTGCCTCACCCTTTAAGGCTTCAAAGCACTTTTGTTGAATAAGGATTGCTTCCATCTTCACCTTCCATAGACCGAAGTCGTTATTACCGGAAAACTTCTCGATGTCCCATTTAGTACCCATGGTGCACAATTAAATTATTTGTTCCTTCCCACAGACGGCGCCACTTGTTGAGTTTCTAACAAGAATAAATGGAACAAATATCAAAGGCAACCAATACTAAATTTAATAGCAACCAAAACAGTGCAATAACGTCAATCAAACAAGGAGTAGAGAGTAGAAAGAATAACACCGCTATTTGGTTACGCAGTTCGGCCCCAAAAAGATGACCTACGTCTGCGGGAAAGAGCAGCCCTCCGTTTCACTATCAAAGAGTCTTTACAAGATATTACAATTGCTTTGAACCCCTTCCAAATGTCCAAGAAGGTCAAACTCAAGAGTTCCCAATCCCCCTCTCTTTTCCTCTATGAAAACCTCTCAAGAACAACAATAGAGAAAGCCTTCAATCCTCCCTCTATAATTCCCTAAGATCCCAAGGTGTTTAAATGTGTTTTTCAGCCCCTAAAACCTCACAAAGACGCTCAAGAACGGCTGCACACAACCCTAGAAAGACTGCACGTCGCACTTTCACGATTCTGCAGCGTCAAGTTTATAAAACCCGACTGTGAATCGATTCACAGGCATAGGTGAATCGATTCACCTAGTTGAAAAACCTCCCCTGCACGAATTAATGAATTGAATCGATTCCTGCAAGCTTCCCATGCGATTCACAGAGGCGTGCTTCGATTCACAGAGTCTCAAACATGCTTGAATCGATTCATATAACTAGGGAATCGATTCCCAGTGTTCAAGAGACACTTTCAAGCAATTTCATGACCCTCCAAACTGATTTTAAGGCACTCTAAACTCCACAGTCCACAACATAAGTTAATAAATAACAGTTGGCTGGACCAAAAGGGTCGAGAGATGTCACAAAAATTACAACCAATAAATGAAAGTTATTGTATTAACTTTTAAAATCCCAAAACTAACATCAGTGCAAAATTGAGATTGTGTTCCCTCTATCCATCCATGCTGACATTTATGTTTAGCAAGGAAGTTTCCAAAAAAATACTTAAAGCAAATAACCTTGGATTTGATATACACATACAGGAAAATCACGTGAAAATTTGAAAAATATAAAATCAGTACCTCTAATATTACATGCCATAGGTAAGAGTGAGATATATAGTGTCTCAAAAATAACAAATGAGTCAGCAGCATGCTTGCAGTTGTAAATTCTCCCCTAGAAATGGCATGTAGGCAATGCATCTTTGCTAAATCCCATGGCCATTTAGTTCTGTCCCAATTCTAATCTCCTACTCCCAAAATCTTTCATCAATCTTAATAACACCATTGGGTCTATGTTTGATTCTAAAGCTTTGTCTGACCCAAGATTTACTTTACATTGCTAAACGATGAAGCAATAATTTTCCTTTCATTCCATAGTTATGATGCAAGTCAGTTTTCCTATTTAAACGCATCACCATAACCAACATCACTAAAAGGGAGAAAAAAACAAAATAGAATGAGTCTAATCAAGCCCAAACACATCACCTTAGCAGATATGTTACATGTCAAGAATCTAACCCAAATTAGCAGATACGGTACCATCAATTCTCTCCCCCTCACCCCCTCTCCAAGCCAATCAAAAAAGAAGAAAAAAAAAATCAGTCACACCCCATATCAAAACTTTATTGAGTTCAAACAACATATTACAATAATTCAATGTTTTGCCTTTGCTGCATATCATACCAACAAAATGTGAAAAAGTAAAAGCAGCTGTCATCATAGATTTAGATTTCTTCATCACCCTATCTCTGTCTCCAACAACATCTGAAAGTTCAAAGAAACATCAATTTAGAAAATGAACAATTTGATAATTATATTAAAAAAGAAACAAAATAATTACCTAGAGCCAAGTCTTTATATCAATAGTTTTGAAAGCCTCTCTGATATGTAGAAAAGCCCTATATATAACCCCTGCAAATAAACATGGGAGATATGTTTCAAGCACACTAAATTGACAAAAATATAAGCCCAGAAAAGGGAAACTATTCAACAGCTCAACGTGTTTGAAAGATGAGAACTTATCAAAGTTAAATGTGTGACTTGAGTGTATGAGTGTAACTATTGATGTTGTGTTTTGAAATATTAGAGAATTGAAGAGAAGTGTATACTCACATCTGAAAATCTCCTATAGTTTGCCTCACAAACACAACTGACACCAGCACCTTCCCTTTCTCCGCATCTATACTCACAGAATTTACCCCTACAGGACAACAAACCAAAGTCCATTCAAGTTTAACAACAATAATACAAAACAGAATAATACTGATCAAAGTTAGAACCCAAAGCAGTACACCCCTCTAATTGCACAAAGATGTGCTTAAATTAAAATAAAGATCCTCGCAAGAATATATTGTACTAATTAATTCGACCAAGGAATTACCATTTATTTTTCTGATGTCTATAAATCTGGAAGAGCCATTTGTGGTATCTAAAAACTTCCAAGTCCCTGCATTTCAAGAGGTAAATATACAAACATCTTCAAACTCTGATAAAGTTACAAACTCCTTTCACAACAACTTAATGAACAAAGTTTATTCAAAAATAACACATACCATTTAGAAATGAAGTATATTCAATAAGCTGCACAAAATTATTTTAGCATTACATGACTATCCAAGTACCTTATTATTTAGTTAATTCTTGGAAGCACGTCACAAATCAAATAATTATGTGTGCCTTGTGACGGGCTACAAAAGAAAAAAGCTTGTATCTTGAAGTGGTGAATCCATGTGATGTCCTACGATTGTCTCTTCCTGTATTAATAAAAATATTTCAAAAATCTAAGGAAAGCAACTTTTTACTGGAGCAAGAAGCTTCCTCTACCGCAAGAAATGTTCCCAGCCACAAACTGGTTCCAACAGGTCCCAGTAACTCTTATGTGAGATATAAGGAAAAAAAGGAATGAGATGATAAAAAAGAAAAAAAATGGGGGGAGAGAGAGATAGAGAGAAGAAAGAAGAAACCTCTTTGTGATCCTTTTTGGTGATTTGTGAGTATTCCTTCCCTGTGTGTTTTTAGGTCGTGTTTTTCTTGAAAATCAAAAATAAATAATTATTGTGTTTTTAACTTTTGAAAACAAATAATGGTAAGCAAAAATCATTCTCTTAAAGCAGTTCTAATTACAGAACAGAGGCAAAGTCAGAAAAAATAAATCTCAAAGCATATATAAGAAGGAAGAGGAAGACAGGGACAATCAACTCACCAAGCTAAAAATAAAAGGAAGTGGTCACTGACCAATACTCCGGCGGGGAGGCTGGCAGCGGCTTCCGAAAAGTTGCTCCGATCATCATTTAGGGTTTTTTATTTGAGCTCTTTTTAACAAATATCATTCGGTGCAACATGTAGATGAAGAAGAGAGGAGAATGGCAGTGGTGTTGTCTCGGCCAGATGATGCCAGACGGCGGCGGAAGTGAGACCGCAAGTGGTGGCGGCGCAGTGGTTCTCATGGGGAAAAAAAAGAGAAGGAAAAAAAAAAGATGGCGCCGGAAGTAAGGGTGATGATGGACGCTTAGTAGAGGAAGAAGAAGGAGGAGGAAGAAAAAGATGGAGGAAGAAGTTGGGAGATCCGCGAGAGAGAGTGAGAATATAGGGATTTGTTTTTAAATTTTGATTTGAAACGGGGCAACCAAAGTAGGGTTTGGAGGGAAAAAAATTGGAGGTTGAATTGTCTTTTTTACCCTTAAAAAAGACACTTGTCATCAACATTTCATTAATGATAATAAATTGATTGATAATAGATAGTAGATAGATGATAAATGATATTTCAATTTCAAATTGGAGGACCAAATCGACAACTATTTTACTAGTTAATACAGTTTACACACTTGTTTAATGAAATATTAAACTTAGTTAATGGATATACCAATGTGTTGCAACTTATTAACCATCAACTGAATTTTATTAACCACAAATGCTAATATTATTAGCCACAATTTTTAGGTGTTCAAATATAATCTACTACATGTATATTTGAACACCTCAAAATCGTGGTTAATGAAGTTTAATTAATGGTTAATAAATTGTGACACTTTGGTATATTCATTAACCACATATATGAACTGCATCAACCAACAAAATTGTTGTCGACTTTTTATGTCATGACTTGATGTTCAAATAACACACCTGTATTACAATAGAATAGGATATATAAATCATAAAATACAAAAATAAGATAAAAGATAAAAATGTTAAATATTTTTAATTTTATTAAAGATATAAAGTCAAAGAAAATGGAACATAATATCTGTCTCATTTTGGGTTGTCTGTGAGTTCAAATCGCTATCAATGACATGAGCCATGAATGTTGATGTCTCTTCCCCCCTCTCCTCCTCTCATACGATGAAAGTCTTTTGTCTCACTTTTTTATCACATTCTCTATCCCCACCAATGATAATTTGACACATAATAAAATAAAATTATAACTTATTAACACATATGCATATCTCCAGCCTTTAATCGGTGGGAGACAGAGAGACACCATATTTTGGGACATCAGATATTTATTCCCTCTCGTCATGCAACTTCTGTCTCGTTTTGAGAATGCGTTCTTACTTTCTTTTATATAATTTTTTTCCCTTCAAAAAATGCAAGAACTTAGCTTTAAAAAACCAGGTGGCGTTTAAGGTGGTCAGATATAAGTTTTTGTGTATCATGGTCAAATTGATAAATGACATTTGTTTGCCCGTTTTGTCCGTTTTAGGTTTATTTACACATTTGGCCCATTTATTTATAAAATATAACCACTAACCCCGCCTTCAATTTTAACTCCCCAAATCTGTTGACATTTGTACATTGATTCTACTCTCCCCTTTTCGTTGAACTTCTTTAATCTTCCCTTTTTATTGTTCTTGCAAGTCCTTTATTTTATTTTATTTTTTTTGAAAAAATCATCATCTCCTTTGACCAGTACACCACTGTTTGAAGCTCCCTTATTATCCCATAAAACACATTTCTTGATAGAAAACTCGTTCTGATCAATGAGCAAGATCCCAAAAATTTGATTTGTTAAATAAATACATGGTACTGACAAAAAAATAATAATAATAAACACATGGTAGACATCTTATTATAAGAAGGAAAAAAAAACCCGGTACTGCATAATTTTATATCAGCTCATTACCATTGAATAATTCATGATTTGATATTATAAAGCTTTAAAACACAATTTGAAGCATAAAAACAAAGAGGACTGCCACAGTTTTTTTTTTAAAAAAATGTACTAAATTCTTTTTTATATATAAAACATTTGCTTAAAAAAATTTCATAGTGGACCTTATAAGATACGGGCTGAGTACTGCACATTTAAGGTGGGTCGTCCTCAATAGGATCGGCTACCCTTACTAGAGTCGGCCTGATTAACAAACCGCTTTCCCTTGTAGGCTCAGCTTGAGGGACCGTGGACCGTATAAGATACGGGCCGAGTACTGCACATTTAAGTTGGTCGATTGTCCTTAATAGGGTCGGTTGCCCTTGGTAGAGTTGGCCTGATTAACAAACTGCTTTCGTCTTACAGGCTCATAGCTTAAGGGATTATGCCCCGTATAATATACGAGTCGAGCACCAGGACGGCCTTAGCAGATGCCCGATCGAGTGGTAAGGATTGAAGCATGCCCTTGAGCATTGCGCGCCGAGGTCGGTCAGCTTGTCCTAAGTAGGGTCGGTCCCCCTTGATCGGTTCCCCTTGATTAATTCCTCATTTTGGACCCAAAGTATAAGGCCTAATGAGCATCTATATAGGCCTAATGAGCATCTATATAAAGACACATTCCACAAGACAAGGCAAGTTCTCATGACCTAATTTCACTACTTATCATATGGGGCTTAACTTTGGCATTGGAGTGGCTTTGTAGATACCTCACCGGCGGCGGCTCCATCACCACGAATTTCATCATCACTGGTAGAGCCATCTCTTCGGAGCTTCTCTCAAGGTTCCCATGTTCCACACGAGAACACATAGATAAAATGAAAAACATCGGGTCAATCTACGTAGAAGTTCTCTAGTAATTAACAAAAAGGAGCCAAATTAAATTGAAACATAATGTGTTGAAATAAATATAACGGATTATCGTCGTAAAAATTAAATATGATTTATAAGACACATTTAAGATAATTCAAAATGAAATTTAAAAAAAGATTTCAAAATTTAAACATTGGCAAGATTCCTTCAAACATAAGACATGAAGGTAAAGGTTTTGAACTTATCCTTCATGGTTATGAGTTGATTTATATAATATTTTTTGGTCTTAGTACAAATGGAGGCCGGGGATGAGGAGGGGGAAGGGGAGCATTCCGGATTTGAATACGCGCTTTCAATGTCTCATAGCATTTTACCACTCAGCTATTTTTTTTGGGACGGTTAATTTATATAATATGGGAGAACGTTTAACTATTACATACTTAACAAATAATTTTTAACTACACTTAACCTAGAGTTTTGGAGATAATTAAGCAAATAATTATTGACCAAAGTTAACTTAGAGTTTCAAAATAATTGTGTATGCATGCTTTTATTGTTACTTTTAACCATAAAGTATATTAACAAATCGTGCATTCAAATCGTATTATTGAATAAATAAACAATGAATTTATAATTATTGAATAAAGTTAATTATTTTTAAATGATTTAGTCTAGAAACGAACAAAGCTCACCCATACAACAAGACAAAATGACTATACTAAAAACATAAAAATATAGAAGGAGTAAGGATGATGCCATCGTTCGTCAGCAATTGGAATTCAAAGCGCCAATGGATCGAATATACATGGTCTAATATGTAACTAGCCAAATCTTGAGATGATAGGTGAAAAGATAAATATAGCATGTACCAAGTCAGTAAATAAAAGATGACTGACACAATACCCTAACAAACAAGTACCAAGTCAAAAATCAAGACCATTGAATTAAATAGTAATAAATGGATGGTGATCTATCAATTTGACCATGATACACAAAAACTTATATCCAACCACCTTAAACGCCACCAAAAAACCAATGATCTTATGAAACAAATTTTCACATCATTGTCATTACAAGTTTCAAAGCTCGATTCATGCGTTGTACACACATGTAGAAAAAGACATTACCTGCAAAGCTTTCAGCAAAATGTAGTATCAAATAATTGGTGTCTCGAGATGGATAAAACCTAAAACAATCGGTCATACAAAGTAGCAATTAGCAACTAGACTCATCACGACATAAGATTCAGGAATTGACTTTATTTCAACAAAAAGAATCGAAATACTAATTGTCTCTCATAGTAGTAGTTGATTATTCTTTTTTTAAGTCTAATATTGTTTTTTATTGTTTAATATTATATATTCATTCAATTTTACATTAAGAAATTTTCTCATTAATGTAAATCTATAAATCTTCTTTTTTCCAATTTTCTTCTTTTACTTATATGTGTTTTTAATTTTAAAATGAAAATTTTGTTTTAAACTAAGATATTAATTAAGGCAACATAATACTCGGGGTAGCGTTTTTTCGCAGGTTGATGGTGATGCTTCGTGCTATGAACTAAAAAGTCCAAATCAAGACAAGGTAGTCAGTCCCATGAGGAGAGAAAATGGTTGAGCCCTCGTGTACACAAATGAACCCCTGTTAAAATGACCAAATGAACCCTGCCCAACTAAAGGGAGTCCTAGATAAGGAAGAAAAAAGAGTGAGGGAGGGGGAATGTGTGTGGTCACTACTGACGAAAAATGTATTACTAAGAAACTAATTGTTTTATGCGTAAACTACAGATTGTGTCACTGTCAATGTGATAATGTATTACTGAGAAACTTATCGTTTCTTATGCATAAAGCCATAAATATTATGCTACATAGCTCACAAAATAGCAAAGCGATCAAGCAAACCCAGGGGGAAAATGATAGAGAAAAAGGGAAAAATTTACGAGTCTAATGAAATTGAAAACACTTCAGGATAACTATCCATTTATTGAAAATTAAATAATACAAAACAAATATAGTTGTGGTGAAAAGTTTAGAATTTTTGTAAATATAAGTAGGTGCTCTCTTGTTCATTTTCATTTGTGCAGTCTGTTGAAAAATCAAGTGTAGGGAAGCCCATTTTCAACAAATTGAGTCCTTTTCTTTTGGAAAACCATTGGAAATCTGATATACAAACTTGGGGTTATTTTTGGCACCCCTGTTTTTTCTTATACACTCTCCAATTTTTCTCCCCAAAACATCTCTTTTTTTTTGGACAAAAAAACATATTAATTTTTAAACACACATATTTTCACTTCTGAAATCAAACTTTTGGAGTGTAATCGTGTCAGGGATGCGAACTTGCGCTGTGGTTTGGGTAGGCAATCCGTAAACTCCACTATAAATCCTCAATGGGGTTGGTGGTTGGCTATGACTTTGCATGGGGTCGGTCATTGCCCTAATCTAAACATTTTGTAACCAAAAAAGAATTATTTTACTTTTTCGCTATTTTTGGAAGCCTAATCTCCCCCTTGCACACTCCTCAGCTTGGAGATCCGACACTCAAAGCCTCTACAAGAATGGGTCGTTCTAAGTCGTCCTCTGCTTAACAACATAAATCCGCAAAGGTGGGGCGTAAAGCATTTAGCTTTTGTTTTTGTTTCTATGTTGTCTCACTTTATTAAGAATGGTTCCTACAAATCGGGCAGATCAAGATTGAGCAACAAACAAACTCCAACAAAAGAAGATTGGGAAATTCACTCCACGTGATGAAGAGAAAAAAAGGTCCTGCTTTGGATTTTCAAGGAAAGCGGTGAGTGTCCAACATAAAGTGAGAAAGCTATTGTCTTGAAAGAGAACACAATCAAGACATTATCTATTGCATGTTAGCATTGTAAAAGGAGATTTTTAGAGTGCATTTCATTTCCAAAATATGATGGTGCAGTCCCTTTTATTTCCAAATGTTCCAAAATTTAATTTCCAAAATGAGCCATTTGTGAATACATGCCTTGACAGGATGGTTTTGATGATTGACAAAAGGGAGCTTTACAAATAGTCAACCGTGCAAAAAGTGGAAAAGAATACCAAGACGCGTATCAAGAATGATAGTTTTTCAAGTCTTTGGGTTCTGGGTATTTATTTATCTTTATTAAGACAATTTGTAAGTAGTAATAAAAAGCTCTCAATTAAAATTAAATCACACACGCACAAAATATTTTGACATGCATATCTCGTGTCGGATGTCGGTGAGGAGCTTCGGATGTCGAAATGAGGATTAAGTCGCGTGTCGAGATCCGAGGAAGTCGTATGTCGAGCTCTGAGTAAATCGGATGTCGAGTGAGGAGGAAGTCGGATGTTGAGCTCGAGGAAGTAGTATGTCGAGCCGATGAGGAGGTCGATATGAGTCGTGGTGCCGAGGTCGTGTGCCGAGGTCTTTGCCGAGCCGCTCAGAGGTCATATGCCGAGCCGTGTCGAGGTCGTCTGTCGAGCCGTGGCGAGGTCGTCTGCCGAGCCGCCTTCTTGAGGTCGTATGCCGAGCCGTCTCCGTGTTTTCAACGCAACGGACAAATTCCAACGGACAGATCCTGTGCAACGGCCAAATCTTCCAACGGACAAATCAACTCAACGGCAAACGCTCCTCGGTCGGTCTATAAATAAACGCTCTGCTCTTTCTTACAATACAACAACAACAATACAACAACGCAGTTGCTTAATTTTTGTGCCAAAAACTCACAAATATTTTTCATCACTCACACTTATTTGAGCACAATTTTACGAAAGTCTTTTTATTCTACAAAATTTGAGTTGTATTATTTGAGCTTCAATTTGTTATATCCGCACTATTGAGTGTATCTTTTTCGCCTCATTTTATTTGTGAAAATTATTTATTTTTGGGTAGGAATCCCAAGGTGTTCATAGAGAGGTGATATCTCTTGAACGTATTGCTCACAGTTTAGAGTTGTAAAGGTTTCTAGTGAACCCGATTTAAAAGCTAGTGTCTTAGTGAAAATCCCATAGTGGTTTGCTTTGGGGACGGACGTAGGCCACAGGGGTGTTAGGTGGCGAACCTGGATAATTTGTTGTGTGCTTTTTTTACTCCTTATCTCTACTTTTCACCAATTAAATTTACTGTACTTTATTTTATTATTATTTATATCTTACTATTTACTTTATTTTTAACTCGTTTGCAATTTATTCTTCAAGTGATTTATCTTTTCACATTAATATTTTCGCAACTCATAATTAGCACTTATTTCTCCAAAAGTTTTTGAAAGCACTGCTCACACACAATTCACCCCCTCTTGTGTTTGGAGTCACTTGTCAACAAGTGGCATCGAGCTAGACTCTTGTATAAAGGACTTAACTAGTCTCAAGAGAATGACTTCAAACAATTACGAGGGAACTTCCATGAACAGACCCCCATTTTTCAATGGTGAGGGGTATGGTTATTGGAAGGATAGAATGCAAATCTTTCTTGAGGGTGTTGATCTTGATATTTGGGATGCTGTGGAATGGTCCATTTATCCCCACTCAATCAATTAATGATGCAGTGGTAGACAAACCAAGATCACTTTGGACCGAAGATGATAAGAAAAAGGTCCAATACAATTTGAAGGCTAAGAACATCATCACTTCTGCTTTAAGCTACGATGAGTTCTATAGGGTCTCAAAGTGCAAGATCAAGCTAAAGAAATGTGGGACACCCTTCTATTGACCCATGAAGGTACTACCGAGGCCAACTTATGTCTCATGGCAAAACATGAGGAGGATGAGGTAAATGCTCTTGAACTCGAATCTCCTTTAACTTATGATGAGCTGCTTATTGCTTGTGAAGAATTAAATAATGAAACGATTAAACTTGGAAAAATTGTTCTTTCTTCTAAGAAAACCATCTCTTCTCTTGAATCAAAAATTGAAATTTTAAACAAAGAGATAGTGATTCTTAAAGAAAAACAAGTTGCTGTGATTGAAACTTCTCCTCCCATATCTTGTGAAAATAAAAAAAGATGAAGTTTTAAAATGCAATGAGTGTAGTGTTTTGAAAAATAAGGTTGAGGATTTAAATAACACTCTTGCAAAATTTACAATGGGAAGAGATAATCTAAACATTATTTTAGGAAACCAAAAAGGTACTTTTAGAAAAGCTGGTTTAGGTTATCATCCAAAAATTCATGAAAAATCTTTTAAACTCGTCAATCACAACAAACCCTCAAGTAGTCCTTTCATTAAATGCTTTCACTGTGGTAGAAATGGTCACACTGCCTCCATTTGCAATATTAGAAAGAACAAGAATGTGGTTGGCAAAAAGATATGGATTCCAAAGGGTACTTTGCCAAAAACTAACTCATCTGGACCCAACTTAGTTTGGGTACCAAAAGTTAAAACCTGATTTTATTTTGCAGGTGTGCTTGAAAGCCAAAGATTCAAATTGGTATCTTGAATAGCGGCTGTTCAAAGCACATGATAGGAGACAAAAGCAAGTTCTCCTCTCTGGAACCCAAAAATAAAGGTTATGTTTGTTATGGTGATAATAATAAAGGTAAAATTCTTGGAATTGGTTCTATTGGTAAGAGTCCTAATCCCACTATTGAAAATGTTTTGTATGTGGATGGTTTAAAGCATAATTTGCTAAGCATTAGTCAACTTTGTGATAAAGGAAACAAAGTGGTTTTCGATTCTTCAAAATGCATGGTCATGGATTCTATAAATGAAAATGTTATTGTAATTGGACCTAGAATTGGAAATATCTATATGCTTGATTTAGATAAAATACCTTCAAATGATGCATGTTGTCTTATTAGTAAAGAGGATGAATCTTGGCTATGGCATAGGAGAATGGCTCATATTCACATGGATCATCTTAATAAGTTAGTTCGAAAGGACTTAGTAATTGGCTTACCAAAGCTTCGCTTTGAAAAAGATAAACTTTGTTATGCATGTCAAGAAGGAAATCAAGTACAGGCATCTTTCAAATGTAAAAATATTGTTTCTACAACCGGGCCTTTACAACTTTTACATATGGATTTATTTGGCCCTTCTAGAACTAAAAGCTTTGGTGGCAATTACTATGCTCTTGTTATTGTGGACGACTATTCTCGCTATACATGGACTTTATTTATTTCTCACAAAAATGATGCTTTTAATGCTTTTCAAAACTTGCAAAGGTTATACAAAATGAGAAGGGACTTAACATTGCTTCCATTCAAGTGATCATGGTGGGAATTTGAGAATGAAGCATTTGAAGCATTTTGCACGTAAAATGGCATTGATCACAACTTTTCTGCTCCAAGGACACCGCAACAAAATGGAGTGGTTGAAAGGAAAATCGGTCTCTTGAAGAGCTAGCGAGGACGATGCTCAATGAGACTAACCTTCCTAAGTACTTTTGGGCAGACGCCGTGAGCACCGCTTGCTATGTGATGAATCGAGTTCTTATAAGGCCGATCCTTAAGCAAACACCGTATGAACTCTACAAAGGAAGGAAGCCCAACATTTCCCACCTTCACGTTTCGGATGCAAGTGTTTTGTCCTAAACAATGGTAAGAATAACCTTGGTAAATTTGATGCTAAAGGCGATGATGGTTTATTTCTTGGATATTCCACTTCTAGTAAAGCTTTTCGAATTTTTAATAAAAGAACTTGGACTGTTGAAGAATCTGTGCATGTTTCTTTTGATGAATCTAACCCTAAATCTTCAGTAGAAGAAAGTGTTGATGATCTTGCGTAAGTATTTGGAGATACCTATTTAGAGGAACAAGAGAGATCAAAAGTTTAAAAGGAGGATCAAGAGTCCTTGCCTCAACTCTCTCAAGAACTCTCTCACTCAAATCTTCCAAAGGAATGGAGAGTCTCAAAGAACCATCCTCTTGACAACATAATAGGTGATATCTCAAAAGGGGTAACGACTCGAAACTCTCTTAATCATGCATGTCTTTTCATGGCTTTTGTTTCTCAAGTTGAACCAAAGGACATCAATGAAGCCATTATTGATGAGCATTGGACCTTTGCTATGCAAGAGGAATTAAATCAATTTGAGAGAAATGATGTTTGGGAACTTGTCCCTAGGCCTAAAGATCACCTAGTCATTGGGACCAAATGGGTCTTTCGCAACAAGCTTGATGAAAACGGTATCATTGTTAGAAATAAAGCTAGACTTGTTGCAAAAGGCTATAATCAACAAGAGGGCATAGATTTCGATGAAACCTATGCACCCGTGGCTAGATTAGAAGCTATTCGCATGCTTCTCGCATTTGCATGCATCATGGATTTCAAACTTTTTCAAATGGATGTTAAAAGTGCATTTCTTAATGGCTTTATTCAAGAAGAAGTATATGTTGATCAACCTCCGGTTTTGAAAATTTTGAATTTCCAAATCATGTTTTCAAATTGAAAAAGGCTTTATATGGTTTAAAACAAGCTCCGAGAGCTTGGTACGAGAGGTTGAGCAAATATTTACTTGAAAAGGTTTTGAAAGAGGAAAAGTTGATACCACTCTTTTCATTAAACACAAAAAGCATGACATTTTACTTGTTCAAATTTATGTCGATGATATAATATTTGGTGCTACTAATGAATCCTTGTGTAAGGAATTTTCTGATATCATGCAAAGTGAATTTGAAATGTCAATGATGGGAGAGCTAAATTACTTCCTTGGACTTCAAATCAAACAAACAAAAGAAGGAATTTTTATAAATCAATCCAAATATTGCAAGGAGTTGCTTAAAAGATTTGGAATGAGCAACGCCAAAGAAATCTCAACTCCCATGAGCACATCATGCTATCTTGACAAAGATGAAGGTGGTAAGTCTGGTCAAGTAAGTAAGTATAGAGGTATGATAGGATCTCTTCTCTATCTCACTGCTAGTCGTCCGGATATTATGTCTAGTGTTTGTATGTGTGCACGTTTTCAAGCAAATCCTAAGGAATCACATCTCTTAGCGGTAAAACGCATCATGAGATATCTCACTGGCACACAAACCATGGGTTTATGGTACCCCAAAGGTGCCGATCGCACACTTATTGGGTACTCGGATTCGATTTTGCGGGTTGCAAAATGAACCGAAAAAGCACTAGTGGGACATGTCACTTACTTGGGAATGCTTTGGTTTCATGGCATAGTAAGAAACAAGCCCGGTGTGGCTTTGTCCTTCTTTGAAGCGGAATACGTTGCGGCGGTAGTTGTTGTGCACAGATCATTTGGATGAAACAACAGTTGAATGATTATGGAATCAATCAAAACTGCTCCAATTAAGTGCGATAATACTAGTTCCATAAACCTCACTAAAAACCCGGTTTATCACTCCGGACCAAACACATAGAAATTAGGCACCATTTTATTAGAGATCATGTTCAAAAAGGAGATTGTGTGATTGAGTTTGTGGAAACATCTAAACAACTTGCAGATATTTTTACTAAACCTTTGCCTAAAGAAAGCTTCTTTTTATAAGAACCGAGTTAGGAATTTTAGATCAATCATGCATTGAATGACTGCGTGTGAGTGCATTTTATTATGAATAAGTTCTAACTTGGGCGTTGGAGTGTGCTAACATTTTTATGCAGGTTCCGTTACTAAGATCGAAAGTGGAGAAATGCAACCGCCCTTCCTCAGAATCGCTAAAATAAAAGTTTGTGCAAAGTTATGTTAATCGCAAACAATTATGCTTCATTGAACCCTTGATACTCTATTATTTTTCGCCATCTAGTTACACGTATATGCATACGCTTTACATGCCTTTCCCTTTATCTTTTCCGCTTTTTGATGTTGCCAAAAGGGGAGAGAGTTATATGATTCAGGGGAGTGGTTTATTCCATGCATATTGTGAGGGGAGTTCTTCACCAAAATGCCAAAATGCGCCTAAACTCGATATCTTTTTAATATTGTGAGGGAGTTTTTCTAAATATTGTGCTTAAACTCGATATCTTTTATTGAAAAACCATGCTTATATCTCATTGCTATATCATGATTATATTTTACTAAATTCCTCCATGAGATGTTTGTCATCATCAAAAAGGGGAGTCTGTGAATACATGCCTTGACAGGATGGTTTTGATGATTGACAAAGGGAGCTTTACAAATAGTCAACCGTGCAAAAAGTGGAAAAGAATACCAAGACGCGTATCAAGAATGATAGTTTTTCAAGTCTTTGGGTTACGGGTATTTATTTATCTTTATTAAGACAATTTGTAAGTAGTAATAAAAGCTCTCAATTAAAATTAAATCACACACGCACAAAATATTTTGACATGCATATCTCGTGTCGGATGTCGAGTGAGGAGCTCGGATGTCGAAATGAGGATTAAGTCGCGTGTCGAGATCCGAGGAAGTCGTATGTCGAGCTCGAGTAAATCGGATGTCGAGCCGAGGAGGAAGTCGGATGTTGAGCTCGAGGAAGTAGTATGTCGAGTGATGAGGAGGTCGATATCAGAGAGGTGCCGAGGTCGTGGTGCCGAGGTCTTTGCCGAGCCGTTCAGAGGTCATATGCCGAGCCGTGTCGAGGTCGTCTGTCGAGCCGCGGTGGCGAGGTCGTCTGGCCGAGCCGCCTTCGTGAGGTCGATGCCGAGCCGCCTCAGTGTTTTCAACGCAACGGACAAATTCCAACCCGACAGATCCCCTGTGCAACGGCCAAATCTTCCAACGGACAAATCAACTCAACGGCAAACGCCTCCTCGCCGGTCTATAAATAAAACGCTCGCTCTTTCTTACAATACAACAACAACAATACAACAACGCAGTTGCTTAATTTTTGTGCCAAAAACTCACAAATATTTTTCATCACTCACACTTATTTGAGCACAATTTTCTGAAAGTCTTTTTATTCTACAAAATTTGAGTTGGATTATTTGAGCTTCAATTTGTTATATCTGCACTATTCAGTGTATCTTTTTCGGCTCAATTTATTTTTAAAAATTAATTATTTTTGTGTAGGAATCCCAAGGTGTTCATAGAGAGGTGATATCTCTTGAACGTATTGCTCAGTTTAGAGTTGTAAAGGTTTCTAGCTGAACCTCGATTTAAAAGCTAGTGTCTTAGTGAAAATCCCATAGTGGTTTGCTTTGGGAGACGGACGTAGGCCACAGGGGTGTTAGGTGGCGAACCTGGATAATTTGTTGTGTGCTTTTTTACTCCTTATCTCTACTTTTCACCAATTAAATTTCTGTACTTTATTTTATTATTATTTATATCTTACTATTTACTTTATTTTTAACTCGTTTGCAATTTATTCTTCAAGTGATTTATCTATTTCACATTAATATTTTCGCAACTCATAATTAGCACTTATTTCTCCAAAAGTTTTTGAAAGCACCGTTCACACACAATTCACCCCCCTCTTGTGTTTGGAGTCACTTGTCAACACCATTTACCTTGCACATACGATAACTGCGACGGTTTATGGCTCAAATAAAAAAAAATGGTGAGACAAATGACAACAGATAAAAGTGGAGAGAAGGCTGAGAGACTTACTGTGTGACGACGACAACTTGTGCGACGACGGTGGTAGAGGCTTACTGTGCGACGACGAATGGTAATGGCATACTGTGTTAGCTAGAGGCAAAGTATGGAAGAAAAGGAACATGTTCAATTCACTTTTATATTTTCATAAAGCTTCATATGGTGTTTATTAGCGAAAAGCTATCATAAAACTCTTTATTTTTATTTTATTTCCAATTTTAAAAAACGAAGTGTTTAGATAGCATTTCGTAATAAAGTAAACGTCGTTTGAAGCTTTAAGTAATTATTGTGCTTTTTCAGATAACGCTTTCCATTGTAAACGCCATGTGAACACCGTTATCCGAATATAATTTAAGCGTAGTGAGTAAACCTAAAGATAGGGTTAGGGACTTATTGAAGAATTGACATAGGATTTGAGGAGGAATTTGAAGGTGGAAGTATTAGTGGATGCAAAAGGAGAGAGCGTTGACTTGTGGAGAGATAAAGGGCGTTGTGGTGGAGCATGGGGGTGAGTCAGGGACGGAGCCACGTACACTCTTGCAGGGACTTGGCCCTTGATACATTTTGGTTAAATTTTAACAAGTTAGACCTCATGCTTCCACCTAGGCCCAAAACGTGTTAAAAAAATGAATTCTGATGAAATTACATAGCCATAGGCCCCAAGTTTCCCTTGCACGACATGGCAAACACGGGGCTACTTCTATGGTGAACAAGCATGGTGGGTAACACCACCATGCACAAGTTTTATCAACTATTGGATCAAAAAAATCCTAGATCTTATCATGCACCCTCCCCCACTGAATCAAACTCTCATTTCCCATCTCTTTCTCTCTCAGCCCACGCGGCCTCTTCCTCTCCCTTCGGTCACCCCTTCCTTCTCCACAATGACCCAAAACTAGCAGCACCGCCACTGGCACCCCTTCTTCTTCCCTCGATGGTGTGGTGTGAGACCCGCGGAGCAAAACTTGACTGAAGAAGAGAACCAAACCGGGTCAATCCGGGTCGGGTTAAGAAGAGAGCAACAGTTCATGGACAACAACAACAACACCACCAACAATAGCAACAATAACACCATCGTTAACGACGACGACAGATCTAGGGTTCAAGAGTGAAAGTGAAAACAAGAGAGAATGGAGTCTTCGACGAAACCCACACTTTAATTATCAATTATAAGATACCAGTGTGCCTAATTAGTGCCATTAATTGTCCATTCAGAGAATTGAAAATGAAGGAGGGAGGAGAAAGCGAACAAACTTGTGGATCGAGCTGTTGAATTTCCTCGTTGGTGCTTCACAGGTTTACAGTTACGTTCGCGTTCGAGCTGGGGTTTGCAGAGGTTCAATTCCGTCGTTCATCTTGTGGCTGCCTGCGCTGCTTCTAGTCCGTCTCTATCTCTTGTTCATCATTGTTTGATGCGCGTCGTCGTGAAGATGCAACCAAGAAGAACGTCAATGAACACGGAAACGATGGTCTGAGATGCAGTAACAAAATTGATGTTTTTGTACGACCCATTATTGACCATTGTTATTTATCAGTGTTGGATCAATTTTGATTTTCAAACCCTAAAGTCACGGTGGAGACGGAGAGTTCGTGCGATGACTGATGAGTGAGAAAAAAAATGGGAAGGGGAAAAGTTGTTTTGATCTGGTGTGGGAGGGTGTAGGATAATCTATTAATTTTTTTATCCTACGGGAACCATTACTTGTGCACCGTGGTACTACCTATGACACTGGTTCACGGTAGAACTTGCTGGCAAACACGTTCCACACTAATCTTTGTAGGTTTTGTAATATTTTTGTTGGGTTTTTGTTAATCTTAAGGTGAAATTTTTATTACAACTAGTGTGTTTACCAGTGCTCACACAGGTTAACTGTATGGGTTCTAAATGTATTCGGCGTACAAGAAAAAATTTCAAGTTTTTTTAATTATTAGCAGATTTAAATTTTTCAAAAACTAATATATAAATAATTTATTATGAAGTAGAGAATATATGTATTTATACATATACTTCGAGTTTTTTTTTTGAAATATAACAAATAAAATAGAAAATGTCGGTTCTATTTTTGTTTATGATTAGAGACGATTTTCCAACTATGAGTTTCAACAACAAAAATATAAAGCACACATTTGAATTATTTATCTAAATTAGTGTAATATAAATTCAAAATAATTTACACGAAAAAGAGATAATCAATTATCTATGTTGGATAACAAATTAATCCTAGAATAAATTCTGGTTTTTCTAGTGTATATTATTAGAGCTTTAAGAAGGAAAAAATAAAAATACATATTGATTTAGCATTTATTATAATTAAACATAAACAATGATGTGAATGTTGCAATGCTGAAAATTTTTAAATTTTAATAATATGTAAGAGATAAAATATACAAATTATAAAAAAAATATAAAAATTAAATTTAACATTATATAGTTATGATTTTTAAATTAAATATTATGGTGTGAATAGTAAAATTAATCATTCATGAAAAGTTATAAAATTAAAAGTAACCAAATTTGTATAGTAAAATAATGATGAATAGTATTTGTCAAAAAAAATAATGATGAATAATTTCTGATAATTGATATAATTAATAAATAAAAATAGATAAGTCATTTAAGGGAGTATATTAATGGTTTACACTGCGAAATTATTGCTCGACATGGTATAATAATGGTTGCTATAATTAAAACAAAAACTAAAAAATAAAAAAATTGAAATTGATTTAGACAAAAAAATTGATAATTCTTATGTTGTCATATGACTTAGATAATATTTTGATTGAATAACAAATGTCCAAATATGAGAATTAATTGATTGATATGCTTTGATTTAATTCAAATTTGATTAAATGGTAAAAGTTTAGATATGAAAATTAATTGATTGATATATCTTAACTAATAAAATATTATGAATTAAAAAATAAAAAATAAAATATTTTATATTTTGAAGAAAGAAGAATTAATTTAGAGCTGTCACGTGGCGTAAGCCTACATAGTAAAACTTTATTTTATATAATACAGTAGATATAAACTTAGTTTGAAGAATTTCTCTTGATTTGACTAAATACCTACATTTTTATATAAGTATTGTTATATAACCTACTTATAAACTAAAATAAGTGGAATAAAAAAGGGTTGGCCCCTCCCATCAAGAAACTCTAGCTCCGTTCCTAAGGGTGAGAAAGTAGGCTTTGATCACGACATCCTAGAGGAACTCGTTGGGGTTAGAGGTAGTGATTTGGTGGTTTGAAACTTGACGGCACCGATGGTGGAAGGGGAAGGATGGTTTGGTTGGTAGGTGGTGAGGTGGCTCACTGGCTAAGTATTGTTGGGAAAAGGTGAGAAAAACCCTAATCTTAACTAGTTTTAATTTGAAAATAATATTTAAGTTTTTTAAATAAAATAAAACAATGTGATGTGGACACGTGTGGCAGCTATGCTAATTAAATTGTTATAGTCATCTGCCATGCCTCTTGCCATATCAGTATCAGTAGTTATTAATACACTCAACAACGAAGACCAAAAGTGCAGACGAAAAATTAACTGATGACTTAAAACACACAAAATATTTTTAAGCCTATAAATGAAATTTGCTAATTTTGTAGAGCAACCCAAATAAATTACTGCATTTGTTTGTTTATTCGATCAAATAAATACAAAAATCAGTTATTTTTTTTACTCATTTTATTTTCTTGGATATCAATATTTCTCTCACTCAAGATTTTTCTTTTCTTCAAAAAAAAATTTATCAATTATTTATAGGTGAACGAAGGGTCCCCTAATATGGACCCTCTAAAAAGAGGTCTAAAAATGAACACATCAAGTATACCTGTTATAGCCGATTTTTTTTTTTGTATTGATAAATAAGAACAAATACAAAAGTAGAAATTGTTAATACAAAAAAAAAACCGACTATAATAGATAAAATTGATGGGTTCACATGTGTAACTCTTTCCATGTTAGGGGACCGTGAACAAAATATTAAAAATATATGAGTCACTATTTAATAAACACAAACGAAATTAAAGAGTTCATTTTTTTTATCAGAATTAAACGAGGTCATTGATAAATAAAAGACAAAATTGCTCTATAGGTCCCTTAACTTATTTTCTGGTAACGAATCAGTCATTTATCTTTTTTTTCCTTCCCGAATAGGTCCTTTATCTTTTAAAATAGTTGCATCGTCGACCTTTTTTTCATTTTTCATCCACTCCATTAAAAAATATATGATGTGGCCGTTATATTGCTTACGTGCTCAGTCATCTTCTTCTCATTTATTTCTAACTCATTATTTTTATTTTTTTTATTAAAAAAAAGTTAGGTTTAGAAACCCAGATCTTCAAACCAAGTGCTCTTGGCCTAGTGGTGGAACACTAGGGTGCTTGGGGGGTCAACCTATTGGTAGCAGGATCGATTCCACCCGAGTGCAAAACTAAGCATTGGCCAGTCCAAGCCTCTATGGACGAGCGCATATTAGTCTTTCGTTGAAAGCGTTGGGACACTGTATGGGTAGCCAACGATGGTCCCCGAACCAAAAGAAAAAACCCAGATCTTCCAGATCTGGAAGGGGAAGGACGAGGGAACCGACACGAGAGAGGAGAAGAGAAAGGACGAGGGAAGGAGGAGGGACCCAGGGCGGCGACTGACCGGAGATAAGGATGGGGGTCGCGCTCTCGTGGTGGGTGCCTGCACACATGGTGGACAGAGAGCTCACACTCAAAATATGTCGAATTTCAAAGATCAAACTCAAGTTCTCAAAATCAAATCTTAAAATCTCAGGACCTCACGGACCTCACCAAAGATCCAGAACCGGTTTTCTCTAACGTCGTTCACGAAGCGCGTTTAGCGTCTCACGGCAGAGCAAAGATCTGTGATATCATGAATGGGATTTAGGAGCTTGCTCTTGATTCCGAACCATTCTCTTAACAAGGTTTTCTTGATAATGTTTTCGGAAAATGGATCTGAACCAAAATGGTTCATACAACGTCTCCCCTTCTCTGTTTTCCACTTCTATTTCTTTGATTTTAACTCTGATGGATTTTGATTTTGGACATTGTTTGATGGTGGTTTTCACCCATGGGCTGTGGAGAAGTGAGGGACCAATGGTGATTCCCAGTGAACGAACCCTAATCTATTTGCCTTGGGTTGCCAATATATGGATGTTTGTTGGGAACTCTTTTGAGAGGATTTGTGTGCTGGGGTCCTACTGGACGTTTGATTCATGGCAAAAATCATGTTTGATTTATAGGTTTTAGTTTAGTTTTTGAAGATGAAGATGAGTTTAGTCTTTGAAGATGAAGATGATGATGTTTGATTTTTATTTTTTTTTAATAAAAAATTAAACAAAAATATGATTCAGATTATGACTGGACAGCCGCATAGGCATATTAACGGACACGTAAGCAATATAATGGCCACGTCATACTTTTTTAACGGGTGGATGGAAAATGAAAAAAAAAGTCAATGGTGCAAGTATTTTAAAACATAAAGAGCCCATTCGAGAAGAAAAAAAAAATAAAAAAAAAATAAGTTAAATACCTACGGAGTAATTTTGACCCAATCCCTTATTACTTAAGAGAACTAACAAGAAAGAGTTTCCCGCCCAGTTAGTCCGCCACTTTAGCCTCACCCCATGCCTGTATCTAGGCGCCCAATTATTTCTTACGTAATTGTGCACACCATTTTGCATTATGCACATTTAATACGCGCCGAATTATTTCTTACCTTACCATTCCCCGAAACAGTGCGCAAAATAAATTCCTGCACCTGATGCACCGCATTAAAGGCTAGTGGTTTCCCTAGCAATTTGCTTCGTTTCCCATTCCTTTGTGCTGATTGGTCTTGCACTTCCACTGCATTTAAGGTCAACGATTTCCCTTGCTCTTTAACCATTCTGTTTCCTCTTCTGCACATTTGAAAAATATGGATATATTTAATGCCATTTATTTTATTGGAATTGTTTAGTGTAGCTGCATCTCTTCCTTTTCTGCTCGCCAAATTTATTGCACAAACTGGGTGCGACTCTTCATTACACACGCAATCATAATCTCATATTTTGTGGGATATTGAAACGTTGCACACAGTCATAATAAACACTCAACCACTTCACATTTCTCAACCTAATGATATATCCAACTTCCAAAACAATAATTGTTGTGCCTGTTACTGCTGCGTGGGGATTTCCAATTTCCAAAACAAAATTCACTCAGGTTACCATCCCAGTCAAGAATTTAAATCGCTACTTGGACATCTTTAGAGACACCTCTGAGGGATCTCTGTGGCCTCAATGGCTGGTAACACCATGTATTCTGCAAAGAGGAAGAAGAGAAAAGAAGCAGCGAAGAGACAGAACCAGAAAGAGAGATAGCATGCGAGAAAGGTGTGTCGAACTGATTTGTTTTTGCATTCTCCAAAACTTGAAGGAAGGTGTGCCGATTCATTTTTTCCTTCAACAGCATTCACTCAGCGCACAACACTTCAACCGATTCTCTTTCAATTAATTTTTTTAACAGCTCTTCCAATATAGTAATATTGGCATTGACTTGTGTTCCTGTTTCCGAAATGTTGTGGTGGCCTTTCACATTGTTTCAAACGCCAGGGTTTCAACTTCATTGACCCTTGCACTTCCTAAGGCGTCTCTTCTGTTTTCTGCTTTGAAATTGTCGGTGTTCACTCTTCTTCATTCAATGGTGCTTTTAATGATTTAGTCTTATATTGGGTGACCTTGCAATGGCGGGTTTACGGTGGAACAAAGGCGTAGGTGGTGGAGATGACATTGCAGTTGTTGGTTCACGATGATGGAGATGAAATTTGTAAATTGAACATGTTTGTTTTTCATTTCTTTAAACACGTTTTTTTAAGATTTTAACGAAATTTTGTTATTTGCTATATCTGTTTTAGTCTTATTGTTTGATTTGTGATTCAATAGGATGCCTTTTTATAGATCCTCAATATCTTATCATTTGTTTGTTGTTACGGTAGTTTTTCTAATCTTAAATTGGGGTTTTTTTATTTCTCAAATTCTGATTATGTTTTGTTGAATGTGGGATTACCGGAGATTTGGTTTTCAGGTGTCTAATATAGCACTTGGTTTTGGAATATCCTATGTATGATCCATAACGAAAGAAAAAAAGTATTCTTTCTGAATAAAGGGTGCTATATTTACATGCTCTTAAGTCATGTTAGTTTGTTTATTTTAAATCTGTTCAACTCTCCCTTATCATAGGAGTTTTACTACTAGAGCTTTCTTGGAATTGATGTTGATTCTGGTATTATTATCTAATGCAAAGAGCGGATGGGAATTGCAGGAATAATTCTCATTCACTAAGTATGATACAGAAGTTGCTATTAGATTGAGGCTTCAAAGTGATGCTATTCTGTTTTTGAAAGTTTCAAAAGGTATGATCATTTTGTTCTTGGCTTATTTAGTAATTTTGTAAAAGTACTTTGAAGTTGTCACTAAGACCGAGTAAGTTCTGAGGACCTTCCTTTGGTTTATTTTTTGAGCTCCCATTGAGATATAGAATATCTTTGCATCCTTTTTCATCAAGTGAAGTCAATCGGGTTGTTGTTAGAATGTGGTTGTGCTGTGCCTTTTTATTGGATATTCTATAACTTTTATAATCATACCACATTGGATGCTAATTAATTTTTCTTGATAACTTCAATTCTAAATAGCACTCTTAAAATGTGGAAAGATTCAGCTTTCAGCAGAACTGTGTAGTAATGTGGCATTCAAGTTGGGTATTTTTTGCAGTGTGTCCTTCCGCATTCAGACATTCACAGGTGAAGTCTCTACCATTCTAAAGTTGCTCTTTTTTTGACTTGCACGATCAAGACATGGTTTTTCATGACTTTTTTCGTTTTATTGTTTCTTAGGATATTAATAATTAATAAGCTGTAATATAAGTGGCACTACCTGCATATCGTGGAGACATTACAACTTTGAAATATTGTAAGAACTAATTCTTTTGTCTCCTAATATGTATAGTTGATGCCACAACCTCAGTTCTTTCGTTTCCTTTTCTTTATGATCATTTCAACAACGTAAATGCTGCATAATGTTGGAAAGGTTATTTTGATGAATGATACGAGAAGTACCTATAGAATTCAACATTAGTGATGCATCAGTTCGTCAGAGATATAAAATCTATGAAGTATTAGTGTGAGCTCCAAATAATTTTTCAGTTAGTCATTGATTTCAAAACTCAGTTTGATTTTATTGATTAATTAGAATTTTGGGACTTTCATTGTGTTGCTTTGTTTGGAAGAGTGAGAGATTGCACAAAGTTCTTAAATTTGTTAGTAATTTGCAAATCTATGCGATATCCTTGGCATGGACTTCTTCATTACTATTACTGTCGTTCGTCTAATCCTAAACAATTCTACTGGTGTTCAATCGAAAAGCATAAGCAAATAGAAATGACGCGCTTGCTATGTTGAAGGCTCCTATAAGATCATGAGTAATTTGGTCTTTTTTTTATATATATAAAGTCTGATATATGTGAAAATGGTAATATATTTTTCTTCAGTACATGTGGCAGACACAATGGTAGTCACAATCTGGACCTTAATTTGGGCTATGCTGTTGAGTAAAGTTATTTAGTGTATTTTTCATAATGAGAAATATTATTGTGTACTAACTAAATTTCGATATTTGCTGAAACAGGCACTACAAATTTTTGAAGGGTGATCTCATACTATTCATTGTTAGAAAGTGCAGTTGAAAGAGAAATACTTCACTCAATCACTAGCACCACATATTTGACTCTCTCGCTGATTCAATTAAGAGAGAAATATGACAGCAATAGGCCATTCATTTGTGTAACCCAAAAAAAAGGCCATTCATTTGCATTAGATGTCCCATCACTTCACCTTTTGCAAATGTAAATTTTATTTGCCTCATTTATTCCTCATTTTTATATCACCACTTTCTTTGAGATATCAGAGGCCTTAGTCACAATCACGTTAGTGTACACAATATCTCAATATGAAATATCACGCAGTTTTATAGTACTCTTACCCCTATTTTGGTTATTTTAGGTTTTTCAGTTGTGTTATGGAGAGAGAAAAAGGCCCCAAGTGGGGCACCTGCTCAACTTGAAATGCTTAATTATTTATATAAATTCCTAACCCAAGCATTTTGATTTTGATTTTGATTTTTTTATTAGAAATAATTAAAAAAATTGTAAGAATGGAGTTTAAGTATAAAAAGAAAAAAAATTAAAAAATTAAAATTTCATACAAATTAAACTTAACGCATTGATTGATAGGGATAAAAGCTAAAAAACAAATATTTGCCTTTTATCTGAATGAAATGATGAAATTACAATTTGTGTACTCATAAATTAGATATTCATTTAATAATTTATTGATATAATTGAATTATATATATTATATATAAAAATTAAAACATTTGTTTTTATTTTTATCTTCAATAATATCAAATATATTTAATCAATAGTCCTTTTTATTCGCTCATTATTTTTATATTTTAAACATAAATTATCTTTTAAAATAATATTAGTTAAGAACATTGGGTTTTTTTTCCGTCCAAATACAGACTTTTTCAATTGTTGATGTTTATAACCATTTTTTTTCATATTCCATATTTTTAAATTGGATTACACATTTAAATATCAACACTAATTTATCTTTCATGAACACTTTTCATTTCTTTCAATAAAATATGTATTTATATCTTTTTGTATTAATAATAATATGAAGTTTAGTTTTTCTAGCGAATATGTAAAGGTTTAACGGATACCGTGCGGTGCCATCATTTTGTAGATGTATTTAAAATGTGTTTTTAAATCATTTTTTATCTATTTAAAAAGTTTGTAGTTTCAAAATGTCATTTCATTAATTATAAGTTATTTTTTATTATTTCATTGCTATTTATATACATAGTTCTTAACACCCATGTCCAATTTTTTTTTTATAAATATTTTGGATAAATAAATTGGTTTCATATTAAATTGTTGTTCCATTACTTCATTGTTGTAGAATTTCTTGGGTTTCAACTCAAGCATTCGATATTGTACTTTTATGTTTAAACATTTTTTATAGAAGATGTATGCATGTAATTAATTAGGTATGTGAAGAAATTTATTTATGTTAAGTTGTTACAAAATAAAATAACGTAAGTAGTTGTCAATCAAATACAAAAATCTGGCAGATTTATTTTTTCGGTTTTAATTTTTTTTTTCTTTTAAAAATTATTTGTACACCAATACAAAATAAAATTCTCCACGTTAATTTCTCTATGCATCTCACAGTCTACAAAATATATAAATATTTTATTACTTAACAACTTATTTATATATGTAATTATATAAATAGATGTTATTTTCTATATTTTTATTTTCAATAATAACAAAAATAATGAATTGTCAATATTTTTTTTTGTCATAATTTTTATGTTTTAAATATAGTTTATCTATTATCTATTATCTATTAAAATAGTAAAAAATATTACCTCACAAATATAATTTTTTTCGCACATCGCACGGGTACACGCACTAGTAAAATTAAACGAGTTCATTACTCATTTCCCTTCAATTTCTTGCTTTCATTCTTCAGTCTTCACTTTCCTAATCCATAGGAGTCCCCTGCTTCATTGATCAACGTCGTGCAGAAAGAGCGGTTGAGAACCCCACAAGAAGGGCAATGGCGCAGAACAAGAATCAGAACCAAACTCAAACTACCTCAGCTCATTCTCCCTTCACTGAACCAATCCGTTGTATAGTAAAACTGGGTCTCTCTCTCTCTCTCTCTATGATTTTGATTCTTAACTCCCATTGACTATTTTGCATCATTTCTTTTCAAAGTTTGTTACTTTACAATGTTGATAGCCTCTATCATCTCAAAGTAAGCATGTATTCCACATCTATAAGCATTTGGGGTATCTTGTGCTTCTGCCTTTTTATTTTAATAAAAGACCCCAAAACACCGTGTTCAATGAAATCCATTATATTTTGGAATGTTTTGACTATGAGGTTTTTCTATGAGTGACAAAGTAAAATGTTTTTGATGGGGGTATTCAGGAGGAGCTGCAATCACTTGCAAAAATGAGTTAGAGATGATAAATGAGGAGATTCTTCAGAAGGTTTCAGAACAGCTGAGGCAAGCAATGATTGCATCTTCTGAGAAGCCTCCTGGGATGGATTGGAGCAAGAAACCCGGAGATTCGGAAATTTATTTTAACCCGGAAGAATTTGGAGATGATTCTGTCTTGGAATGTAGCCGTTTCATTGTTGTTCATGGAGCAGGTTACTTAGTTTTCTTTTTTTTCCTCTTCAAGTTATATAGTTTCATTCGTTTAATGAAGAATTGAAGATATTAGAGGAATTATATCTTTGCTTATATTGATATAGTTGTAGAGGAATAAATGTTGGAGATAACAATATATACATAATGAAAGCAAGTGCTATTTTTTTAAAGAATAAACACCCATTTTGGTCTATGCACAACTATATTGGTCTTCCATTTGTTAACGACATCAAATTCAGGAGTGTTTAGACAGCTTCCAATTGAAGATAAAATGAGGGTAAACTCCACGTAAATTTGGTATAAGCTGTTTCTTTAAGCTACTCTAAGGAGATTATGAAAATAAGATGAAAACAACTTATAGGCGTATCATAAGTATTTTTATAAACTCTTATAAGCTCTTCCAAACACTTTCGTAATCATAAAGTAAATCCAAATAAGCTCTTTCAAACACCCCCTTAGTCCTTTAGTGATAATCAATGCCATGAGTTTTGTCCTTCAAGGACCAATTTGATGGCAAAAATCTGACATTGAAGTACCAATTTGATGTCACATATGTCTTTGGAGGATAAATTTGATGTATTTATGAATGGAAGACCAATATGATGCATATACCTTAAGAGGATAAAAATGGACATTTACCCTTTTTTAAATAAAAGTCCCCCAAGGGAGACATCTCCAACCAGTAGCTGACCCTTCCAAACTGTTATACAAAATAAATTATTTAAATGAAAACTGTATCAATATAATATTCTCGAGTGCCTTGATGGATCGAGTTAACAATAGAATTAATAAGTTTTTGTACGTAAAGTGCTTATGATTTGACAACCTTGCTTCACATTATATGTGATCTTTAAAACTGGATGTTAATTCTTAATGACAAGCTACTAGTTCACATTAGGCTCTGTGGTGCTCTCAGGTTCTTTTGGGCATTTCCAGGCTAGCAAATCTGGTGTTCACAAGGGACAGCTGAATAAACCTCTTGTCAAGGGCGGCTTTGTTGCTACCCGGTTATCTGTAAGTAATTATTGGCAACTTTATAAGACCTCTCTATAGTTGTAATTGTGGAGTTTGTAAAGACTAGCGTGACATTTTGACTGTTATATCAGTCCACCTGGCATGTGGGAGCTAACTGCTTCGCAAACTGAAGTTGATGCTAAACAAGCCTGGTCATGAGTTTCATGATGAAACTTTGCAAAATGCTCACTCTGTTAAAATGTTTTCTGTTTTCATTTTTTATCACTCTTGCTTTCACTTTCACTTTATTTCATGTTTTCGTAGTTTTGTATAGAAAATGGTAAAACAGCATATTGTAACTAGGATGCTTTCAGAATGCTTCCCGTCAATGTCACAAACAAAAAGTGTAGTAGTATTATACTATCGTTGTATATAAATACAAACATTTGTTAAAGACTGAACTGAAGCATTACTCCTCAATTGTTCACCAATCCTGAAAAAGAAACCTTGTGATTCTAATTTGTGCACAGCAGGCATAATTATCAACTTTGAAGGGGAGGAGTATTTGACTGGAATGTCATAAAAATGACATTGATTTGTTTCATCCGGAATCTGGTAGATTATGAATATATTTGTGGGATCTATCATTGCCAGATTCTCAGGATTTACGTTCTACACAGCAGAAATATCACAAAAATGATGATTGGTCGGCGTATTCTCATAAACTGCAATGTTGTGCTTTGACAAAAAGTTTTGTGGGCTCTATCAGTGCCATATTTTTAAATATTAGAAGTTGGCCAAGAGGTATCACTAGACTGTTCTGATATTGTTAGCTATATTTATTTTCACTTATTTGTCTTTTACTGAGATTTTTACGGTTCTTAAATAATATCAGAGCCTCTTTTTACCAAAAAAAAAAAAAAAAAGATAAAAAAATTGCTTTTATACAAATTATTACTTTTGGAATGAGAATCCTCCATGCTTACCATTCCATTCAATTCCAATTTCAGGTAACCACTCTCAATCTTGAAATCGTTAGAGCACTAGCCAGAGGTAGTTTCATAATTATTTCTATCTATACTACATATGCACAATTTTCCTGGTGTATCAAAAAATTGGGTATTTATCTTTTGTTTCAAGCTTTTCTGCTACCATGACGCAGTTGGTCATTGGTAATTTACTGAATGTTATCATTGGTAACAGCATGGCATACATCTAACCTTTTCTGTCATATAAAGATTTGTCTGTGGTTGTTAATTGTTATCTATTTTCTATGGTCTTTTGTTCATGTTTGATCACTATTTTGATTTTTACTAAGGTGACATCTTCCCGAATTTATTATTTTGTGGTGGTTTTTTATTGATTAACATGTCACTCTCCTTACCTTGCAATTTGATGGAATATGAGTGGTTGTTAATCTGTGCTTGAAAGAAAACCTCAAGGCGAAGAGAAATGAACCAGTGAAAGTAAAAATCTTTTTAAAATTTTGTATGTCTTTAGAACTCCTTTTGGCTGTTACAATCAATAGAACACCAATAATCCACCAAAACTGGAGGTGTGTTTGCAGCATATCCATTTTCATCTTTGAATGAGGCTTTTATCTGTAATTGTAAGTTTTGTATAAGCCATATGCTGCATTGATGATAATTATCGTTGCACTGACTGAAACATAATACCTGCAGCTATCTGTTTCACCCCTTTTTTGGCTTCATATTCTTTACAGAAAGTATTGGAATTCATTCTAAATAGATATTTGTTTCTATGTGCAGAGGGTATTCCTTCAATTGGAATGTCACCTTTCTCATGTGGATGGTTCACCAGTGAGAGACATGTTAGTACACACTCAACTGAATATATGTCAGATCATATCCACCAACAATGAATTATATAGACTTGTGTTTTCTAACTTATCAGATAAAGTTACTATTCTAAGATCATATTCAACATGTGCAGATATCTTCAGCTGATTTGTCTTCTGTGGCTAAGGCAATTGATTCTGGTTTTACACCTGTAAGATTCAATTCCTTGATTTATATCACTACTTTGAAGCTTCCTAATAATTTTCTACCACTCTTATAACCTTTCCTTGTTGTTACGTTAGAATGGTCTTTATTATATCTCTATCTTTCTAAGAAAAGTTATTCAGCAGTAGTACGTATAATGTTAAACTAGCTGAAAATTAGTGAAAGCCTGGTTAATCAAGGATCAACTGTTCTTCATGGGAAATACATGTAGAAAAAAAATGGACTAGAAAATGTTGGATGTACCGCACTATATGCTATAGTCACTGGTTTATGCATACACAATTGGCTGTGGTAGTAGGTACACGGTAGTTACATGATGTAGTTTCCACTATATATTATTCTTTTTGCTGTATCTGAAGCAAATGAATTGTGTCATAGACAGCTTCCATCAAATAGAAAAAAACTTTGTCTGTCTTTCTATATAATTATGAATGAAGTTAGTATTATAAAATTATGCGCTTACAATTTTTTCACTTTGAACTTTACTTTGAAGGTTCCGATTTCTGTAGTTGTTTTTCTTTTCTTTTCTTTCTTCAGTTTGAATAACGTGGAGCTCTTTTGCAATGTCTAGGTTCTGCATGGAGATGCAGTGCTTGATGAGATTCTGGTAGAGACTCAATCTATTAAGTTTCATTGTTCATTAATAATAAAAATGGTATTGAATTAGTATGTTTTCAGGGATGCACTATTTTGAGCGGAGATGTTATCATAAGTCATCTGGCAGCTTACTCAAAGCCTAAATATGTTGTTTTCCTGGTATCCTCCATATACCATGTATACCCATTTTAATTCTTGAATTGGTACAAATATCAAGCTCTTTCTCAATATACTAAACCAAATGATCTTCTTGTGAGCATATAGTCCCATTCAAGTAATGAATATCTCTATGCATTGATAATAGCAACCACAATTTCTCATTTTTCTTTTCTGGCCACATGTTAGATACCAAAAATGGCTGAGCCTGTTTCGCTAACAAATTTCTGTTTGTTTTAACTTCCTCTTGATGCAAATCCCTGCTTGTGAGAAAGAAACTTGCTGCAAATAAAGGTGTCTCCAAACGTGCACCGAATGGCATTTACATTGTGTTATTTCTGTTGCAAACATGCAGTTAGCTGTTAAGGCAATTGTATTAATGTGCAAGATAGGTTTGCAAAATCACAATTGGGTTATCTTGGACCAAAGTACTTGAAACAGCCTATCAACTTATATATATCTCAAATTTTAGATGTTACATGAATGTTTTCCATTAATCATGGATGAAAGACAGATGTATATGGGGTATATGATCGCCCGCCAACAGAACCTGATGCAATACTGTTAAAGGAGATTGGTGAGCCCTTGTTGTAAACTTTATCTTCCCTATAGCCTATTCTCTTCATGGTTGGTTGTTTCACAGAAACCTTTTCAACTCTAACAGCTGTTGCTGAAGATGGAAGCTGGTCAGTCATAAAACCAAAGTTACAGAGCTCAAGTAAGCAGATTTAGAGTCGGTTTGGATGAACTTCTCTAGAAGCACTTATGAAAAAAGAAATATTAAAAGAATCTTGCAAAGACTATATGAGTGTTTTAAACAATAGCCTTTCGTATAAGTTAAAATTAGTTGTTTCTTTACCTTATATTTTGCTATTTCTCTGATATCATAAATAAACAATTCTGATGATTTTGTAAGTTTTTTACATTTGCATTTTATTGTTAAATACTCCCTCCAGATTCAAATATAAGCAAAAAAAAAAAAAAATCACGCTAATGAAAAATAGTAGTTAATCTCATTTAATTTTCTTGATGTAACAAAAACAATAATTGCATTCTCCAAAATATCCTTTATGAAAACTTGTTTCAAAGGAATACAAAAAGTTATTGGAAAATGAAATCTAAATTAATTGAAAGGTATTTTAGGAATGATATCATTAAATTGGGTATAATTAGTTGAGATTTGCTTATATTTTTAACCACCAAAGTTGAAATTTTTTTTGCTTATATTTAAAACTGGAGACATGCATGCTTCCATTGGATATGCGATATGAATGTATGGATTGAAATTTTCTTGTGTGTGTTTTCTACAGTTGAGCTAAGTGTTGCAGCCCATGATACAACTGGTGGGATGAAAACAAAGATCTCAGAAGCTGCAATGATAGCAAAACTTGGAATAGATGTCTACATAGTAAAAGTAATAATTTGTTTGTTATGTTTCAATTGTTTGTCTTGTTATATCTTTAGAGCTCCTAATGCTGAAACTTCTAGCTGCATTTCAGGCAGCAACAAGCCACTCATTAAGGGCCTTAAATGGAGATCTGAGAAGCAGCATCCCTGATGACTGGCTTGGGACTGTCGTTCGATCTTTGAGATAACCATAACTGAAACTTGCTCGCAATCATCAACAGGAAGTAATAATTTTTGGACCCCTCAAGAATGTGAGAGTTAATTGTACCAACAATTACACTTGTGTGTCTTCACGAAACAACTCACAAATCACTTGTCTATTACAGTGATGTTCTACAATAAAGATTGACAGTTAAATGAATTGCTGATGATCATTTCACATTTTTTTTCATTTTATCAGCGTTAATTACTCATAACTCTGATTCGAGCCTGCAAGGTTTTTTTTTTTTTTAACTAGCATGTTTAGCAACTTTGACATTTTGACATTTTTAGTGCTTAAGAGTTACCAACAGTAAGTTGCAAGGAAGTTTTGCAAATTTTCATTGGAGCTGCTTTAGGTTTTTGGTTTAGAAATTAGCCAAAAGCTCTAGATACCCGCAAGGATTCTATTATGAAAAAAGAAGTTGTATTGAACCAATTCGTGGAAACAATTTAATTAAATATTTATACAATAAGCTTTTATCATGTTAAGTATTTCTATATAAACTGTTTCTACAATCAAATAGAAAAATCAAAAAGAAAATACGTGAAAATTTTTGCTTGTATAAATTGTTTCTACAAGATGTTTGAAAGAGTATTAAAAGAAGTTGAAAACTGTTTTGAGTATATTATAAGTCACTTTTATAAGTTTTTCTAAATACTTGGACAAATTTTTATATCGAAGAATAAGCTCTTCCAAACAATTCCTGAATCATATCACCAAGATATCATAAATGGGGGAGATGTGAACCTTTCTCTTGCTTTGATGAGCAAACACAGTAAGAGGTCATGTCCTTCAACACAAATTCAAGAGCATAGAGGGCTTGTCGTACATATACTTGTTTCTAACCTTACGCTACAAAACGAGGTTCAAGGACATTAGGACAGTTCTCCTTGCCGCACATAATACCATCTAGATCATTAAAAAAATAGGCTAATTATACTTCTAATCCCTTATATTTATTTTAGGGACATTAGGACAGTTATCCATAGCCGCACATAATACCATCTAGATCATTAAAAAATTGGCTAATTATACTTTTAATCCCTTATGTTTATTTTAAGTTTCTGTTTGTATCCTTATGTATTAAGAGTTTCAAATTGATAAAATTGTTTCAAAATAGTCCTTATGTTACAAAAATTATACCAATGTAGTCTTTTCTTTGTTCCATATTTTGCAAAAAAGAAAGACCACATTGGTATAAATTATGTAATAAAAGGAACCACTTCGGAAGAAAGAAAAACAAGAGGGATCACAATAATGTAACCATTACACACATGCAAATAACCAACTCGGGACAAATAATATATAAGAGACCAAATTGAAACATAAAATAAACATAAGGAACCATGCGTATCATTATCCATAGTGGAAAGTGGAAACGCAATAAACTTGTAGCCTTCACTACAAGAGCTCAACGAATGAAATATTTCTAGACAACCAAAAGGGCAACAACTATAAGACGTGGTTGACACTATGCATTTTAATCTATGCTTCATGTATCTTCTGAAGGAACCGGCATATAACCTTACAAATTATAAGATTATAGAATTACAGAAAAACGGTGTACAGAATACAGGGATCAGATTTTTCTTTTCCCCGGAAGAAAACATAAATTTCACCTGCAACCAAGAAACATCAAAATGAAGAAAATTATACCAGAAACGTTACAGGGTCTGATAAGCATGTAATTAGTCTTAATACTGGCCAGTGGCCATTATAGTTTCTTCACACCATATCACAGTTGATGGTCTAGTATTGATCTCAGATCAGACAACAAAATAAAAAGTCAAGGTCTCAATAAAGTCAACCCGTACCACATCTTGCAAGAATGGTACAAACTTTGGCTGATTTCTTACACAAATCCACACAAATATTTAAAAAAAAAAAAAAATACTACATCAACACAATTTCAACTTATTTTTGCAGCAGCATTCAACTGACATGGTTCTATTACTTGGGACCGATGTCCTTAAGGCCACAAATCTGCTCCTCACCCATGGCAGACATAACAGACACAATCAGATCTTTACCCTCAGCAAATCCATCCTTGATCTGCTTGACAGAAATTGAAATCAGTACAGGAAGGTGCAAGCTATAAAAGTTTAGCAGATGCCAGTTTTCATCGTTTGGATAAACAACTTAATAGCCTTTTATTGAATAAGAGCTTACCATATAAGTGCCTATGTATAAACTACTGCTATAATAGAAGATGAAATAAGGTTAAACATTTTTCATATAAGCTGTAAAATGTTTTCATAAACTATTTTTATAAGCTCACCCAAAGTGCTAATGCCATAAGATAAGTCTAAACAAGCTGTGTAAACAAGATATTTCAAACGCACCCTTTATTAAATTGGACACAAGTTAACAAAGCATGTCAGCATGGAATGTTCATATCTACAACAAAATGATGCAACTATTCAACATAACAAGCAAATGCAGCCCAGATTATGTAAATAGCATATGGAACAAACTAACCTGCGAAAGCAGACTCTCATCGGTTGGAAGCTTAAGGTCATCCTTGGTACCACCACTCTCAGTCAGCAGACTCACCTAATATATTCAATGAAAAATATCCTTAGTTCACCATTAAGAAAAGAGTCACACTACCCTACTTTCAAGGGCCAGGGTAACATAAATTATCAACCAATTGTCAAACTAAATTAACCATCAACCATTTATATATCATTAACTACAAACTCATTAACCGTTAATCTAACTACTTCAACCAAATCTTTTTTGTTCAACTTATCACCAAAAAAGACCTTTTTGACCTGAAAACAAGTTAATCTAAACATGCACTTAAACAGAAAAGGATAAAGCTAAGAGTACCCTTAAAGACATCAATTAAGGAAATAAAAAAAAAAAAAAAAACGTCTATTATATTGAAATTACAATAACAAGACCCTAAAGAAAATTATGCAAATAACCAATTACCTGTCAAAACAACCGTATCTGAAATCACATCACATCCAGTTTGGGATATCAATATCTAATTAGGTTTAGATTATAATCCCCCTTTAAGACAATAACAAAAAATAAAAGGGAGTGAAAGGGGCAAGTGTGTTTGCAATCTTACATATCCATCCTCTGAGATATCAATGAGCTGGTAGTCAGTGCGATTGACATGAGGGACCTGTTGTTGTAACCAACAAACACAGCATAAACACAGGAACCCTAATCATTGATTAATTAAAGTAAAATCCAAATCCAAATCCAAAAAAAGACAGTCTCATATCATACATCACAGTTATGGGAAGAGGGGACAATATCTTCAAGCTTTTTGCCAGTGAAGATGTCAATACCAACAAAGTGACACTTCGCGTGTCCATGCTTCCCAGTTTTGGAAGTTGAAACTTCCACTACCTGTCCAACACAAACCCCCACAAATAAATAAATAAATAAAATAAACCAATAAAAATGAAAACTTTAAATTAGGTTTGCACAAACAAAAAACCACACCACCGCCATAACATCCACCCCCCAAAAAAAGGGGAAAACACGAAATTCATATTCATATATTCTTAATAGTCAACAAAACCTAATAGGTTTTGATTTATCATATCAATTGTTACGATTTGATTAATATGGAGCAAAACCGATCAAAAATACAAAATTTGAAGGAATAAAAGTATTAATAAATTAAGGAAGAAAGATAAGGGAACCTTGCAGGGTCTGTTTTTTATGACGATGTGACCATTTTTGCGAATGGTGCCAGCTTGTTGTGGATAGGTCTTGGATGCGCCGGCATCAGCCTTAGACTCGAAGTGGTGCTCTTCGTCCGACATGGTTCTTTCTTCACACGCATCATTGCGTTTGATTTCTCATTTTCTTTTATAGACCTTCCCACCGCAGAAGAACACACACACACACACAGTAACCCTTTTTTTTTTTTTTTGATAGAAGCAAGGTAATTATTTTTTTTACACACACTATTTTTTAGTCATAATTATTCAACTTTTTCTCTTGTGATTATTCATCTCACATCCAATCATAATGTGTATTATCTTTCTTTTTCTTAATTCAGTTTTGAAATATATATTTTTCACAAATTAATTTGTAACCAAAAAAAAAAAAGGTTTCAACCTCATACAAATTATTCAAATCTCTCACCATGATTATAAATTAATAATATAAATAATTTTTACGTAAATATTTAAGAGAAATAGGGACATGCATCATTAGTTTAAATCGATTTTATACTGATATTTAATAAGAAATGAGAAATCACAGTTATAAAAGTAACTGACATAACAATATAGTGAACTCTTACTTAAAATTGATTTACATTGATGTTGCATAACCTTTTAAACTCAATATCTAATTATATTTTTGTTTTGTTATGGTATACCAATGTTGTAAGAAGTTTTCATAAAAAAAAAACTAATATTGTAAGAAGTAATATAACAATATAATAAAGAGTTCGTTTTTATAGGCTTAATAGATAATTTTTATATAAAATAATCTAGTAATTATTTTCTAGAGATTTCCATGTAAATCATAAGTTAGTTTGTGTGGTTTGGTAGAGACTTTGTGTTTATTTACAATGATAGAAATTATTGTTTAACATTTTGTCTCATCTATCATACTTATTAAAATTGGATTATGAGTTTGTTTGTTACATATTAAAAAAATAATTTTGATATAAAATAATTTAGTCATTATTTTTTAGAGATTTATAAAAAAAACATAAGTTAATTTGTGTTTGTCTAAAATCATAAAAATAATTTTTTTAATCAAAGTAAACTTCCCATTTTAACCAGAAAAATCATTTTTAAGTGAGTTTCCCCGGTTAAACTTGAATGGATTAAGATCTAATGTGACTTGTGAATAGTAAAAGTTTTAGACAAAATTTTTTTAATAAAATAAAAGTATCCAACATATCTTTTACTATAGGTACTAGTGTGTATATGTACGGGTCGCGTTGTGCCGGTTATTACGAATGTATCTAAAACAAAAATTGAATAGTCCTCAGTATGTCTTTTAATCTAACAAATATTTGAATATAATTATTCTTATACCAAAATTAGTAGTTCTATTTGTAACTGGACCCAGAGGAAGATCGTTGTGAATGGGTTCCCAAAGCTTGTGTTCTTGGTAGTCAAGAAAGTATGGCAAATATGACATAGCCGCAGTAGCACATAGTGTTAAGTAACTTGTATATTTCATAGGTCCAAAAATATACTATCGTCTCGATAAGTCTTAATAGTGTTAAACATTAACACCATAGTTGAGTACATTCCAAAATACTTAACTCTCTCTACATTGACAATGATAATAAATTTAAGGGATATGTACACATCACAAAACACATGACAAAACACATCACAAAACATGGTGGTGCAAAAATTATAATGTGTAAAACTTATTCATATTCAAGGCTATTCAAGGCATTAGTTCCTTTTCTGGCATAACAGTATCCTTTTGAATGCAGATTTGTCATTCTTGTTCACATGCACCAATGTGCACATCTTCACTCAACTGTTTCCAACAGGCAGAAGCTGTAAATAATAGGAAATTGATTAGTTAGCAAACTAAGAAGAAAAACAAAACATTTCAAAAACAGAAATAGAATTATACAAGTGCAGAAAGCTAAGAAACTGGTGAAATAATAGACAATTTATGATTTGTCTTAGTTTTTTTTGTTGTTGATAAAAGTCATTCTTAAAGAGAAAAACTAAGCAGTTTACAGGATTGAAGCATGGAATTAACCCAGTTGTCTAAATACATATCATGTGCTACTACATGTTACAAAAAGGGGTTAAAAGCAGAAAGCAATGTTAATAATTAAATAAAATGTATCCACATAGCTATTTTGATCTAACTGTTAAGTCAAGCTCAATGAGTGACTCATATCTCAACATTCAATAACTGGAGTTGTTTCAACCAATGAATGATCCTTATGAAACAGAAACACCAGTTAATTATATGATGTAAATTGTATCATTTTATTGGTACTAAATTAAGGAGATACTTACTTCTTAGAGGTTTTGGAAAACCTCTTTGAAGACAACATTTGTGGTAGTTTTTAATACATTTCCTTCCTTATCGTGGATCAAAATCTTCAATCATTGTTTTCTTTGTACCCTTGAAATTGCAACATACAGTTGACTATGACTAAACATAGGTCTAGGCAAGTACAATCCGACATTTGCTAGTGATTGACCCTGAGATTTATTGATTGTCATTGCATAGGAGACAATTATTGGAAATTGTCTTCTAATAAGCTTGAAAGGCCAGGGTGATTCAGACAGAGACATAGATATTCGTGGAATGTACGTAATGTTCCCATTGTTCTTTCCCGACATAATTTTGGCTTTGAGGACATGACTTGCCAGTCTTGTTACAATCAATCTTGTACCATTACATAGACCTTCTGATTGATCCAAGTTTCTTAACAGCATTATTGGACTTCCAACCTTGAGTTTGATTCGATGATTTGGAAGTCTAGATGTTCTTAGGGTACTTAGAAATTCAGGAGTGAGAACCTCAAAAGTTTCACTATCATTAGTTTCAGATTTATCAATACTATCAAAACTTAGATATTCCCTTTCCTCACCTAAATACATCAAATAACCATTCTAATGAGATATGTATATAAACTAATAGATTTTGAAATTGCATGACATAATTAAGGATTTTATAAATATGTCCAAAATAGCACCTGGAATTAATTGCAGGACATAATCATTGATTTGATCGACAACTTCAATTGTTGATGCCAAAATAGCTCTGGACTGAAGAAATTCCCCATTCTTGAATTCATGAAGCAAATTCGGATATGTTGCTTGGACTATGGCATTTATTGGGTCATCAAAATTTGTGATTAAAAACTCTTCTGGAATATCTATCTCAGCAACACCATCATTTGGTTCTGCTATCTTTCCATCTCCCACCTTTAGAATCCATTGTGCGAAGTCATTGAGCTCTCTTGCAATTGTAGTTTGGAGATTATCTTTTAGACGCATGTTTTGGGTAAGAGTTAATACTTGACAGTGATCCCAAAGATATGATGCATTAATTGTGGCGTGAACAATATCAGCTTGAGATCCTTACGGAATAACTGGTAGTATTTGTCGAAAATCTCCACCGAATACAACTACTTTACCTCCAAACACTTGATCACCATTATTATGACCACTCATGATATCTCGAAGACTCTTATCTAATGCCTCAAAACAGTATTTATGTGCCATTGGAGCTTCGTCCCATATAATCAACTTTGTCATCTTCAGAAGCTCTGCAAGTTCAGATCCTTGGTGGATATTACAAATGGGATTATCTAGGGTAAGAACAGGAATTTTAAACTTTGAGTGTGTTGTTCTTCCTCCTGGTAATAACAAAGATGCTATGCCACTGGAAGCTACATTCAATACAATATGTTTTTGAGAACGCAATGCAGAAGAGAAAGTTCTCCACATGAAAGTTTTTCCACATCCACCAGCACCAGATAGAAAAAACATCTGTCCTTATTGCAACTCTATAGCTTCCATGATTGTCTCAAAGATATTTCTCTGCTCATCTGTAATTATATTAAAGAAAACGATATAACAGACATGATATAATTATAAATATAGTAAGATTACCATAACTAATTTGCTTACAACCCCTAAATAACAAAAAATGTCATACCTATAAGTGAATTATATAAATTATGGAAATCATCATGTAACTCAGTAGCATCATAATCAAGCTCTGCATGTATGAGTCTATTACCAAACTGACTTGTGATATGCCCCTTTGGAAATAACATTGATGGATATTCCTTAATACTCTTTCTATTGGCTTCCAATAACTTTTCAATCTCCAATAGAGTCAGATTTTGCTGTTCTTCATCGCTAAGTTGCAAGTCTAAAAAATGAAAGTTAGTGAAATGTATCATTGAAATACTTATTTTTAAGAACATACGTAAAATGTAAACAAATTAAAATGTTCCTTTCTAGATCGATACCTTGGTTATTGCAAACATTTCTTTGAACATAAAGAATGCCATCAGATAACCATTGCCATGAGTTTTGCCATACATGGTCGGGTCTATTAATGGAATTAGATAAGAGCATAGTGATGAATAATTTCCTCAAGAAGTAACTCGATCCCCAGTCCTTGGCTTCACTTAAAGCTTCTATGTATTCTCTATCATCTTCAAGCAAGCCTGTTATCACCAGAAATATCAGCCACAGCCGATGAAGGGAACAGCCGACGAAGGGAACAGCCGATGAAGGGAACAGCCGATGTGTGGGATAAGCCGATCGGATTGGTAGCCGAAAATTGGTCCCACTGAACCAGGGATAGAAAGGAAAATTCCAGAAGCCCAGGGAGCATCATGAGGTCAGCCGATTATTAAAGAGTATAGCCGATGTGGATAAAGGAAATATCCGATCATTATGGACACATCGGCTGAGCTACCTTTAATTAATATAGAGCTTTGAAGCTCGACCAAGGGCTAGATATGTGAAAGTCATGTACTTTGGCGCTAAAATGACCAAAGCTAGCCGTTGGAAGTCTCCAACGCATTTAACACGTGATAAATCGTTTGCCCAGCCGATGGGAGAGCGGTTAACCCACGATACGCATGAAGAAGCAGTTGAGGGACACCCACGACCGCTCGTGGTCAGCCATGAACGTGTGGAACACATAATGGTCGATAGGGGGTGGTTACAATTTTGTTTTCCTTTTTGTATATATATACCTACGCTGAGAAATGTAGACATACGACATCAATCAAACAACTATTTCTTTTGCAATTTATCAAGCTTTTTACAGCATTTTACCTTAGTCGATTCCATGTTTCTTAGTCTTAGTCTTAGCGTAGCGTAGTTTCACCACACTCAACGCTTTCTGGAGCAGTTGGGGAACCCACAATCGAGAATTAGAGTTCCGTTCTCGGTGTAATCGCTTAACAGGAATCAATTTGTTGGCTGGACGTTAGCCGAATCCCTCGGCTGATCTTTCCACGCAAACAAGTTTGGCATGCCCGGTGGGACCATAGGTGAATTGAAGGACAGGTTTGATTCTCCAGGAGGATCACGCTTGGCGTATGAACTCGAGGTCGGAAAGAAACTCAACAACAACATGGAGTCGAGTTCGAATCCCAAAAGAACCCCACCACGCAAGAACAACGAGTCAGCATACACCTTGGGTATGCCCATAGCGGTTGAAGACATCCCAGTCTCCGCACCAACCTCTGCAGAGATGAATAACCCAGAGAATGCCGAGGCTCCAGTGGTCATGACTACTTCCTTCATCAGGCAGCAGATTGATATGGGAATTCATGACCTTATGTACCAAGTGTCAAGGCAGTTGTCAGATATTGTCAGACCCATGGTGCATAATGAGGTTCAGCAGGCGAGAGACATGGAGAACAGCCGAGGACAGCAAGGTGAATACTCGGCTAGTTCTGCGTTGGCAAGGGGGAACGGGCAAACCCAGTATGCACAAGGTGGCCAGGCTTGGCAGCCTCAAGCCGAATGTGGTTCAAAATGGGCCTCTTCAGACACAGCCCATACCACTACCGGTAGGGCCACCAACCCAGCCATACGGTGATCAACAGAATACATGGGTACCACCCCATGCTGAGGGGCAAGTGATGCCACCTGATCAAGCGAATCTGCAGTATGGGCAGATCAACATGGCCCGGAGACCAATTAACACGGTTGGGCATATCGGTTTGCCGCCAGTAATGTCGTATGCCAAAACCATGGCCCTACTGTGCAGGCGAATTCATATGGACAGCCGAATTGGCAGCCGATGGCCCCTGGTTATGGTTCAGGGAAGCTATCTGGGGATTAGAATGTTAACAATCCATCATTCTACCAACCGTAACCAGTCCCCACGCCATACCCTCCAGTAAGTTCAAATATACTACTTAACTACCGGCAACCATGGGGAGAGCGGACATGGAACAATGTTCCACCTCTACCCCGAATGCATCACTGTTCCAGGACTCGTGTCGGAGGTTTTGGGGAGTATGGTCCAGAGCAAAGAATGGACTTCTAATCTACCTCTAGGCAATGTTCCACCAAATACCTTCAACCTTCGTAATTGCTCCAACAAAGCTTCCTCCGGAGACCAATGGGTCGAGTACGCCCAAATTAATCCACAAGATAATCGGCCAGAGCCTCTCATTTGATAGACCCGAAATGATCGCAAATACCATCAAGAAGTACTTGAGTACGATTAAAGCCGTTGGACCGTCCTGCTTCTGAAACCGTACCACTGAATGGGTGGATCGGATGTTTCCTCTCCCTAGGGATTCAAAACTCCAGATTTCACCATATTCTCAGGGGAAGATGGCAAGTCTACCATGGAGCACATAGGGCGTTTCACAGCCCAGTGTGGTGAAAGCAGCCAGAATGAGTATCATAAGCTTCAGCTCTTCCCATTATCACTCATTGGGACAGCGTTCACCTGGTACTCCTCCTTGCCTCCAAACTTCGATGCAATTGGCCGATATGGAGAGGTGTTTCCATGATAGATTTTATTGGCGCAACCCCAAGTAATGGTAACCGATCTAACTAGTCTCGAGCGCAAGTTGATGAGTCGGTTCTTGATTATATTGAAAGATTGAAGAAAAGCGGGAAATGTTCGTGCAATTCCACGAAGCGAATACACTTCTATGATGATTAACAACATGCACCCGCAGCTGAAGGAGAAGTTGGTAGGACAAGCCTGCACAGATTTGAATCAGCTAGCAGAGAGGGCTATCCGAGTTGAGCAATATATCCAGGAAAAGGAGAAGCGAAGGGCTAGCCGAGGAAAGGGTCCCCATCTAGTCTCTATTATAGAGGCAGAGGAATCTGACTCCGAAACGACTGACCTTACGGCTGATATGATGGTAGCCGAAATAGTCAAAGGAAGAGCTATTCTGCCCGCCATTGAAGGCCGCTAAAGCCAAAGAAACGAATCAACAGAGGATAGAGGCGGTACTCCTTTGACATAACCAAGGCGGACAGATTTTCGACTACTTGCTCAAGGACAAGCAAATTAATTTGCTAGGCGGGCATCGATTCCACCTCTGAAGAATTGATGAACAAGAAACCGTAAGTGGCATAACTCATATAACCATTCTACGCCTAATCGTGTAGTTTTCGTGAAGGCCATCTGAGAAGGCTATCAAAGAGGGTAGGTTCAAGCTAGCCGATAAGAGCATACCGAGATGTCGATGGACACCAATCCATTTCCAATTGTAACCATGGCCATGGTGTCTTTCTCAAAACCTGATCAGCCCAGGCCGATAAGAAGGGAACAATCTATCAGGAGTGTTTGGATGCCCAAAGAAGAATCCAAAAGAAACCAAGAGGTCACCAGGGGATCTGTGTTTGACAGATTGGGAAACCCACCAGTGCTACCAAAAAACGCTGGGGGTCAGCCATCTTCGAGCCGATTCCATGGTAAACCTCCCAAACCCGGACGTTTGACTAACGAGTTGATCAGCCAGTACCGCAAAATGCAAGCAAAGACCGAGAGAGTCCAGCATGCCCAGGAGACTGGGGGGCAAACTCAACTGGGAATCTCAGCTGAAGCCCAGCCGAGTATGCCCAGGATCACTGAGGAACCTCTCCCAAAGTCTAAGAGAAGAGTGGCGGAGTTCAATGTCGAAGGGGGACTGTCATCTCTTCGCATAACTGTAAGGAATGATGATGAACTCCAACCACAGAGGATGATCAAGCCAGCTGCAAATGTCAAAGAAGGGAAGTGGGTGGTTAATCAACCTCCGAAGAAGAAAGAGTTCAAACGAGTAACACTGACTAGAACGCAGAAAAGAAGGCTGCAGAGGGCTAGATCCTTGCAAAAAATGAAACAAACCTTGCAGATGATAGCCGATGCCAAGGCGTAGATAAGAAGGAGATCCCGAAGCTAAAGTGGCGAAGCCATTGGCGGAGCTTTTGGACCTTGCGGTTTGGAGCCTGGCAAAGTTGAAACCGATCAAACCAAGGAGGTCCCGGTGACAATCCCGGTCGCCGAGGTAGACATCGGGCGACTGAGGAAGGAAAAGGAACTTGATGAAGAGGAAGGGCATATTCACATATACACAACCGCTTAAATGGTGATGACGAGCCGATCCTAGAGTCCTGGTTACCGAGAAGATTCAATTTTGGATTATCTCTCGGATGAGAGTGAAGCGGATCGATGGTCGCCATCGAGGTCGTTAGTCTTATCCCAGTGAGTTACGGGCTGGTTACCCCGGATCGAACACTTAGAAGGAGACGTATTTGTGGAAAAAGCAGAATGGGCAACTTTAGCCGATGACACGGCAAAAGATGCTTTGGGTACTATATTTGGTAGGCCAACCGAAGACATGATAAAACACTTGAAGCCCCTGTATGTGAGAGCCCACATCAATGGCAAGGCCTTCAGTCAAGTGTTCGTTGATAATGGGGCAGTATTAAATGTGATGCTAGTGGCCACCTTGAGGAGTCTGAACAAGTCTGAAGAAGATCTGATCCCAACTAACATGAAAATGGCTAGCTTCATGGGAGAGGCTTTGGCCCGCTTTAGGAATCTCGATAAGCGAGATCACGATTGGCCCCAAAGCATCAAGTCAACTTTCTTCGTGATTGATGGCAAACCATCTTATGCGATCTGCTAGGAGAGATTGGATCCACACGGCCAATGCTTACCTTCCACCATGCATCAAGCTCATTTTTGGGAAGGGATAAAATTGAGATAGTCCCACTGATGACAATCCATTCCCGGTAGAGTACAAAATCTAGAAGCCTTGTTCTACTCTCCTTCGCGTGGCTCCCATAGTCGCATTAAGGAATACGAGGAAGGATCCCGGGAATCTTGTAACTTGACACCCCAGGGTTCAAAATTGAGCAATTAGCCGAACCACGGCTAACCACGAGTTTTGATATGTTTAAAGACACCCAAGTGGTGCGGGAATTATGGGGCCTGGCTAGAGGCTTTCAGGATTGAATCTCACGTGGCGAGTCTGGGCGATAGACAAACAACAAGGCGATGGCCTCACATCGGCAGACGAGATCACGGAGTTGCCGATGGAGTTTGAATCACCTATTCGGAGGACTTTGCCAACCTTGAATCACAAGACCCTTGGAGGACCTCAATTTAGGAACTCGAGAAGAGCCTCGGCTAACGCAAATCGGATTCTTTGGGGGAAAAGGATAAGGAAGAGATGGTAGCCTGTTGAAAAAATATAAAGATCGCTTTGCATGGGATTATCATGAGATGCCTGGCTAGCGAGAATTGGTGGAGCATAGGCTACCGATCAAGGAGGATTCAAACCACATAAGCGACCACCTAGAAGATACCATCCTCGGTGATACCACAAATCAAAGCGGAAATCGGCGTTTGCTCGTCTGGTTTCATCGTAGCGACCAGTGCGTAGAGTGATTAGCCAATATAGTACCTGTAAAGAAGAAGAATGACAAGATTCGAGTCTGCATTGATTATAGAGACTTGAATTTAGCCACTCCAAAGGACGAATATGTGATGCCTGTGGCAGACATGTTAGTCGATGCAGCTGCCACACATGGTATTTTAACCTTCATGGACGGGTACTCGGGCTATAATCAGATACTTGTAGCTGAGGAAGACACTCACAAGACTGCATTCAGGTGCCCAGGGGCACTGGGAATTTATGAATGGTTAGTGATGCCATTCGGCTTGAAGAATGCTGGGGCCACGTACCAGAGAGCAATGAACGCTATCTTCCATGATCTAATCGGCAAGATTATGGAAGTATACATAGATGATGTGGTAGTAAAATCCAAAGACTTCAAAGCCCACTTAGCCGATTTGGAACAGGCTTTGCAGAGGATGAGGGTCCATAACTTGAAGATGAATCCTGCAAAGTGCATGTTTGGTGTATCGGCTGGTAACTTCCTCGGTTTCTTGGTGCATCAAAAGGGCATTGAAATAGATCAAAACAAGGCCAAGGCAAAGCGTGTGGAGGCTAGACCACCCAGAACAAAAAGGAGTTGCTGAGAGCCTCTGGGTAAAATCAACTTTTTGAGAAGATTTATAGCTAATTAATTTGGTAAGATGAAGGCTTTTTCCCTTTGCTAAAGCTCAAGAATCCGAGGAGATGGTGTGGGGCTCTGAACAGCAAGAGGCCTTTGAACAAATAAAGAAGGCTTTGGCTAGTCCACCAGTTTTGGTGCCCCCCATGCCAGGGAAGCCTTTGAAACTTTACATTACAACCGCTGAAGAGTCTATCTTTGCTGTTAGCGCAGGATCTGAAGATGGAACTGAAAGAGCGATGTACTACCTTAGCCAAGTCTCAATGATCTTTGAGACCGGATATACTCCATTGGAGAAGTTGTGCCTATCTTTGTTTTACGCTTGTACAAAACTTGAGTATTATTTAATGCCACATGAAATATTAATTTTGTGCAAAATTGACATTGTTCGGTACTTGCTTAATAGGCCTGTCTTACAAGGTCGTTTGATGAAGTGGGCCATTAAGCTCACTGCCTTTGCATTGAAATACGTCCCCAAATTTGTCAGTCGGTCAGGCACTAGCCGATTTCTTAGCAGAACACCCCTGCGTGGAAGTTGATGATCCTTGGGTACCCCCAATTACTTGCATAAACCTATTGCCTTGGGTCCTAACTTTTGATGGGTCCCAAACCCAGAAAGGAGTCGGGGCCGGAGTGACAATTACTAACCCAGATGGGAAGATGTGGAGGTTTGCGTATCGTCTAAACCTAGATTTAACTAATAACCAAGCCGAGTACGATGCCGTGATCATAGGGTTAAAGTTGTTAGCCATGATGGGCGCCGAGTACATTCATGTAAAGGGCGACTCCCAGTTGGTGGTCAGACAACTAACTAAAGAATATGGGTGCAACAACCCAAATCTGTTGGCGCGTTATGCAACGGCTGACATATTGATTCACCAGTTTATTGATGCAAAGGTGTCATACATCCCTAGAGGAGCTAATATGGAGGCGAACGATCTGGCCCAAGAGGCCTCCGGATATAGGAACTCGTTCGACTTTAGAGTACGAATTTAATTACTACCGAGGTGATGGTCGCAGACCAAGTCGAGTCATGGAGGAACGAGCTGATCAAGTACTTACGAGATCCTTCTAAGTGCACTAACCCCAAAGTTAAGAGACGAGCTCTAAGGTATGTGCTTCTTGATGATGAATTGTATAAGAGAAGCATGAATGGGGTATTGTTGAAGTGCATAGATAAAAATGAAGCCCTAAGGGTTATGGGTGAAGGTCACGAAGGCATATGCGGCTCGCATAGAAATTTGGGCGATTATGAAATGGCTGATTTACCGCCATGGTTATTATTGGCCTACCATCACAGCCGATTGCTTTCAATACACCAAAGGATGCGAAGAATGCCAGTTGCATGGTCCCATTCAAAGAGTACCAGCCGAATTGATGCATCCAGTGGTGAAGCCTTGGCCATTTAGAGGCTGGGCCATGGATTTGATCGGCAAAATCCATCCACCGTCTTTTAAAGGACACAATTTCATTATTGTGGCAACCGATCCAGCATGTTAAACAAAGCCCTATAAAGATAGCAGAGGAAGAGTGATCCCCAAGCGACTTGCCGACCCGATACAGCTTGGGCCACATATACTTGAACTTCTTGAACGACTGTGACAGAGCCGGTACAGATAAAGTACTTACTAAACCAATACAAGAGGAAAGCGCAATGCTCAGCATCAGAAACCGCAGTACCCCTTCCCTTTTGATTGGCTAGAATGAAGGAAGAATAGCCGAGCTATTAGATCATGAACAATCTTGATGTTGGAGGTTGAAATGTCGTATAGATTCTGAGCTTCTGACCGGCTAAAGGCAAACTGTAATGGCTGCCACATCAAGAAGAGTAGGTGGCCATTCCCCAAGGAAATACAAAGGTATTGGTGGTAACGAACCAATAGCCAAGAAAGCGAAGATCGGTCCGATGTTGAGTTGAAGGTCTTTAGCCGACAACATGATAGCATCGTAAAGACCCATTCTTTTCTAGTCCTCGCCTTTTGCCTCGGCCATCCTAGAGTGCCAACTCAAGTAATGGCAGCGATGAATCTGCGGGGCCAGGGCCTTATGTCGGTGGACACCGTTTAATGGTAAACCAATCGCAAACGAGTGGTAAACCATATGTGTGCAGGAGAGATATTCTCTAAGATACATTGCACCTGCAGTCGGTGGATGGCATAAAGTGAGAGAACCTTGAATCGGATAAAGAGGGGGTATGACGCCTGGCTAACCCGATCGTCTCTTGAGTGGAGGAATGAGAGTCGAGTTGAATGGGAAGACTTCGTCAAGGAGTCATGGCCACCGTATTTGTGTTCATGATTTTGAGAATCGGATCACGGAAGACATGGTCGCAAGAAGAGGATGTCTGAGAAAGGAAGCTAGGGTTTGAGGGTCCAAAAAAGTTCAAAATGCCTGAGTAGTAAGGAGGGCGAATGGGCCTAGCTATTTAAAGAGAAATCATGCGACGATCAACGATGAGAGGTGTTAAGATATTATCGGATAACATGTGATCATCGGGTGTGGGAAAAGTAGCCGCTCAGGTCATAATGAGTGACATTAAATGCATATAAAGTGACTAACGATTGACGTTTGGAGACTCAACTTTATCCGATACATCAATCCAAAGATGGACAAATGAAATGATGCAGGCGGACAATTGTTATCACGAGAAATATCGACCACAGATGAAGGATGAAGGGAACAGTAGATGAAGGAACAGATGTGTGGGATAAGCCGTCGGATTGGTAGTGAAAAATTGGTCCCAGAACCAGGGATAGAAAGGAAAATTCCGAAGCCCAGGGAGCATCATGAGGTCACCGATTATTAAAGAGTATAGCCAATGTGGATAAAGGAAATATCCGATCATTATGGACACATCGGCTGAGCTACCTTTAATTAATATAGAGCTTTGAAGCTCGACCAAGGGCTAGATATGTGAAAGTCATGTACTTTGGCGCTAAAATGACCAAAGCTAGCCGTTGGAAGTCTCCAACGCATTTAACACGTGATAAATCGTTTGCCCAGCCGATGGGAGAGCGGTTAACCCACGATACGCATGAAGAAGCAGTTGAGGGACACCCACGACCGCTCGTGGTCAGCCATGAACGTGTGGAACGCATAATGGCCGATAGGGGGTGGTTACAATTTTGTTTTCCTTTTTGTATATATATACCTACGCTGAGAAATGTAGACAGACGACATCAATCAAACAACTATTTCTTTTGCAATTTATCAAGCTTTTTACAGCATTTTACCTTAACCGATTCCATATTTCTTAGTCTTAGCCTTAGCGTAGCGTAGTTTCACCACACTCAACGCTTTCTGGAGCAGTTGGGGAACCCACAATCGAGAATTAGAGTTCCGTTCTCGGTGTAATCGCTTAACAGGAATCAATTTGTTGGCTGGACGTTAGCCGAATCCCTCGGCTGATCTTTCCACGCAAACAAAGCCCATGGCAAACCATGCCTCCCTAAAAGTCGGATGAACAATATTTGAAATTGTTCTAATATCTTGATAGCTAGTTGGTCCTTTTACCACAGTTAGCATCATTCTCAAATAAAATAGTTCTCCAGTAGAGGGAAGAACCCAAATTAGTCTACCAATTGTATAACCTCTCTTTCGTGGTTTCCAGCACCTGTTCCTCTTGACATAGACAAATTTTGAAACAAATTGAGCATAAGTGAAATTTATGCCTTGTGCAAAAGTTTTATTCGCCTCCATCCAAGAGGTAAACATTGATTAAGAAACACTTGGTTTTGAAAGCACATCGTTGATATCTTCATGATCATTAAAGTATACAGGCTGCTCACCTGAAAGGTGGAAATACAATCGCTCAACTGCTGGCTTTCTACCATGAATTGGGAATTTGAAAATTCTCTAACATGCCTCACTTGCTGACACATACCGACAATTAAGGTATTGTTTAATCTCATCAATGTTCTGCCGACTTCTTGATGGGTCATCTTCTGATGGAAGAATAACTGTCGTAATCCTGTCATACCCTTTGTTTATGTACTTGAATAAGTATTTTATTGAAGTGCTTTGGTTACACTGTTTTATTTAAGTGAGTTTCCCCGGTTAAACTTGAATGGATTAAGATTTAATGTGACTTGTGAATAGTAAAAGTTTTAGACAAAAAATTTAAATAAAATAAAAGTATCCAACATATCTTTTACTATAGGTTTTGTTTGACACATCTCAAAATTATGTCCTAAAAGGAGTCATGGTATGAAATACAGATTGTATTTATGGTGAACCACTTCCATTTATACACTTCAAGAAATATTTATTGCCAGGCCCCCTCTTCCGAACCTACTTTTCCTCCTTCTCTTTCTTCTTTTTCGGATTTAGATCCTCTACAACACAACCCTCTATAGTCTCTATATCTCTCTTTTGATTCTTCTTTCTCTTCATCGTCTTTTTATTTACCTTTTATCTTCTCCCTCCTCTTACATTTGTTTTTGCTGTTGTAAAGGGCAATGTGTTGAAATAATTTTCATTTTATTTATTTTAAAGTCATAATATTATTTATTTGAAAGCCAATTATTAAAATTAATTTATTTGCTTTGACTTGGTCATAGCCAATGTAACCACATTCTTATCCATTAAATGCTTTCAATTTTCAGTTTTAATTTTCTAATTATTATTATTATTATTTTCAGTTGAGAATTGGTTTCATTGCTGCAACGTTTATTTTCTTTACACACTATATATTACTCATTAGCTTTGGTTTCTAATTGGAGAGGTTTTTGGTCTACAAGTTCTAAATTCACAACTCAAATTCATTTTCATTTCCAATTGTTGTCGAATAGATTTGGGGAGAAGGAATTATGGTTTCTTCCTGGTTGCTTGAGAGACACATTGAATGAAATTTATATGGATAGCAATTTTACGGGAGATTTTTATTATGAATTTCTTTTTCTTTTTTCTTTTATTTTTAATTCCTCTAATCATCCAAAAGTTGTTCCTGTGCCCTTGCTAATTCAAGTGCAGTACTAGCAAGAAGTGGCTATTGTATCCTGGAGGGTATTAGCCTCGAGACTAACTGCATCGAGTAATTTACTCGTGGTGGCGAAATACTCTTAAGCTCCGTGTTTTTGCATGCCTTAGCCAAAATCGATAAGTCCATTCTTTTACGTGTTTTATTTTATTTGATCACATATTTAATTGTAGTTTATAATTCTTTGTTATTGTATTATATTATTATTATTATTATTATTATTAGATTTATTCTAATATTATTTTGTGTGAATTTTATTTTTTACTAATTTAGCAACCAATTTTTCTAACAATCTTAAAAGTAATTCCTTATCATAGATATTTTTATTGTTACTGTTAAATCATTCTTGATTTACTGTTACTGAATTGGTTGCGGAAAAAAAATATTATTATCCATGTGTGTTATGTATATGTGTTATAATTTGGTGTATGTGTCTACCTTGAGCAAAGTTGGTGTCAAAATTGTTTTGACTCTTGTCAAAGTTATACTCTCAAAATGTGGGGGTTTTGTAGGCAAATGATATTAAGCTATTTTAGTAATGCGTTATATGTGAAGGGAAAAGAAAAAAGAAAAATTTGTTGTTACATGTCCACTTCAATTCTAGTGAAATTTATTTAAATAGATTTTATTGTGAGGGCATATGATATTCATATTGTGAAAATTGTTTTTGAATTGTGTATATTTCAACACTTTGGTTTGAGAAGGTTTTTTGAGAAGTTTTGTTTTATTATGAAAATTGAAATGAGAAAAAAAAGATATATTTTGTGGCACTTGCTATAGACTCATGAGATATTTGATAGTTGTCATGATTTATGGTATTATATTTAATGGATTTTTTGTTGTATTACATTGATACAATGGTGTTTACTCGATTTAATTTATTTGAGAACAAATATATAAGTGGATTTATTTTTTGCCCTTTGTGGGGTGTTGTCGCTTGGAAGTTGTCTAAGTAGACCTGTATAATAAATCCACAACTGTATTTAATTTTTTCTGTGTGGAGGTGTTGTTGTTTGGAACACATCCAAACAGACTTGTATAACACGATCTAATATGGAAGCCGAGTTTGTTACTCCTAAATTGGAAAGATATGAGAATATTTGACTAATAAATCTATTAGCCAATATTATTTGATGGAAGAAAATTGTATCTTCCTTATTATTACATGGTGATTGCCTAGCGGTAACAGTGAGAGAAAATAATCAAATTTATAATAGAGACATATGCACATATATCTTATACTTGTGTAAAGCAGCTGTTGATTAACAAGTTATATCCCTAAACTATGTGAGACCAGAAATGAATCTAGAGGATCCTTAATAAAATCACTAAGCAAGAAGCTAGTGAGTAATGCATCGAGGGGGATGAGACTTTTGTTATGCCTAATACAAAAATTGAGAGTGATGGTAACCCAATATAGTTTGTGAAAATTCACATGTCTATGTTCATGTGGGTAAAAACAAGTCACTTGTGAATTTGATGAGACACTATCCATTATTTATAATAGTTCATCCCTATGGTGTAGGATAGTATAATACTACAGCTTTGGAGGTTGAGTATATCCTCTTAATGAATCTATAGGTCATGATAAATGAGTGGTGTGTTTGACTGTTGTGTACACTTGATAGATTCACCTATATGAGTGTTGAGGTGGGGCAGCTTCTGTGAAAGCTTGGGCAGACTTTCTAGAGCCACTCATGAAATCCAGGTAACGGTGCAAGGCCAAAATGCACTACACTGCGTTGAACAACTTTGGACGAGAGATCAATGTGAGTGATGGGTTCACTGATTCACAAACAGATTGAGGTTCATAGAGGTTATAATCTCACCGATATTCTAGTGGGTCAAAGCTCATTTGCTCTACGTGTTAGTTCATAGTCCAAAAGACACTAGTGCTTATAAATTGATTTTTCAAGCTCTTGGGAACATATTTTCCTTTTGACTTTAAAATAAATTGTGGGGGATTGTTGAAATTATTTTCATTTTATTTATTTTAAAGTCATAATATTATTTATTTGAAAGCCAATTATTAAAATTAATTTATTTGCTTTGACTTGGTCATAGCCGATGTAACCACATTCTTATCCATTAAGAGCTCGTTTGATGGACATGATAGGATAGAAATGGATGAATAAGAGAGTTGGATAATGAAGTGATAGAATATGGAAATGATAAGCTCTTATGATATCCCCGTGTTTGATACGCACATGATAAGAAACTAGATAGCATTATGTTATCATACTATGTGTTTGAGATGAACCAAATAATAGTATGATAGAATATAAATTATATAAAATGACAAAATGACCCATGGGACAAAGTTATATATAATTTTTTAAAATTAACTTATAATATTTTTTATTAATTTATAATTTTTAATATGAATATTTAAATTTTAGTTTTTATTTTAAATATTCTTATATTTTATTAATTTTTTTATAATTTCTAATTTTTTATATTTTTTAACTTTTTAAATCATATGTGATGACAAAATTAGCCTTGTGACAAAAATACATATAATATTTTTAAATAATTTTTAACTTTATCTAATTAATATTATAAGTTTTAGTATTCATTTTAAATATTTTAAAATTTATTATATATTTATATTTGTTAGTTTTTTAAATAATTATTGATTTTTAATATTATTTATATTGTTTGATATTTGCACATGATTTTGAAAATTAATTATTGATTTAAATTTATTTTACAATTGTACTTTTAGTTTTTTATTTTTAATATTTTTCTATTTTTTAAAATTCAAATTTATTTTTTATTTTATAATTTATAATATTAATGTTTTTCTTTTTTATTTTCAATATTTTTATGCTCTATTAGATTTTAAGTTATGTTTTAAGGGGCAAATTAGGAAATATTTTTTTTATCCTATCCTGTTTATTTCTAACACAGTCCTTATCTCAGGATAAGATTTACACTACAGAGGCAAGATAGGACTGAGTGTTAGGATTGACTTATCATATTCTGTTGGCTCATCAAACACTGAATTAAAACATGATATGATAGTTTATCCTATCATGTCTCTCTTATCTTGGCTATTAAACGGGTCCTAAATGCTTTTAATTTTCAGTTTTAATTTTCTAATTATTATTATTATCATTTTTTTCAGTTGAGAATTGGTTTCATTGATGCAACGTTTATTTTCTTTACACACTATATATTACTCATTAGCTTTGGTTTCTCATTGGAGAGGTTTTTGGTCTGCAAGTTCTAAATTCACAACTCAAATTCATTTTCATTTCCTATTGTTGCCGAATAGATTTGGGGAGAAGGAATTATGGTTTCTTCTTGGTTGCTTGAGACACATTGAATGAAATTTATATGGATAGCAATTTTACGGGAGATTTTTATTGTGAATTTCTTTTGCTTTTATTTTTTATTTTTAGCTCCTATGAGCATCAAAAAGTTGTTCCTGTGCCCTTGTTAATTCAAGTGCAGTGTTAGCAAGAAGTAGTTATTGTATCCTGGGTGGTATTAGCCTTGAGACCAACTGTATCGAGTAATTTACTCGTGGTGGCGAAATACTCTTAAGCTCAGTGCTTTTGCACGCCTCAACCAAAATTGATAAGTCCATTCTTTTACGTGTTTTATTTTATTTTATCGCATATTTAATTGTAGTTTATAATTCTTTGTTATTGTATTATATTATTATTATTAGATTTATTCTAATATTATTTTGTGTGAATTTTATTTTTTACTAATTTAGCAACCAATTTTTCCAACACAATGATGTAGAGAATCCAAACTCGATTTTTTTCTTCTTCTACCTTTTACTCTGGCTCCCACATCGTGTTTTTCATATCAGCCCATTTCATAAAAAAACTTGAGTTTCACATAGTTCTCAATGCATTGTGGGAATAGATTCTCTCATGTGAAATTTTCACACGAGAGAGAGAGAGAGAAGTATGATGTCTCACCATCACTGCTTGAGAGAAGTGGACCCATATTTTATATATATATCTTCTTTGATGGTGGGAGATCACACTTTTCTTCCTCGTGTGAAAATTTCACGAGAGAATCCATTCTGAAGCAATGTCTAGGCCAAGATCACTGCAGCAAGACCAGATAATACACACAACTATGGAAGTCACAAATTGAATGTTGATGGTTCCCATAAGGGTGGATTGGGTATCTATGAAGCACAAATACCGACACCCATACGACACCCGTACAACACGTCTCCGACACCTCATTTAGGTGTCCAATTAAAAAAATTATATTTTTCATAGTGACACCTCTCTGGCACGGATGAGACACCTTTTTGGTGAGAAGGAACACCCACATAAGCAAGTTTTCTCACATATGCTAGTCAAAACGCATGTTTATCCTCTCAGTTCACGGTAGACATCTCCCTCCCCATCAATGTTTTGTCCGCGGTGATATCTTCGCTCCATCCCGTCGATGTCTCCGCTCCTTTCACAATCGAAGTTTGTTCCTTGATTATTAGTTTAGATTTTTTATAAATGATACTCGTATTTTATATATATATATATATAGGGTCAGGATCAAATGACACCGGTGTCAAACTTGGGTATTGTGACACCGTTCAATAACTTTGTACCGGATACCTGTATTACAAAACTCACCGTTGGATTGAAAGATACTATCAAATAGATCATATCTACAAAATTTTACGTTAATCTAAAATCATTTGATATGTCAATGAGATGTATCAAGATTAACGTCTTATGCACTTTTATTAATAACGTTAATCTTGATGAATCTCAATGACATATCAAATGATTTTAGATTAATATAAATTTTATAGATATGATCTATTTGATAGTATCTTTCAATCCAACAGTGAGTTTTGTAATACAGGTATCCGGTACAAAGTTATTGAACGGTGTCACAATACCCAAGTTTGACACCGGTGTCATTTGATCCTGACCCATATATATATATATATATATGTGTGTGTGTGTGTGTGTGTGTGTGTGTGTGTGTGTGTGTCGGTGTCGGTGTCCTATATTTTGCACATTAACGATGTCTCAATGTCCGTGTCGTGTCCGGTGTCCGTGTCTGTGTCCGTGCTTCATAGTTGGGTATCCCTGCATGCATGCAGTGGTCTCATCAGGGACTCTCAAGGAAGATTTGTGAGTGGTTTCTTCTACAAGCTTGGCATATCCACTTCGATTTTTGCTGAACTTTGGGGTCTGTTCTTAGACTTGAGATTAGCTAAAAGGATTAACACCCAAAGGATTATTGTTGAACTTGACTCCCTCATTGTGACTAAAATGATCAGTATGAGAAGAGCTCATTGCAAGCTTCTCATGCCCCTTTTTGAGGAAGCCCTTCAATTGATGGATAGCCAATTTTGGTCTTGTTCGATTCATCATGTTTACCGCGAAGATAACATAGCGACAGATTGTCTTGCCAATCTTGGTCACCAGGGAAGCTTCAATTAGGTAGTCTTGGATAAAGCTCCTCCTTTACAAAAACTTATTCTTGATGAAGACTCTAGAGGGGTAGTGTTATACTTATACCAGTTAGTTGGTTGTTAGTTGTTTTGGTTCTTCCCCTTTGTAAACCAAAAAAAAAGACAATAACTATTAGGATTAGCATAAGTTCAGTTTCCTTGGTTAATTTTTGGTTAACCTCCGGCTAAGGTATGTTACACAAGTATTTTCCTCTTGTAATTCTTTTATTCTTTCCGTTAGCTGGATTAGGATTCTGTTACTGTTTGATTAGTTAGTTAATAATGGGCCGTTATCTGTTAAGTCCCTTATCGGGTAGTTAGGTTAGTTTTTTATTTCTGTTCACAACTTCAGCTATAAATGTTGCATCTTTACTTGTAAATTGATTTTTATGCTCTCTTTCAATGAAATATGATATTTCACATTGAGCCTTTCTTCTTCTTGGATTGATTAGATTTCTAAGCTTGTTTCCTAATAATAACAGAATAGGTCATTAATTGGTTAAAATTCAATTAAGATATTATAAATTAATTTTCTCATAATTGACTTCATTAAAAATAAATTGTACAAACAATCAGTTTTTAACATGAGCGTTGCTATTTAGTACGAAGGATTTCAATACGAATTTCAACAAATATACATAACCGGTGGTTTTATTATCTTTAAAATAAATCAAAGTTAAAATATATCTAAATCCAAACACTATCAGACGGTGATTATCAATTCGTTAAATTTCGTGTGAACCGTTTTCTTACTATTTATCATTTTCCTTTTAACATTTTGCTTTTTATTCTGTCAAAAAAGGCATATTGCTTTTTATTCCGTTAAAAAATGCATATTGCTTTTCATGACTAATCTAAGTACACACACAGCCCAGGTATCGTACGCTTATCTCCTTTTTTTTTCCTTTCTATTTTTATCTTTCAATGGTTTCAGCATGATACTATTAAAGGAATACAATATTTTTTAGCAGTAGGAATACAATGTTATGCGATATAAATTTATCATATTGTATGATGATTTTAGAAAAAGAAATTTTTATGAATACATAAAATTCTAAGGAGAATCGTTTGGTAACAATGAGAAATAAATGTATTCTAAGTAGGAACTAAGTTTTATGTTATGATAACTAATAACTATTGCACATTACTATTTTTTTTGTTTAAGGTAAAAGGCACTCTTCCTCTTGAATCTTGATTGCTTCAATTTGAAAGGAAAAAAGAGGCTGAGTTAAACACGTCTCCTCCTCTTTGCTTTGGAAATTTGAATGATTTTTTTATTTGTCACTCAGCAGCGTTGAATTTGCGTTCTAAAAACGCTACAACCACGAGCCACCACGTGGGGCTGCTTGGACCGGGAGCCAAATTTCATATAGCTAATGTTTTGTGCCCACTTCTTTTTTTTTTAATCACTTCTGGTGGAATTTGATATATTAAAATGTTTAGATGCGAACCTCTTGAGATAGAGTTTAAGGAACAGATGATGGGTAGTGGCACGAGAAAAAGCCCTATGATAGGAAGGGCCACGACGACTGTAGTGGTACCTGTAAGGACTTCGACAAACTAATCAGTTTCTGAGTGAGAAAATGTTTGCTACTTTGAATGAGTATGTACATGGAATTTGTGATTGTGATTTCCCGCCCAATTGGCATAACAGACTCGGTTAGCTCCATCTGACGTGGCATAGCTGCCTCAGCCAAGTTGTTGGCGATGGTCTGGGAATCTTCTCGAAAGGATAACATTTGTTATGCTTAATGAACTTGGGCTGAGAACATTGGTTAGGCTTAACAACCTTGACACTAATCCAAAACAGTTGCCTCCAAGTTGGGTAATGTTAGCATGGATAGCCAACTTATGCCCAACTGAATATCCCATTTTCCAAACTATGAAGTCGAGTTTCCCTACGTTAAGTCGAGTTTTCCACAATGTTGTGTTGGATGAGAATGGTTGGCGCCTTCTCTAGACCAATATTCAAAAAGAGGTGCTCGCACATCTCTAGGTCGGATTCCCCCAATTGCATCTGAATGACTAAGGTTTTTTAGGTCATTTGAGTTGGTATGTCGGGCCTTTGATATGAGTTATAACGTGAAAACGTTCTTCCATATTTTTAAGTCTTTCCCAACTGGTGACAAAAAGACAGGCCGCCAAGGATGGTTGGCACTAAGATCTGGTGATGGAGGAAAATCATTTCGTCCGTATTTTGAATCGTTGAAGGGCTTCAAAGATAAGTATTTTTTTTGAAGCCGACTCCAAATGAGTCGGCCTCAAAAATCACGAAAAATAAATGAGTTTTCTAAATAATTTCTCACATAAGTTAAAATCATTTTTTCGTAACTCCCTTATTTAAATTATTTATAAGCACAAAATTAACCAGTCATTTTTTTTTCAAAGGAAAAATTGCATTCATTTCTCCTAAGGTATGCATTCGCCACCCTTATTTGTGGGGGGGAAAAACTACCTTCTACCTTCTCTGAATTCTATTTAAATGACACACACCCTTTTATTTTCACATAATAGATAGAAGGGGAAGTATGTGTAATTGAGGGTATGTCAACGTCTTTTACAAAATACGTGGGGAATGTGTGTCATTTAAGCATACTTCAGTTGAGGTGAGTGCAATTTCTCCTTTTGCAACTAAGTAGTGTTAGATCAATAAAAAAAAAGTAGGTAGTGTTAGTTTTATGTATTACAAGACTCTAACTTTGCTTTTACTTACCTCACTGCTTCATATCTCCGTCTTGTGTGCTTTCATTCCCTTAGTTTATGTCAACTATTTTACATTGGCGGATGGAAACAGTACATAATGACAATGTCGAGTAGACAAATAAGTAAATTTTCATTCAAACACTCTTATAATCACGAGGGACACCAAAACTTGCTTTGTCACAACAATCAACGTGAACAGGTTTTTAAGCGAAAACAAGATACTCTCTCTAACAGGTTTATTAAGATTTCATCACTTATGAGCTTCCTGCACAGAATTTTTTATGAGCTGCTGAGAACGTCTAACGGGCTGCTTGCTTCTCCACGGTTTCCCTGCGCGTCTGAATGGCAAGCCAGCCATGGTGAAGATCATAACGGTTGTGAAGGGCACTAATATAAGGTTGAAGACGGAGGGGAGATGCTGGGTCGACAAGCAGAGCGCCTCATAACGGGTTTGGTTTCAAAGGAGTGCCTCATCTAGCTAAGCATCATATATAACTTTTGTTAACAATTGGATGAGAAGTTAATGGAAACACTACATTTGCTTAATCAAAAAAAATAAGAAGACTTGATTAGAGGGGAAAAGATAGGAAGATCAAAATGGCACGTCTCATGCTACAAGAACAAAAAATGCAATTGGATTATTAGAGTAGAACCCAAAAAAATATCTGTTAAGATGTCTGTTTCAATGGATTAAAAGCACAACCACTTGTGTGGCTATAGTTACCTTGGCAAGCATATGATAAATGCTTATCTTTTCCTTAAGGCAGAACTTGATCTGATATCAATGTTGTCCACTTTATGGATGAATACTTGAGGAGGCTCTTCTCTGTCAGTAGCAAAGAGCAAAAGATGCAATAATCAAATGAGTAAAAAAAAAAAAAAAAGTTGATCTCAAAACCAGATTACTTCCATGTTTAGTTTTAGCTAGCTTGGCTGTTAAATTTCTTGCTTAACTATTATACAAAGTAATTAGGCCACATAATATGCAACGTGGCATTACTGTTAGCAAGGCCTTTCCTGGTCCAAGAAATTTGGTTGTGAGGGGATGAAGGGTTCACATAATTTAAATAGACATTATAATGTACTAAGTTGATATTTGAAATTTGAAAATCAATAAGATCTACTACATTACAGAGTGACCAGAACCAATTTTTAAACATTATGTTCCTAAAAACAAGAGGGGCAGGAGCAGCTTTATATACCACAAGTGAGCAAAAGAAAGTAGGAAAAAATTCGCGGTTTATGAAAATTAAAAATGATAAGAATTACTTACATTTCTTTTGCTTCCCGGTAAGTATAGCTTGATGCTACGGCCAGAAGCTGTCCCACGTGGTTGTATGATAAAGATGCAACACTATTCGAGTATCTAGGCAACTGAATTTGAGAAAAGAAAGTAGTAAAGCAAGAAAAATGCTGAACTGATCACAAACATCATAACAACTAGACACAAGTGCAAAACTCAATAGGCAAATACCTCAACTAATCTTTTTCTACTTCCAGCATCCCATATGGTAACATAGCCTTCATCATCACCGGTGACAAAAGCACCAGACAAACTAAACAGAAATTACTAATCAATTTTCAATTTGTATAATTTATAATGGCAACTGAAAGATGAGAAGGCACATACAGTGGACTGAACACAATGTCATTCACCGATGCCAAATGATGCTGACCATCCTTTGATTTTGGATGACACCGGAATGTATATCTGTCAGAGTTTGATATGGCATATTATTAGAGCTTGTGGCTTCTGTTAACAAGAATTTGCAAACTCCCAACATAAAACATTGGGATCCAAATTAAACAGTAAAGTTGTATACCCGTGTGATGTGTGGTAGGCTAGACAAAAAATGTTTTGAGTTAGTTTGACGAGGATACTTGTTTGAATTTTAGTACATTATTTATATATAATAACAGAGAATGAATAAATTAATTGTGAAAAGTAGTTGACTTGTAAAAGAAAATCAGTTTAGTGCCAAATGGGGGGGCGATATGTTGCTAGTTTTGCAACTATGAAACAATAATGAGAAATGGAAGTGACAAGGAAATACCAGAATGATGCCCAACAATTAGAATTGAGAACAAAACATGATGAATAGGCCGCACAAAAGTTTAAAACTAACAAAAATACCATTTATCTTTTGTTTTTGAATAGAAAAAGTGTTAGTTTGTCGGGTTCGAACTCCAGACTTCCTGGTCAAACTCTTTAAGTGTCCCTTATCTTATAATCCCTAATTTGGAATTACTAACAAAACATGTTTTGTATGTGCAATAGGCCACATAAAATTAAAAAATCTAATTAAAATAACATCTTTTTTAAATTATTATTATATTATTATTATCAACTGAATACAAATAAGCGAATTAGCTGATATAACAAAAAGCTGATAAAATGGCTGAGGTGTAAACAATACAGTCTATATTATAAATGAATAGTACTGTTGGTTAATATGCATATGTGAAATGAAAACAGACCCAATGTCATTTGAACTGGATGAATGGGAAATCTGCAATGCTACTCGTCCATCCACTGATCCAACTGCAAATCCTGCAATAAGACCAGACTTAGAAATTGCCTGAAGCCCTGAACTCTGATTTCCGGTTGTCTATGAAGTATGAACAGGTGGTTTAGTAATTTTGAATCCCACATATATTAATAGTATCTGGAAAATCAAGTCAAGCAACCGAAAATATGATAAGACTCTGAAAAAGTTCTCAAGGTGGTTTAGAAAGAAGAAAAGCAATGCTACTTGCACAGCTTTTAGGAGGTAGGTAGTTAACCGGTCAATATAACAATCATGAATCAACTATCCCAAAAGCTTAAGTCGTTCGGTGAAGAGTGAAGACACGTTAATGGTTTTATATTGAATTTTGAACATACATCCTCATACAAGAGCCCTTTAGACCTGAAGTGCGAACAACGAAATTTATTTTTTTTATTAGAAGAATGATGGCAGTAGGGGTCAAACTCTAGACCACATGGTCATAGAAGCTCTTATACCATGTCATCAACCAAATTAGAATTGAGAATTGATAATGAACTAGATCTAACTCAATCCCAAAAGCTAGTTCAAGGAGAAAGATTGCCCAAAATCTCACATCTAAGACAGAACATTTGATGCTTGAAGTTTAGACATCTATGAGCGTCCCAATATTAGGTTTAGCATATGCTTTAATACTATAACAGAATTGACAATGGTTGAGAATGGTCCGGCTTAATTCAATCTCAAAAGCTAACTCGGGGAGGGGGGGATTGCCCAACTTTATAAAAAAAAAAACTAACTTTGGTCATGATCTAGCCAATGTGAGATCTTAATAGTAACATACAAAATAAAATAACATAGATTTGATAGTTCATACCTTCTGCATAAGGAATTGAACCGACACATCTTAATTGTGTACCATTGCATGGCTCCGTTGACAGAATTGGTTTGTCAAAGTTACGTAAATCATAAATATGCACTGATGCTCCAATGCCTACAGTAAGCTTAAACCCAGAGACAGACATGGAGTCCACCTCTGCATCTAAACTCCTCAAGAATGAAAAAGCCTTCTTTATACGAATGTCCCACGATAATAACTTCTTGTCGAATCCAGATGTAATTAACTGACCTGCAACAATCAAGGTCATAATATGAACTTTATTTGGAGACAATACAGCATGGCTTTGATAGACCTTTCTTTTTCCCAAAATCAGCATCTAAACAATTTTTGTTTTTAGGAACTTTTAAGAATATGATGAAACTTAGAATGAAACATCATAAGGATTAAGGATGTGTCATTTATAATTACAACTGAAATGAAGTTGCATTAGTACAAATACTTACAATATGGTAAGTGGTCTTGAATTTGGGTTTTAGGCCTAATTTAACCCCACAAAAACGGCTTATAAGGTGAGGATTTTCTAAGCCTTATAAACACCACCCAGGCCATATCTCCAGTCGATGTGGGACTTTCAACAAGTGCAAACATTTGAGTTACCGTTTTCCTTTTTATAGGGCCGTGTACAAGAGTTTTACAGTCTAAGGCAAAAACCCAAGCCTATATACAGCTGAATTTCATTAAAACCTCAATTTTCCTATACATAGGGTCGTGATTTTATTTTATCGTCATTTTGTACCTCTTACACGGACAAATTCATTATTGACACAAACAACTAGCGTGACCTCGTGGAGACAAAATAGGGAATAAGGCCATAGTAATGATTGAACAAAATAGGCTTGGGGCCTAAGCCAATTGCCTTAATTGCCTTGCCGTCTCTACGACCCTGCCTTTATATTTCATTTCTCGCCATCATAACAGCACCATGGGAAGACCATCCAGAATTTTTTGATCTCTGTTTTAAATTTTTTTCTCAAGGCTTGAGAATTGGTCAAGAGTTTATGCTTAAAAATTTGTCACAAAACCTGAGAAGTGATCCACAGGATGCATACATTTAACATAATACACCAATGATTGTATCTAAGCTTAACTTGTAACATCTAACATGTATTAAGTTATTCATTCAAGCATTCCCCAACACATGAAAATTGGAAACAGAAGAAACCGTGTAGAGAAGCAATTATGTTGTGCAGGTAAGAGAGGTAGGAAAGATGGGAAGAGCAGAGGGACCATTTATATTAGTTGCTAATGTGTCCTTCAATATCATATTAACAAATGAACTCACTTGGTGGGGTTGGCTCCTATCCGATTATGAATCAAGTCCAATAATAGACAATTTAAATATGAACATTTCTTGATAGTTTTGCCCATAAATTTTCTTTATTTCCCTTGTCAGTGCTTCTATGGGTCTTTCTCTATATATGCCCAAACGCACCCCCCCCCCCTTCTCCCAAAAAAACAGATTACCATCTTTTCTATAACAAGAGCGACTCCAACTTTCTCTCAAATGCTGATATTTCTAATCACATCTCATCTGGTATGTCCACTCATCCAAAAAATGTAAAACAATAAAAGGTAAATTTGGTTAGGTGAATAACTTACATGTTTCATCGGAATATCCAATACATGTTGCCATGTCATCGTGACTACCCATTGGGTCAATAGTTCCAGAATGCAAGTCATACCTATATATTTTAGCTTCACAGGAGTCAAAAACACAATAAACAAAATGCAAAACACACATCAAAATTTGCTAAACAAATGAAAGCCATACACCTGCTCTAGAAAGCCACCACACAACTACATAATGGACTAACATCAATGCTAGGTGCTAGCAAACTACAACTCAACTAGATGGAATGTGACACATCATATGCTAACCAATCCAATCAAAACATAATTTACACAGTTGAAATTCACAATACTCCATTCTCCATTTTCTCTCCCTATTTAAACTATTCACACCTCCAATATCTTTGACTGTTTTTTCTGTCCATCCACTATTAAACAACCAGCTTTCTTAACATATAAACCTTAAACCATAAGAAAATTTGTTTCCTTTCTTTTCTAATTTTCAGTAAATATTGTTCATTAATAATTATAAAATATCAGCATTTTATTATAACAAATTTTTTAAAAAAATAAAACTTTTAAAATAAAAAGTAGAAGAAAATAATGAAAAATAAAAAGCAAAATAAACATCACATTTTTATATGAAAAATATTTATTATATATTTTGGTTGACTTACTTTTACAAAATTATTAACTTCATGAAAGAACTTTTCTAGCAAAAAAAAAAAATGATATTTTCTTAAAATCATCATCAGACAATTCATAATCAGAACTGAATAAATAATTGGAGAGAGAGAGAGAGGAAAACCTTCGGATGAATCCATCAGAAGCAGCAGTGAAAGCAGCGGAGTCATCTTGGAAGCAACAATCGAGAAGGGCAGCTTCTGAAGGAGCTTCCAGTCTCAGCACAGAAGCGTCAAAGTCGTATAGCCGAAGACTCTAAGAAAAAAAACCTCACAACGAAATTGATTCAGTGAAGTGAATGCCCCAAACAAACAAATAAAGAAAAGAAAGGAAACGAAACTTACGGAGTCCCAAGACGAAATGAGAAGGTTGTTAGAGTGAGGCGCAAATCGGGTTCTCGAAATGGCGTCCCTGATTGGAATCTCCAACTGCGATTGCACGCAATTTGCGTCCATTTTTAGTGTATCAGGTTGTGCACCAAGTCATTGTGATTTGAACGACGAAAAAGCGAATGTTCCCGCTCTGTGAGTATAAGTGATACCTTCTGTATATTATTATCTTCTGTAAGAAGCTAACATCAATGGGATCTGTGGCGCAATGGTAGCGCGTCTGACTCCAGATCAGAAGGTTGCGTGTTCGATTCACGTCAGGTTCATTTTTCTTTTTTGGATCTCTTTCTTTTTCATTTTATGGGGATATTTATCATGTTGAACATCAACTTTGATTCTAAAAAGAAAAAGAAAAAAAAAATATACATCATGAGCAATGCTAACCGTTGGTTTCGATTTTCGATTTTTTTTTTTATTTCTTTATGTATCAGTATCACTTAAATTTACTAAATATAAATTTTTAGCTCTCAGTATTAAGAAATTTCTTAAATCTAAATTTTAAATTTAAAAATTTAATTTTTAATGTGTCATATCAAATTAATAAATATAAATGATTGATGTGTTTTGAATTGATTCACATAATTTATTTTAGGGTTAATACCCCTTTTGGTTCCTGTAATTTGAGCGAAATTTGGTTTTAGTCCCTGTAAAATTTTTTGTTTCGATTTAGTCCCTGTAATTTAAGATTCTTCCACTTTTAGTCCCTGCCGTCAAATTCCTATTAAATTACAGGGACTAAAAGTGGAAGAATATTAAAATTACAGTGACAAAAAGTGGAAGAAAAACTCAATGTTTTTAATCGGGATTTGATGGCAGGGACTAAAAGTGGAAAAATCTTAAATTACAGGGACTAAATCGAAACAAAAAATTTTACAGGGACTAAAACCGAAGTTTGCTCAAATTACAGGAACCAAAAAGGGTATTAACACTTTATTTTATTATATTTTTATTATTTAAAAGATTTATTTTTATAATTTATATATATGTATATCATTTGTAATTTTAAATATTTTTTTTTCAAATTTCAATGTTATTTAATTTTAAAATATAGTAGAATACATACACAATTTGTATGCTTGTATATTGTGGGAAATGTCCAGGAAACACAACCTGACGGTAAAACATACGTAAGAAAGTTGTGTGAACGCTGAGAACAGTGTTACCGCTTCACTTTCCGCTCCTCTCTAATTTCTCCCCTCCCTGCTGACCATCTATACTAGGACCAAAAAATATATTGTGTAAAATGTATGCTTGTATATTCACGTAACATGTCCGGCCACCGTTATGATCCAATTAGCAATTTACAGGCACCCAGCTAAGGAGAACGAAATTTAGTTCTCTCTCCTCTGTGAGAAGCGTTAGGGTTTTCTCTCCTCTGTGAGAGTTTTCTTCAACCACTATTGCATTGACCTGTAGGAGTCTCATCCAATGGCGGGGATCGAGAGCTTTCACCTCAGCGATGATGGGGATGAGGTTCTCACGTTCCAAAACAACACAACCTTGGAAGGGCGCGTGGAAGCTGGGTTGTGCTTGGTTGGGCGATTTTTGACTCAGAAGCCTATTCGCGCGCACATGATGAAGGAGCGGCTGTCCACAGTGTGGCAATCAGGGAAGGGTGTAGCGATTAAAGAGCTAGGCGCAGGTGTTTTCCTTTTTCAGCTCTTTCACAAGTTGGACTTGCAGAATGTCTCCAATGGCGGGACATGGCAGTTCGATGGCCACCTCTTGATTCTGAGCAGAATGGAACCAGGGGATGTCCCTTCTCAAGTCCTGCTGTTCCAAGCCTCCTTTTGGGTACAGGTGCATGGCTTACCATTTGGCTTTATGTCTATGGAAGTGGGGAAAGGATTGGGAGATTACATCGGCGAGTTTGTTGAGTATGATTCCAAAAACAACTCTAGTTTTTGGAAAACCTATATGCGGATTCGGGTGAAGGTGGATGTACACAAACCCCTCAAGCGTGGGAAGAAGATACGATGGGCAAATGGTGAAGTTCGAATAGTTCGGTTCAAATATGAACGACTTACGATGTTCTGTTACCTATGTGGTTTACTCGACCACTCTGATAGGCAATGCGAGAAGCTGTTCCTAATGGAGAATGACGATGGTGTTAGGCACTGGGGGCCGGACATGGCTGTGGAGAGACGCAAACGGGGTGGTGCTGTTGGCAGGTGCAAGTGGCTCCGCGATGAGGGTCTGGAAGCGACGGGGAAGGCGGCCGAAAGCCTAGAATTCAATCCCGCGAACTTCGTGGATCTTGGGTGCGGAATTGGTGGCGCCAACAATTCAAATTTTAAATTTAATGGAACCTTTAATGCTAAGGATTCTGGCTCGATAATTAAGGAAGGGAATAAGCTGATGAGATTGGGTGTGGGATAACACACGCGCATGCGGAGCAGAAAGATAAAGGACAGGTTGTTTTAAATGAGGGGATCATCGTGAGGAGAGATAAGGGGGACCGGATTTTTTGCATGGGAATAATGCTCCAAATCAACAATTGATTGTATCCAATTTAAATGTCGTTGAAAAGTCAAATTTGATTTTAAATGAGGAAAGTGATAATTAGGCGGATTTGGAAGCTGAGTGCTACTTGGAAAGGAAAAGAAAACGTATCATCTCTACGGCCAAGGCGCGGGGCGGTGATAGTAGGGAACAGACCGTGACTCAGGGTGGTGCATGCACAAAGAATGGAGAAGCTACCGTTCATTTTTTATTGGCAGGTCCTGGCTCCTAGGACTGCCAGGAGCCATGACGATTCTCAGCTGGAACTGCCGAGGTTTGGGTCACCATAGTGCAGTTCCCACACTTAAGAACCTGGTCCGGACATACAGGCCGAACATGATTTTCCTGTATGAAACTGTAGTTCAAGCAAGTAAGATTGAGGGGGTCAGGAGGAAGTTGGGGTTTGATAATGGCTTTGCAGTAGATAGAGAAGGGATGGGAGGTGGTGTAGTTGTTCTCTAGCGTGAATCCTTGAAGTGTGAGATCAAGGATTACTCTCGTCATCATATAGATTTGGAGGTCGATGACCATGCAAAAGGTAGGTGGAGGATAACAGGCTTTTATGGCTATCCGGAACGAACACGTAGGCGTGAATCTTGGGCACTTTTGAGAAGACTAGCGGGGCTCTTTGAACTTCCTTGGTGTATCATCGGGGACTTCAATGATCTATTGTCCTCGGATGATAAACTAGGGAAGTGTGACCATCCGAACTATTTGCTGAAAGCTTTCCAGGAAGCAGTGATTGACACAGGATTGATTAATATTGCTCTGGAAGGTTACCCTTACACTTGGTGGTTTGCTCCAGGTACTAAATGGGTGATGGTGAATAAAGATTGGTTGGACCTCTTGATAACTCTTAGAAATAAGAGTTATTTATGCTTTTATGACTATGAATCATGTGAGTTTAAGAGTAATTTAGATCCTTTAATTATTAGATTCATGTGAATAATGTGGTTTCCCTGGTTTGGAGCTGTTTAAAGCACTTTGGTGCTTTTGTGAGCATTTTGATGTTTTTGTGACATTGTGCAGATTTTTATGAGAATTGCTCAGTGCCAAGTCTGGTGCCATGCCACGGCACTGTGTTGATAACAGCCCTGGAAGTAAAACAACAGCATGTGTTCTTTCAGTGGAGCTAAACAAAGGACTCTGTCCTCATGTATGCTGCAGCAGCGCGCTTTTTGGTGGTCCCTCCTTGTCCTATTGCATTTTCTCTCAACTCACTACATGACAAAAAGCTCTCACTTTTGGGCCCAAAGACAGCATCTTTTTGGGGATTAACATTGGTCAGCCCATTTTGAGGAGTGATATAAAAGTACAATGACCTAATGAAGTAAGAGAGGCTGGTTCTGATATTCCTTTCTGCTAGGGCAGCAATTGTCCCTCCTTAAAATAGAAGCAGCCGCATCTCATCTTTCTTCTTCCAAACACCATTGATTCAAGCTATCAACTTTATCCATGGAGAGTGTAACGACCCGTTTCCGGACCGCTACCGAGCTCAACATACCGAGCTCGAGTTACCGAGCTCAACACACCGAGCTCAAGATACCCTGTATGCGATGTGTTTTAAAACGATACTCTTGTGCTTTTTAGAAAAATACGGTCTATTATTATTTATAAAACCAGCTCGTGCACATCAGAGTAATTACAGCTTTTCGAAAACATGGTGCAACTAAGACACAAGACATAAATTCTAATAAAACACACAGGTAACAAGTACATACACATATATATACAAGATATAAAAAGTGCATACAAAAAGACATAGTAATAATGTACAAAGAAAATACACCTAAGGTATGACGACTTCAAAAGAGCAATCATACCCTGGGGGTACTTCCGGCAGACACCCACGCAGGGGGCTGCTCCAAAATTGAAACCACCAGTCTACCCTGTGCTCAAAATGACAAAACATCACCCGTCCCAAACTGGTCACAGCCACTGTACACAAAAGTCATATAACAGCTACCCCAAGAAACATAACATAAACAAAGCCAATCACGACAAATAGAGGTCGGCGCTCGATCCTCGCCGAGCTCCTCCTCGCCATCATCTGGCCGAAGTTCCTCGCACCTCGACATCGCCTGGGTAACAGTCATGGATTGAAGGTACCACGGAAAGGTCAACTTCTCAACAAATCAAGATAAACCACGGCATAACGAAATAAGTAAACAACAAAGTACATCATTCACCAAGCGTAACTCGACCATCTCACTCTAGACTCGACTCTTATTAGGAATATCGCCCGGTCCGACCCCAACCGACGCCAATAGGTAGCGGCGGTCCAACCCCAAACCGATACCATGCATTAATCAGCAGGTCCAACCCCAAACCGATAATGCGACGCCTAGTCAATCTCCCGTAAACAAAAGGGGACCTAGCACCCTTAGTTATCCGGGTCACGGCTCAAAAACGTCATACGACTCGCCTAGCTCTCTCACTCGATGATTAGCTCGCCGCAGTCAAGGAGTGACACATAAAATTACTTGATCACATATCAAATAAAGAGAGCATGCTTAACATGAAGAAACGCAATTCAATCATTTAAGCAATAAAACAATTTGCATGAAGAAAACGCAATTCAACAGGCAATAAACAATTCACAACATATAAAATAAAGCCTTAATAATGTCTAAGAGTTGCCCTTACCGAACTCCAAGCTACGCTGCTCGACAACGACCTCGACACGGCGGTCTTCAAACGAGCTCGACAACGACTTCTCTCACTCGATCTCGACACGTACGGCTCTTAGTCGACCTCGGTTTCGTGTTCTCGTACACCCTGGTTTCCTTGCCGCACGATCTCGGAAATCACACTGCCTAATACGAGCACAACTTAGTTCGATCTATGGGTTCTGATAACACTTAGCTCTCATCATCCCAATCTTAACCACAACCCAAGTAAGCATTAAAACTTAAGAACTTAAACAATTACAACCAGAATTCATACATTCCAAAATAACTCCTTTTCTCTAAAATTTATTAAAACTTCTTTTTAAACATCATCAGACAAAGCCATTTTTTTCTAAATACTAATTAAAGCTTAAAATCAAGTAATACCTTAAGCACAACTTAATCAAAATCTAAGTTTATATTTCTTAAAAATATTTTCGTCATGGTCCAGCAATAAAAATAAGACCATAACCACTTATGTTAAAATTTAAAACTCAAAAAGAAATCAACACAAGCCAAGTAGGGAGGGTTTTGGGCGCTACTTACTTGCAGAGAACAGAGGAAACAATTTGTTTTTCAAGCTCAAATAAATGGTTAAAAAGGTAGGTAATGTTATGAAGAAGAAAACCTATCAATATGACATGAGTTGAAAGCATAAAAACTAGCTAAAATAGAGAGACGAAGTGGCGCTAGCAGTAACATGAAAGGAAATAAAATCATGTTTTTCATACCTCCACAGATGGTCGAGATGGTGATATAGGTCGAGAATATGATAGGAAACAAGGTTGATGATGAAAGTTTATGCAGAAGCTCAACGAACTCAAGGTTCTTCAATGGAGGTTTGGAGAAGAGAAGGAAACTTGAAGAAGAAGAAAGAAGGAAATAGCAAATGAGGATTTGAGGCGGCTGATCGTGATATTTATATAGGTGGAGGAAACTAATCATGATACTATCTACAGCTGGTGGAAAAAGAAAAAGTTTGGGCTTATCTCACTTAAATATCTCTTAACAAAAGTTAATTACAAAAAAACCATTTTAAAAGAATTTATCTTTCATAAAACCACAATTTAAGCGACACCTGGATTTTAAAGTCAGATATTAATCCAAACAACAAGTCTAACCCATCTAATCTGTCCTCTCTCATAATCACCGCAAAATATACTAACGCTAAGTAATATTCGTAAAAATACGAGTGTTATCATCTCGACACGATGTCGACCAAGGTGCTTGTGCAAGCGCACAAGGCTCTAACACGAGTTCGTGTACGCGGCCTCCTCAGTTCGACATGCGACCTCCTCAGCTCGGTACGCGACCTCATCAGCTCGACATATGACCTTGGCACACGATCTTGGCACGGGATCTCGTCACGAGGTCTTGGTACGAGGTCTCGACGCGAGATCTCGATACGACGTCCTAATACGAGGTCGATCTCGTCCTCAGGTGTTACAATCTCTCCCTCTAAAAAAATTTCTTCCTCGAAATTGCAAATAAATTACTTACCATGAAAAAGTTCAGGGTACTGAGTCTTCATCTTCTCTTCCAGCTCCCAAGTCGCATCTCCAGTCTTCTGATCCCACACAACTTTGACAAGTTGAATCTCTTTGTTCCGCAACTGCTTGGCTTTCCGATCGACAATTCTTGCTGGTGATGCTTCGAAAGATAGGTCGTCCCTCAGTTGAATCATATCCGGTTCTATGACATGAGAAGAGTCGGAAATATATTTTCGTAACTGTGAGACGTGGAAGACATCATGTATGTTCGACAAGAAGGGTGGCAAAGCAATCTGATATGCCACTGGACCAATTCGACGAAGAATCTGATAAGGTCCAATAAATTTAGGGGTAAGTTTCTTGGATTTGATCGCTCGACCAACTCCAGTAGTGGGGGTAACTCTAAGAAATACATGCTCTCCTTCCTCGAACTCGAGTGGTCGACGTCTTTGGTCTGCATAACTCTTCTGTCGACTTTGAGACGTTCGCATCCTGTCTCTGATCAAACGGATCTTCTCCGTAGTCTGCTGGATCATATCTGGTCCTACAACAGAACTCTCGCCATCCTGGTACCAACAAAGAGGCGTCTGACACTTCCGTCCATACAGTGCTTCAAAAGGTGCCATTCCAATACTTGCATGGAAACTATTATTATAAGTGAACTCCACCAATGGTAAGACATCGTCCCAACTTCCTCGGTGATCTAACGTACACGCTCGCAACAAATCTTCAAGCGATTGGATCGTTCTCTCAGTCTGACCGTCAGTCTGAGGATGATATGCCGAGCTAAGCCTGAGCTCGGTTCCCATCGCTTCTTGCAATTCCCTCCAAAAATGAGACGTGAACTTCGGATCTCGGTCCGATACGATCGAAGAGGGTATACCATGTAGTCGTACTATCTCCGCGACGTAGATCTCGGTCAGCTTTTCCACGTTGTATGTCGACCTCACTGGTAAGAAATGAGCAGATTTGGTCAATCGGTCGACGATCACCCAAATCGAATCATTCTTCTTCTGCGTCTTCGGCAAACCTACAACGAAATCCATGGAAATACTATCCCATCTCCACACTTTGATGCGTCGGCGATTGTAGCATTCCTGGTCGTTGGTGCTCCACCTTCGCTTTCTGACATGTTAAACACGAAGCTACGTACTCAGCCACTTGCTTCTTCATTCCGGACCACCAAAAATGCTTCTTTAAGTCTTGATACATCTTCGTAACTCCTGGGTGAATACTAAAATTGCTTTTATGCGCTTCGTCAAGTATTAACTTTCTCAGCTCTGCCACATTAGGTACACACACTCGGCCATTGTACCTTAAAATGTTGTCGGATTCAGGCTTGGAATTCTCGCTTTCCTTGCGCTATCAACTGGACCTTTTCTTGCGGGAACTCGTCAAGAACCTCTTTGGTCTCGGATCTTGTCCAACAATCATTAGAAATGGTAAGCATACCAAATCTCGGCTTCCCTGGTGAAACTTCCACATTCAACCTCAAGTCTCGGAACTTCTCGAGCATCTCCAACTCCTTGATCATCATTCTTTGAGACTAAGGCGCTCTTTACGCTCAATGCATCCGCTACTACGTTAGCCTTAGGGATGGTATTCCAACGTAAAGTCGTAGTCCTTGAGAAATTTGTCCATCTTCGACGCATGTTGAGCTCCTTACGATCGAGCAGTACTTCAAGCTCTTGTGATCGCTGAAAGCGATGAAGTGCTCCCATAAAGATAGTGCCTCCATATCTTCAGCGCAAAAACCACCGCTGCCAACTCCAAATCGTGAGTAGGGTAGTTTCTCTCGTGGATCTTAAGCTGTCTTGAAGCATATGCTACCACTTTCCGATGTTGCATCAGCACGCATCCCAAACCCTGGTGTGACGCATCACAATACACCTCGTAAGGCTCTTCGGGTTGAGGCAAAATCAACACAGGCGCTGTCGTCAAAAGCTCCTTCAGTCTTTGAAAACTGGATTCACACTCCTCGGTCCAGGCAAAAGGTTGATCCTTCCTCGTAAGTCGTGTAAGAGGCGCGACAATCTTCGAAAAACCTTCAATGAATCTTCGATAATAGCCTGCTAAGCCAACAAAACTTCTGATCTCGGTAACCGTCCTCGGCTGTTCCCACGCTAACACAGCCTCAATCTTAGTTGGATCCACAGCTATCCCTTCTTTGGAAATCACGTGTCCAAGAAAATTCACCTCTTCAAGCCAAAATTCACACTTGGACGAGTTCGCATAAAGTTGCTTCTCGCGCAATATCTGTAGTACTCGACGTAAATGTTCTTCGTGCTCTTCTCGGTTCTTCGAATAGATCAATATGTCGTCGATGAACACTACAACGAACTGATCCAAAAATGAATGGAAAATCCTATTCATATAGTCCATAAACACAGCTGGCGCATGTGTCACTCCAAACGGCATTACTAAGTACTCATAATGACCGTATGCAGTGCGGAAAATTTGTTTTGGAGACATCTTCCTCCTTCACGCCGAATCGATGGTAGCCCGACTTCAAGTCTATCTTTGAAAACATCGCCGCTCCACGAAGTTGATCCATCAAGTCGTCAATACGTGGTAACGGATACCGGTTCTTCACAGTAGCCTTGTTGAGTTGACGATAATCCACGCATAGTCTAGATCGTCCATCCTTCTTCTTGACCAACAACACTGGAGCTCCCCACGGTGACACGCTCGGTCGTATGAATTGCTTTGACTCCAAATGTTCAATCTGGGACTTTAGTTCCTTCATCTCGGCAGGAGACATCCTGTAGGGCGCTATTGAAATAGGTCCTGTCCCTGGAATCAGGTCGATGGAGAACTCGATCTCTCGCACTGGTGGTAACCCTGGCACGTCTTCGGGAAAAACGTCCTCAAAGTCACACACCACTGGTACATTCTTCACTTCGATCTGCTGGGAAACTTTTGAACTAGCGGATACATGTATTCCTAGTTCCTTCTTTCAAAGAAACTCCAATACGTTCGATGAAAGATAATTGGAAACTCCAAGGTGCGGAAAGATTACGCTTTACGGGCACGACCAAGAGGACATGGTGGTATGACAACCAATCCATCCTGAGGATGACATCTAAGCCCTTAAGAGGCAAACAAACCAAATTGACCACAAACTTTCTACTCTGAATAACCAATACACAATTAAGACATGCAGTGTTGGTAACTAAGGTTTTAGCAGCTGGGGTCGTAACTACCAATTTGAGCAGTAAAGCGATCACGCGATCGATTCAAATGGTTCACACAATCGAAGAAATAAAGGAATGGGTTGCACGAATCAAAGAGAACGGATAAGGGTTTACCTACATCTCACCTTCGCCTTGGATAACATCATCAGCTCGCTCTGCTCCCTCGCCGCTCATGCAGAAGACTCTGCCTTTACCTCCCTGCCGCTTCTCTTTTTCCTTCGCCGCATGCATTGCCGGTTCAGCTTTAGGTGTGGGACAATCCTTGGCAAAATGCCACGGCTTCCCTGATTGTAGCAAACATCCTCCTTACGAGTACGATTATTCGCATAATGTCCGTCTTTCCACAACGGAAACAAGTCACCTCGGCCTTGATCGACTTCCACTCCTCGCTCCCTGGGTCATCGGACGTCTGTCCTCTATTGTTGTTGTTCCCCCGAGGTGTTTGTAAGGCTTCTTAAGTTGCTTTCCTTGCATGCAAATCTACGTCCCGGACCACGAGGTCTCATTGGTCCACTGGGCGATCTTCTTCTTGTGGTTTACTCCTTCTACCTCGACACGGCTGATCTATCGACTCTTAGAGGTTTCGAATCCTCAATGATACCACTGACTTCTGGATATCAAATCTCAGACCTCGTTGGAACCTCTCACCTAACCATATTTGGTCAACTCCGTCACTAAATGGGTGAAGTACCTTGCATTGACTTCGAACTTGGCTGCATACTCGGACAACTGTCGAGTCGCTTTGCAATTGAAGAAACTCTTGCTCTTTTTCATTTCGTGCGAGATCTGGGAAGTACTTGTCCATGAACCTTCCACGAAAAAGCTCCCATGTCATCTCACGACGTTCTGCTATAAATGTTTGCTTCACTCCTTTCCACCAATATTCTGCATCTCCCAGTAGCAGATAGGTGGCGTAGTCTACCTTTACATTATTCGGGCAATGGAGTGGCTCGAAGATATTCTCAATCTCTTGCATCCAAAGATCAGCTTTATCTGGATTTGGCTCACCGTAGAACTTCGGTGGATCATGCTTCCTAAAGTCGGCCAACCCTCTCGCTTCAGCATTTCGCTCTGCTCGTTCTTTGTTCGCAAGTCTATTTGGGTCAACGCTGCCGTCTGTTGAGCCATCGCGTTAGACTGTTGAGTTGCAGCAGCTGATTGCTGAGCCATGGCCGCAGCCATCTCGGTCATAGCTTGAATCGCTCGTTCCATGTCGACGTTCTCAGGTACAGCCGTCGTATCCCTACGAGGTGGCATTAGATTCCACAAAGTTCAAAACCCTGTCAGAATCTCACAACAAGGATGTGTTAAAACACACTGCTTCAATCAAGAAACAGTTCAAACAATTTTTCAAGCAATAAGTGCTTCACTTAATCAAACAGCAATCAACATAGTACAATTAGGTACCCAACACATATATATCCCGACACAGTGACCAGTCCAAATTTCCTATGCACAGCTCGGTCAGAACCGAACTAGGCTCTGATACCAACATTGTAACGACCCGTTTCTGGACCGCTACCGAGCTCAACATACCGAGCTCGAGTTACCGAGCTCAACACACCGAGCTTAAGATACCCTGTATGCGATGTGTTTTAAAACGATACTCTTGTGCTTTTTAGAAAAATACGGTCTATTATTATTTATAAAACCAGCTCGTGCACATCAGAGTAATTACAGCTTTTCGAAAACATGGTGCAACTAAGACACAAGACATAAATTCTAATAAAACACACAGGTAACAAGTACATACACATATATATACAAGATATAAAAAGTGCATACAAAAAGACATAGTAATAATGTACAAAGAAAATACACCTAAGGTATGACGACTTCAAAAGAGCAATCATACCCTGGGGGTACTTCCGGCAGACACCCACGCAGGGGGCTGCTCTAAAAGTGAAACCACCAGTCTACCCTGTGCTCAAAATGACAAAACATCACCCGTCCTAAACTGGTCACAACCACTGTACACAAAAGTCATATAACAGCTACCCCAAGAAACATAACATAAACAAAGCCAATCACGACAAATAGAGGTCGTCGCTCTGATCCTCGTCGAGCTCCTCCTCGCCATCATCTGCTGTCGAGTTCCCTGCACCCTCGACATCGCCTGGGTAACCGTCATGGATTGAAGGTACCACGGGAAAGGGTCAACTTCTCAACAAATCAAGATAAACACGGCATAACGAAATAAGTAAACAACAAAGTACATCATTCACCAAACGTAACTCGACCATCTCACTCTAGACTCGACTCTTATTCCGGAATATCGCCAGCAGGTCCGACCCCAAACTGACGCAATAGGTAAGCGGCCGGTCCAACCCCAAACCGATACCATGCATTAATCAGCAGGTCCAACCCCAAACCGATAATGCGACGCCTAGTCAATCTCCCGTAAACAAAAGGGGACCTAGCACCCTTAGTTATCCGGGTCACGGCTCAAAAACGTCATACGACTCGCCTAGCTCTCTCACTCGATGATTAGCTCGCGCAAATAAGGAGTGACACATAAAATTACTTGATCACATATCAAATAAAGAGAGCATGCTTAACATGAAGAAACGCAATTCAATCATTTAAGCAATAAAACAATTTGCATGAAGAAAACGCAATTCAACAGGCAATAAACAATTCACAACATATAAAATAAAGCCTTAATAATGTCTAAGAGTTGCCGCTATCAGAACTCCAAGCTCTGTTTGCGACAACGACCTCGACACGGCGGTCTTCAAACGAGCTTCGACAACGACTTCTCTCACTCGATCTCGACACGTGCGGCTCTTAGTCGACCTCGGTTCGTGTTCGTACACCCTGGTTTCCTTGCCGCACGATCTCGGAAATCACACTGCCTAATACGAGCACAACTTAGTTCGATCTATGGGTTCTGATAACACTTAGCTCTCATCATCCCAATTTTAACCACAACCCAAGTAAGCATTAAAACTTAAGAACTTAAACAATTACAACCAGAATTCATACATTCCAAAATAACTCCTTTTCTCTAAAATTTATTAAAACTTCTTTTTAAACATCATCAGACAAAGCCATTTTTTTCTAAATACTAATTAAAGCTTAAAATCAAGTAATACCTTAAGCACAACTTAATCAAAATCTAAGTTTATATTTCTTAAAAATATTTTCGTCATGGTCCAAAGAATAAAAATAAGACCATAACCACTTATGTTAAAATTTAAAACTCAAAAGAAATCAACACAAGCCAAGTAGGGAGGGTTTTGGGCGCTACTTACTTGCAGAGAACAGAGGAAACAATTTGTTTTTCAAGCTCAAATAAATGGTTAAAAAGGTAGGTAATGTTATGAAGAAGAAAACCTATCAATATGACATGAGTTGAAAGCATAAAAACTAGCTAAAATAGAGAGACGAAGTGGCGCTAGCAGTAACATGAAAGGAAATAAAATCATGTTTTTCATACCTCCACAGATGGTCGAGATGGTGATATAGGTCGAGAATATGATAGGAAACAAGGTTGATGATGAAAGTTTATGCAGAAGCTCAACGAACTCAAGGTTCTTCAATGGAGGTTTGGAGAAGAGAAGGAAACTTGAAGAAGAAGAAAGAAGGAAATAGCAAATGAGGATTTGAGGCGGCTGATCGTGATATTTATGTAGGTGGAGGAAACTAATCATGATACTATCTACAGCTGGTGGAAAAAGAAAAAGTCTGGGCTTATCTCACTTAAATATCTCTTAACAAAAGTTAATTACAAAAAAACCATTTTAAAAGAATTTATCTTTCATAAAACCACAATTTAAGCGACACCTGGATTTTAAAGTCAGATATTAATCCAAACAACAAGTCTAACCCATCTAATCTGTCCTCTCTCATAATCACCGCAAAATATATTAACGCTAAGTAATATTCGTAAAAATACGAGTGTTATCATCTCGACACGATGTCGACCAAGGTGCTTGGGCAAGCGCACAAGGCTCTAACACGAGTTCGTGTACGCGGCCTCCTCAGTTCTGCATGCGACCTCCTCACATTTCGATGCAGCGACCTCATCAGCTCGACATATGACCTTGGCACACGATCTTGGCACGGGATCTCGTCACGAGGTCTTGGTACGAGGTCTCGACGCGAGATCTCGATACGACGTCCTAATACGAGGTCGATCTCGTCCTTAGGTGTTACAGAGAGGAGTAACTTGCTCAGTACAGATTGAAGCAGAAACAGCAAGGCATTGCTGCTTAAGGAGTGGTTTTCAAGCTCACAAGGCTGGGAGCAGTTCTGTTTTTCTGTTTTATTCATAGCTGTAATAGTTTCTAACTCTTACTCTAGTGCCATGGATTCTGTTTTTGGCACCAGTTTATGTTGTTTTATTTTTAGGCTCATTATGAGCTAACTTTCTTAAGTTAGGATGAAGTGACTTTGTATTGAAACTTGGTTGGTGAATGTCTATTTGTCTTTGCCTTTGCATCTTTGTCTCATGCGACTTCATTGCTTACATATTTAACTTGAGCCTGATCAACTTTAGTTAGGTACATGTATGTTAGGTGCTGAAAGGTGGTAACATGCTGATTTCATGAGGCACTATAAGAGGTATCAACTTAAAGGACACTTTAATTGATTTAGATTAAACTAGACATAGGCAATCTATCTTGTAGGGTGTTCTTGGCCACATTAATTAGACAAGGGGGAACATAATGGGGGCTTAGACATAAGGAACCCTTTACTTAACCCTGGTGAAAGTGCTGAAAGGCACACACATTAGTGCCCTGCGCCCAGGTGCCATATGGAACTGACTTATGGCACTGAAACCAACCTGGTGGAAATATGAATGAACTAAATCCTAACTGTCTTTATCCATATTTTTCTCAAATCACTTGCTTAATTCTGTTGTGTTCAGTTACTAAAATCACAAAAACTTGATGTTTATTTTCTATTTTTATTATTTACTCACTAACTCACTTACTATTGGAAAAACTTGTGAAATCAATTAATCAATCCTCGTGGGAACGATCTTGATTTACTCTTTACTACTTGTTGCGATTGTGTATACTTGCACAATTGTGTTATTATTTCACACAACAAGTTTTTGGCGCCGTTGCCGGGGATTGAATTGATTAAATTTACATAGTTTTGAATTTAGTAGGTTTGTTAGTTGAGATATTCTAATTCTTTTGGGTGTTGTGTCAGCTGTTAGTGCTCAACTCTGCACATGCGCAGGCACACGGCACCAGAATATCAGTTGGATCCTGAGATTGACAGAACTTTCAGAAGGTTGTTAAGGGAGAGGCAAGCATTTGCTGCATTAGGTGCTGCTGCAAATATGGCAGCAACTGGCCCCCATACTGAAGAAACAATTCCTGAGGCAGAAGATGAAGGCAGTGTTCACTTTCAACAGAGTGTTCACAGTCAGTACCAAGCCTTGGTGCTGTATGCTGATATCATAGGCTTAGCCAATGACAGGGACAGGCCAATGAGGGACTATGCTGTTTTTGATCCTCAGACTATGCACACGGGCATAGTAAGGCTTGACATCACTGCAAATCATTTTGAATTTAAGCCTATGATGTTCCAAATGCTGCAAACTGTGGGACAATTCGGTGGCACACCTCAAGAAGACCCTCACTTGCACTTGAAATAATTCCTTGAAGTGTGCAGTAATTTCAAAATTCACGGAGTTCTGAGATGATGCTTTCAGACTCAGGCTATTCCCATATTCCTTGAAGGATAGAGCCAAGGCTTGGTTAAATTCCTTGGAACCCAACTCTATCACTGATTGGAATGGTATGGCAGAGAAATTCTTAACCAAGTATTTCCCTCCAATCAAGAATGCTAGGATGAGGAATGAAATTACATCTTTCAGGCAAAATGAAGAGGAATCACTGTTTGTGGCTTGGGAGAGATTTAAAGAGTTGCTCAGGAAGTGTCCTCACCATGGCATACCTATTTGCATTCAAATGGAAACATTTTATAATGGTCTTTCAGGAAGAACAAGAGACATGCTTGATGCTTCTTCTGGTGGTGCCCTCTTGGCATAGTCTTACAATAATGCATATGAGAAAATTGAGACCATTCGCAGCTTGATTATCGCTGGCCCTCTTTGCTAGGTTGAGTCTTTGCAAAGAAGGTTGTTGGAGTTCATGAAGTGAGTGAAATGACAGCTTTATCTGCACAGGTGGCTGCAATTGCAAACATGTTGAAAGGTCTGAATGTTGCTGGAGCCAACACAGCACCTGTGAATTCTGCAGAATCTGCACAGGTGCAGGCTAAAGTTGTTTCTTGTGTGTATTGTGGAGGAGGTCATCTATATGAGGAGTGCCCTAGCAACCCTGTGTCTGTCAATTATGTAGGGAATTTCAACAAAAACAATAATCCTTACTCCAACACCTACAACCCTGGGTGGAAGAATCACCCAAATTTTTCGTGGAGTAACAATAATCTGCGGCACTTTTCTTTGCTGTGTCTGCAAAGCCCACACATCCCCCTGGTTTCCCTGCCCAACCAGTTCAAAAAGCTGCTGCTCCTATTGCTGACAACTCAATGGAGGCTATGCTGAAGGCTTTCATGAATGAAACCAAAGCCCAATACCAAAGTCAGGGTGCATTAATTAAAAACTTGGAGAATCAGTTGGGGCAGATGGCAACAGCTATGAACCAAAGACCAAGTGGTTCACTGCCTGCTACAACTGAGCCTGCCAAGCCAGCAGGGGGAGAGCAAATAAAAGCCATATATTTGAGGAGTGGTACTGAATTACCAGGTCCTTCTCAAAGGCCTGATATTACCACTAGCCAGCCCTCAAAGAAAAAAAAAGACGAACCTGAAGTGCCAAAAACTACAGAGTGCAGTGCCATCCCAAAGACTACCTCGCACTGCACGCCGAGAAAGTTACACCAAAGAATCGCAAGCAATAGATTAGTTCCTGAATTTCCACCTCCACCATTCCCTCAGAGACTTAAAAAAGCCCATCAAGACAAGCAGTTTGACAAGTTTATTGATGTACTGAAACAGTTGCACATCAACATTCCATTAGTTGATGCCTTGCAACAGATGCCAAATTAAACAAAGTTCATGAAGGATGTTCTAACCAAGAAAAGGAGGTTGGGAGAATTTGAGACAGTTGCTATGACCCAGGAATGCAGTATGCTGATGCAAAGCAAGATCCCCCAAAAGTTAAAAGATCCTGGCTGTTTTACCATTCCTTGCACTATTGGTGACACTTATTGTAGGAGAACTCTATGTGACTTAGGGGCCAGCATTAATCTAATGCCTAAGTCCATCTTCCAACAGCTTGGAATTGGTAAGGCCAGGCCTACTACTCGACTCAAGAATCGGCGCATGTAACTCTAGCTTATCCAGAAGGGAAAATCGAAGATGTGCTTGTCAAAGTTGATAAATTGGTATTTCCTGCTGACTTTATTATCCTTGATTTTGAAGCTGATGCTGAGGTGCCTATTATTTTAGGTAGACCATTCCTTGCCACAGGGAAAACACTGATTGATGTGCAAAAGGGTGAACTCACCATGAGAGTCAATGATCAAGAAATCAAATTTAATGTTCTTAATGCTCTCAAGTATCCTGCAGAAAATGTGGAGGAATGCTCCTTTGTTAGAACCATTGATTCATTGGTTCAACATCAACTTTTGAGGGACAAAGATGTGCTGAAACAGGAACTGAATGTCCCTGATTATGAACTAGTGCAGGATAAAAACACAGAAGAGAAGGCTTCGGTAAATCAATTATGGTTCAGGAAGTATGAGTCTTTGGAGCTCAGTGATAAAAGCTCCAAGTCCAATATTCCATCTGTTGAAAAACCTCCTGAGCTGGAACTGAAAGTGCTACCTCCACACTTGAAGTATGCTTATTTGGGTGAGAACAACATTCTTCCTGTTATTGTTGCCTCTGATTTGAGCTTGCAGCAGGAAAAGGAACTGCTCACTGTTTTGAAGAAACATAAGAAGGCTATAGGATGGCAAATGGCTGACATAAAAGGCATAAGTCCTACTCTTTGTATGCACAAAATCTTTTTTGAGGAAAATGCCAAGAATAGCATTGAAGCACAACGAAGGCTTAACCTAGTGATGAAGGAGGTAGTTAAGAAGGAAATCATTAAATGGCTGGATGCTGGAATTATTTACCCAATCTCAGACAGTTCTTGGGTTAGTCCAGTGCAATGTGTTCCGAAGAAAGGAGGAGTGACTGTTATAGCAAATGACAAGAATGAATTAATTCCCACCAGAACTGTGACTGGTTGGAGAATTTGTATGGATTACAGAAAGCTCAACAAGGCAACAAGGAAAGATCATTTCCCATTGCCCTTCATTGACCAGATGATTGACAAATTGGCAGGGAAGGAGTTTTACTGTTTCCTTGATGGGTATTCAGGCTACAATCAAATTGCCATAGCACCTGAGGATCAAGACAAGACTACTTTCACATGCCCTTATGGCACCTTTGCTTTTAGAAGGATGCCATTTGGGTTGTGCAATGCACCAGCAACTTTCCAAAGGTGCATGATGGCAATATTCTCAGATTTCATTGAGAAATCCATGGAAATTTTCATGGATGACTTTTCTGTTTTTGGCGAAACATTTCAAGCTTGCCTGGATAATTTGGAACAAGTGATGTCTAGGTGTGAGGAGACTAATTTAGTACTTAACTGGGAGAAGTGCCACTTCATGGTGCAAGAGGGCATTGTTCTGGGTCACAAAGTCTCCAAGAAAGGCATTGAAGTAGATAAGGCAAAGATTGAGGTCATTGAGAAATTACCTCCACCAACTAGTGTGAAGGGGGTACGAAGTTTTTTGGGGCATGCTGGTTTCTATAGACGGTTCATCAAGGATTTTTCAAAAATCTCAAAGCCCCTTTGCCAACTCTTACAACATGAAACTGTATTTGATTTTGATGAACAGTGCATGTCAGCTTTCCAGACACTGAAGAAAGCCTTAACCACAGCACCTATCATTGTTGCCCTGCATCGGGATAAGCCATTTGAGTTGATGTGCGATGCAAGTGATTTTGCTATAGGAGCTGTTCTCGGTCAAAGACATGGCAAGGTGTTTCATTCAATTTACTATGCAAGCAAGACATTGGTGGATGCTCAGTTGAACTATACCACCACTGAGAAAGAACTACTTGCAGTGGTGTTTGCTTTTGACAAGTTCAGATCCTATCTGGTTGGCACAAAGGTGGTGGTGTACACTGACCACTCAGCAATCAAGTATTTGATTGCCAAGAAAGATGCAAAACCAAGATTGATAAGATGGGTGTTGTTACTTCAAGCGTTTGAATTAGAAATCAGAGATAAAAAAGGAGTGGAGAATCAAGTAGCTGACCACTTGTCCAGAATTGAAAATGACAGTGTTGAACAACAAGGAGGTGAAATTAAAGAAAGTTTTCCTGATGAGCAACTATTGGTAGTAACAGGTGCCAAGGTTGATGCCCTCACATCACCTTGGTATGCTGATATAGTGAACTTTCTGGTTTGCAAAATCCTTCCAGCTGAGATGGATTACCAACAAAAAAGGAGATTCTTCCAGCAAGTGAAGCAATATTACTGGGATGAACCTTTTCTATACAAGAAGGGTGTGGATCAGCTATTCAGAAGGTGTGTAGCAGAAGAAGAAGTTGGAAGCATCCTGCAACATTGTCATTCTACACCTTGTGGAGGACACTTTGGAGGAGCCAGAACAGCAGCCAAAGTTTTGCAATCTGGTTATTTCTGGCCCTCTCTATTTAAAGATTCTCATGAATTTGTTAAACATTGTGATAGATGCCAAAGGGTAGGAAATATTTCAAGCAAACAAGAAATGCCTCTCAACAGCATCCTTGAAATTGAACTCTTTGATGTATGGGGCATGGATTTCATGGGCCCTTTTCCTCCTTCCTTTGGAAATCTGTACATTTTAGTGGCTGTGGATTATGTGTCTAAGTGGATTGAAGCAGTAGCTCTGCCTACCAATGATGCCAAGGCAGTGAGCAAGTTTTTGCATAAGAATATTTTCACAAGGTTTGGTGTCCCTCGAACAATTATCAGTGATGAGGGCACCCATTTTTGTAACAAACTAATAGAAAAGCTCTTGCTGAAGTATGGGATGAAGCACAAGATAGCTACTGCATATCATCCACAAACAAGTGGCCAAGTTGAGCTCTCCAATAGGGAAATTAAGAGGATTCTTGAGAAGGTTGTCAATCCTTCTAGGAAAGACTGGTCCTTGCATCTTGATGATGCCCTGTGGGCCTACAGAACAGCATATAAGACACCATTAAGGACATCTCCCTATAGATTGGTGTTTGGTAAGGCTTGCCATTTGCCTATTGAGTTGCAAAGACAAAGCTTTACGGGCCACAAAGAAGCTGAATTTTGACTTGAGAAGTGGTGCGGCAAGGTCACGCAACTTCATGAACTAGAAGAGCATAGGCTCTTTGCCTATGAGAATGCCGAGTACAAAGCCAAAACTAAAGCTTGGCATGATAAGAAAATTCAACCCAGGGAATTAAAAGAATGATCTCAAGTCTTCTTTGCTCAATTCAAGATTGAAATTATTCACTGGGAAGCTCAAATCAAGGTGGTGCAGTCCTTTCAAGCTAGTCAAGCTATATCCATATGGGCGGTGGACTTCTGGATGAGGTCACAGTGCAACCTTTAAAGTCAATGGCCGAGAGTAAAGCGGTATTGGGTGACCTCGATGAAAACAAGGGTCACCACTAAACTCAAGGACACCAAGTGAAAAATAAGTCTGGCCGAGGACTTTTATAAACCAAGCGCCATCGGGAGGCAAATGCATTTTTTTAACTTAGTTTAATTTTGTTTTGCAGGAATAAATTGAATTTTGGTGCTGGAAGTGTAGTGCAGCTGGGGTGGCTGGTATGAAGTTCTGAATGCTGTGCATTTGGTGCCATGGCACCACGGGGGGCACCAATTCGGGGGTTGAGTTTTTAAGATAGAAAGGGTGAAAGGGCAGTTGCGCAGTAAAAAGAAAAAAACAATCCTTATGGGCATTAAATGATTTGGCACCTCACAGGTGCACTTTTTCCTACGTGTACCAATGGCAGTATGCCACCTTGCATCCTCAAACTCCTGCACTCTGATTTAGAAAATCACTCTCTCCCTCCTCGGTTAAGCTCCAACGGGAAAGTTCTTTGAAGTCCACAACCTTCACTCCATTTCCCAAACACTCACCATTGCAGCAACACCAACCCCCCACGACCCCCATCTTCCAAACTACAGAAACCTCCCACTATCTCCACTCGTCTTAACCTCTACCCATCGTAAAAGCCCACCTTTTTAACCCTAACCCCATACGTCAAACTCACTCTCACATTCTCCCTCATTTCAAATCCCCCAAATTCTCAAATCTGCGAACCCTAGTTTTCCCTTTTGCCCAGAAATCATTAAGACAGCAGCTGTAGAACGTTGGAAGCAACTATTATCAGCCATGAGGACCAAGCACGCAGCGCAGAGAACAAAATCACGAGTGCCAAATTTGGCACTAGAGGAGAGATTTCATAATGAGGAGTCAAGAAAAAGGTACGAGGATTGCATGGAAAAAAGGCCTCTGCATCTTGAAAGGGGTTTCGAGTTGCAAACGGCCTCCCCTGACATCATGATGTTGATTGAGCAGTACAAATGGGAAAACTTTTGCTCTCACCCTAAGAGCCCTATCACGGCTATTGTGAGAGAGTTTTATGCTGGAATCCCCCTCAAGAAGAAGGTCAGCCTGAAACAAACTACTCCAACATTAGAGGAGTCACTGTCCCTTTCTCTTCAGAAGGAATCAATGAATACCTTGCTCTGCCGGAGAAGGGAGATGCCTATGAAAAGAGGATGAAGGCCATAACAGAGAAGCAGATGAATGAGATAATGCATTAGCTGACTATTGAAGGCACCAAATGGGAAAGGAGGCAGGGGGATGACTACCGGATAAGGAGAAACACCCTAATCCCTGCAGCTAAAACATGGTACAATTTCATGGGTACTAGCTTACTCCCTACCACTCACCATCAAACCATTGATAAGGAGAGGATTGTGTTGCTGCATCATATTCTGGAAGGGAAATTGGTTGATGTTGGCAGGTTGATTCATAGGGAAATTGTTGCTTGCGCAAAGAGGACCAAGAGCAGTCTATTTTTCCCATGTTTGATCACTGCCTTGTGCAAGCATGAAGGGGTGCCTATTCTTGACAGTGATGTCACATGGCCTGTTCCAAAGCCTTGGAATGCCATAACTGGTGCCCCTGGCCCTGCTATTTCTGCTCCCCAAAATGAAGAAGGAAGAGAGGAGCTGGCTGAGATTGTGAATCAATTATTGAAGAAACAACAGGCATACTGGAGGTTTGCCCAAGAGCAATACCTATGGCAGAAAAGAATTTTCAATTTTAACTTCCCCAAGAAATTGGGTAATGCTCCCCTGAAGTTTCTGGTGGATCTTAGGAGACAAAGAGGAGGTCAGTAAATGGCGATGAAGAGCCCGCCTCGGTGAATTAACACCAAAGAAGAGGGCTCCGTAAAAGGAAAGGAGCCTGAAGGAGTTCCGAAGCTCCCGAGAAGGTAGTGCCACCTCGCACCGATCTTTGATGAAGGTGGCAACCACCACCTCCTGGCCGATACACCACGGAAGACACCTCTCCCCGGGCGGAGTCGACAAGAAAGAGAAAAGAAGCTGCCAAAGAGGCAGTCATCACCATCACTGGTGATGAGGAGGAGGAGCCAATTGCTAATCTGATGAGAACACCCAGGAGAAGGAGCACACGGCTCCAAGCAGGGATGTTCTAACCCTAATCTTTTACCAATAATTTTTGTTGCAGTAAATATTTTTAGTAGGTTTCTTTGTGTTTGCTGAATTTTGTTGTGTGAAGGTTGCATAATTAGTCTGTTTTGAGTCATCCCTTTCTCTAACATAAAGTATTTGCAGTGAGGACACTGCAAGGAATTGTGTAGGGGGAGGGATATATTAGGAGTTAATTGTTGCAATTGCAGTAGTGTTCTTTTACTATATATAAAAAAAAAAACTTTGGTTGACACAATGGCTTAACTTGATGAGGATTCTATGCATGGTGTTGTTGGAACTTTGTGCTGATTGGCAATTGGTTGAAACATTGATTTTTGACACAAACCCTTAGCTTGAGAAGGAAGAATAGGTAGCCTTTAAACTAATTGATGTTGAACCCTTAGAATAGACTGAACCTTGTGCTAAATTTGATCAATGAAGGAGGATTGGGTAAAAGATAAGTTTGGGGGTATGCTCATTGTAAAGAATTAAAGAATAGGACAATGCACACATTAGTAATCAGAAAAAGTCAAAAATACATAAAAATAAAGGAAAAAGTCTCTTTGTTGAGTAACCGGGTAACTTCATTACAATTGTTGTTATTCGTGTCAAAAGGCAAAGAGATGAAACATAGAAAAAGGCAAAAAGATTAAAAGTTGAATGAGTGTGCATTGATCCCATGTTTCTTAGTGCTGTTGTGCTTATCATGTAGCCCCTAGTTCCTACAATTGTAAGCCTAGTCCCCTTTGTTAGATTAGGAGGTGCAAACTAGGAAAATTCTTTGGGAGAAAACTAAGATGAACTTGATGGATCTATACTAGCTTTTTGATTGAGCATAGGGGGTGCACACACACACTTGAGGTTAGTGGAACAACCCAAGGAAGCATGATGCACAAAGGGATTGCTTGCAAAGTGTTAGTCTGAAAGTGAAGCCTTGTGAAAACCACCCAATAAAAAGTTTCATGTTTGAATTCACTTGTTCAGTGCTGCTGCATTTGTGATAATTTTTCTGTTTTCTGCTGTTGTTCATGTGTCATTACTTGAGGACAAGCAATGGTTCAAGTTTGGGGGTGTGATAACTTGATGCGTTCGAAATAGCATATAGTTTAGTGTTAGTTTTGCATCACATTTTAGTCATTTTAGTCATTTTTATCCATGTTATTTATGCATTTGGCTTGATTTGAATAACGCACTTGGTTTTGGTTCAATTGTGCTTAAAGGAAGGTATTTGTCCTAGGAAAAAGGAGAAAAATCACTTGGAATAAGTTGGGGTAATTTGTGCTACAAATTGATAATGTAATGCTGTCTCAGCCTGACACTTGTTCAGTGTTTTAATCATATCTGGAGTTCTAGGTGTCCAAATGAGATGAGACCGGTGCCATTGGAAAGCTAAGATCCATAGCTTCAACTTTCATGTAGACACCTTGAGCTAATTCGGACGTTAAAGAGGTGAAAAATACAAAACAACATGAAGCACGGCCTGGCCGTGTCAGGAAGCACGGCCATGTTGCGACAAAGACCTAAAGCGGCGAGAAACAGAATGAAGCACGGCCTGGCCGTGCCTCACACCACGGCCGTGCTACGATAGCACCCTGGACGCAGAATTTTACGTTTTTACATGTTTTGGACCTGTTTTTTACTCCTTTTCACCCTAGACTATAAATAGACACTTTAGAGACGTGTTTAGGGTTCGAACTTCGTTATTTGGAGGCACGGTGGAGGATTGGGAACGATCTCTTCATCAATTCTCATGAATTTCTGGTTTGGCTTTTCCTTTTCTATGAGTAGCTAAATTCCTTAGGCTAGGGAAGATGAACCTTGTGAACACTCTTATGTAGTTGTTTTACTTATATCAATGCAAGTTTATTTCAATTATGATTGAGCCTTCAATTCTATTATTAATGCTTTTTGGTAACTGATCACTACCGAATCGATTTTGGGTTATACTCACGATTGGGAAATTGGGGTTATGAACTTGAACTGAATTGTTGGTCATGTTTAGGAGGATTATAGGAATATAACCTTATGAGCATGTGTTCTTATGAATCATTAGTCTTATTGCTTAATCTAGCTTTAATTCACCTAAGGGATTAGGGGATTTTAGTTAAAGTAAAGGGTTTATGAGGCAAGGAATTGTCCTTAAACTAATTTTGTTGATTCGAACTTCAATTATATGGAATAACTTGTGTTGGTTGTAAATTGATTGCATAAGAGTGGAAGCAAGAGGATTCGATCCCTAGTCGCTTTTAATTCTCCTTAAAATCCAAATTTTTGTTTAGTTGTTTACTGTTTTTGTCTTTTGATATAAGTCATAAATATTTCAAACACATCACTTTGTTCAATAGTTCAAATTATTACAAGTTTGTTAAGTTAAATAATTAGTTACAATCCCTGTGGATTCGATCTTTTTATTATTTGACGACGAATCGTACACTTGCGATTTTGCCCAACAAGTTTTTGGCGCCGCTGCCGGGGATTGTTGAATTAATTTTTAACAAGGCAAACGAGTACCTTTTTGAACTATTTCTTTTATTTATTTTCTAAAAAAAAAATTTTTAAATTATTACATTAACTGTTGCTTTGCTACTGATCTTTCCCTTTAGTTTTGTGCATGCGAGGTAAACAAACAGGTGAACTATTGTTTGACTCGGAGATCGAAAAAACAGCGAAGGCATTAAGGAAGAAGGCTAAGGAAGCAAAGCAACGACAAAAACAATCCTCTGCATCTACTTCTCAAGTCCCAACTCAAGAAGTGATGGGGGACCAACCACGCACTTTGGGTGATTTTGGGAGACGGAACAACCATGCAAGGGCTGTCAATGCCTACCAACAGGTGGAGGCAAATGCTAATTTTGAGATCAAGCCGGCATTGTTGAACACTCTCAAGCAAAGCCAATTCGCGGGGAATGAGATGGATGACCCAAACCAGCACCTGGTGAGTTTCTACGAAATCTGTGACACCTTTGGGCTATCTAGAGTGACTGAGGGAAGCAAGAAATTGAGGCTTTTCCCTTGGACCCTGCGAGAGAGAGCAAGAGATTGGCTAGACACCTTGCCTACTGGAAGCATTGCAACTTGGGACGATTTGGAGGAGAAATTCATGACAAAAATTTTTCCACCCTCCAAGTTCATCAAAAGAAGAGGTGAGATTCATGGCTTCCAACAGAACCAAAGTGAGAACTTGTATGAGGCATGGGAGAGATTCAAGCTCCTTCTAAAGAGGTGTCCAGGACATGGATATGATGACTTCACCCAGATGCAAATGTTCTGTAATGGTTTGAGGCCGAACACCAGGATGATGTTGGATGCCTCACCGGAGGTACAATCAACAACAAGACAAATGGCAGTAAGGAAGAACCTTGGTGGAGCAAATGGCTTCCAATGAGCAGTTATGTCAGAATGATAGAGGGACACTGGGTAAAAGAGGAGTCCTAGAATTGGAAACACAAGATGCGCTCTTAGCTCAAAATAAATTAGTCTCTCAACAATTGGAGGCTATCACAAAGAGTTAAAAGCACCGAAAGTGGGAACCCTTCCTCTGCTCAAGTGAATCAGGTGAATCAAAACTTGAGATGTGACTTTTGTCAAGGGCCTCATGAGAATGGAGGGTGTGATACATTAGGAGACTCCAAGGAGCAAGCTAATTACATGGGTGATTTTCAAAGGCAAGGAGGGAATCTGTATTCTAACACCTATAATCCAGGGTGGAAGAATCATCCCAACGTCGCTTGGAAGCAGCAAGATAACCCATGATCCAAAGAACCTCCACAACCGCAAAAGCAAGAGAGGCCAAATCAATTAGAAGAAGCTCTTATTCAGTTTATGAAGATGACACAATCCAACTTCCAGAATCATGAGTCCCATTTCAAAAACCAGGAGGCTTCTATCAAAAATCTGGAGAACCAAATTGGGCAACTCTCAAAGCAACTAGCGGAGCAATCGAAAGGTAAGTTTTTCTAACACGCTGGCAACCCTAAGAATGAAAATTGTAGTGCTTTTTTTTGAGAAGTGGAAAGTTGTTGTCTCAAGTAGAGAGAAAGAAAAAGAGCTAAAAAGTGAAGTGGATGGAGTTGAAAAAGAGAGTGGAAGTAGAAAAAGAAGTTGAAAAAGAAAAAGGTGGAGTTGAAAATGAGAGTAGAGTAAATATTGAAAAAAAAGAGAAGGTGAGGAAGACCGAAGTTAGCATCGACAAACTGCAAGTACAAGAGAAGCCGGAGTTGTTCCTCCATATAAGAAGTCGCCATATATCCTTGTGAGCAAGAAAAAGGAGAAGGATGAATAATTCTCTAAGTTCATGGATGTCTTCAAGCGCCTCAGATCAATATTCCTTTCGAAGCTCTTGAGCAAATGCCTTAATATGCCAAATTCATGAAGGAATTGTTAACTAAAAAGAAGAAATTCAAAGAAGATGAGATGTAGCTTTGACAGAAGAGTGTAGTGCCATCATTCAAAGAAAGCTCTCTCCAAAGCTGAAAGATCCTGGAAGCTTCACAATTCCCTGCACTATTGGGAATTTAAATATTGACAAAGCCCTTTGTGATTTGGGAGCTAGCATCAATTTGATACCGTTATCTATGTTGAAGAGGCTGGGATGAGGTGAAGTCAAGCCTACAAAAATGACACAGCAACTGGCAGATAGGTCAATCAAATACCCTTATGGAGTTATGGAAGATGTATTGGTAAGGGTTGGCAAATTCCTTTTTCTGGCAGACTTTGTGATCCTTGACATGGAGGAAGACAAGGAGGTCCCTCTTCTTCTTGGAAGACCTTTCCTAGCTACAGGAAGAGCCTTGATTGATGTCCAACAAGGTAAATTAATTTTGAGGTTCCAAGATGAGAAAGAGACTTTCAATGTGTTTGAGGCTATGAGGCATCCCGATGACACCGAAAAGTGCTCTAGAATTGATGTGGTTGGGCAGCCGGTTGGAGAGAATCTTGATCAAGACCGACCTTCCAAATCCTTAGAGAAGGTGACAATGAATTCTATTGAGGAGATGTCTGAAGAGCTGGATGATGGGATGGAAAAAATTTTAGTGCAGGAAAAAGGAAGAAAAGGAAAGAGTAGTTTGCATATGGGCCATGGGAAACAATTCCCAAATTGCAAAATTCCAAAGAAGGCACATGTAAAACCTACTCATTCTTATGAAAAGTGCACTAAACAGGCGAGGGATGACAATGTCCACCCACATAAATTCAAGAGGAGAAAAAGGAGACCAATGCGAAAAAGGGAAATGATTTCCATGCAAGCACTCAGGGCTATGGGTGTGCATCTTCCCAAGGAAGGTGGTGCTTCAATCTTCTTTTCCTCCTTTAAGGAGCCTTGATCGACTCCCTCAAGCGTCAAGCTAGTGACGTTAAAGAAGCGCTTCTTGGGAGGCAACCCAAGTTTGTATCCTTTTTCTTTAATTTAGATTTAAAAAAAAAAGCCCAGTGAGACACGGCCAGGCCATGTGGGATGACACGCCCGTGTTTGAGCTAAAATTTTTTGTGGGAGAGACAGTGAATAACACGGGCTAGCCGTGCCCTATGGCACGCCCGTGTTCGAGCGTCCTTCAGCCAAGATTAGGCGTTCCTCAAGTGTGCCTGACCTTACCCAATCCTTCACTCAGCTGACGGGTCTTGACAACACTGTCCACAACATTCAGGACATGGTCTCTGAACTGTATAACTGGCACCTCCAGCAAAGTTCCCTCCTCCTCGCCCACAGTGAGTCCTCTCTTGCATCATCCCTATCTCAGTTAAATTGTTTACATTGGGGACAATGTAAATTCTTAAGCTTGGGGTAGGGCGTTTAAATTTTTGCATTTAGTTTTGCAGGTTAGTTTTGCATTTTTAGTTTAATGTTTGCATATTTGTTTTAATTGTTGTTTTGTTCGCATCATTTTATCTCCCAATTGTACGCTATCCTCTTGTGTTTTGGCATGTGTGCTACAATCTTTTTGAAATTTGAGATTGCATGATTTGGAACCCAATTATTTTGTTCTTGTGATGGGCTCAAGGCGATTCTTAATGTACATAGGGATAATCTTTGGATAAGTTGAGAATTAGCATGTGGCACTCTGATTTGATGTTTCTCACTGGTTTTAACTTCTAAATGTGAGACTTGAGTTTAATATTGGGGCTTCACTTCATCATGTTTATATGCCCCCTTCTCCTTGTATGAGTGTGTCCATCCTGATTGTGCTCTCTAGAACTTGACTTGAAACCGTTTCAAAACTTGAAAATTTTTGTCAACACACTTGAACATGATTTAGGCAATTTAGGCATGTTTCAAGCCTCTGTTTGTTGAATGAAAACTTCCTCTAGTTGCCCCTTTTGAGCCTGAAATGAAATTAATTTTCTTGGTACCCAGGTGATTGCTAAATGTTACAGTACCTTTTAAAGTATATGTAAGGGAGCAATTAGTTGTGAATCTTGTGTAAATTAGGCAGTGCTTGAAATTTGGGACCTTTGCTGTTATTCAATTCCTCCCAAGTAATTGCAAAAATCTCAAATGGGGGAAAAAAAGGAAAATATATGAAATAAAATAACAGAAGAGGAGCAAAATAAAAAGGTGTTGAAAACGAAAAGGAGAATGAATTGTTCCGCTTATGCTGCTTTAAAAGGGTTGTTTTCTTTGTCTATTATTTTAGCCCTTGTGTTTCCCCTTTTTGGTTTTTATCCCACCGTACAAGAAAAATCCCACGGCCACGTTACAACCTTGCAAAGACCTTTTGATTCTAGTGTGTTTTCATGAATTGTATGCTGAGATTTGGTTAACAGTCAAGCTTATGGTAGAACACTTTCATGGATGGATTTGAGCGATTTGTCATAACCTTTAAACACTTGGAGAGTTGTGAGGAGAGTGCCCTATCAGTGAGAGACGTGATTCCAGAGCGCCTAATTCTCTAATTGGACTTGATTTTGGTTGTCTCCTTAAAATCCAAATTTTTGTTTAGTTGTTTACTGTTTTTGTCTTTTGATATAAGTCATAAATATTTCAAACACATCACTTAGTTCAATAGTTCAAATTATTACAAGTTTGTTAAGTTAAATAATTAGTTACAATCCCTGTGGATTCGATCTTTTTATTACTTGACGACGAATCGTACACTTGCGATTTTGCCCAACATAACTCTTAGAAATAAGAGTTATTTATGCTTTTATGACTATGAATCATGTGAGTTTAAGAGTAATTTAGATCCTTTAATTATTAGATTCATGTAAATAATGTGGTTTCCCTGGTTTGGAGCTGTTTAAAGCACTTTGGTGCTTTTGTGAGCATTTTGATGTTTTTGTGACATTGTGCAGATTTTTATGAGAATTGCTCAGTGCCAAGTCTGGTGCCATGCCACGGCACTGTGTTGATAACAGCCCTGGAAGTAAAACAAAGCGGCGTTGTGATCTTCGGTGGAGCTAAACAAAGGACTCTGCCCTCATGTATCTTCTTTGCGGTAGCGCTTTTTGGTGGTCCCTCCTTGTCCTATTACATTTTCTCTCAGCTCACTACATGACAAAAAGCTCTCACTTTTGGGCCCAAAGACAACATCTTTTTGGGGATTAACATTGGTCAGCCCATTTTGAGGAGTGATATAAAAGTACAATGACCTAATGAAGTAAGAGAGGCTGGTTCTGATATTCCTTTCTGCTAGGGCAGCAATTGTCCCTCCTTAAAATAGAAGCAGCCGCATCTCATCTTTCTTCTTCCAAACACCATTGATTCAAGCTATCAACTTTGTCCATGGAGAGAAGTAACTTGCTCAGTACAGATTGAAGCAGAAATAGCAAGGCATTGCTGCTTAAGGAGTGGTTTTCAAGCTCACAAGGCTGAGAGCAATTCTGTTTTTCTGTTTTATTCATAGCTGTAATAGTTTCTAACTCTTACTCTAGTGCCATGGATTCTGTTTTTGGCACCAGTTTATGTTGTTTTATTTTTAGGCTCATTATGAGCTAACTTTCTTAAGTTAGGATGAAGTGACTTTGTATTGAAACTTGGTTGGTGAATGTCTATTTGTCTTTGCCTTTGCATCTTTGTCTCATGCGACTTCATTGCTTACATATTTAACTTGAGCCTGATCAACTTTAGTTAGGTACATGTATGTTAGGTGCTGAAAGGTGGTAACATGCTGATTTCATGAGGCACTATAAGAGGTATCAAATTAAAGGACACTTTAATTGATTTAGATTAAACTAGACATAGGCAATCTGTCTTGTAGGGTGTTCTTGGCCACATTAATTAGACAAGGGGGAACATAATGGGGGCTTAGACATAAAGAACCCTTTACTTAACCCTGATGAAAGTGCTGAAAGGCACACACATTAGTGCCCTGCGCCCAGGTGCCATATGGCACTGAAACCAACCTGGTGGAAATATGAATGAACTAAATCCTAACTGTCTTTATCCATATTTTTCTCAAATCACTTGCTTAATTCTGTTGTGTTCAGCTACTAAAATCACAAAAACTTGATGTTTATTTTCTGTTTTTATTATTTACTCACTAACTCACTTACTATTGGAAAAACTTGTGAAATCAATTAATCAATCCTCGTGGGAACGATCTTGATTTACTCTTTACTACTTGTTGCGATTGTGTATACTTGCACAATTGTGTTATTATTTCACACAACACCTCTTCCAACTGGTTCACCTGTTAAACCTTGTGGTTAATCACTCAGACCATTCCCCTCTGCTGCTGAGGCGTGAGCCAGTGGATCATGGGAAGAGGCAGAGGAAGTTCCGGTTTGAGAATCTATGGTTAATGGAGCCAGATATTAATCATATTGTTCAGGAGGGGTGGAGGAATAGGGAGACAGGGATGTGGTTACTAAGCTTGGGGGTGTGCTAAGAGCTTAGAGCAGTGGAGTAAACGGCTGCCCACCAAGTTTAAAGATGATATTGATGTGTGCATGCGAAAAATGACTGTGTTACGAGAGAGGAGAGATGAAACAGGTGTACGACAGTATAACTGTTGAAACAAACTCTGAAATTCTAGTTTTGATGATCAACAAACTCTGAGAAAGATACTTAAGTTTATTGACTCATATATGTCTCTAACATTTTCTGTGAGTAAGTTCCAGCAAAGAAAGAAAGAAATGAAAAAGACACATGAAAAGCAAGAAGACAATGGAATTAAGCATAAGATTCTGTGAAATATGGTGAATTGACATTGGACATCATTCTTGAGAAGGAAGCTGTTAAACAAAGTGGAAAAATAGCTAAATATGACATGACAATGGACAGCTTTCTTAAGAAACAAAACTGCAGTAACCACAATCAAATTCCAGCAAACTCACTCAAGAGTGAGTAAGTTCCAACTTACTCTCAACTACTGCAGAAACAGATTCAACAGCAAAAAGAACAAATTAAATGCATCAAGTGACCACATTTATGAGCACACCATGCTATTAAATGAAGAACAAAAGCGGAAATCAAGAGCTTGTTGCTGCTACTACTGTAAGTGAGGAAGTTCAGCAAGTGAAGCTTCCAAAAAGGTGATGTGACAGGGGGACAGAACTGATAGTTGGTGAAAAGCAAGACTGCTCTGTGCAGAAACACTCATCACACTGTGCAAATCTGTCCCAAGGATTTCTAACGGCTCTGCAATGGCTAGATCACCAAATCAGGGCTATATATCACAGCATTGGAACACTGAACAAAGGGGGAGAGCCAAATTCAACTGTTGCATCAAATTCAAATTGCAAATCAACTGCCTCTCAACTCACTCAAAAGTGCACTCTGAAGAAATTGTTAGTGCTTGCAAACACAAAGTTTAAATTGTATTTCTCTGTGTGTAACCAAGCCTTAAACCCCAAAACAACGTATCCTTGTATCTGTTTTGTCTTAGTGGGATCCTATCAAACTTCCTAGGGTAGGTGAGTGTTGGTGAGGAGTTCTGCTAAGGAAGATAGTTCAGGAACAGGAGTAAGTTCCTGGTTGTAATCGACCAGAAGAGGTGAGTGAAAGAACACTTGTAATCAGCTTGAAGAGGCTGAGTGAAAGAACACTTATACTATTTGGGAAATAGTGGAAACACTCACTGGGAGTGAGGAGTGGATGTAGCCCAAGGTTTGGGGTGAACCACTATACATGTAGTGTGATTTATATTTATGTTTTTAAATCCATCTCACTAGTGACACTTCACACACTTCAGTTAAAACTCAGAAACAATGTTCTTCAACCATTCTGCATAATCATGCTTTACTTACTGCCATTTCAATTCATATGATTCTGGTCTCACATCATGCAAGATTTTGTCTTACACTATTATTGATCAATCACACAGCATATGTAAACACTACAACTTGAGTAAGTTCAATTGCAGTATCACTAACTTACTCAACTCCAAGAACTGACTTGAGAGCAAGTTTAAAACTGTTTTAGTGCAGGATTTTTAATAGGTCACAATTCAAACCCCCCTTTCTTGTGACATACTTTCACTTCAATTGGTACCAGAGCTCACCTCAAGGGGCTGAGCACACCTAACAGTGTAGGAGGAAAGATCCTGGAAGAAGTGATGGTGCACTCTAACAGTATCATGTTCCTTCCTGAAGGAGCATCTTCAAACAGACCTCCTGGTTTTGATGGAAACCACTATTACTATTGGAAGGGTCAAATGAGGCTGTTTCTAGAATCTCAAGACACTGATATTTGGGACATTGTGGAGAATGGACCTTTCACTCCACAAACCACATATAATGATGGAAGGACAGCACCAAAGCCAAAGGCATCCTGGACCACTAATGAAAAGCACAAAGTTCTCCTGAACTCAAAAGAAAAATATTATATCACTTGTGCCCTTGGCAGAAGTGAATATGATAAGATTGTTGGATGTGAAACTGCAAAGGAAATGTGAGACACTCTGAGAACTGCTCATGAAGGTACTGATCAGGTAAAAGAGGCAAAAATAAACATTCTTGTTCATCAGTACGAGTTATTTAAAATGGGTGAAGATGAATCCATTGAAGAAATGTTCAGTAGATTCACAATAATCACAAATGACTTGAAATCACTGGGAAAAGTGTTTACAAATCAAGAGAATGTCGAAAGGTCTTGAGAAACTGCCAAAGGTTTGGAGGCTTAAAGTGACAAAGAATTCAAGAAGCTAAAGATTTATCCATTACGAGAATGGATGAATTACTGGGTCACTAAAGGTTCATGAACAAGAAATTATGGAGGAAATTCATCCTAAGAAAGGAAAGCTTGTTGCCCGAAAGCCTCTCACAAGTCTGGAAAGAGTTCATCACGACCATCAAAATCTGCGGCTCTCAAAGCAGAAGAAGAAGAAGGACTACGTGATGAAAGTGAGAATGAAGACTCGTAAAATGGAGATGAACTTGCTCTCATCTCAAGGAGGATCCAGAGGATGCTCGAAATGAAAAATTGAGAAAATTTCCTCAAACAAGAAGGGAATTTCAAAAGGGTGAAGGAAGCAACTCTCATCCAATATGCTTTGAATGCAATAAACCTGGTCACTTCAAGATAGACTGCCTCTCAACTCAAAAGCACAACAAAAAATTCTCTCCAAAGAAAAAGGCTATGATGGCACTATGGGATGACTCGGATGAAACCTCCTCACGAACAAGAAGAAGACCAAGCAAACTTTGCTCTCATGGCAAACTCTGAGGTTGAGGAAGAAGAGGTAACTGACTCTGAATCCATAAATTGCAATTCGTGCAGAGAGCTACAATTTGCTTTTGATAATCTTTTAAATGATTCAAACATTTTATCACAAAGACGCATGACTTTCAAAACTCAGTTATGTGAGGTTAAGAAAAACAATGAAGAACTTCTTACACAAAATGAAAGTCTTCTTAAAACCATTCATTGTTTGCGACAATCTCATTTTAAACTCTCTGATCAATACCAAAAATTAAGTGGCAAGGCTCCTGAGATACAGATACAGAGAGTTGCTGAGATTAAATGCCAAAAAGAAAATGAGGAACTTAGAAAAAGGGTAAATGAATTAACTGCTGATCTGCAAATGTTTTTGCATAACACTGAAACGTTTGAGAAAATCATGGGGAGTCATGGAAACAGATTTGAAAAGGCAGGGATTGGGTATACACCCAAGCACAAACCTATTTTCGAAAATGTATTTGTTCCTAAATCAAAATGTTTAAACAATGCAATTACTGCAAGAATCTTGGGCATGATATTTCTGAATGTTTGAAAAGAAGAAAATCTTCCTTTAGGAAGAACACTAACCATCAAGGACCCAAAGCTATATGGGTACCTAAATCATTGCTCATATCTGATGCAGGACTGCCTCTGGGCATCAAAGAAAAAGTTGTGGTTCTTAGACAATGGCTGCAGTAGACACATGACAGGCGACAAAAGTAACTTTCTCTCATTAGAGAGGAAGAATGGGAGCTGTGTCACCTTTGGAAATAATGAAAAAGGTTGGATAAAAGGTACATGCACACTAGGTAAGAAGAATTCTGCTCAAATAAAGAATGTTCAATATGTCTATGGTCTTAAACATAATCTCTTAAGTGTGAGTCAGTTGACTGACAATGGAAATGAAGTTTTATTTAAATCTAACTCATGCATTATCAAGGAAACTTCCTCTGGGAACATACTCTTCACTGGTATTAGAACCAAAAACTTGTACAGTATCTGTTTAGAGGACCTTTCAGAGGAAACATGTTTTGTTTCTTCTGAAAATGATAAATGGATATGGCACAGAAGAGTAGGTCACACAAGCATGAACACTATTTCGAAATTATCCATATTTGAACTTGTCAATGGATTGCCTAAAATCAAATTTGAAAAGGATAGAATTTGTGAAGCTTGTATTCAAGGAAAACAAGTCAAATCTAGCTTTCACTCCAAAAACATAGTCTCTACAGAAAGACCACTTGAACTATTACATATTGATTTATTTGGTCCAACAAGAGTTGCAAGTATAGCTGGAAAAAGATATGGCTTTGTGATAGTGGATGATTATTCAAGATATACTTGGGTTCTATTTTTGAAAAACAAGGATGACTCCTTTGAAGCTTTCAGAATATTTTATAAAAACGTTCAAAATGAAAAGAGTTGCAACATTGCTTCTGTGAGAAGTGACCATGGAGGTGAATTTGAAAACATATCCTTCAAAACCTATTTTGATGAAAATGGTATTTCTCACAACTTCTCTTGTCCTAAGACTCCTCAACAAAATGGGGTAGTTGAAAGGAAAAATAGAACATTGCAAGAAATGGGCAGGACCATGCTTAATGGCTCAAAAATTGAAAAATATTTTTGGGCTGAAGCAATTAACACAGCATGCTACATTATAAACCGAGTCTCTATTAGAAAAATCTTGAATAAAAATCCCTATGAGCTATGGAAAGGTAGGAAACCAACTGTTGCCTACTTTCATATTTTTGGGTGTGAATGCTTTATCTTGAATCATAAAGAAAATTTGGGAAAATTTGATTCAAAGTCTGACAAAGGTATTTTCCTTGGATATTCAACTTCCTCTAAAACCTATAGAGTGTATAACTTGAGATCTCAAATTGTTGAAGAGAGTATGCATGTGAAATTCAATGAATTTTATCAATCTTCTGAGAAAAGGACAGATGATGCTGAAGATACAACTGAAAGATCCAGTCCTCAACCACAAAATGAAGTTCCAAAACAGAATACTGATTCTGAGAAAATTCCTGAATTTACTCAAGAACCAGGAAGCTCCTCTCAGCAACCCACTCAGACTGTTAACCTGCTCAGAAGCTGGAGAGTGGTTACAAATTACCCTCAAGAGCAAATAATTGGAGAAACCTCTGAGCCTGTGAGAACAAGAAGGTCCTTCAGACAAGAATCATCAAATATGGCATTGATCTCAGAAATTGAGCCAAGATCCATAAATGAAGCCATAACTGATCCTTCTTGGGTTGAAGCCATGGAAGAGGAACTTGCTCAATTTGACAAAAATCAGGTGTGGACACTAGTTAAGCAACCTACTCATCAGTCTGTCATTGGAACAAAATGGGTTTTTAGAAACAAACTCAATGAGGAAGGTAAGGTAACAAGAAACAAAGCTAGGTTAGTAGCTCAGGGCTACAATCAACAAGAAGGTATTGACTATGATGAAACTTTTGCTCCAGTTGCTAGATTAGAAGCCATTAGAATCTTACTTGCCTTTGCTGCTCATAAAAACTTAAAATTATTTCAAATGGATGTCAAAAGTGCCTTTTTAAATGGTTTTCTAAAAGAAGAAGTATATGTTCATCAACCCCCTGGATTTGTTGACTCCAAAAAACCAAATCATGTCTTTAAATTAAGTAAAGCCTTATATGGACTCAAACAAGCTCCAAGAGCTTGGTATGAGAGATTAAGTGTTTTTCTAATCAAAAATGGTTTTTCTAGAGGAAAGGTTGACACAACTCTATTTATAAAACATCACAAGGAAAACCTACTAATTGTCCAAATCTATGTGGATAACATCATTTTTGGTGCAACAAAAGAAAATTTATGTGATGATTTTGCAAACCTTATGAAGAGTGAGTTTGAAATGAGCATGATGGGTGAACTAAGTTTCTTTTTAGGGCTGCAAATCAAGCAACTTGAAGATGGTATTTTTATTTTTCAAGAAAAATATATAAAAGATCTTCTGAAAAAATATCAAATGAATTAAGCCAAGGCTATGGCTACTCCAATGCATCTAACTGCAAACCTTGATAAGGAAGAAAATGGCAAAACTGTCTCTGAAAAAGAGTACAGGGACATGATAGGTTCTTTATTATATCTTACTGCAAGTAGACCTGACATTGTCTTTCTTTGTGGGAGATGTGTGCAAGATTTGGTCGGCTCAAAAGAATCTCACTTAATGGCTATTAAGAGGATACTCGATATTTAGTTGGAACTCCTAACCTTGGTGCGTAGTACAGAAAAACTCTCATTTTGATCTTATAGGTTATTGTGATGTCGACTATCTTTGGAGATAAAGTAGAGAGAAAAAGCACTAATGGCTCATGTCAACTTCTTGGAGAAGCAATGGTCTCATGGTCATGCAAGAAACAAAACACCATTGCTCATCAACCACATTTGAGTATGTTTCACTTGACATCTTTGTCACAACAAATTTTATGGATTAAGAATCAATTGGAAGATTATTCTCTCAGGTATGAATGCATCCCCATTTATTGTGATAACACAAGTGCTATTAATTTAACAAAGAATCCCATCCAACACTCAAGAACTAAGCACATTGATATAAAGCATCATTTTATTCGTGATTATGTTCAAAAGAAAGAAGTGGAATTGATTTTTGTGGATACAAAGAATCAGCTTGCTGATATTTTTACTAAGCCTCTTCAAGAAGAAAGCTTTAGTTTCATAAAGAGCAAGTTACACATAATCAAATCTCCATGATTTGGTGTATGTGTCTAAACTTACTTAAATCTGAGTAAGTTTCTGTGATGTATATTTATCATACTCTCAATCTTTGCTGATAAGTGAACTTACTCACTTATCCTAATAAGTTATATACATTTAAATATATTGGACTGAGAAAATGTCACTTCGTGGCACGTTTCTAGTGCACAGCTAGTAACGACTACCAACATAACCTATTACCACCTTCCCCATTATTTCAATCACATCTCGTAAATGAAACTTGACCACTCACTCTCACTCTCTCTCCTTCTCTCGCTTTCTCTCTTATCTTCTACAAATCTGAAACTGTCCCCTCCCTCTACTTAACCCACGTCGTTCCTCATCTTCCTCTTTAATTCAATCAAAACACTGAGCGAACCCTAAAACTCCCAAGATGGCGCGAACAAAAATCCCATGTGTAAGAAAAGTCCCTGAAAGCGCTTCTATGGCCATCATTCCATACGTATCTCCTACCTCATTCCTATTCACCCAACCTCCTCCCATATCAATCACTTCATCAGCTCCACCACGCACCATTTCTCCTCTAAAACAGAAATCCCCAAAATCTTCGAAAACTTCATCTATTCCCGATGAAGATCAAACCTGGATTCTTTGTTGGTATAGAACATCTTCTTCAAAAAGGTCTCGGATGAAGGAGTGATACACATACTGACGATGATGATTGAGGCTACTCGATCGATCCTCCTCCTAAAAAGGAGGAAACCATTGCTGAATCCATTGCAATGATGAAGAAAGAAAAAATGAAGAAGAATACCAAGGAGAAGAAGGTCCAGAAAATGATCATGAAGGAAAAAGAGAAGAAGGAAGTAAAGGATGAGAAAGACTACGCTAAACGAAAAGGAAAGAGGGTCAAGAAGAACAAGATAAAGTAGGTAAGGAATGGGAAACCAGAACTGTGGTTCCTGGAAGAATCTTCATGCTGGATAACTTGAAAGATTCTGGGTGGAATATTTACCCCTTTCTGAGCAAACCAAAGTGGGTTGATTTTGTTCAGATTGAAGAAAGGATCTATGAGGGACTAGTAAGAAATTTCTATGCAAATGCTTGTGTTGATGAAAAGGACTCCTCTCTGACAAGCAAAGTAAAAGGGATCACCATTCGTCTCACCACTGAATCCATAAGCAAAGCCCTGCAGATTCAAGAGTGTGGAACTAAACTGTTTGAAGATAACTGGTACCCTAAGGCCAACACCACAAGAGAAGAAGACCAGGAGCATTCTCTCAATCAACCCACCCTCAAAGACACAGGCACCACCCTAAAGGGACTGGAGCGAATTCTTCAAAACATGGCCTCTCACACCATCATTCCAAGAGGCGTAGCCGAGAAAATTACTGATCTGGACTTATTGGTAATTTATCATCTGATTAAAAGAAAACCTTTAAGCTTGCCATACATCATACTCTGTCATATGAAGAATGCTGCCACAACCCTGAGAAAGGCATCCTCCCTGCCTTATGGCATGGTCCTGACTAAAATTTTCAACTACTTCAAAGTGCCTCACGGATGGTGAAGCTTACTCCGAAAATGCACCGCCTTTTTCAAGAAAAACCTCAACCAGATGAACATTAAAGTAAACCCTCGGTATGTTGGGGATCGAGAGAGTTGAATCAACTTCCTCTAAGAAAGGAAGGCATCAAAGAAGGAAGGTGATGTTGAAGAAGAAAAGAAGCGAGGAGAAAAGAAAAGAAGGTTAAAGATTCGAAAAAATCTTCTGTGGAGAAGGAACCAGCACATCAAAAGCTGGTATTTGGAGATTCTGAACTTGCTCTGGAAGAACTTGCTCAGAAGCAAGTGGAACAAGAAAATGAGGAAGAACTTGCTCAGGGGGAGCAAGGACCAGAAGAACAACTTGCTCAGGGGGAGCAAGGTAATGAAGAAGAAATTATTGCTCAGGGGGAGCAACCTGCTCTGGAGGAACAAGCAGAGGAACCTGAGGAACTTACTCAGGAAATACAGGTTGAAGAAGTTGTAATGGAACACATTCATTTTTCTCCTACAAGTGAGGCCACTCAAATGAATATTACTGAGCAACAACAATCCTCTCAAACCCCTGGTAAAGGCAAGAATGATGAATTACTGGCATCCATTGCCTTAACTCAACTTGTTCACACTACTCCTTTCCTTCAACCCCCAACTGAACCTACTCCTGAAGCTGGTGAGAAAGGACAAGAGGACATTCTGAAGTACCTCTTTCAGTCCTCTCACAAAGAAGGTACATCCAGCACTGCCAATCTTTATCACATTCTGTCTCCTCCTCCTATCTATGATTCTTCACACCCTCGTGTTCCAACAGGGTCTGATCCTCATTTCTCAAACCTGCCAGAGATGTCAACACATCTGAGTTCTTTGGGGTCCCTCTTCAAACAAAGTGCTGAACAACCCCACTCAATCCCAACTCCTCCAACGGGCCAACCGAGTGGCCCTTCTGTGGAGCAAGTACAAAATATTCCAATTGAGTGGATGGCAAAGATGGAAAGGGAGGTGAAGAAGATTGCTAACAGAAGCAAAGAAAATGCTAGGAGAGGTAAAAAACACTCCAAAGAAATGAAGAAAATTCTGCTTGGACTCACCTACCTCCAGCAAGATCAGAGGAGGGAACATGAAAGAAACTGGGCAAGGAGTGATTGGACCTCTAGGAACATGGCACCTGGCCTAAATCCTCCTCTATTTGAATTTCCTACTCGCTTTCCAGACTTTCCAGCTCCTGCTGAAACTTCAAGCTCTGAATCCTCAGGATGGTCTTCCTCTGAGTAGCAGCTTAATGTGTACTTCTGCCCTATGTATGTTTTTTTGCTGATGACAAAAGAGGGAGAAGTGAGATTAAGTTTGTGGGCTACTCTAGGAAGTGCAATATGGATTAGGAAGAATTTGAAGAATTTCTGTGATTTTTTTGTGGTTCTGATGTATCACATGAATCTTTAAAATTTATGTTAATTAAAATTTCTGTGTTATGTAATCTTTTGCTGTTGTGTTTTGGGCAAGGATGTAATGGACCTTCATGTTTTAATGAAATCACCAGATTGCTTCATACTGTGCCACTCTGATAAATCATTACTTACACACAACTTACTGTCAATTACAAATTTATAAAATATTGGTGATTCTAAAGTCAAATAAACTTAATACTCCACCTAGAGTTTGTCATCATCAAAAAGGGGGAGATTGTTGAAACAAACTCTGAAATTCCAGTTTTGATGATCAACAAACTCTGAGAAAGATACTTAAGTTTATTGACTCATATATATCTCTAACATTTTCTGTGAGTAAGTTCCAGCAAAGAAAGAAATGCAAAAGAAACATGTCAAGCAAGAAGACAATGGAATTAAGCATAAGATTTTATGAAATATGGTGAATTGACATTGGACATCATTCTTGAGAAGAAAGCTGTTAAACAAAGTGGAAAAATAGCTAAATATGACATGACAATGGACAGCTTTCTTAAGAAACAAAACTACAGTAACCACAGTCAAATTCCAGCAAACTCATTCAGGAGTGAGTAAGTTCCAACTTACTCTCAACTACTGCAGAAACAGATTCAGTAGCAAAAAGAACAAATTAAATGCATCAAGTGACCACATTTATGAGCACACCATGCTATTAAATGAAGAACAAAAGCTGAAATCAAGAGTTTGTTGCTGCTACTGCTGTAAGTGAGGAAGTTCAACAAGTGAAGCTTCCAAAAAGGTGATGTGACAGGGGGACAGAACTGATAGTTGGTGAAAAGCAAGACTGTTCTGTGCAGAAACACTCATCACACTGTGCAAATCTGTCCCAAGGATTTCTAACGACTCTACAACGGCTAGATCACCAAATCAGGGCTATATATCACAGCATTGGAACACTGAACAAGGGGGAGAGAGCTAAATTCAACTGTTGCATCAAATTCAAATTGCAAATCAACTGCCTCTCAACTCACTCAAAAGTGCACTCTGAAGAAATTGTTACGAGATCTTTTTGTGCACTTATCTGCTTGCAAACACAAAGTTTAAATTGTATTTCTCTGTGTGTAACCAAGTCTTAAACCCCAAAACAACTTATCCTTGTATCTGTTTTGTCTTAGTGGGATCCTATCAAACTTCCTAGGGTAGGTGAGTGTTGGTGAGGAGTTCTGCTAAGGAAGATAGTTCAGGAACAGGAGTAAGTTCCTGGTTGTAATCAGCTTGAAGAGGCTGAGTGAAAGAACACTTGTAATCAGCTTGAAGAGGCTGAGTGAAAGAACACTTGTACTATTTGGGAAATAATGGAAACACTCACTGGGAGTGAGGAGTGGATGTAGCCCAAGGTTTGGGGTGAACCACTATACATCTAATGTGATTTATATTTATGTTTTTAAATCAATCTCACTTGTGACACTTCACACACTTCACTTAAAACTCAGAAACAATGTTCTTCAACCATTCTGCATAATCATGCTTTACTTACTGCCATTTCAATTCATATGATTCTGGTCTCACATCATGCAAGATTTTGTCTTACACTATTATTGATCAATCACACAGCATATGTAAACACTACAACTTGAGTAAGTTCAACTGCAGTATCACTAACTTACTCAACTCCAAGAACTGACTTGAGAGCAAGTTGAAAACTGTTTTAGTGCAGATTTTTAATAGGTCACAATTCAAACCCCCCTTTCTTGTGACATACTTTCACTTCAATAACATCGTCAAGGAGAGAATGACGAACTTGATACTACAAGAGGAAGCATTTTGGCGTCAATGAGCCAAGGTTTTTTTGCTCAAGGAGGGGGATCTTAATACCCGCTTTTTCCATGCTTCTGCTACTTGTCGCTCAAAGAAGAATCAGTTGTCTAGGATCCAAGGCGATGATGGTGTTACAACAACAAGTCATATTTCCAGGAAATATATGTCCAGCGCGTGAGCCATTATGGGCAGGTTACAGGGGTGATCCAACAGCGTGTGAGCTCGGAGGATAATGAGGCCCTTACTAGACTGTTTAGTAAGGATGAATTCTACACAACTTTGCATCAAATGGACTCGGATAAGGCTCCAGGACCGGATGGTTTTAATTCAGGTTTTTTCAAGCACTTCTCGGAGCATTATGGGGATGAGATTTTTACCACCTGTTGTAATTAGTTAGATAGAGGTTTCTTTCCTATCTCTATTAATGATACCAATATAGCTCTCATTCCTAAAATTGATAGCCCGCTTACTATGAAGGATTGGAAGCCTATTGCTCCTTGTAATGTTATCTATAAAATCGTTTCCAAGGTTCTTGCCAATCGTTTAAAAAGCATTCTGCAGAAGCGTGTTTCATTGGTACAATCTGCTTTTGTCCCGGGACGGTCCATCTTGGACAATGCTATGATGTCAATTGAAATAATTCACTACATGAAAAACAAGGCAAGGGGGAAGATCGGAGATGTGGTGTTGAAAATTGACATGAGCAAGGCCCATGATAGGGTGGACTGGGGGTATCTCTAAGAGGTGATGAAGTGTATGGGGTTCAGTGAGAAGTGGGTGGGTTGGATTATGCAGTGTGTTGAGTCCGTCAGTTACTCAGTCCTAGTGAACCAGGACTAGGTAGGGCCCATTCAACCAGGGAGGGGCTTGAGACAAGGGGTTCCCCTCTCCCCTTATCAGTTCATTCTTTGCTCAGATGGACTGACATCCTTGATCCACCAAGTAGAACGAAGGGGGACCTTCATGGAGCGAAGATTTGCACAGACGCCCCTATTATTTCTCACTTACTTTTTGCAGATGACTGCTTTTTGTTTTTCAGGGCTAATGTTGGTGAAGCGACTATTATGAAGAACATTCTCAGAACCTATGATGAGGCGTTAGGCCAACAAATTAATTTTCAGAAATCTAAGATGTTTTATAGCAAGAATGTTGGTGCGGAGACAAGAAAGGAGATTGCCTCATTGTTGGGAGTCCAAATTTGCCTTGGTATGGGCAAATACTTGGGTTTGCCCTCCATGATTGGTAGAAGCAAGAAAGCTCTATTCAAGTTTATCAAGGATCGGATATGGCGGAAGATAAACTCTTGGGGTGGCTGGTCTTTGTCTAGAGCAGGAAAGGAAGTCATGATCAAATCAGTTCTCCAATCCATTCCTACATATTTTATGAGCATCTTCCTCATTCCTTCTTCTCTCGGGGATGAAATACAAAGACTCATGAATTCTTTCTGGTGGGGTGGTGGCGGAGAAAGGAGTAGAGGTATAAGGTGGCTTGCTTGGGATAAGTTGTCTATGAGTAAGAATGATGGTGGTATGGGATTTCGCGACCTCTACGTCTTCAACATTGCACTCTTTGGAAAGCAGGGTTGGCGACTCATGACTCAGCCAGATACCCTTGTTTCCAAACTCTTCAAAGCTAAATACTATCTGCAATGTGATTTCTTGGAGGCAAGTTGTGGGAGCAACTCTAGTTATGTGTGGAAAAGCATTCATAAGGCAAGCTTGGTTCTTAGAGAAGGCACTAGATGGGGCATTGGTCAAGGTACAAATATCCGTGTGTTTCATGATGTTTGGACACACGATCGAAGCATGGTGACGCCTAGTGATGTGGCCAACCAGAATCCTTTCTTACCGGTTCAAGATCTAATGGTGCAAGGATTCAAGTCTTGGGATAGGGAGGCAGTTAGGAGGCGGACGTCGGATCAGTCAGCAATGGCGATTTTGAACACTCCTTTGCTAGGGGCGGTAAGGGAGGACACAAGAGTTTGATGGCCAGACCCAAAAGGTTACTACACGGTTCGGTCGGCTTATAAGCTGTGCATGGAAAGGATTCTAGACACAAGCCATCTGAAGGTACCCGGGAATTGGAAGGCAATTTGGCAACTCATGGTTCAGCCAAAAGTGAAAAATCTAGCTTGGAGGGTCTGCCGTGACAGTATACTGACTAGGAGCTTGCTCTTAACTCGTGGTGTCAATATTGATGTGCGGTGCCCTTGGTGTGGATTGGAGGAAGAGAGTAGCATCCATCTATTCTTTACCTGTCACAAAGCTCGTAGGTGCTGGCAATTAGTGCACTTGCAGGAGACGATAGAGCAAAACTTACAAATGGGTTTTTCGTTCAAGGATAACTTCTTCACCATCCTGCAGCTCCTCTCTAATTCAGATAGGCAAACTATGGCGATGACTTTATGGAGCATGTGGAGGAGTAGAAACCAAAAGGTTTGGGAGAATGAGGATGAAAGCCCAGCTACCATAGTGCACCGTGGAAAGAGCTTGCTGGATGATTGGTGCAGGGCTCGCGCGAAGCAGGAGGTTGGCAATACTCGTGTGGTTCCGACCCAAAGTAAGTGGTGTAAACCCCCGCTTGGCTTTGTTAAGTGTAATATCAATGCAACTTTCTCTTTAAATGACAATACTATGGGTATCAGTATGTGCTTAAGGGATGAGTTTTGGGCTCTTTATGGGAGCAAAGATTTTTCGTTTTCAACCTCTTCTTGATTTAAGGTTGGAGAGGCTTTGGGGTTAAGGATGGTTATTGACTGGAAGCGGGAGCTAGATTGTGGCGATGTTATTTTTGAACTTGATTCCAAACTAGTAGTGGATCGGCTTCATGGAACCTCAATTGATGTAACAGAGTTTGGGGCCATTGTCAAGGACTGTAGAGACTTGATTTCTTCCTTTTTTCAAAACTCTCATGTGAGTTTCACTAGGAGGCATGCTAATATGACTGCTCATAACCTAGTACGGGCAACCTTATTCTCAGCTAATCCTCAGCATTTTTATGAGATTCCTTCATGTATTGCTTCGCAAATTATTAATGAAATGCAGTAGATTCCTTTTGTCGGAAAAAAAAAAAAAACTAAAGGAGAACGGATGTGTTTGACTCAACTAATCTGCTCAAGCTTAAACTATCAGCGCTATTTCGTGGGCCAATAACAACCAACTACCAACCCAATAATGTTTCACACACACAAGCAACAAAGGCCTACCATAAATGTTGGGAAAGAACTAAGAACAGGCTTGACCAAAAAATAAAATAAAAAATAAAAAAATAAGAACAGACAATGTACCATATTTAGTTCAAAGGTGCAACAAACCAAACTAACATATAAAATGTGGTGCAAAATTTCTCATCAAAATCTAGTCACCCTAATATAAGCTTCAATTTTCAAATATATACAGCACTCCAAATTGGCTTCACTGGGAAGAGTTCCAAACACTAACATTTGGCAAAGAAATCAAGATTCAAGACCTTTTTTTTTTTAAAAAAAAAATTCAAAATCAAGACTTTTCATCCGGAACATAGAAATCAAATCTAACGTCCACAGAACCTGAACTATCTCCAGTGTCCTTATACTCAATATTTGTTATTGTCCCAGTTTCATCCAAGTCTTGATATTCTGGCTTAACCCGCCGTACAGGCACTGTAACAGAGTAAATGGTTCCAATATCTGTATCTGCAGAGACACTGAGCTGAACTTTATCCTGTGATTCTATTTCCACAAAATCTGATAGAGCACGCACAATGTTGTTAACGATTTTTCGCTTTGCCTCATCACTTACTTCACATCGATCAGAGAACAAAATCATCTTCAAGCGTTGCTTGGCAATCCTAGCATTGGAGCTTTTCTTAGACACCGCTGATGGGAAAACTATCTTCCAAGCCAAATTTAAACGCTCAAAGAAGCTCATATTAACAGCATCAAGGAGAAAGTTCTCAGCTTCTTGGCTAACTGAGTTTGATGAAAATTTAGGACCTCCAAGGACTCCAAAAACTGGCTTGCAATAGCCACGCATATTGCTTCGTACAATTTTCACGGTGGGACGTTTTGGGGTGAAATCAGAGATGCTTGATCCTCCATTTAAGAAACGCTGAAAGTCTACCTATCAGATAGAAAAATTAAGAGATTAACGGGAAGGGAATTTTCAACACTTTCTAAACCTTGTTAGGATCTTTATACTACATATTTAAACTTGGACATTTAACAACAATGCAACATTTAAGTTAAGCCACAAGCATCTGAATAAAAACATCTCAATAATAAAAAAGATTAAAAAACACTTTATTGAACTTTTTGCCCCATATTGAATATCAGAAAGGAAAAATGCAGTATCGTGTTATCTTTTAGCATACTGAACAGCACAACCGAAATGGCATAAAACTAATATATGTTCTCTTTAAATTCTATAAGGCGAGATATGTATCAACTATAGAGTACACAAATTTCCAACCAAATGAAACAAGGTGGACTAGAGGGCCATGAAATAGAGTAACAAACTATGAATAGAAGTTATCATATCAACTCATCCTAATACGATCTCTCATTACTTTCAACCAATCTAGAAGATAGATGTAAAAGTAAAACATATGATTCAACAATCCCTGTCTAGTGTAGCCAGTAACATAACATCTCACCAAAACCTTTCACCTTTGTCTTTGTCACTCAAAAATGTGATAATTTTCTTGGACTTCTATCTTCTCGTCTGAATTAGCACCCATAACAGAAAGCACCAGCATTTCAATTTCAAATTGTGGTTGCATCAGCAATGTTTATCCGAAAGTTAAATAACTGCAACCACAATTTAAAACCTGACTGCTAGACTTTTTTATCATATCATGCGAATTGCCAAATCATACTGAATGCATACATCAAGATAAGGTTTCTGAACTACAAATAAAAAAATAAAAAAAAATAAAAAAGATAAGGTTTCTGATGTTAAATATAAAGGTCGCATTGGCCGTTATTTAAGCAACAGTAACGAGTTTATTTTGATTTTCAGTTGATGCTAGGACATACAATCTATATAACCCAGTTGAAGAAGCAAAGCAGCACGGCCAATTCGCAAGAGAAAAAATGAGGTTGAGTTTAAGCAAATATTAAAATCAAAATCAAAACCCTAATGAATTCTAGAATCCTCAACCGCCCTGGTTTGCGAGGTATTACAGTAATTGGCGTTTGAATTCGCCGCTAGCTGGTTCCCGATAAGAATAGATGCAATCTCCAAGTCAGTATCAGAAGCATTCAAATTTCATAACATGTGAACGGGAAATAGAGAGATGAGAGAAAACGGAACCTTTTGGGAAGGGAAAGAGCGGGTTCGAAGAAGAGGGTGCGAATGTGGATGAGAGCGATGGAGAGGAAGAGTTGCTGAGACCCTAAGATCGCCGGAAATCGCCATCGTTGACAGCTTCTGCTTCTGCTTCTCCAACGGAACTTCACTTCAGTGTTCACTGTCACAGTACCCTATTTGCCCTCAATCACGGCTTTAGTACGTCGTCGTTTTACCCTTCTTTCCTCTCTTGTTATCATATTATCATATATAAACCAATTCATCAATCAATTCAGAGTCCCTATTCCCTATGATTTTACTTTTTTTACCCGTACTTACATTTCCGACACATCAGCAAAAATAGAGATAAAAATGTCAACCACAAATTTTCAAAAATTGAGTGTTTTTTTAAACTCTAACCCAATCTTCTTTCTCAGGATTTTAATCTAAGAATACAAACTACTTATGATTTACTTTTTTATATATTCTTATATTTTTGACACATCAGCAAAAATTATTATATAAACCAATTCAATTCAGAGTCCCTATTTTAATCTAAGAATACAAACCACCTATGATTTTACTTTTTTACCCATTTATACATTTTTTGACACATCAGCAAAATTGGGGATAAAAATGTGACCTGTAAATTTTCAATCAATTTTATTTTTTAATAAGAATACAAACCACCTATGATTTTACTTTTTAACCCATACTTACGTTTTTGACACATCAGCAAAAATTGGGATAAAAATGTCAACTGCAAATTTTCAAAAATGGAGCTTCTTTTTGAAACTCTAACCCAATCTTCTTTCTCACGATCTTAATATAAGAATACAAACCACCTATGATTTTCCTTTTTACCTATTCTTACATTTTCGACACATTAGCAAAAATTATCATATAAACCAATTCAATTCAGAGTCCCTATTTTTTAATCTAAGAATACAAACCACCTATGATTTTACCTTTTTACCCATTCTTACATTTTTTGACACATCAGCAAAAATGGGGATAAAAATGTGAACCGTAAATTTTCAAAAATTGAGCTTCTTTTTGAAACTCTTGCCCGATCTTCTTTCTCACGATCTTAGTCTAAGAATACAAACCACCTATGATTTTACTTTTTTACCTATTCTTACATTTTCGACACATCAGCAAAATGGGGATAAAAATGTCAATTGTAAATTTTCAAAAATTGAGCTTCTTTTTGAAACCCTAGCCCAATCTTTTTTCTCAAGATCTCCCGCCTTCTGTCACCACCCACTTCCTGCTCCTTCTCCTTCCTCTCACCATTTCCTCCTCCTTCCTCTGAGAATAGCCATTGCAGCTGAACATTAACCCTGGTCATTACCCAACTTGCTCTCAAAAAATCATCTTCTCCGCCACTTTATTGCTCGTCGACCTCACCGTCATGTATAGATCTCCTTTTTCTTCTTCTATCTTCTGGGTAACATTTTTTCTTCTTTTTTCTCTCTCTCCTCTTCCTCCTCCTCCTCATCTTCTTCTTCTTCTATTTTCTCTTTCATTTGAATGGGTGTTTTCTTCTTCAAATTTTTTCCTCTTTTTTCGTTTTACCGATTTTGAATCTGCTATTCCTCTTCTCCTTTTTGAGGTTTACTGCAGTTGATTTTGGGGGCTAGGTTATTGCGTTTTAAGATACTCTCTTTCCTTCTTGGATGACCTCTTTTATTTTTTCGATGTTTCAACTTTCAACAAGAGAGGAAGGAGAGAGAGAAAGCTGAACTATGTTCTCTTTGCAGGTTTTTTGTGTAATATTTCTGTGTTTTGGAAATATTGGGAGTCAAATTTTTTTTGTATTGCTTGGAATTGCAATAAGCATTGTTGCTTTATTTTGTGGTCCGCATTCAATATTTGTGTTATGAATCCCATTTGAAGTTACTTTATGGTTTATTTAAGGGCCAACATCTAAGATAAATGGTTGTTTGAAGATGGTGAGGACAAAAGAGAAGCATACTGAACTAGAAAAGTATGGCCACTGCATTATAAAGGTACGACTACTAAACTATAAAGATAATTTTTTCAATTATAAATTTTTGCAATTTGGTGGTCTTGATGTGGAAATGGATTTTTTGATCTTATTGTTGCAGAGTTGTGTTCTTCTGGTCTACTCAAATAAGCTAATCAAGTGTTTTATCAATTGAGAATGGTAAATTCCTTGTGCACGAGTTTATAACAAGCTAGTCGCATGCAAACAAGATATATAGTACAACAACATGCTTTATCTATTTACACATATACCTAATAGACCGCAAACATTAGCATGACATATCAAGCAGTTTGCATGTGAACAAACAATTCAATCAACAAATCATCCATCAATTATCACATGTTATAATGTGGTCAGCATGCATGCCAATGCATATGAAATCTTTTATGTATACACAATTCCCAATTCAGGGAAACAAAATGACGTTGGGAACAGCCTCTAGGCCGGGCACTAGGAATAACCTCTAAGCCCAAAAATCCTAGGACACTGGAAATAGCCTCTAGGTCAGAAATTCTAGGGTTGTCAATCGATAAGATTTCATACCTATCATCTCCAAGGGTCCACTGTTGGAACCTAAACGATTGAGAAGTTTAGACCCTCATTAATTTTGATGATAAAAAAATATTTCTCAAGAGAACAATTTATCTTCTAACATATCTTTGAGTGTACATGTATCAAAGATTCATATATATGTACAAATCACTCAAGGAAGAAGAAGAAATATACAAAAGAATTGAATACAATCCACTAGTGTCAGCATCCGAACTCACTTCAGCGTCTTGCTAACAAAGAAGCATCCAAAGAAGTGTGACTTCTTGACACGTGGAACACTAATTGCTACGAGCATCCGCCCTCCTGCTACGAGCGAAGGCCTGATCTCTTTAATGAAGCACGTGGTGATCACGTTTTTGCTCTTTGCCTCAGCATCGCTCGAACAGAATCAATTTGATTTTGTGCGCTCATTTTGATGTACGAGGAAGCAAAGGTGACACCTTTAGCATAAGACAAAAATCGTACAAGGCAATTGCAAATAGTAGATAGCATTTAAAAGCGGTAATGTGTACTATCACGATATTCTCTGGAAAGGAAGAAAAGGACTACATTTCAAATTACCTCACTCAATGGAAAGGAGATATTTTTCTTTTAGCGGTAATACCCTTGAAGACTCCTATAAATACCCCAAGGTATTCATTGAAGAAATGTTGGACAACTGTGAAGAAACTTCATTCAAAGCAATATTACTCAAGTGTGCAATCAAGTTTCATACCAAGTTTCGGTCCATATAGAATCAACTCGGCGTCTTATACTTTCTTTTAGAAAGCTATTACATTTTGAGCTTAATCTTTTCATCCTCTCTGTGAGAGTTATTTTGATTGTATTCAAAAGCATAATCTCTTTTGTAAGCGTATTTGGCCTAGTTAAGGCTCTGTTCCTCAAAGGCTCGATAGACCGAGTCGTTTTGAGAAGTTGAGAGTATTGTCAAGTTTGTGACAGAAGAATACTCTTGAGGAAATTGTAATCAGTTGATTATAGTGGAAAATCCTTCAGGAACGAAGGGACTAGACGTAGCTACCAGTTGGTGGTGAACTAGTATAAATCTCTGAGTCTCATCCTTTACTGCTTTACTTTATTTATCTTTACCTTGCTCAGTAAAACAAATTTTTATAAACTATTTATATTTCTTCATCCGGTCCTGTTTAATTCTCTGCATCTGATAAACAAACAGTTTTGAACAACTTGTGTTGAAGTTTTTACGTATAGTTTGCGGAAAGTTTTTAACACAATTCAACCCCCTTTTCTTGTGTTCACGTTCAGTTGATACCAGAGCTCGGCCTCTTGGTTGAGCACTTAACAGTGTTAAGAGAAAAGATCATATACTGTGAATATGTCTACTGAAGGTGGTCATATGAACCGTCCTCCTCTATTTGATGGAGAAAAATTTGATTACTGGAAAGATAAGATAAAAGCTTTCTTTGAGACCCAACAACTTGAGTTGTGGGATATAGTTCAAAGTGGCTACATTCCTCCCGCTAATCCTCGTGGTGTTGCTATAGCCAGAGAAGATTGAAATGATGAGCAGAAAAAGAGATATCAAATCAATCAAAAGGCTAGATTCATTCTTATCTGTGCTATGACAGAAAAAGAATATGATAAATGTGGCAAATTTGATACTACTAAAGAAATCTGGGACTCACTTGTTTTATCTTACGAAAGCTCTGCCCAAGTAAGAGAAACCAAAGCTAGCATGTTGGTTCGCCAATATAAGTTGTTCAAAATGGAAGATGGTGAAAGCATTGAAACCATGTTTGGAAGATTTCAAACACTTGTTCATGGGTTACAGGCCCTTGGAAAAAGTTACAGTACACCTGACCATGTTAGAAAGATCTTAAGAAGCTTGACTAAGCAGTGGAGACCCAAGGTCACTGCTATTCAGGAAGCAAAAGATCTAAATGTCCTACGACTTGAAGATCTTATGAGTTCATTGAAAGCTCACGAACTTGAGCTAAATGAAGAAGAACCTGTCAAAAAGGGCAAGTCTATTGCCTTGAAAGTCGCTCAACATAAAGTTAGTTCTTCCAAAGCCCTTCAGGCTGAAGAAGAAGAATCAGAAGATGAAGCTTCAAAAGGAGATGTTGACACATCAGAAGATGAGCTCGCGTTTATATCTAGGAAGATACAAAGAATGTGGAAGAAGAGAAACTTCAGGAGAAAGTTTCAGAAGAAAGATACTAAGGACAAGAAAGAAAGCAAGGACAAGGCTCAAGTCATTTGCTATGAATGTAAAAAGCCTGGACACTTCAAGTCAGAAGAAGAAGTTGAAGAGGTAATAGTATATGATTCCTACTCTGAACTTCAACTTGCATTTGATGATCTTCTTAAGGACTCTGCCACTCTCTCTGTTGAGTATAAGAATTTGAAAAAGAAATTTTCAAAATTATCACAAGACTTTCAAGCTTTAAACAAAGAAAAATCAGACTAACAAAGAAAATCGTGGTTTAAAACCTAAAATCAACATCTCGATGGATAACCAGCCTGACCGCTAATAAGCAACTGTAAGTCGAGAGCTCTTCGAAAGCTCTAAAGTTACAGCAACCCTAAATGCAAATCAAATGACTATGAATATGCTTTTCAAAAGTTTCTTGCAGAGTATAACTCGTAGCAAGCAAGCTTCAATGATTTGGGGTGTCGAAAGCGACAACTCATGGTCTTGGTTATATATCGGATGAACCTCTTTTAGAAAATGATTCAAAGATCCGATAAATCCAATAATCATAGTAAATGCTTGCATTGTACTTCATCGCAATAAACCTGGTCATTTGAAAAATGCATGTACTGCTTTTAAAACTGTGAAGGATAAGCCTCCTTCAAGAACTAACAAGAAAGGACCCAAAAGATATGGGTACCTAAAGATAAAATAGTCTATGTTGCGGACATGCTTAGCAACAAAGTCAACACACCTATCTTGGTACTTAGACAGTGGATGCTCGCGTCACATGATGGGAGAAAAGCATATGTTGCAAGAACTAAAGCCTAAAGAAGCTGGATTCGTTGGTTTTGGAGGAAACCAGAAGGTAAAATAGTTGGAATTGGTCGCATTGGTAAAGGCTCTCTTCCTCTATTGATAATGTACTATATGTTGAAGGACTTAAACATAACTTATTGAGCATAAGTCAATTATGTGACAATGGTTATGAAGTCATCTTTACAGAAACTGGATGTCTAGTAAAAAGCAAGAAAGACGGCTCTACTTTCTTTACTGCTAAGAGGAAACAAAATATTTACAAAATTGATCTCTCTGAGCTTGCAAAACAAGATGTCAAGTGTCTCATGTCTGTTGACGAAGAACAATGGATTTGGCACAAGAGATTGGGTCATGCCAATTTGAGATTAATCTCAAAATTAAACAAGCACGGTCTTGTTAGAGGCTTACCAAATCTTAAGTATCAATCCGATGCTCTCTGTGAGGCATGTCAAAGAGGAAAACAAGTTAAAACTTCTTTTCATTCAAAAAATGTTGTTTCAACCTCTAGACCACTTGAGCTTTTGCATCTTGATCTTTTTGGTCTAACAAGGACAACCTCTTTAACTGGAAAGAAATATGGGTTAGTCATTGTTGATGATTTTACTCGATGGACATGGGTTAGATTCCTTGCTCACAAAGATGAGTCATACAAGGTATTTATCAGATTCTGCAAAACAGTTCAAAATGAAAAAGGAATTTGCATTTCTTCTATTAGAAGTGATCATGGGGGAGAATTTGAAAATGAAAGCTTTCAAAAATTTTGTGATGATAACGGCATCTCCCACAATTTCTCCTCTCTTAGAACACTGCAACAAAATGGTGTTGTAGAAAGGAAGAATAGATCCCTCCAAGAAATGGCCAGGACCATGATCAATGAGGCTAGTATTGCAAAATATTTTTTGGCAGAAGCAGTAAACACAGCTTGTTACATTCAAAATAGAATTTCTATTAGACGTATTTTGAAAAAGACTCCATATGAACTGTGGAAAGGAAGGAAACCAAACATATCATATTTTCATTCATTTGGTTGCACGTGTTACATTTTAAATACTAAGGATCAACTTGGTAAGTTTGATTCAAAAGCTGACAAATGAATCTTTTTGGGATATTCTGAAAGATCTAAAGCTTTTAGAATATACAATAAAGAAACTATGACAGTGAAAGAATCCATTCATGTCAAAATTGATGACAAGAAGCCTGACACAACCATGTCAAAGCTAGATGAATTATTTTCAGAATTAAATATAGGTAATATTACAAATAGTGAACCTACATCTTCATCGTCCGGTGGTGACTAGATACAAGAATCTTCAGAAGCTGAATTCAGAAAGAGCTGGAAGTACAAAGCCAATCATCCTAAAGATCAAATCATAGGAAAACCTGGAGATAGAGTAAGAACCAGATCCTCTTTTAAAGAGCATGCAGATATGACACTACTCTCAGAAATGGAACCTAAAACGATTGATCAAGCATTGAAAGATGAAGGCTGGATTCTGGCCATGCAAGAAGAGTTGAATCAGTTCCAAAGAAACGATGTATGGAAGCTGGTTACCTTACCAGAAGATAAGCAAGCTATTGGTACTAAATGGGTATTTAGAAACAAGCTTGATGAAGATGGAAAGGTTGTGAGAAACAAGGCAAGATTGGTTGCTCAAGGGTGCTCACAGGAAAAAGGTATTGATTTTGCTGAAACATTTGCACCTGTTGTAAGGTTAGAAGCTATATGCATTTTGCTTTCTTTTGCTGCACATCATGATATAATTCTTTATCAAATGGATGTGAAAAGTGCTTTCTTGAATGGTTTTATAACTGAGGAAGTCTTTGTAAAACAACCTCCTGGATTCGAAGACATTGAATTTCCAGAACATGTCTTCAAGCTCAAAAAGGCCTTGTATGGTCTTAAGCAAGCTCTCAGAGCTTGGTATGAAAGATTGAGTACATTTTTGATGAAAAATGGCTTTACCAGAGGTCTAGTAAACACTACTCTTTTTAGAAAAATATCAAACAAGCACTTTATCATTGTTCAAATATATGTTGATGACATTATTTTTGGAGCTACTAATGAAAGCCTTTGCAAAGAATTTTCTAAGCTAATGCAGGCTGAATTCGAGATGAGCATGATGGGTGAACAGAAGTTTTTCCTTGGAATTCAAATCAAACAATGCAATGATGGTATATATATACATCGAAGCAAATATATCAAGGAATTGCTAAAGAAATTCAAAATGGTGGATTGCAAACCTATGTGCACTCCTATGCACCCCACATGCATTCTTGGTAAAGATGAAACTGGTAAAAAGGTAGATCAGAAGATGTACAGAGGTATGATTGGATCTCTACTTTATCTTACAGCTTCAAGACCTGATATTATGTTCAACGTCTATCTGTGTGCTAGATTTCAATCAGTTCCTAGAGAATCACACTTGAGTGCTGTTAAAAGAATCTTTAGATATTTGCAAGGATCAACTAATCTTGGTTTGCTTTACAAGAAATCAAAAGATTACAAGTTAGTAGGTTTTTGTGATGTTGACTTTGCTGGAGACCGAATTGAAAGAAAAAACACAAGTGGAAGCTGCCAATTTCAAGGAGCAAATCTTGTATCTTGGTCAAGCAAAAGGCAAAGCACAATTGCATTCTCAACAGCAGAAGCTGAATATATTTCAGCAGCAAGTTGCAGCTCTCAACTTCTATGGATGAAATATCAACTTGAAGACTATCTGATAAAAGAAAGTAACATTCCTATCTTTTGTGATAATACTTCTGCAATCTGTCTTACTAAAAATCCCATATTGCATTCACGAGCCAAGCACATTGAGATTAAGCATCATTTTATAAGAGACTATGTTCAGAAGGGTATTCTCAAATAAAAAAGGAGGAATATTCAGTATCTCTAGTTTCACACTTTTTTCTAGGTTTCAACTTTTAACAAGAGAGGAAGGAGAGAGAGAAAGAGAAAGCTGAACTATGTTCTCTTTGCAGGTTTTTTGTGTTAATATTTCTGTGTTTTGGAAATATTGGGAGTCAGATTTTTTTTGTATTGTTTGGAATTGAAAAAGCATTGTTGCTTTATATTTTGTGGTCCGCATTCAATATTTGGGTTATGAATCCCATTTGAAGTTACTTTATGGTTTTTTTTAGGGCCAACATCTAAGATAAATGGTTGTTTGAAGATGGTGAGGAGAAAAAAGAAGCATATTGAACTAGAAAGGTATGGCTACTGCACTATAAAGGTATGACTACTAAACTATAATGATATTTTTTTTTCAATTATAAATTTCTGCAATTTGGTGATCTTGATGTGGAAATGGATTTTTTGATGTTATTGTTGCAGAGTTGTGTTCTTCTGGTCTACTCAAATAAGCTAATCAGGTGTTTTATCAATTGAGAAGGGTAAGATTTTAGTTGTCAATCTAGGAATGGGAATGACTTTTTTGAATTTGCACTAGAAAACCAATGGAGTTCCATACAAACTGTCTCATAAAGAATGATACTTTAATTGAGGTGGTGTTGTTTTCAAGTACTACAAATCTACAATTGATAATTGATATATAAATGAGTAATTTTCTTACTGGTGTTTGTAAATGAGATTAGAACTAATGCTTATACTTTGGTAAAGATTTGATTAGGAGGCAGAATATGGAAAACAAAGAAATATAGGGAAAGTAGAGGAACTGTGGGATGTAGTTCTATTTTATTGCAGTTATTACAAGAATAGAAGCTTCCTTTAGTGGACTGTATATGTGGCCACAATTGGGGCTGATGTATCAACCTCTGGGATAAGCTTTCAGTTAATTTTGAATGAGGTAAGAAAAGTGGCATTTCTTATAGTTTTTTTCATGCTTTATGGCCAGTAACATGATTGCTTACTTTTAACCTTTTTGGTTTTAAATTTGCAAGAAGGTGAGACACGGTCATCAATACAATAAAGCTCTAAAATCCAGTTGCATACCTGTTTTTATTTGGTACAAAACTATTTAAGATGAGGATTCTCTTATAAATTTATTTATTTTTCTAATGTGGATTTTGTTTTATTTTGCATTTGCTTATGTTAGTACTTTGTTTTGGTTTGTAGCTCTGAGGGTTCAAATTATGGAAGCTGCACTATAAGGTTCTGCAAGAGATACTCAGGTATTTCATTCGGTGCTCGTCATCATGAAAGCAACAAAGGCTTTTGTGATGTGCATTTCATCTTTATTTTTTGAGGCTACTATACTTAATGATCAATAAGATTGTCAAGTGGTTTTCACATAGTTAAGTTTCTAATCCCCATTCTTGTCTGATAATTATAGCAAACTGTTTCTTTCTAGAGTCAGTTGAACTTGGATCCTGCTTTTAACTTTTGCCCTCTCACAGTTCATCATTTTTTTTGTCTCCTATTGGTTCCAACTTTTGAACAGCCTTTACTTCCTGCACAAAACAACTGAGATTAGCATGAGACCCTATAGTATATTTTCTGTTGTTTGAAAATTAAAATAATTATGTTTTCTTTGTGTGTGTGTGTGTCTATGTTTCTCCTTTTCTGGAGGGGGTAAATATTAGGAAATTTATCCTCCAAAGCAAACAAATCGGGAATGAATAGTGACAGGAGAACAATGAAGAAAACAAGGGGAAGAGAAAAGTAAAACCAACTCATAACGTGGTCTATAACTTATCCCCAACAAGAGAAATTAGTGTTTGATTTGCTGGTCTATTTTCGATATCTTTGCCTGCAGTATTCATAACCAAGACTTCTATTCTATTTGGTGAGTACATTCTTTGTTTTCTGGAGTGACACATTCACACTTCTTTTTTTGTTTACGTAGTCATACATAAAGGGGGTTCTTTGAGGAGTTGGATAGAGATGGTGATGGCCAAGTAACTCTAGAAGATCTAGAAATTGCAATAAGAAATAAGAAGCTGCCACGAACATATGCTAAAGAATTCATAGGCCATGCTATAAAAGGAGGCAACAATTCTTGTTGCACATACTTCTCTGTGTCTAACCAATTCTTCCCTTTATTTTATATATTTGGATGAACTGTGTGCCTACCATTATAAGTTAGCAACAAAAGGTGGATCCTTCTCATTCATGATATACCCCTTGAGTGACATGTTGGTTTGTGTTTTATGTTTTGACACAGTGCTTTTGATTTTGAGAGTTGATAAAGTGTATTAGTTTATCTTTCTCCCTCTCATTTTGGGTTAGATTATGTTTTGTTTGTGATGTTTTTAGTGTATATCTGTCAAGATTATGTTTGGTGTTTCAATGTGAAAAATGTTTCCTTTTCACTTTCATGCTGTGCAAATATGAAGACATTGTCATCCCAAATTTTAGTATTACTATGTTCTGGAAAACTTTACTAGTATAAGTCCAAAGGGAGAGCTCATCCCAAAAGACTAGCCTATTAGGTGGGAGAACTCCTAAGCTTATAAACCTCATTTGGTAGGTGAGGCTCCCCAATGTGGGACTCATAACATTGCCACCCCATTTAAGAGCTAACGTCCATGGCGGCTTTCACTCTATCGGCACTGACCCGATGGTAGCTCTTTTCCCTTTGGCGGCTTCACTCTTAATGAAAGCACCAATGATAGTGCTAGGAAGGAAAATTAGTCACTTTCGAGCTGTGACCGCTCCAAGAAAAGTTAAGAGAAGGAAATGGAAATTTATATTTAACTCATTGATACTGTTTGCTACATCATTCAATGGCTTTATAGAGCCTTGATTCTTCCTAGCCTATCTCAATGGCAGCCAAGTGAAACATGATCCTTCATTTACGGTAACTAACAGGGAGTCTTTGATAGGAATGCTGGGCAAACTAATAGGTTTGGGAAAGTTTTTGTAAGGAAGGGTAGGAAGGTAATTGCAACTAGTTAGTGGAATGAAATGATGTAACAACCTTGCTGAGTCAGCAGGTTGTGGGAGTGAGTGCTGATACTCACATTGTGTGCGTGAGCAGCAGAGAATAAAAGGGAGGGGAATGGTAGAGAGAGAGGTAGGCAAGCTTTGGACTGGGATTGGGCTTGGGACAGTTTCTCTTTCTGGCTGAGAGAGTACTGCACTTTACCTCATTTTCTAGCTCACCTTTCTGCACTTTTCATCTGTAATTCTCTCTGATACAATCAATAGAACATTCCATTCCTCTCTAAATCTGGTTCTCTTTTTACTGTTACATTGCAATCCTAACATTGGTATCAAAGCTCTAGACTAACGGAGCTTGAGCCATGGTGAAGAAGACAGCCATGGAAGAACGCCAAGAACGCCTCGAGCAGGGGTTTGAGGGTCTGACGTTGGAAGTACACTCGCAAGGTGAAGCATTACGCGAGTGGATGGAGAAGATGGAGCTCCTGTTGGCGAAGAAGAACAAGAGGCGCCGGCGAGCTGGAAGCAGCACCGTGACTTACGACGAGAAAGACGACGACGATGGTGACTCGTCTACTGAAACAGAGGCTTTTGGTGGCACTAGTCCGAAACCACGTGACCATTACCGTGGTCGGAAGCTAGAAATACCCGTCTTCGAGGGTGGCGAAGCATATGGTTGGCTAGTTAAGGTGGAGAGGTACTTTAAGATCAACGGAGTAGATGAAGGTGAGATGCTAGAAGCTGTCGTGATCGCTCTAGATGGTAGAGCACTGAATTGGTATCAATGGTGGGAGGAACAACACCCCGACCCAAGTTGGGACGAATTCAAACAAGCTGTTATTCGACGCTTTCAACCATCTTTGGTGAGAAATCCGTTGGGACCAATATTGAACGTGAAGCAGACTGGCACTGTCATGGAATATCGAGAACAATTTGAGATGTTGATAGCCCTACTGAAGAAGAACGAACATAGCATGCTTGAGAGTATTTTCTTAAACGGGTTGCGCGATGAAATTCAATCCGAATTGAAATTGCACAACACCAGAGGACTTAATGCTATGATGGACAAAGCGCTCCTCATTGAGGAACGAAACAAGGCACTGAGAAACGATAATGGCTCACTGAAGGAGAGGAACGAAGGCGCCAAGTGGCGACCCGGTTGGTCTGCGTCGGGTCAGGAACAGGGGAGGAACAGAGTGTTTGTTGCTAAACCGAAAATTGAAGTTGGAGGAGGCAGTGGAAGTTCCCAGGATCCTAAAACACAACAGGGAACAGGGGAAAAGAAGCAGAGCATGGGGAGAAGGCTCACACAAGATGAATTGAGGGACCTTAGTAGGAAGGGGCTATGTTTCAAATGTGGTGAGAAGTGGGGAAGAGACCACATTTGTAAAATGAAACACTATAGAGTGGAGTTGATTGAAGATGATGAGGAAGAGGATGATGGAGAAGAGGAAGAAACATAGGTTGAAGAAGTGGAGGCAGAGGTTGAGTTGAAAACTCTATTGCTCTCTCTCAAGAGCAAAGAGGGCTTAACTTCAAACCAATCCTTCAAGGTGTGGGGCATAATTAATGGCAGGAAGGTGCTGATTTTGGTTGATTGTGGGGCCTCTAGCAATTTTATTTCTTACATATTAGCAGAGGAGATGAATTTGGCTCTTGAGGACACACCTGAGTATACAATTGAGGTGGGGAATGGTGAGAAGATTACTCACAAAGGAGTTTGCTTGGGGCTCAAGGTGCAAGTGCAGGGGATCAATTTTACTCAAAAATTTTACCTTATGACTCTGGCAGGGACAGAAATGGTGCTTGGCATGGATTGGTTGGCTAGCTTAGGGGACATCAAAGCTAATTTTCAGAATATGGTGATCAAGTGGAAGGGTGGGGGCCAGAAATTCAGAATTAAAGGAGAACCTTCACTCAGTAGACACCAAGCGTCGCTCAAATCTATGATGAAGGCAATTCAAAATGATGAAATAGGCTACTTGCTTCAATACTGTGAGATGCAGACCGAGATAGCTAGATCTGAGTTGTAGCCCGAAATCACTCAGATTCTGGAGGAATTTTCTGATGTTTTCCAGGAACCAACAGAGTTGCCTCCCATGAGGGAGCAGGATCATGCTATTGTTCTCAAACCAGGAGCACCAATACCAAACATCAGGCCATACAGGTATCCTCATTACCAAAAAGATGAGATAGAGAGATTTGTTAATGAGATGTTGTCTGCTGGTATCATTAGACCGAGTGTTAGTCCTTTTTCTAGTCCAGTGTTGTTGGTTAAGAAGAAGGATGGAGGATGGAGATTTTGCATTGATTATAGGGTTTTGAATAAGTACACTGTGCCTGATAAGTTCCCAATTCCTATCATAGATGAGTTACTTGATGAACTTGGCAATGCTATGATATTCTCTAAGCTTGATTTGAAATCTGGGTATCATCAGATTAGGATGAGAAGTGAAGATATCCACAAGACAACTTTTAGGACCCATGAGGGTCACTATGAATACCTTGTGATGTCATTTGGGTTGACTAATGCACTTTCTACTTTTCAAGCTTTGATGAATCGTATTTTGAAACCCATTTTGAGAAAATATGTGTTGGTTTTCTTTGATGACATTTTGGTCTATAGTAAGGATTTAGGTTGCCACTGGATCATTTGAGGACTGTTTTGAACATTTTGAGAAGCAACCAGCTTGTTGCCAATCAAAAGAAATGCTCATTTGCGCAGAATCAGATTGAATACTTAGGCCATCTCATCTCGGGCCAAGGGGTGGCAGCAGATCCTTCCAAAGTGGAGGCTATGACTAAATGGCCAACTCCTAAAGATGGGAAGGGACTTAGAGGCTTCCTGGGATTGACTGGGTACTATAGAAGATTTGTGAAAGACTATGGGAAGATAGCTTGGCCTCTTACACAGCAGCTCAAGAAAGACAATTTTGATTGGAATGAAAGTGCTCAAGTAGCTTTTGAGAGATTAAAGGTGGCCATGACAACACTGCCAGTCCTTGCAGTGCCTGATTTCTCTAAAGAGTTCATTGTTGAGACTGATGCATCGGGGAAAGGGTTGGGGGCAGTTCTGATGCAAGAAGGTAGGCCTGTGGCTTACATGAGTCAAACCTTATCTAATAGAGCCCAAAACAAGTCTGTGTATGAAAGAGAGTTGATGGCAATTGTGGTAACAGTCCAGAAGTGGAGACATTATCTTCTTGGAAGACATTTTGTGGTGCACACTGATCAGAGGAGCCTGAGATTCTTGAATGACCAGAGGTTGATGGGGGAAGAGCAACAGAAGTGGGTGACTAAACTGCTAGGTTTTGATTTTGAGATCAAATACAAACCTGGCATTGAGAACAAAGCAGCTGATGCTTTGTCAAGACAACTCAATTACAGTGCCCTCTCTACTGTGCAGAGTACGGTGTGGGATGGTTTGGAGGAGGAGGTGCAAGCTGATGAGCACTTGAGAGTCATTGTGCAAGACTTAGTGGCCAAGGTAGGTGATCATGTGGGCTATGTGTTGAAGAATGGCAGATTATACTACCATGGCAGGTTAGTTCTCCCCAAGGATTCTCCTCGGATCCACAAGATATTGGCAGAATTTCATGATTCTGCAATAGGTGGACACTCTGGTATTCTAAGAACTTACAAGAGGGTAGCAGGGGTGGTATATTGGGAAGGTATGAAGAAAAGGATCCAACAATATGTGCAAGCTTGTGCTGTTTGTCAGAGGAACAAGTACCAGGCCCTTAGTCCTGGAGGTCTGTTGCAACCACTTCCAATACCAACTCAGGTTTGGAGTGATGTGTCAATGGATTTTGTGGGTGGATTGCCTAAGTCTTTGGGTATGGATACTATCTTGGTAGCTGTTGATAGACTAACCAAGTATGCTCATTTTTTACCTTTGGCTCATCCTTATAATGGCAAAGATGTAGCTGCTGTCTTTCTGAAAGAAATAGTGAAGCTTCATGGTTTTCCAAGCTCCATTGTTTCTGACCGTGACAGAGTCTTCATTAGTGCCTTCTGGTCTGAGTTATTTGCAGCTGCAGGTACTAAATTGAAATATAGTTCAGCCTACCATCTACAGACTGATGGGCAAACTGAGGTGGTGAATAGGTGTGTGGAAACCTATTTGAGATGCTTGACAGGGCACAAACCCAAACAATGGGTTAAGTGGCTATCTTGGGCTGAGTATTGGTACAACACCAACTACCACTCCTCCATCCAGATGACACCATTTGAGGCTCTGTATGGGAGGAAACCACCTGTGTTGATAAGAGGGGATGAGAATAGCTGCTTCGTGGATGAGGTTCAGCAGTTAACTCAAGAAAGAAATGAGTTACTACGTGAATTAAGAGATCACTTGAGCAAGGCCCAGAATCGTATGAAGCAACAAGCTGACAAGCATAGGAAGGAGGTAACTTATGAGGTTGGAGAGATGGTTTATTTGAAGATTCAACCTTACAAGTTGAAGCAGCTTGCCAAGAGACTGAACCAGAAGCTGAGTCCTAGGTTCTATGGTCCTTTTGAAGTGTTGGAAAGGATTGGAGCAGTTGCATACAAGTTGAAGTTACCACCAGAGAGCAGAGTGCATCCAGTGTTTCATGCTTCTCTCTTGAAGAGAGCCATTGCTGCCACTGACACAGTTCAACCATTGCCCAAGTGTCTTGATGAAAATCTGGAATTGCAGGTCGAGCCCGAGGATGTCTTAGCTGTAAGGAAGGCTCAGAATGATACAGTTGAGGTGCTGGTGAAATGGAAACACTTACCTGCGTTTGAGAACTCTTGGGAGACCTTGCAGGACTTGATGGATCAATTCCCTGACCTTCACCTTGAGGACAAGGTGATTTTCAAAGGGGGAAGTATTGATAGGAATGCTGGGCAAACTAATAGGTTTGGGAAAGTTTTTGTAAGGAAGGGTAGGAAGGTAATTGCAACTAGTTAGTGGAATGAAATGATGTAACAACCTTGCTGAGTCAGCAGGTTGTGGGAGTGAGTGCTGATACTCACATTGTGTGCGTGAGCAGCAGAGAATAAAAGGGAGGGGAATGGTAGAGAGAGAGGTAGGCAAGCTTTGGACTGGGATTGGGCTTGGGACAGTTTCTCTTTCTGGCTGAGAGAGTACTGCACTTTACCTCATTTTCTAGCTCACCTTTCTGCACTTTTCATCTGTAATTCTCTCTGATACAATCAATAGAACATTCCATTCCTCTCTAAATCTGGTTCTCTTTTTACTGTTACATTGCAATCCTAACAGTCTTTCTTAGAAAAATAAAAATGGAACGTTAGGGAATTATAACAGAATCAAACTAGCATGTGCAGGAGTTTGTTGACGCCAGGCTGGTACAAATGTATCGGCTAAGCATAATCTCTCAACCTGCTTGGAAGCTTCTTTGCCCTATAAGGCCTTGGACTTTTGGCCCTGTTATCATTATTAGGCCCATTGGTAGGAGTATCATTTTGCCCAGTTTCTATTTGCACCCCCGTATCACCGTTAGAGTATGAAATTTTCATTTGGCTTCTAAGATTATGAGGGTATGAATCTTTCATTTGGCTTATGTCAGCATATTGAAGTCTTGATATACCTATTCCTTTTTGTACCATAGGTTGTTCAAACTAACTCTTAGTTGTTGTCACATGCTTCAACTTTAGTCAAACAAAATAGCCATGAAATTATCCATCAAGACATGTTCAATCTGAATCAAGGTAACCATATCCGGTGCTATTAATTCCAGGCTTTATCAAGGTTTTAAATTGCGGTTGCGGTCGCGGTTGCGGAGATCTCAAAAACCATTACGTTGCGGAAAATTGCGGTCAAATGTGGCCGATGCGGCCGCAATTGCAGATGAGATGCGGTTGCGGAGACCCAAAAAACCGTTATGTTGCTGGTGTAATTGCCGTTCGCAACCGCAATTTAAAAACTTGGGCTTTATTGTATGAGACCTAAATCCTCTACTTACCCCTGAGGTAGCAAATTCCATTACAATACTTCGACTTGCATAGCTATGTATAGTGTACTTTCAATTCTAATTTTGTTTGGATGCTAGAACTCTGTTTGGTATGTTGGTTTGGATACCTTCTAACCAAGTGTATTGCTTTTCACTAACAAATTATTATTATTTTTCCTCTTTTCACTAAAAATCTTTTGACTTGCATAGCTGGCCTATTTGTTTTATTTTTCCCGGCATTATCATCTGTAACTGTTAAGCGTTTCACATTTTCTCCATTTTTAAGCTTTCATAATTATATGGAGACATTTTCATATTTATTCAGATGGTACGAGTGAGTGATAGAGGAACCTGATAGAAACTGTTATTCAACTATGCATCTCATTAATTTTGCTTACATTTTCTCTCATTTACAGGGCATTAATTTTGGGACAATATCACAACACGATGGCAAAAGGACAAAGGAAGACATCATAGAATTCATTGAAAAGAACCGCGATAAACCTGCTCAGCAAGAACAAACAAAGGACGAGCTTTGAATGGTAACTGTCCGTAGATCATTAGTTGCCCAATTTCATTCGATTGGTACAAAAACTCAGAAGTTTCTCATTCATATTTTTAGTCTCTTTGCAGGAAAGGAGTTGTTCCTCTCAGAGGATATAGACACAGTTACATGTGGATCTCCTCATATATTGAGTTATGCTATATTTATGCTTATATTTGAAACTACAGCTTTACTCCCATATTATTTTTTTCTATCAGCTATTTCAAACTACCTGTATCTGTATTGGTCAAATAACACCTCATATTAAGATGAGTTTGTTGTTGAGTTTATAAATCACAAGGCTTAACATTTATCGGGGAACAATTTTTTTTTCTTTCGTATTCATGTTGGCCTAACTTATTTTATTTGAGTTATTGTATTAAGTGATAAATTCTTTTTGGTTGAGAAAATGAATTCTTTTGGATTAGGAGATAAAGACTTGATATATTACATATATTTATTCACAATTTTGAGTCCCAACGGAGAACATGTAATGAGTTGGATTGAATTAATCGGGATAACTTTATTGTATCCGAGCACATATTTTTCTTTTGACTCCTAACGGTGAAACATGTAACGATTTTTATTGAGTTTGTAGGTCTTGTTTCATTTTCTTTGAACACAGATCAATGTTATGAATGCGTTTATATATATATATATATATATATATATATATATATATATATATATATAGCGTATCAGGTGAGAACTCTTTGTTATTATGAGAAATGGGAACTTTTGATTGCAACTGTTAGATTAAAATTAATGGTAGAGATTAAATTTTTAATTAAACACTTACTTGAGTCTTATCTCACACAATCGTTGTTTGGCTTTCACCTCCAAATCTCTCGCTGGAATTTTCTGTTTCGTTTTACTTTTGCTCCATCTTACTTTCTTATTGATCAGATCCAAGACTAAAACTTTCTTCCAATTTTTGGCCAAGGTCGATTATTCTAATTCAAGAAGAGAACTATGCACCTAGTCATCATTTTCTAATGTGCAAAATTTTTTTCCGACTTTAACACCATAAAACAAGAGATTGGGTTTGTTTCTACACACACAAAAATATTACACCCAGATAACGAGATTCTGCGTGAGGAAATTAGTGGAAAATTTTCAAGAATTATATTGATGTGCTGGTGATTAATTTGGTTTACAAAACAGTTGTCACCGGTAAGCATTTTTCAATAAAGTTTTGTCCTTTTTAATTTTTGCTGATTTGTAGTGGAAAGATTAGAAGTAAAATGGCGCTTGTTGAAATTGAAGATAAAAAGAAAGGAAATAATTATTATTGATTGTCATACTATGCCGTCATTATTGTCTCTCATTTGCGATTAAAATGTGCATCTTTAGAACAATGTGGCTGTGTCCACTAAAAAGAGAGGGGCATACGTACTCGTTCGTGATTGTGGGATTGGGAATAAGGGTTGAGAGGTGTTAATGTTAGGTGAAAAGGAAACGATGGTAGGATAGGAGAAGACTTGCGTTAATTTTAGAGTAGAAAAAAAAATCTCAACCATTAATTTTAATCAGACGGTTGCAATCAAAAGTTCTCATTTCTCACAATAACAAAGAGTTTTCATCTGATACGCTCCCTATATATATATATATATATATATATATATATATATATATATATATATTCACAATTCCGAGTATTGACGTGGAAATATGTAATGACTTAGTATAGACAACTTATTTTTTTTTATCAGCAGTATAGACAACTTATTTGTATATAACATATAGAATTTTGCGTCATTGTATTTTGGGTCCTGTTATTATATACAATTAATATTGATATAAAAATCATTGTATTAAAATATTTGCTAGATCAAAAAGTCATAGCAATTAATATTAAATTTTCGTTAACGCATACAAATGTTTCGAAAATATTTGTAGTGACCAACGCAGTGTGACCTGTGTGTATGTATGGACATGCTTATTTATATATAACAGGGAGAATTTTGGGTCACTGTATTTTTTGTTTTGTTATTATATACAATTAATATTGGTACGAGAATTGTTGTAGTTAAATATTTGATAGATCAAAAGACATATCAATTATTATTCAATTTTAGTTTTAGAAACATTCGTAGTAACCAACACGGCGCGACCCGTGCGAATGCACGGGTATACAAGTGAATGTGGTGTATGTTTCATGATATCTTTTATGTATGTTGTGAATATAGTGCATGATTCATGATATCTTTTATGTATGTTACAAAATAGAAAAACTTATACCATTTATGTTGCTTCTATTATTGTTTAATATTACTGATTTATCTACTTGAAGCAATATGGATACTGTTCCGGACTGGGCCGAGGCCCAATCCGACGATTCATGCTTCAGGCCCATTTCCGCGTTCAGCTCCCTCCGCCTTGCCTCGAGACCATGTCGACGTGGCCGATCCAACGGCCCTCAGCATTCCACCCCAGCTCATCACAGGCTGGCAACGATCTGACGGTGCCCCGGATCCCACGGAAGCGGTTATTCCTCAATAACCGTCCTCAACTCGTATAAAAGGAGGATCACCTCAAACGATCCAGGTAATCGTTCATTTCCACCTCTTCACTCACCTCTTACACACGCTGACTTGAGCGTCGGAGTGTTTGCAGGTACACCACCACCGCACGCCATCGCCGTCCGTCGCGAACGCCGCCGTGCTGCTTCTCTCCGGTCGTCCTCTGAAGTTCTGTTCAGAACATTGGCATCGTCTGTGGGAATCGTTTCTGAGTTCATCTTTCTTTGTCGAAGTTTTCCTTCTTCGCTCGATGATGACTGGATCGAAGCGTCAAATCGCGACTCGCAGTTCCAACCGTGCGAACGCAGATCTCGAACCACCGAATCCGCCAATAGCCCCGGCGGAACCACCTCACAATGAACCTGTTAATTTCACCGTTGAATATGAGAGACAGAGGAGTAACATTCCGCCTCCGCCTCAGAACGACGCCGCTCCGATCATTGCCGCTCAAACCGCTACAGGAGCAGAGACCGCCACCTTCCTCATCCATGAGTTCCGTGAATTCATTCGGAGCCATGCCGAAGCGATGCACGCTCAGAATCAACGCCTTGATCGAATGGAGAATCAGCAGAAGGAAATCTCCGTTCGCGTTGCCACACAGATCGAAAACAGAGTAGATCGAGTTTCTCATTCTCCTCAGAGATCGAAGGAATCTGAAAATCTCAGATCTGTTCATCACCGCCACCGTGGCACAACTCCACACCGCTCTGTGCGCAATGCACACCGCCGTAACCGTTCTTTGGATCGTAGTCCACCTCGCCGCCACAGATCTGAGATCCGTTTGCTTCAAAGCGGAAGAAGAAATGAGAAAACACACCGCGGAAGAGTTTCTTCCAGAAGTCTTTCTTCTGAACCTGATATGCCACACTCTCCGCCGCGCCGTCGCCGCTCCCCGGCGCACGCGTCTCGTCGTGAAGGTGCGACCGCAAGTAGTGACACTCCTCCTAGAAGAGCCGCCTCAGCCTCTAGGCGGCGAGTCAAATCTCCTGGGCGCACTTCTCATCGCCGCCGTGCTCATTCTGTTTCATCAACTCCTTCTCAGAGCGATGACACGGGTGACACGTGCGAGGCCTTTTGTCCTTTCACTTCCAAGATCATGAAATTCCCAATTTCGAAGCATCTTCAGAAACCACCCGCTTTGGACTCATACGACGGAATCACCGACCAGAAGCGAGCATGTTGGTCGCTTTGATCTTGTCATGGACTATCGAGGCGCCAGGCGGTGAAATGCGAATCTTTCCTCACTCAAGAAGGCGGCATTATCTTGGTTCGGACTCTTAAGAAAAATTCCATTGGTTCGTGGGTCGAGTTCATCGACCAGTTCTCGCGCATTTCACTGCGTCTAAAGTCCAACCCAGTCGTGACGCAGCCGCCGCAATTCAGAGAAGAGAGATGAGTCTATCGAGACTACGCCGAGCGCTTTCAACAAAGAAGCCATTACGATAAAGAAATGCTCGACAAGATGATTGTACTTGCTAGAGCAAGGCCTGATCGAAGGAAGTTTATTCAGCATCGACATTGGTGTCGACAAACCAAAGACCCTGAACGAGTTCCTGAAGTGAGCTCAGAAATTTATGAATTACGAAGAAAAGTTGATGGCATCAAAAGCCAAAGGTAAAACCCAGGAGAAAGCTGGTGGACAACGCGAGCACAAGTCGCGTAGGGAGAAAGAAAGCCGTGGTCCAAGAAAGAGGTATGACGAATACACCCCTTTGAACACTACACCCAAGCGCATACTGAATGAGTGCGCGAACACCGAATTCCGTGATGCCGGAATCAAATTTCCCCAGAAGGGGAAAGAGAAGCCGAACGCTGATAAGTTAAAGTACTGCCACTTCCACAAGTGTGTAGGGCATGAGACCGATGAATGTTTTCACCCGAAGGACGTCATAGAACAACTGATCCAGAAGGGGAAGTTGACCAAATACGTGATAGGAAAACCAAGATCCAGAGATAGAAGGTCTAGGTCTAGATCACCTCGACCTCAAAAGAAAGAATCAGCTTCTGTGACGCAGCACGAAGGAGCAGCTCGTGCATTTGAGGAGCAATCTCGTCCTCCTCCAGTCGCCATGGTCATTTCCGGAGGGTTTTCCGATAAGGGAGGGGCGAGCATCAATTCAGCAAAACGGAAGTTGAGAGAAACGATGACCGTCTCTACTGTTTTTCCTTCATCAAGCAGGCACAAGGGAAGACCACCCCTAGCCTTTTCTGACGAAGACTTGGTGAATAGAAGGTCGAACTACTTGATTCCCCTGTTGGTCAAAGCCTATATGGCTAACTTTGATGTCAGAAGAATCTTGATAGACCAGGGTAGCTCGGCGGATATCATGTTCCACGAGTTGTTTAAAACCTTGAAACTGCCAGAAAAAGATCTCGTCTGCGTGCTGGTCCGATCTGACTGGTTTCAACGGTTCGAAAACAAAGCCGCTGGGCTATGTGGAATTGATGGTGACTTTTGGAGAACAACCAATCTCCAAAACTGTGAAGGTCCAATTTATCGTATTACCATGCAAGTCTGTTTACAACTGCATCCTCGGACGCCCGACGCTGGGTGAGCTCGGAGCTGTGACCTCGACAGTTCACCTGAAAATGCGCTTTCATGATGACGAAGACAAAGTCGTCACCATCGAAGCCGACCAAGAGGCTGCGAGGAGATGTTATCTCTTATCTTTGAAGGCCGAAGAGCCAAGAGAGGAGAAGCAACCTCCGTCAACTAAGAAACATGATCCTGCAAAGGCTGCTGCAGATGTCAATCTCACCGATTTCGACGCCAGGATTGAGCTCGAAGATGAAATACAGGAGGACGACCCCCTAGCCCGCGAGCTCCAGCAAAAGATTAAAAGACCAGTACCTGATGGAGAATTCATCCGAGTTCAGCTAGGAGAAGGCCCTGGGAAGACAGTGAAGCTTGGTGCTGACCTCCCTGAACAGGTCAGATTGCAACTGACAGAGTGCCTAAAGTCCAATGCAGACCTCTTCGCTTGGACTGCTGCTGACATGCCAGGTATCTCTCCTGACATTGCTTGCCACCAACTCGCTCTCGACCCCAAGGCTAGCTGGGTGGCTCAAAGACGCCGTAAGCAAGCTCCTGAAAAAGCTGAAGCCGCTGCCAAAGCTGTTGAAGACCTGATTAAGGCTGAATTCATTAGGGAGGTCAAATATACTACTTGGCTTTCTAATATTGTATTGGTTAAGAAATCTAATGGAAAGTGGCGCATGTGTGTTGATTACACCGATCTTAACAAGGCGTGTCCCAAAGACGCCTACCCCCTCCCTAATATCGACAAACTCATCGATAATTCCTCCGGTTTTCAATTGTTGTCTTTCATGGATGCATACTCTGGTTACAACCATATTCCGATGCACCCTACTGATCAAGAAAAAACCGCGTTCATGACGGACAAAGGCAATTACTGCTATAACGTAATGCCTTTTGGCCTCAAGAACGCTGGAGCGACATATCAGCGCATGATGAATAAAGTCTTTGCCAACGGATCGGTAAAATCTTTGGAGGTATATATGGATGATATGATAGTAAAAACAACGAAAGAAGTCGACCACATCGTCGATCTTAGAAGTCTTTCTTTGAAATGCGAAGACATAATATGAGGCTCGATCCGAAAAGTGCACTTTCGAATCTGGTGGGAAATTTCTAGGTTTTTACCTAACCGAGAGGGGAATCGAGGCCAACTCGACAAATGTCGTGCTTCACAGAGATGCAGCAGCCATCATCAAAGAAAAACATTCAGCAGCTCACTGGAATGCTCGCCTCCCTGACGAGGCTTATCTCAAAGTCTGCAGAACATGCGTTGCCTTTCTTCCGCTTGCTCAAGAAGGAAATTCGATTCGAATGGTCCCCGAGTGCGAAGAAGCCTTAACACGGGTAAAGCATCTTTGTCTCAATCGCCGATCTTGACGAGACCGTCCCTAGGGGAGGTCCTTTATCTCTACTTGGCAGTGTCGAACGAAGCTCTGAGTGCCGTCCTCATTCGCGAAACAGATGAGGGCCAGAAACCGGTCTACTTTGTAAGCAAAGTACTTCAAGGCCCAGAGCTGAGATACCAGAAAATCGAGAAAGTCGCGCTCGCGCTGATAGACGCAACTCGACGTTTGAGACAATACTTCTTGGCACATCCCATAGTGGTTCGAATTGACCAACCAATCAAACAGATCCTACACAGGCCTGACCTGGCAGGGCGTATGATCAAGTGGTCGGTTGAGTTGTCCGAATTCGGAGTTACTTTCGAGGCGAGACAAGCTATCAAAGCCCAGTGCTTGGCAGATTTCATTGTCGAGATGACTCCTAGGGCTACAGAACCTTGTTCCAGATGGACGATCCATGTCGACGGATCGTCGAACTCCAAGGGCAGTGGCGCTGGGTTGTTGCTCGAGAACGACGACGGACTGATCGTCGAGTTTTCATTGGGATTCTCCTTTCCCACCTCCAACAACCAGGCAGAGTATGAAGCATGCTTAGCTGGCCTCACACTGGCTCGAGACTTCGGTGCTGAAGAGGTAAAACTCAGAACTGATTCTCAGCTAGTTGTATCCCAGATTAGTGGAGAATACCAGGCTAAAGATCCCCCTCTTCACCAATCCCTCCCCCTGGTTAAGCAGAAAATGAGCGATTTCTCCTCAGTTGAGATCGTACGTTCGAGAGAACAAAACGCCAGAGTCGACATTACATCCAAGCTTGCGGCCACGAAGCTCTGGGAACAACAGATCGGTGATACAAGAAACGCTGGCCAAGCCTAGCATTACTTTAGTGGTTGATACCACTTATGGCGAATCTTGAGAAAACTTCGAAATTACGCTTTGCAATTTCCAGGCAAGTGTCGATGATTTGCCCTGAGCCCGACGGTTGGATGACACCGATTCAAGAGTTTATTCAACAGCCAACTCACGATGATGAGAAGGAGGCCGCCAAAATCCGAAAGAAAGCATCTTCGTACTCCATGATCGACGGTATCTTATACCGAAGAGGGTTTTCCACCCCTTGTTGAAATGCCTCGACGATACCCGAGCGCAATATGCACTTGCTGAAGTGCATGAAGGAATATGTGGGCAACACCTTGGAGGACATTCCTTGGCAAAGAAAATCCTCCGCGCAGGATATTATTGGCCAACTCTGAACACGGATGCGAGATCGTTCGTGAAGAAATGTGACAAATGCCAGAGACATGGCGATCTACACTTGGCTCCTCCTACAGAGTTAACATCCCTGACATCGCCATAGCCCTTCGCCTGGTGGGGGATTGATATGCTTGGTCCTTTTCCAATGGCTCCCGGACAGGTGAAGTACCTGGCCGTCGCAGTGGATTACTTTACCAAGTGAGTTGAGGCAGAGCCCCTGGCAAAGATAACTGTAAAGAACTTGATTAAGTTCTTCAAAAGATATATTCTGACAAGGTTCGGGGGTCATCACTGACAACGGAACACAATTCGCAGATCGCGGATTCCGAAAGACCTTGGAAGACCTCGACATCAAACAAAACTTCACCTCTGTAGAATACCCCCAGACAAACGGTCAAGCTGAGGCCGTAAACAGGGTTGTTTTACGAGGTTTGAAACGAAGATTAGATGAGGCCAAGGGCAACTGGGCAGAAGAACTTCCCCGAGTGCTCTGGGCGTATCGGACTACTCCACATTCAACGACAGGAGAATCCGCACCGTCTCACATACGGATCGAGGCCGTTATTCCTATCGAGATTGGGGAACTTAGTTGGAGAACTTCGCATCCCCAGAGTAGCATTGACAACTATCAGAGCCTACGAGAAGAACTCGACCTCCTTGACGAATGCAGAGAGCTTGCAAAGACTCGGCGAGGTCGCAGATGAAAGCAGAAAATCGCAGCACAGATACAACCAAAGTGTTGTGCCCAAGGAATTCATGCCTGGGATCTCGTTCTTCGACGAGTGATGTTGGCCTGAAGAACGCCCCACAAGGGAAACTTGCACCCAATTGGGAAGGCTCCGCAGAATCGTCGTAAAGACTGCACGCGCTACACCCTCGAGACACTACAAGGACAGCAAATTCCAAGAACTTGGAACGCAGCAAAGATGAAGAAGTATTATAGTTGAAACAAATGTGTCTGAAACATACAAATATGAAGCAATAAAGTATGGTTGAAGAAATACGCAACCAGCATTTACTCATTTACTGTAAAAAAAAAAGCCTCGTGTCGAGAACACGAGCACTAACACCCAAAGCCTTGTGCCTTGCACAAGCACCTGACTGCGTGCACGAGCTCATGATAAAGCCTTGTGCCTTGCATAAGCACCTGTGATCGAGCCTCGTGCCGAGACCGCGTGCACGAGCTCGTGATAAAGCCTTGTGCCTTGCACAAGCACCTGTGATCGAGCCTCGTGCCGAGACCGCGTGCACGAGCTCGTGATAAAGCCTTGTGCCTTGCACAAGCACCTGTGATCGAGCCCCGTGCCGAGACTGCGTGCGCGAGCTCGTGATAAAGCCTTGTCCTGCACAAGCACATCAAGCCTCGTGTCGAGAACGCGAGCACGACCTCGTGATAAAGCCTTATGTCTTGCACAAGCACATCAAGCCTCGTGTCGAGAACTGCCTCAGTAGAGGTGGAACACGAAGGTCCCGAACGAATGACAAGTAAGCTAAAGAAGTATGATTCTCTTGAACAAAAAGAAATTATCATTACGAACAAATTATTCTTTACAAGTTACAAAGAAAAAGCAGAATAAAACCCTAAGACTTGGGAGGCACAGCCGCCCCCGAAGTCGACAGAACTGCCTCAACAGAGGTGGAAGGAGGAGGAACATCAGAAGCCTGAGGAATGACCGTTTCCGAAGACGGACCGGGCCCACTGAGGAGAACCTCCTTGGTCTCAGCATCCACGAGCTTGTCGCCCTCGACAACAGCATCGGGGTTCATTCCTGCAGTGTTGAATACAAGACCAGGATTAAGAAATCGAATCTGAGCAACAGCGTTGGTGAACAAATCGTCGCCAGCCTTCAAGAACATCTCCACAATCGATTTCTTCTCCTCCTCCAACTTTGTAACCTTCTCGATCGTGAAGGAGGTTGATTGTCTTTAGTAAGGAGCTCGACCTCGAGCTCAACTCTTCAACCTTGCGTTGATACTCGAGAGCCTCGACTTCATACTTTCTTCCAATTTTGGAAGTCACGAATCTTTGTGAGAAATTTGGGCTCGCTCCTCGACCAACTTATTCTTCTCGAGAGGAGAGAGTCTTGACACGCTCAGACGGCACCTTGTCACTTCGCCTTTGACGTTGAGGGTCTCCGTCTGGGCTGACTTCAATTGATCTTCGAGAGATTTGATCTTCGTCTCAAAAGACCGAATCTTCTCGTCAGACTTAGACTTACTTTTGCGAAGTGTGGCGAGCTCAGCCTCCATTTGCTCGAACTTCGACGTATTCTGGCGAATGTTGGCAAGCTCAACCTCTAGATGTCTGTTCTTCTCGAACATCCACTTTGAGATCACCACGTGACGCATCATGGATGTCAGGGTCTCATAAAATTTGTCCGCTTTGACGCTCTCTGAGAGCTCGTTGAAGAAAGCTTCATCAGAGGGTGGAACCAACCTGCTGACTTGGTCCGCATCCAACACTGGTCTTGGACCATCTTGGTGGAACCTCGCCAGGAGACTCCACGACCTCCTTACCCTTGCTCGGTTTCCCACCCGCTTTGATTGTCAGCGAGGGAGCCGATGTCTTGGGCGGAGGAGGAGGCTTCCTCGATTTCTTAGCAGCAGGTTCCTCTTGGATCTGAACTGAAGGTCGCTTACTCCCCTGAGAAGCTCCTTCAACTTCCTTGGTGGTTTTGATCTTGGCGGGGACTCCTTGAGCCCGACTCGACGCGACCCCAGGGCCGACACCCTGAATAGGAGAAGCCGGAGGAGGAGTTTAAATAGGAGCAGACTGGCTCGAACCCTCTCCAACTACCTGAGAAGGAACCTTCTCCGCTTGCATCTTTTTCCTCATGCTCGACAGGAATGCAGAGGTGGCCATCGAATCTGCAAGAAAACAATGAGTTAGAATGATAAAAGGGAACTGAAATCGAGTAGCTTCTCGTGCAAAGTTACCTAAACACGCGTTGGCAGTCTCTTGAGAATTGCATTTGAGAAGACGCCGAGTGTAGACGTAGCCTATTTCAGTGACTAGTTCCCCCTTTTTATTCGTATACTGCCGTTTTTTGAGTCCGGCCACAAGTTTACGAATTTGCCTGAGACTGTAGCGAGCATTGTCCTCGAGATCCTCAACTTTAAACGAGAATCCACTCTTCTCATATTGAAAATGCTTGTCGTTCCAGCACAATGGGAATCTCTCGTGCCAGTCGGTCACTACCTGCCCCTTTTCGTCGAGTGCTTCCACTGGCACACAGACGTTCTCCAGAGCAGCTGAACTGATGGCCTCAACGAGGAAATACCTCGACTTGAATCCGCGATGAGACTCCGCGAACAGCTCGAACACTTTCCCATTTTGCTTCAAGGAGACCCATCCTTGACGTTTCTGGGGGTCAGCGTTCGTCCACAACGGAGAGAAGATCGCGAAAAAGGTTTCGAGGAGGAGGTCGACACCAAGATAAGCACACACAATTTGAAAACCCCTGATAAACGCCCACGCGTTTGGATGAAGTTGTGAGGGGGCAAGCTCCAGATGCTGCAAAACTGAGACTTCGAAATCCGAAAAGGGCAACCGGAAACCCATTTCTTTGAAAAGAACCTCATACATAAGCATCACTATCAGGTCCGATTGCGAACAAATTCGATCGTCGATGTGAGGACGACGTATTTTCCAGTTCTCGAACTTGCGGACCCCATCCGCGATGTCCATGGAATCCAACATTAAAGAAAAATTCTCTGACGATGAGAAAACAGAACGAATGCCAAGAGCATCCAATGCCACCCATTGGAAATCATCTGCAGTTGGGGGCATGATGAGGTCGTCCCTCTGAAGTAATTTCTTCCCCATCTTCGACCTCGACAAAGCACTGTCATGAAAAAAAGGTCGGTGTTTATCTATCTCTACTAACCACCTTTCTACCTCCCTCTCCGTGAAGGCCCGTCCGAACGTCTTCTCTAAGTTTACAGAAAGATTTTCGAGTTCGACCGGGTCTACAGGGGACACTTTCTTACCTTCATAATCTCCTACGAAGAGCCCTGGGAAATAGACTACAGGGGAAGAACTTTCCTCCCCAGAATTCACCGAAACGACACTACCATCCGGTGATGAGAAACCGTTTCCGGCATCACCGTCATTTGGTCCCCCAGAAGGGCCATTCGAGGAAGACGAACTAGAAAAACCAGATAATGAACTAGAAAAACCAGATATGGAAGAAGACGAGGAGGAATCCCTCAAAATAGCCCTAATATTGCTACCCATTCTGGAAACTACGAAAGCGGAAACAGATAAGAAGGGAGGGAATTTACCTGAAACAATGAAATTTGCGGAGGAATTCCCTGGGAATGAAACGCGAACAACCATGAACGTTCAGAAACAAACCACCGGAGAAAATCAACCAACCAGACACTCGAAGATCGCCGGAGAAGGAAGAGGAAAGAAGACAAACACTTCTCAAGAATTGGGAAAGATATTGCAGAAATGAAGGAAACAAAAGGGAAGGGCGCAATGAATATTTATAGCCCTAGCTCTGGTTGGAGTGACGTGACCTTTCCTCTTCCCCACCGTTGATCTGATCCGGGTGATGTGACATCCCCTCTCCCCATGCCGTTGATCAACGGCACGTTGCACTCTTACTAAAGAAGCAATCATCACGCCTCGAAACAATGCGTCTCCCCGAATCCCAAAGGCGGCTGACGGAATATTTTTGAAATTTGAAATTAACCCTCACGCGCCTAGGGTTTGAGAACATTTCAACTCTCTTTTCGCAAAGCAGCCGACGACATTTGCACTTTCATTTAACAAGGGCGTTAAACGTCGACATCAACGAACCTCGACAACAAGTCACCACCTCGACATTCGAGCTAGCGACTGGGGTAATCGCCCGATCGGGCCGAGGCCCAATCCGACGATTCACGCCAGGCCCATTTTCGCGTTCGGCTCCTCCGCCTTGCCTCGAGACCATGTCGACGTGGCGATCCAACGACCTCAACATTCCACAGCTCATCACAGTCGGGTAACGATCCGACGGTGCCGGATCCCACTGGCGGTTAATCCTCAATAATCGTTCTCAACTCGTATAAAAGGAGGATCACCTCAAACGATCCAGGTAATCGTTCATTTCCACCTCTTCACTCACCTCTTACACGCCGACTTGAGCGTCGGAGTGTTTGTAGGTACACCACCACCAAGACGCCATCGCCGTCGTCATAACGCCGCCGTCTTTGCTTCTCTCCTGCCGTCCTCAAGTTCTCTTGGAAATGTATACAAAAGAATTAAAAAAAGAATATTTTTGTGTTGATATGAAATGCATATAATAACCTTGCTATTCTTAATCCTAATTCAATATCTTAGGACATTTTTTTACTGTTATTATTCCACTAATACTTTATATATTCTTAAATTCAAACCTTAAGATGATAGGTGATTTACTAGTATGTTAATAGTAAATCACAAAAATCAAAAATAAAAACCAGAGAGTTCTCACGTTTATCTGTTATTGGGTTAATTATGTTTTTAGGGCCTAAATTATTAGAATATTTTTTTTTATGTTTTAATCTCTATAACGTGAAAATAGGTACTTTTGGTCTTATTTGTTGATGGAGTTCTATTGAGTGTTGAGATGACTAACAGAAATCCACATCAACAGTGTCATGTGTTAAAACTTGTTCAAGTGACATTTTATTCCATCCCTTACTTATTGTTTTGGGGGCATGTCATCGTCCTCGTATTCCTTTCTCCAACTTTAACTCTCTTCCCTCTCTCTCTTCTTCTCTCAAAATATTTAGGACATGTTTGATTATACTTTTTAAAAACATCTTTAAAATTTTTAAAACGGAAAATTGTGTTTAAAAAGTGTAATCAAACATGCCTTTAATGTTGCTTGTCTAATTTTCTTATCGTAAACCAAGTGAAATACAAGAAAACACAAGGTCACAAGCACAGGTTTGAATTATGTTTTAAAAACTTTTTAGCTTTATAAACATTGTCTTATAAAAGTATGCAATACCTAACTGCTGAAATATAATGTTTTGTTTCACAAGACTATGATCAGATACAACAAAGTTGTGTGTAAAATGTTTTAAAAACAATTCTCTTATTAGCGGACAAACACAATAATAAAAGCATATAAAGAGATAGGGAGAGAGAATAACACAGAGGTTTATATATGTTTGTTTTCCAACTGAAACTACTTTTATCTCTTTCAATTGGAGGAATTCGCTAACTCAATTGGTTACAAGCACTATTAGAACTTTCTGCTCAATTGACCATTCAAAAAGTATCTTGGTTACAGGCCTCTATTGAATGTCATATTTTAACAGAGTTGATGAAAATGACTACTTTGTGTAACGTTTGACAGATAATAACCAAAATATATATTTTAAAAGATAAAATACTAGAATAAATTTTGAGTGAAAGTTAAATGATCAAAAGTGTATTTTAGCCTATATTGAAAAAATTTCTTTTGCGTATCAATATAATCATCTTATAATTTATTTAGCTTATGCTTCATAAATTTGATCTCGTCTTACTATTTTTTTTTGACTGGATGATCTCGTCTTAATTAAACCCGATATTAATTAGAATATATGATTGAGTGTTTCCATGTTTAGGTCTAACAATGTCTGACAATATGACCTAGTCAAAATTTATAATCTCATATCCCTATTATAAGAAATTTTTTGGTGTATTTTTTGTTCTAAATTATAAGAAAAATAAATTCATTTCAAGGTATATTAATTGCTAGAATTTCTTTTATGTGTTTACAAGAAACTCACATAATGGGTATAAAACATTTAATGCTAGAAGAATATTTTAGATAAGACATCAATTTTATAACAATAAATAAGTTTTCTTAGTTTTGGTGATTTTTATTTTGGTCAAAAGCATTTTACCCCCTAATTTATAAGTGTAATTACACTTTCCACCCTAATTTTTAAAATTAAGCATTGTACCCTCTATTTTAATATTACTTAAAAACTCGTTACCCCTATTTTAATTTCACTGTTAAAATTAACTGAAAATGTTCAAAATATTATCTAAATGACAAATTTATCCTTCAAATTTATGTTCATATATCCATCTTTTTAGTCTTCAGATCAGTCAGGGATTTAATTTGCTAGCTGCCTCATGGTTCATCGTTATCTAATTACTTAAGTTTCTTCATTTCATTCTTCTTCTTAATCAATTATTCATCTCTATATTGCCTGTGATCTTTAACGATTGTTGAAGTCCATCATTTACTCATTTCTTAATCATGAATAGCACGTGCAGAGTCAAAAACCTTCACCATTACATTTCTGTTCTTCTTTGTATTTAACGACATAGTTTAGTAAGCGAAGTATAAGTATATATTCGGTTATCAAAATAAGGAAAAGAGGTAAAGACAAAACACGTCTCTGCTTTTTTTTTGGTGGGGGGCTAACGTAAGCATGCATTTTACACCGAGTGTTTTTTGCTCTGTGAGTTCACACCAAAAGGAAGAGAAAGACGTTTCTTGCAAATCGGTAATTGGTGTTAGAGTAATCAAGGGTTAAGAGGCATTTTGTAATTCCTACGAAATAGACACAAATCTAAACTTTCTGATAGACCATTTGAACAATCAGTGACTGATCTAAAGATTAAAGATGGATATGGATAAAAATTTGAAAGATAAATTAGTCATTTTAGATAATATTTGAAATCTTCTCAGTTAATTTTAATAGTAAAATTAAATTAGGGGTAAAGTACTTTTTCTAATGCTAGTGCATGTACTCGTGCGATGCACGGGATAAATAATGTTTAGGGGTAATATTTTGTGTTAAATAAGTTTTTGGTCCCCATAAAATTTGTAAAATTTGAAATTGGTCCCTACGAAAATTTTATTCACTTTTAGTCCTTACATTTAACAAAAACAATGTATAGAGCATACAAAGCAATGTATTTTTAGTCTTCAGCAGGGACTAAAAACAAATAAGAACCAAAATCACATGTTACCAATTTTATAGGGAGCAAAAATACATTTAACCATAGCTTTTGTTACTTTGGAAAAACAAAATTTGAAATTTGAAAAAATTGTATAAAAAAAATAATAGAAAGGTGTTTTATAACAAAAAAAAATAACAAAATCGTTTTATATAATTTTTTATCAAAGGTGTTTTATATATTTACTCGTACAAATACATTTTTTGAATAATTATTTAGTTTATGATTGCATAAATTGCTACGTTATATCATGATTGCATGTTTAGATTTTTAGTTATGTCAATTGAAAATTGGTTTCCTATGTGAATTGTTTATAATTTTGTGCTTGCCCTCTTGTCTAAAAGACAAATTCTTGGTAAATGGTCTCGCATTTACCTCTTCTTTCACATTTAAAAAGTCTCTTACAAAAATTAAAAAAAAAATTAAAAAGAAAAATAATGGTTGCCTGTTATTCTGTTTCCATGGGGCCGCTTTTAGCATGAGCCCATGCTTAGATGGGTCCATGATGAATCCATGACACTTTTACCATTGATATATTAGTAAACAATTCAAGGGTGGTGATGAAGGATGGGCAACCTTAGAGTTTTGCAGGTAAGAAAATATTTTACACAACAGGGGCCTGAACTAATTAGAATTTAAAGTTTTTTGGTTAAAAGTGTAATTTACATAAAATTATTATTAGTGTAACAGTAGGTCCGCATTGTACGAAATATATTTGACTTGGAAGATGTAACAGTAGGTCCGCATTGGCACGACATTCACACGAATCATATTTCGTGGCCACATCTCAGGTTATGGGCTTTAACCAATATATTAACATTTAACTAATTAATTAATTAATCATATATGGTAATATTATTGTGAATATAGAAATGCATGGGCTTTTACTTGGGACTTATTGGGCTTATTGTCAAGAAGACGACTTTTGTTTGTAAATAGTTGTTTCTGTAATTTTTTTTGGGCCATCCGTATTTAGTTTTTTTTATAATAAATTTAGTACCATGATCAATGTTATTATCATGGTTATGCCATTGGTTTAGATTTATGACTACTTAAGATTTGGTTTACTTTAGTTGAGTTGGTGTGTTTGGTCCGTGGTGGAAAAAAATGATTTTGAATAAATTGATTTTATATAATCGATAATAATTAAAAAAGAGTTTTAATTCGAAGTTAATAATGTTTAGATACATTCACGTAAAAGTGAGTTGTTACAATAAATTTTAGAGTAAAAATGACTTTTGGTGTTCGGGACACATGTTATTTAATGCGACCTACTGGGTAAGTCAGTAAGGTTGACCCGATAGGGTTATTGTTCGGGACACGGGTTATTTCATACGACCTACTGGATAAGTCAGTAGGGTTGACCTGGTAGGGTTAGTTTTTTCGGGACACGTGTTATTTCATGCGACCTACTAGCTATGTCAGTACGGTTGACCCGGTAGGGTTATTGTTCGGGACACGGGTTATTTCATTCGACCCACTGGGTAAGTTAGTAGGGTTGACCTTGTAGGGTTAGTGTTCGGCACACGAGTTAGTTCAATCCTTTTTAGTGTTTAATAATATTATTTTTATTTCACGTATTTATAACTTTTTATTTTTTTTCACATAATAATATTATTATTATTATTATTATTATTATTATTATTATTATTATTATTATTTCATGGTGCCCTACATTGTCTCTATTGCATTTATTAGTTGGAGATGTTCACTTGGATTGATGACTTGGATCTTGTCACTTGGATTGATGAATTGGATAGCGTCACATGGATTGATACTTGGATATTTTTCACATGGATGGATGGCTTGGATTGTTTCACATGGATTGATGATTTGGATAGAATCATGTGTTTTAAAGTTGTATAAATACCTATGTTATCTTATGGTTTCACTCACAATTTAATTAGATATATTTTTAATTGTATCCTTCAATTCTAAATTCCCAAAAAATGGCATCCACCCCGATATTTGTTTCGTTTTCGTATAATGGAATACTCATAACAATAAAGATTTTAATTAGGAGAAACATCACATTTCGTGACTTGAAGCAAGCCATCTATGACAAACTCACAGTCGAATGTGGAAAAAGAGTGGGCTATATTCACTATCGATACCCTGTATCGACTCAACAAGCAGTTGCTCCATACGGGGTTCTTGGAAACGATGATGACATACGTTCAATGTTCATTATTTTCAGTCGACGCCCCTACCTCACATCCATCGATTTATATGCTATTGGAAGACACTCCTATCGAACAAGGCACTAACGTTAAAGTTAATCTCTTAGAAGATCCAAATGTAGATATCATGAACGAGATAATGGAGGAAAAAATGAACTTGTCTACCTGGCAGTATACGATGTATGGTAGTGTCACCTCAAAAGAATGACTGCAATACAATCTTTTTCCTGACTAACACTATAGATAGATGAAAAAAGTGGGATCATTGCTTAATGTTCTATTTAATATTGTATGACGTTAATTTGGAGTTCATGTTTAGCATTTTTTATTTTCTTTTAATTAATTATCATGTTGTCTGCTCGTCATTTATGGTAGTGAAATGCATTTGTGCCTTTGAACACTTTTGTATCACAATCTATGTGATAAATATTATAATATTATTTTAGTTACATGTGTTAACTTTGTGGCCAACCACCACTAGTTTAAGGTTTTAAAGGGGTTATACGAGTGTCACACACAATTAATGCAATTAACATAATCATGCTCAATTCAACATATTAAACGGTAATTTAAAAAAAAATATTTATGTCTAGTTTTAAATTGTAACCGTCTGGCCTTTTGGAAGAATTTTCATCTATTGGGTTGGATTAGGACAAAGTCCTTGCCTTAGTTCTGTGCAAACCACTTTAGCAGCAAGACAATACTTCGATTTCGTGTTGCAGTCATTGAGTCTGATTTCTGCATGGTTTCAAGTTTGGCCAGCACAATCGCTATAAGCGGTCCTTTTCACTGTTGTAAAATGCAGTTCAAATTGGTCAGACATGGTCATATATTTGTACTCTTATTGTGTGATGTCTATATCATTATTTATATATGTTGTCGTCTACTCTATGGTTGGTACATAAGTGACATTGTTTCCTCGTGACATTTTGATTATTATTTTAATATTGTAGTACATCCTGGTGAAATTAATTTAATATAAAATTACAAAATACTAAAGGCAGGGGCCACAACACGTATTAATCCAGCTACAGATTGTTTCTCACTCAGGTGATAATATTTTCCCTTCGACAACCACCATGTTTGACGACTACGACGTTTGCCGTTTTCCATGGACGGCGGCCAGGCATGTAGTTTGACACGTGTGAGTGTGTTGCCCAGGTTAATGGATATGTTGGTTGTCGTTACTTGTCATTCTCGGCGCAACAAGAGGCATTCGGAGATGCCATATCTGAACGTATGACAACAGTGCGTGACAGTGGAAAATTCATAAGTATATAATGTTTCACCATTATATGAAATTCTCGTTGTTAAGCTGTATGGGCCATGGGTTTTATCATTGCAATATTATTCAATGTTGTCTATTTTAATTTAATATAGTAGTAACTTAATTTTATGAAATCTTGTCAAAAAAAAAATTAATTTTATGAAAGCATTGGCTTAATAGTATGTGTAATCAATAGTGGCATATTTAACATAAATGCGCGTGTAATATTTTTGTGTTGAGCACGTTCATTTGTTTTAGTCTATGTTATGTGTCTCTCTAAACAAGAGAAGGAAGATGCCAATTTATTTTTATATTATATTTTGTGCACATCTTTAGCGTATCTCGATTGGTGGTATGATATACTATCATGTCAAAAACCTAAAAAAAGTCACTTTACCCTAATGCTAACAATAACCTTTTTTTGATAACATCTGTGATTATGTCACCAGTGCCAACAAAAGACATCCCATTTTATCTCCATCTTATATTTACTCACCACTTTGTACATGAAACAAAGCCCAATGCAATGGGTCTGGAAGTTATAACCTATAACATAAGCGTCGATCCTTGTGCCTATGCATGTCAAGTTGAAAGTCAACTATTTGGTAAATGCTATATTATATGTGCTTCGGTTTAAATTATTTCACACAAAAGGTTAACGAGGTTAGACAAAGAGAGCTTTACCATACAATTTGGTGAAAACAATTTCTTGTTTACCCCAAACACCCGTCATCATCTGGATTATTTATTCTATAAATATAAACAATCAGATCACCATCTTTCTCACCTTATACCACAGTCACTAGTTTGATATTTCCTAAGGTGCCATTGTTAGCTAACTATCATGGAGGACAAGGTTATGCAAGAGGCCCTTGGTTAGGAGTTAAGGATACATGTGTGAGTTAATATTGAACATGAGTTGCTCTTTTATTTGTTTAAGTAAATATTTTTACTCATTATTGCTGACACAAACATGTTACCATCTTATAGTGAGATGAACTTTGGTGGTCACAATGATGCATGTGAATTTAGTGTGGGAGAAGAACCAGAGGCGAGTGTTTAATGCATGTAGCCTTCATTTTTGTTAAATATTTAATGTTTCTAACGTGTTTGTTTTATTTGAAGGTGGATATGGAAATCAATGAACAACCACCCAACCCCATGCTGGAAGTCGTTCGTTATGTTTAAGAGGTGGCTTCTATGGTCAAAGTTGCACTCAAGCACATAGAGGTAGGACTCACATGTACAACATAAGTGTTTTCATGTAGTGTGTTGCGTCTCAGGCAAGTGCACCTGGTCAACTATAGTAATAAATTGAGATTTTAAGTCCCGGTTGTCGAACCCACAGGGAATAAGGATAAAATTAATCTACTCTAGGCGTCTCAATTATTTAAGTGCGCAATGGAAAAGAGAACGTAAAAAGCATATAGGAAAACAATAGACTTAGAGCCTAGGGCCTTGGTTTCGTACATCCCGTTCGTTCTTTTCTTAATCCTATTCTATTATATTCCTCCTTTACTCTATGTTATTGACTCTCTTCTACCCATTAGCCATGATCTTTAGACAACCAATAACTTTTTCCCCCTAAGACCAACCTTGGATGAAAGCATTAAGTCCTATGATGGTCTAGGAGTTTGAATTGGTCAAAAAGTCCTATACATCCCCTAATTGGTTTTGTTATATAAGTCCCCAATTCCCTTATAGGTCCATTAATTAACCCCGGATCCTTCGACAGATTAACTTACTAAAACATGAAATTTAATTACTTAAGGTTCCTTTATTTCCCCGTTGTAAAACCCCAGATCCACCGACAGATTATGCAACGTCTCATACATAGATAAATAAATCACAAGCAGTCATAATACTAAGGGACTTTAACATAGATAATAAATTCGGAATAGAAATAGAATAGAGTAATCACTAAGACATAGCTAAGGAACTACTAAGGTAAACTACACCAAAAACCCTAGAAGAGAGCTTAGCTACTCATTTCACAAAGTAGAAAAACAATTCAAATGGGAAACATGTTCAAGAATAGTAAGAGAAAATTGTGAAGGAATCCTTTTTAGTCTCTGGACGAATCCTGGCCCAGCTCCAAAGTCTCCTTGATCGCTTCACAGGCTCCAAGATTAGGATTTGGTCTTGTTCTCTCTCCAAAAGCGTCTTCCACAAATAAGGATTGATCCCCAATTTATAGATTTGGACAAAATTAGGTCAACAGGCCTTCAGAATTTCCTGATCCATCATTATGTACGGTCGTACTTCCTTAGTATGTACGGCCGTACTTCGCACCTCTCTCGAATTCAGACTTTCACGCACAGATATATACGACCATACTTAAGGTATGTGTGGCCGTACATCAGAGAAACTTCGGCGCTGGCCCATACATGTTGTGTTGTACATCCTTACTAATCATAGGGGATGTACGACCATACATAAGGTATGTGCGGTCGTACCTCCTGGACAGAAGCTCATAATTTCACTCCTTTGTATCCATTTTTGCCCAGAATTGGGTACTTTTCCTCCAGGACGATCCTTTTACCCTTTTCTGCATAATAAGAGCAAATATGAGGATTTATCACAATAAATGGGTTAGAAATATGGGGAAATGCACTAGAAATACCCCCCAAATATCACAAAATATTCATTCATCACAGTGCATGTATTTTTCCGACGACAACAACGTTGTTTCAAATTTTTTATATAATATATATAAATAGTCATAGTTAAAAGATTCTCCTCAATACTCACCGTAACTAATGCCTAACATACTTTGTCGTTCTTGACAGTAACTACAAACTAGTATTGTCTAACTACAAAACTTTCTCAACTATGATTCAGAGCAGCCTAAAGATTCTGGAGGTGGTTGTATGTTTGAAAGAAACCATGGCAAAAGAACCCAACGAAGGTTCTGCCAAACAAAAAAATGGGTTGAATTGCTGGGACACCCACATTGTGAGTACTGAGAATCACAATGAAACTACAAATGCTGGGAATGATGTGCATAAGTGAAAGTGCCCTGAACCCAATACTTGCACCGAAGTACATAACATTATTGTCGAAGTTTCTGATGAGGATGATAAAAACGCTGGGAAGAAGTTGTGTGTTGAAATACCATTTATGCATTCTCATTATTCTGGACCTACTGCGAAGCCCCAACTTCCACCTACATGGACTCAATCTGGTGCACTGCCATCAATGTTTATGGAGAATGCCCCTAACCCAGTTATTCAAAGAAGCAACTACAAAAATATGGACAATACGACTGTAATATTTGAAAACAAATTTTATTCATATATATCACTCTTATAGTTCGCTATGAACAATAATGTTCATTCATATTTGGGCTAATTCAAATTTGTCAACGTAGATAAATCATGGGGACTCGACAAACACAGAGTTAACAAATGTTGTCAAGAAACTGTTTCAAACACCATCTCCATCTGAAGCTACACCTCATCGGTTTGGGAGTCCCAACGACAAATCTAAAAAAAACGAACATCAGAATCTGCAAAAGGGAAGTCTGAGTATTCAGGAAGCCTCTTACCTAAGGTACGTTATTTACTCCATCTTTGAATGAATCATATAATAATGGTTGTATATTCCACTAAAAAATGATGGTTGTATTTATGCCTCGATTTGACAGGGCATAAAATGGAAATTTCGTGCATACCATGACACACGCCTATCTTCAACTGAACTCATAGTTTGTGCTTATGTTTTCCATCCTGCAAACCTTTCGGGTACCCACATAACATAAGTTATATTTGATGGACGACATTTCCTCGTAGTATTCTTAAATATTAATACGACTAGTGCACTTGCATACATGTATGCAGAGAGATGTTATTAAAATCAAGTTATTCATATACAAGGCAGATTTCGAATGTTTTGCCCAGGAAATTGTATTGATGACATGGTATAATAACACACATGTGCATCATTTTAAAATAAATATACACACATAATGCGTTACAAACCCATTTGTTTGTTGCTCAGTTCATAGGTTTTGCGGCAGAAAAGGCAACATGGGCTCAAAAAAATATCACAACACACACTGTCTATGTTTTACCTCCATCATTTGCGGTTAGTGACTTGTAAAAGTCTCATATAAAAAACATTTGTCATAAAGTAATATTTGGCTAAGCATCTTATGTAGGAGGATGTGTTCTTGGAACAAAGTCTTTATCAGTTGATGAATATATATGCTATTGAGTGGCTGCCAACATTCCCAAAACTCAAATACGTGGGTTATATTTAACTCCAGTTGTCCGTAAGGCCTAGCACAACTGGCGTAAGCCGATGTTGATAGGCTGGACATTTTTCGTGGTTGCTCAGGTTCGAGCTCGAAATCCCCATTTTGCGTGTGTGTGTTTACGGGTGGTGCTTGCCACTCCGTCTGCAGACCAAAAAACTCCAGTTCAGTTTACATTTCATTCATTCACCCAACCAAAATGTGTTTCTAACGTTAATGTCAATGAAATGTTTTATATATGTCCCAATCAAAACCAGCTTTAACCATTGGTATTTGATGGTCATCGGCATGAAAGAAGATACTGTGTATCAACTTTATTCATTTCTAGAGGTTCATGACATTACTCCAGGAGACATACCAACAAAAAACTGGTTGGCTATTTTACCAAAATTAAAAAAGTATATATTATTAGTATGCCACCATTATCATCAACATTATCGTATTTAAACCATTTTTTTTCAGTGCGAGGTGTTGTCCCAAATGGTTGGTTTGTCGTACTATGATGGTACATTTGTTGATTGCTCAGTTAAGTTTCATACTTGGAATATTAAGGAGCCTAGAGGAATAACCAATTGCGGTCATAGCGATAAGTCTGCAATATGGTTACTAGAATAGATGGACTTAGAAGACAACTTCACTTGTAATTTGCTTGGGACGGCATGCATGTCAACCCATATCCCTACTATATTTTTTGGAATTAAAGTTGTATTCCTACTTTGTTAGTTATTAGACGTGACAAACATTTGGAACTAAAATTTTAATTTGTTATGTAGCTCGCCAAAAACTCGGTCCGAATGAAGACAACAATAGGAATACTACTTGGTCTTCACAACAAATAGAGGATATAGTTAGAAGAGGAAGCTGCGAAGTTCTAGGAAACGCTTTCACATGTTAGGAACTAAGCACGTTAGGGCATTATAATATTAAGTAATGTTATTTTATGTTTTTAATTTAGACTATTTGGATTAGCCCATGATATGGTCACCTGGAAATCAAGATTCATCATACGATATTCATTTTGGGCCAATAGGCCATAGTGGTGTTACCAATTTCATTTGGGTAATCGTTTGGGCTCATTAACGGTAATGGGCTTTTTGTTGTTGTTTGTAATTCAACCCTTTTTGGATTATGTTCAGATAATTGTATGTTTTGGGGCCAGTGAGGTCCATTTAACAATCAACTTGCTTACTTGTTTGCCACAACACGTTTTTGATACGTTTTTTTAATCAAATTGTTTCCTTTGAATGACTGCTATATTTACCAGAGCCATTAAATCCTTTAATATCATTAAAAATAAGTGAGCTTCATGATATCCCACCCCCACATAATTATACAATGGAAAATTTCACTCATGATGAGGGATCAAGAGGCCACTGTCAAATTTTTTGTAGATACAAATTTTTACTTAGTTTATGATGAAACACAAATAACCCAAGCATAGGCCTATACCCAAATACAAATCTTTACTCAGATCAAGAGGCCACCATACATAAAACAATTGCGCGGAAGTCATAAAATAATTGTTACATAACTAAACACCATAGTTTCCAACCACGAAATTGTTAAACAAATAAAAATACATTAGAATTTATAATAACCAAAGTTAAATTCACTTAAATGAAATAAACCAGCAACCACTGCCAATGATGTTTATCATATTGGCACTCCAGTTGGGTTCACCATTTCAGTATTCTCGAATATCAACACGTTGGAAAAAAATGTTGTTATTTCAGTCCAAATTATAGCCAATAAAACAAGTTAGGACATTATACACACTTAAGTTAAGAAACATACTATTTCAACATTATGAAAATCAAGAATTACGTCATCGACTGCATCATCTTTATCTGGCTCATTATTATCTGTTTGTTGTAAAATAGCACATGATTTCCTATTGTGTCCTAACCCCCCACAATTGCCACATGCAGGTGGTTTCCTTACTACGCGTTTACCCTTACCACTTATTTGACTTGATGATCCACCACAACCCTTACTCCTGGCCTGAAATGGGTTCCTTAATGTCCCTTCAATTGACGGATCAACCTGTGGGGGCTGTGAATTATCTTTTAATCCAAAAGATTGTAATGTTACCAAATCTATTGTCTTGCGCATGTATTGCGGCCTACGACATTCTACCGCAGCCACTGCCATCAACTTACATTACTCTACCAGATATTTGTATTGATTAATCATTGTTGAATCCCATGATGGTGTTTCTCCAAATACTAGAGCAACTGAGACCTTAATTAGCATTCTTAGTCCATCTATTCAAAACTAAATAATCTGGCAACACTACGATGTCCAACCACAACAATACACATACAAGGTGGTCACACAGAATACTGAGATATTCAAATCTCATACAACAGCATTTGAAAACCAAACTCGACGGATAAAACGAGACCAACCATTTTGTTTCCTCTCTATTATACCTATAAATCGTGTACGTATAACATGATGCAGTTTTTTGGCTATCAACCACCCTATGGGTGTATGTCCTCTCGAGCACAAGTCGAAATAGCAACAAGATCTCTCTCGTGTACTTTTGTGCAGCTAACTTTTCAATATTAACAAGTTTTGTTTGTATTACGAGTTCACCATGAATGGACAAAAAGTCAGCTTCAACTTCCTTGTAGCGCATAAAATTCAAACACCAGGAGAATTGTTGTACAAAATCCAGCAGGTTGTTTTTGTGGTTAACATACTTACCGAATTTTGAGTGCAGCCCCTCACATCGAGATGTCGTCCTAAACCCAGCAAAAAAATTACGGCGTATATGTGCAGCGGCCCACATGTTTCGCTTCTCATACATTTCTCGAACCCAGATATTTTATTCCTACCCATGCTCTGCAACCATTTCATCCCTCTTATGCTTGAATTCACGTATGTTGTAATCACCTAACATACATTGTCTAAGTTTCAAAACGAATTAGGATTACCAACATGGGAAGTTGCATTACAGGTGCCAAGCACATAACTTGTGGTGAGATTTCGGAAAAACTCTCTTGATAGCATTCCTCATAGCAACATCACCGTTAGTAATGACTGATGTTGGACTTTTCCCACCCATTGCTTCCAAAAACTGTTCCAAAAGCCAAACATATGTTTCTTCTGTTTCATTTACTACTACAACACTTGCGAGAACAACACTCTGATTGTGGTGGTTTTCCCCAGAAAAAACAACTAACGGACACAAATACTTGTTCTTCTTATACGTTGCATCAAACGCTAAGACATCACCAAATACAGAGTAGTCCCTCTCACTTATACCATCACGCCAAAACAGCCTCTCTAGCCTCCCCCATCTATTGTATGACTACAAAACATCGTCTCATCACTTGATTGCATACCCTGAAGATATTCAACAGCCTCCTTTGCATCTACAAATTGGGTTTGTCTTTGTCTTTCTTGTTCATTGTACATATCTCGTTTCTGGAATCCAATGTTTTGAAATCCACCTGCTTCATTAGCCAGCATTCCACAAATCTGTGATGTTCTAATCCCAACTTTCCTCATGCTTTTCATTTGGAGAATGTCATACTCACTCATTTTTCTGTGCGCTGGGAGCAAGTTTGTAAAATGGTCATCCACCACAGCATGATTGTGTACATCATTGAAGTATTTTATGTACCATCTTTCGCTATTTCCTTCAATGTGAACTTGACATTTTGCCTGTCAACCACATTTAGTTTGCGGTTTTGATACCATCTTTTGAGTACTTTGGTTGGTTCTCTTGTCTTCTCTATGACCTTGTCTATAACAGACAAATTGTTGCTGGGTTATTTAACCTCTTAGGTTCCTCTGCACCTTACTTTTTCTTGCCCCAAAGCCATGCATACCAGCATACATGTAAAACATAAATGCCACCTAAAGATCAGGAAAATGGTATTTTGCCACTTCTCTGCACTTATTTCCTTCAGATCAACTTTCCACATATCCTCAATGCCATTCACTGGCTTTTCAGGAACAAACGCCCCCAACACCTAAGACATTCCCATCAACATGTATATGTTCCTCATTATTATGGCATTCATCCTCCACATTGAGGGAATTTTCTTGTAAATCCTAAACAATTAACACACAAAATTTAGCCACCACGTGCAAGACAGGAAATGTTTAACAACATTGAACACATAAATTTAGTAATATGTAATCCACCATGCTTTTCATGATGCTACTACACTATATCAGAAGATTTACGAAATTCACAAAATTAATAGAGATGTAAATACTTCATAATTAACTCATTATACACAACCTGGGAGGCGTCAGTATCACAGTTGTTTGATCCCGATTCTTCCAGTGTTTCATGTGTTTCCACACAATCCATTACTGAACCTAAACAGAGGCTAATGCAACAAATATCAATTACAGATGCTCATATCTCTGGATGAGTGTCAATCCCCAAGAATCCCTAAACACAATCTAAATCCAAACCGAATTTAATTTCTTCAAAGAGATCTTATGTCAATAGATCTATGTCAGACCGAAATTATAAAATACCTGTGCTTCATAACAAACGTTCTTCATATGACTCCGCCTTCAGATTTAGTTCCCGATTTCATCCATCGATGAGGTACAACGAACGATCCAATCAAGCCTTCTTCCACTAATCAGGTTCAACTGCGCAAACTTTGGGTTGTCGGTGCTGCCGGGTTTTGGCATCAATTATCTCGTGGCGGAGGCCCAGGTGAGGTCAAGTCACAGTCGACAGGTGGCGCTTGGACTGTTACGGTTAAGCAGAAAGGGTTGCACCCCGACTAACAGCTATAGCTTTCGGCCTAGTGGTAATCGCTCGATCCAACTGTTGGTACCAGAGCTCTGCCTCTTGGTTGAGCACTTAACAGTGTTAAGAGAAAAGATCATATACTGTGAACATGTCTACTGAATGTGGTCATATGAACCGTCCTCCTCTATTCAATGGAGAAAAATTTGATTGCTGGAAAGATAAGATAAAAGCTTTCTTTGAGACACAACAACTTGAGTTGTGGGATATAGTTCAAAGTGGTTATATTCCTCCCACTAATGCTCGTGGTGTTGCTATAGCCAGAGAAAATTGGAATGATGAGTAGAAAAAGAGATATCAAACCAATCAAAAAGCTAGATTCATTCTTATCTGTGCTATGACAGAAAAAGAATATGATAAATGTGGCAAATTTGATACTGCCAAAGAAATCTGAGACTTACTTGTTTTATCTTACGAAGGCTCTACCCGAGTAAGAGAAACCAAAGCTAGCATGTTGGTTCGCCAATATGAGTTGTTCAAAATGGAAGATGGTGAAAACATTGAAACTATGTTTGGAAGATTCCAAACACTTGTTCATGGGTTACAGACCCTTGGAAAAAGTTACACTACACCTGACCATGTTAGAAAGATCTTAAGAAACTTGACTAAGCAGTGGAGACCCAAGGTCACTGCTATTCAAGAATCAAAAGATCTAAATGTCCTACGACTTGAAGATCTTATGAGTTCGTTGAAAGCTCATGAACTTGAGCTAAACGAAGAAGAACCTGTCAAAAAAGGCAAGTCTATTGCTTTGAAAGTCGCTCAACATAAAGCCAGTTCTTCCAAAGCCCTTCAGGCTGAAGAAGAAGAATCAGAAGATGAAGCTTCAGAAGGAGATGTTGATAGATCAGAAGATGAGCTCGCGTTTATATCCAGGAAGATACAAATAATGTGGAAGAAGAGAAACTTCAAGAGGAAGTTTCAGAAGAAAGATACTAAGGACAAGAAGGAAAGCAAAGACAAGGACAAAGCCCAAGTCATTTGCTATGAATGCAAAAAGCTTGGACATTTCAAGTCCGAATGTCCTAATCTTACATGGGAAGATCTAGACTTATCCTCATCTGAGGAAGATAATGAAGAAGAAGTAAAACTCGCTCTCATGGCAGACACTGATCTTGACTCAGAAGAAGAAGTTGAAGAGGTAATAGTATATGATTCCTACTCTGAACTTCAACTTGCATTCGATGATCTTCTTAAGGACTCTGCCACTCTCTCTATTGAATATAAGAATTTGAAAAAGAAATTTTCAAAATTATCACAAGACTTTCTAGCTTTAAACAAAGAAAAATATGTACTCAATAAAGAGAACTGTCGAAAACCTAAAATCAAAGATCTGATGGATAATCAGCGTCTAACCGCTAACAAGCAACCAGAAGCTGAGAGCTCTTAAGCTGAAAGCTCTAAAGTTACAGACAACCTTAAATGCAAATCAAATGATTATGAATATGCATTTCAAAAGTTTATTGCAGAGAGTGTAACTCGAAGTAAGCAAGCTTCAATGATTTGGGGTGTCAGTAAAACGACAACTCATGGTCTTCGTTATATATTAGATGAACCTCCTTTAGAAAATGATTCAGCATCTGATAAATCCAATAATCATAGTAAATGTTTGCATTGTACCTACTGCAATAAACCTGGTCATTTGAAAAGTGCATGTACTGTTTTTAAAACTGTGAAGGATAAGCTTCCTTCAAGAACTAACAAGAAAGGACCCAAAAAGATATGGGTACCTAAAGATAAAATAGTCTATGTTGCAGACATGCTTAGCAACAAAGTCAACACACCTATCTTGGTACTTAGACAGTGGATGCTCGCGTCACATGACGGGAGAAAAGCATATGTTCCAAGAACTAAGGCCTAAAGAAGCTGGATTCGTTGGTTTCGGAGGAAACCAGAAAGGTAAAATAGTTGGAATTGGTCGCATTGGTAAAGGCTCTCTTCCCTCTATTGATAATGTACTTTATGTTGAAGGACTTAAACATAACTTATTGAGCATAAGTCAATTATGTGACAATGGTTATGAAGTCATCTTTACAGAAACTGGATGTCTAGTAAAAAGCAAGAAAGACGGCTCTATTTTCTTCACTGCTAAGAGGAAACAAAATATTTACAAAATTGATCTCTCTGAACTTGCAAAACAAGATGTCAAGTGTCTCATGTCTGTTGACGAAGAACAATGGATTTGGCACAAGAGATTGGGTCATGCCAATTTGAGATTAATCTCAAAATTAAACAAGCACAGTCTTGTCAGAGGCTTACCAAATCTTAAATATCAATCTGATGCTCTCTGTGAGGCATGTCAAAGAGGAAAACAAGTTAAAACTTCTTTTCATTCAAAAAATGTTGTTTCAACCTCTAGACCACTTGAGCTTTTGTATCTTGATCTTTTTGGTCCAACAAGGACAGCCTTTTTAACTGGAAAGAAATATGGGTTAGTCATTGTTGATGATTTTACTAGATGGACATGGGTTAGATTCCTTGCTCACAAAGATAAGTCATACAAGGTATTTACTGTATTCTGCAAAACAGTTCAACATGAAAAAGGAATTTGTATTTCTTCTATTAGAAGTGATCATGGGGGAGAATTTGAAAATGAAAGCTTTCAAAAATTTTGTGATGATAATGGCATCTCCCACAATTTCTCCTCTCCAATAACACCTCAACAAAATGGTGTTATAGAAAGGAAAAATAGGTCCCTCCAAGAAATGGCAGGACCATGATCAATAAAGCTAATATTGCAAAACATTTTTGGGCAGAAGCAGTAAACACAGCTTGTTACATTCAAAATAGAATTCTTATTAGACCTATTTTGAAGAAGACTCCATATGAACTATGGAAAAGTATAAAACTAAACATATCATATTTTCATTCATTTGGTTGTACTTGTTATATTTTGATTACTAAGGATCAGCTTGATAAGTTTGATTCAAAAGCTGACAAATGAATCTTTTTGGGATATTCTGAAAGATCTAAAGCTTTTAGAATATACAATAAAGAAACTATGACAGTGGAAGAATCCATTCATGTCAAATTTGATGACAAGAAGCCTGATACAGCCATGTCAGAGCTAGATGAATTATTTTTAGAATTAAATATAGGTGATACTACAAATAGTGAACCTACATCTTCATCGTCCGGTGGTAACCAGACGCAAGAATCTTCGGAAGCTGAAGCCAAAAAGAGCTAGAAGTACAAAACCAATCATCCTAAAGATCAAATCATAGGAGAACCTGGAGATAGAGTAAGAACCAGATCCTCTTTTAAAGAGCATGCAGATATGGCACTACTATCAGAAATGGAACCTAAAACGATTGATCAAGCATTGGAAGATGAAGGTTGGATTCTGGCCATGCAAGAAGAGTTAAATCAGTTCCAAAGAAATGATGTATGGAAGCTAGTTACTCTACCAGAAGATAAGCAAGCTATTGGTACTAAATGGGTATTTAGAAACAAGCTTGATGAAGATGGAAAGGTTGTGAGAAACAAGGCAAGATTGGTTGCTCAAGGTTACTTACAGGAAGAAGGTATTGATTTTACTGAAACATTTGCACCTGTTATAAGGTTAGAAGCTATACGCATTTTACTTTCATTTGCTGCACACCATGATATAATTCTTTATCAAATGGATGTGAAAAGTGCTTTCTTGAATGATTTTATAACTGAGGAAGTGTTTGTAAAACAACCTCCTGGATTCGAAGACATTGAATTTCCAGAACATGTCTTCAAGCTTAAAAAGGCCCTGTACGGTCTTAAGCAAGCTCCCAGAGCTTGGTATGAAAGACTGAGTACATTTTTGATGAAAAATGGTTTTACCAGAGGTCTAGTAGACACTACTCTTTTTAGAAAAACATCAAACAAGCATTTTATAATTGTTCAAATATATGTTGATGACATTATTTTTGGAGCTACTAATGAAAGCCTTTGCAAAGAATTTTCTAAGCTAATGCAAGCTGAATTCGAGATGAGCATGATGGGTGAACTAAAGTTCTTCCTTGGAATTCAAATCAAACAATGCAATGATGGTATCTTTATACATCAAAGCAAATATATCAAGGAATTGCTAAAGAAATTCAAAATGGTGGATTGCAAACCTATGTGCACTCCTATGTATCCCACGTGCATTCTTGGTAAAGATGAAACTGATAAAAAGGTAGATCAGAAAATGTACAGAGGTATGATTGGGTCTCTACTTTATCTTACAGCTTCAAGACCTGATATTATGTTCAGCGTCTGTCTATGTGCTAGAATTCAATCAGATCCTAGAGAATCACACTTGAGTGCTGTTAAAAGAATTTTTAGATATTTGCAAGGATCTACTAATCTTGGTTTGCTTTATAAGAAATCAAAAGATTACAAGTTAGTAGGTTTCTGTGATGCTGACTTTGCTGGAGACCAAATTGAAAGAAAAAGCACAAGTGGAGGCTGCCAATTCCTTTGAGCAAATCTTGTATCTTGGTCAAGCAAAAAGCAAAGCACGATTGCACTTTCAACAGCAGAAGCTGAATACATTTCAATAGCAAGTTGCAGATCTCAACTTCTGTGGATGAAATATTAACTTGAAGATTATCTGATAAAAGAGAGTAACATTCCTATCTTGTGTGATAATACTTTTGCAATCTGCCTTACTAAAAATCCCATATTGCATTCACGAGCAAAGCACATTGAGATTAAGCATCATTTTATAAGAGACTATGTTCAGAAGGGTATTCTCGAAATAAAATTTGTAGACACTGATCATCAGTGGGCTGACATATTTACAAAACCCCTTGCTGAAGATAGATTCAATTTTATAAGAAGAAATTTAAATTTTCATCTTATAGAAGAATGATTAATCTCAGTGTCAGATGATATGCATCATCTCAGCATCTGGTATGACATAAGCATGTATACGTGTAAGCATTTTATTTGTCATGTGCATCATAACTCAGCGTCTGGTGAATCGGTTGCGTGCATCCGAGCGCACACACACGTGTCACACGTGTAAAGGACTTAAGCGTCTCATCACATCTCACTGAGTCATGATTATTTATGTTTTTCAATAAAATCTTTTTACTTGATTTTACTTTTCTTTTGGCGTCTTCATTTAATGAAAAGGGGAATCTTCATTTTCTTTTCTTTTTAATTTAATTTTTTTTGGAAATGCGAAACGGTTTTTGAAAAAGGACTGTACCATTTTCTATCAACCTTCCCACTACTCCACATTTTTCGCTCCATCACTTCACTCTGTTTCTACTTGCAAAAAAAATTGTTTTCTCTCACTCTCTCTCTGTGACTTCAAACCCTAACACCTCCATTACCCACTCTGCAACTGCTACCATGGCCGATAGAAAGGTTGGACAATATACTGCTGCCTACGATATCTTCTCAGAAGCAAAACTTATGAATGAAAACAGAATTGATTTTGAGAATTTCAAGCTCTATGGTTTTGATTTTGAAGAAGGTTTGAAGAAACTGGGTTGGAAAAATTATTTTATCTGGGAACCAGTTGATGTGTTGAGCTATGCTATAAAGGAATTTTGGGGGAACACTTATCTACTTCTGGGTGAAATTATTGAAGGACATATCAGAGGTTTCAAGTTACGTTTCACCATAAACTCTATCGCTCATCCTGGTCAGAATGCAATTGATAACTGGGACTATGATTAAGAAGGTGAAATTAGAGCAACAAGAAGGAGAAACTGTTGCGAATGTTGGTGAAGCTGAAAAGAAAACCACTAGAAGCTCAATGGCTGGTGTGAAGAGACTTGCTGAATCTCCTATAAGGGAGACAAGAAGAATGAAACAAAAGGTGGCTCCTGCACCTACTGTTGATGAACCAGAAGATGGGGACAGAATCCCCATCAAGAAGATCTTGGAGAAGAAGAAGAAGTCAACAGCTGAAAAAGATGTTTCAGCGTCTGATCAAGGGAAGCAAGTTCCTCCTCTACCTCCTACCATTGTTGCCTCTAAAGGAACAAAGAGAAGGTTGGTTAGGTCTTCTGAGCTTAACTCAAAGGTACTTGACTTTACTGTTGATGAGTCAGTATCTATTTTTGATTCTCATGATGTTATTCATGCACCTCCATTATCTGTATCACAACCACAAACCCAAACACAAACCAAGAAAACCAGAATAAGCCTACAACATACCTGTACCCTTATCCCCACAAAACCGACCCAAACACAATCCAATACACTCAACTTAGACCTACCACAAATCTCCTCAGATACCTCACTTACTACATACATTTCCAAACTTCACTCCCATCCCTTCAACCTGTTATTCAAGGTACCCCTCATCAATCCATTCAAACCCTACACACCTAGAAACTATACAATTACTAAAACCAATCTCACCCCCCACTCACCCTCACCTACAAACCTACAGATTTCAGTGGAAGGAAGAATGTCTCACGCCTTAACAAACCTCGGTTTGTTAAGTATGAGTCATAGCACAGCATCTACAATCATCCTTCTACTTGAATACTGTCTTCAAGGATGGAGAAGACCATTTTGACATGTCATTCAAAGGAAGATTAAGACCGGAACCTGGTGGCAGAGCAATTCCTTTCTCTGTTGACCTTCCCAGGTCCCTGCCTCAAATTGAACCTCTCACACTGGAAGAGTGCGGAAGGTGGATTACGGATGAAGAAGCTGCCTTCATGGCACACTATCATGAAATGAAGAAACTTGAAGTTATTAGACAGTTCAGAGATCCTTCTTCTGTATCCGTAAAGATTGTTCCTGATAGACAAAGGTGGCTACCTTGGTCTATTCCTGGGAAAAGGAAAGAACCTGCTCCTGGCAAGTTGCCATACAGCAAGATCGGACTCAAAGAATATGAGAAGGCTCCTAAGAAGTTTAATCTTAAAGAATTCTCTGAGCTTCCGATTGCCAAGATTACTGAGGACTATGCCAGAAGGTTTTACCTCAGTTCTCTGAAGGAAGATGAATGGAGAACTGGCTCCTCAAATTGCTGCAATGCTGAGAAAGCCACAATTCCCACAGTTGGCACTATCAGAAAAGTTACTGACACCAATCTTAGAACTGCATATTTTGATGATACGTTCAGGTGTTCAGTGATCAGGCCTCTTGACTACATGAAGATATATGTCCAATGGGCTGCTGTGACTAAGCATTTTGACATCGGATTTATCTAGAATCAATGGTCTGAGTCTTGGAAAGACAAAGCCATGTTGCCATGCCTTGTTCCCTTGTGCTTGAAGAAGATGACAGGGAAAATCTGCGAATAGTATATATACCTGGCAGAAAATGAAGGACTCTCTTTCGCTTTTGGAGCATTGAGCGTCTTTATCAGAAGAATATGGGGGAGAAGATGCTGGAAACAAGTTTGATTCTTTCACTGCTGATGTGTTTCTGCACAGAGACATTATCTTTATGGATTTGCTGTATCCAGAAGATGTGAAGAAAAGAAGGGAAATTCAGGTAGAATCTGAGCAGAGAAAACTTGGAAATCTCATCAAATGGTTTATACCAAATGATGCATTCTTTCAAAGATCTCACCAGAAGAAGGAACTGAGACTGAAGCTGTCTAATTTGGTGCTAGCCGAGCATCAGAAGATGAAACCTGCACCAGTATCAGAAGTTGGACCTTCCACTTCTACTTCTACTCCTGCCATTGAGATGGTCACGATTCCTAAAGAAGAGTTTGAATAAATGAAGGCCACAAATCTGAAGGTTGCTCAGTTGAAGAATGCTTTGAAGTTACTCTATGAACGTCTTAACATTCCTCCACCACCTCTACCAAATCCTTGAATATTTTTTTTGTGTGATATAAACTTTTTTTGGTACTCTTATATATATATATACACACACACTTTTGCTCTGATTATCTGTTTACATATATCTATCTGACTTATATTCAAATTTTTCTAAGTCTTATTTTGACTATGATGTGCTTTACACTCTTTTTATCTGATGACAAAAGGGGGAGTAAAAGAAAGGTTTGATGAATACATGAAAGTCTGATTGACTAATTCACCGTCCAATGTTCAAAGTCCGATGGATATGCTGAAACTAAAGTATCACGCATAGCATTTTATACATAGCATTTGTGTTGGTTATTTATTGCTCTAATACCTATAATGCTTTGATATTCATTTGATCCAGTACTCTGATAATAATCAATAACTTTGGTACAATGAAAATCTTTTTGATAAAATGAAATCAGCATCCGATCTCACTTTGTTAAATGAATATATGCTCTAATACATCTACGTATTTTTGCGATCACACAAATGAATTTGTTTATCAATAATCGCTCTAATACCTGAATTGTTCATGTATATCTAAATTGTTGAATTCAGGGGGAGACCCTTGATATTATTTTAAAATTAAATTGTTCATCAACCTTGGATATTTGTTATCATCAAAAAGGGGGAGTTTGTTGGAACCTAAACGATTGAGAAGTTTAGACCCTCATTAATTTTGATGATAACAAAGTATTTTCAAGAGAACAATTTATCTTCTAACATATCTTTGAGTGTACAGGTATCAAAGCTTCATATATTTGTACAAAACACTCAAGAAAGAAGAAGAAATTCACAAGAGAATTGAATACACTCCACTAATGTCAGCGTCCGAACTCACTCCAACGTCTTGCTAACAGCGAGCGTCCGGTAGTGTTACTCTTTGACACGTGGTATACTCAATTGCTGCGAGCGTCCGTCCTCTGTTCTGAGCGAGCGTCTGATCTCTTTAATGAAGCACGTGATGATCACGGTTTTGCTCTTAACCTCAGAATGTTCTGGAACGAAATTCGAATTTGATTTTGTGCGCTCATTTTGATGTACGAGGAAGCAAAGGTGACACCTTTAGCATAAGACAAAAATCATACAAGGCAATTGTGAAAAGCAGATAGTACGAAAACGGTAATATGTACTATTCTGATATTCTCTGGAAAGGAAGAAAATGACTACATTTCAAATTACCTCACTCAATGGAAAGGAGCTATTCTTTTACTGCAAACGGTAATATCCCTGAAGTCTCCTATAAATACCCCAAGGTATTCATTGAAGAAGGTGGCAAGAACTAAGGCAAGGCCAGAATTAAGACTGATACTGCTAGAACAAATTTCGAGAAAGAAATAAACTTTATTTTTGGAAGCATCATCACTCTGAGTGAGCAATCAAATTTCGTGCCAAGTCTCTGGCCTATAAAGAACTGAACTCAGCGTCTTATACTTTCTTTTAGAAAGCTACTCTGTTTTGAGCTTAATCTTTTCATCCTCTCTGTGAGAGTTATTTTGATTGTATTCAAAAGAATATTCTCTTTTGTAAACTGTATTTGGCCTAGTTAAGGCTTTGTTCCTCAAAGGCTCGATCGTACTGAGTCGTTTTGAAAAGTTGAGAGTATTGTCAAGTTTGTGACAGTAGAATACTCTTGAGGTAAATTGTAATCAGTTGATTATAGTGAAAAATCCTTCAGGATCGAAGGGACTAGACGTAGCTACCAGTTGGTGGTGAACTAGTATAAATCTCTGTGCCTCTTACTTTACTACTTTACATTTATCTTTACCTTGCTCAGTAAAACAAGTTTTCATTAACGGTTTTATTTCCTGCATCCGGTTAATCTCTCATCATCCGGTTAGTTTCTCAGCGTCCGATAAAAAAACAGTTTTGAAAAATCTGTATTCTTAGTGCTTTTAACTTAAAGTTTGCGAAAAGTTTTTGGACACAATTCAACCTTCCTTCTTGTGTTCACGTTCAGTTGGTATCAGAGCCAAGGTCACGTGTTCGATTCCCAGCGGGAGCAATTGCTGAGGGGGAGATTGTTGCCGGGTTTTGACATCAATTGTCTCGTGGCGGAGGCCCAGGTGAGGTCAAGTCACAATCGACAGGTGGCGCTTGGACTGTTACGGTTAAGCAGAAAGGGTTGCGCCCTGACTAACAACTATAGCTTTTGGCCTAGTGGTAAGCGCTCGATCCAACAGTCGGGTTAGGTTTACAATAGGAAGATAGAGAGATACAATGATGACACAATACCAACACAAAGTTTGGGTTTGGGGTTAGGTTTACCGTAGGCAGATAGAGACATACAAACACAAGTACATTTTAAGATATAAACACGCACATATAATAATTTCAATAAATTGTGGGGTTAAATTTTTTTAAAGAGTGCTGGGGTCAATTTTTTAATTTCATGTTAACATGGGGAGGAACCTACAACCTTACAGAAAACTTGTTATGCTAGATAATTTTCAAGGGTTCATATGGACCCATGCCGTCTAATCATGGGTCCATGCTAAAAGCCACCTAACCATGTAAGCAACAAGCATCTTAACAATCCACCAAGTTGTAGTCCAAAGATCCATAAAAATTACATTCAAAATCCAATAAAAGAACTACATTCAACCACGTGCAAGCTAAAAAAAACACTCAATTAAATGGAATGACTAATTTTAACAAAAGATAAATGACTATTCCATTGAAAAAAATCCTTCTTAGTTTTTTTAATTTTTTTCATTTGAAAAAACTGCTCCTGACTCTTTCCAAGGGTGGCTTTTATGATGGACAAATACTTAAATTTCCCCATCATAGTCAAATACTCATTTAGCCATAGTTTAAAAATTTAACGAGTAAGATGTAAAAAGGCAGCCTGAGTAATACTTTTGTGGGCATATAAAAGGTATTTACACACTGGGGCTCCATCTTCCTCACACATGATTTCCGCTCATATTCTACTGTGCAAGAAAACTTCGTACATAACCAACGAAATAACTGATTTAATTCAACCCAAAGAAAATTCAAACAACTTTTAGTAAAGTTTTCAGATTTGGCTCTTTCTTATCTTGTCGGCAACGATATAAACCCTCCAGTGCCCCTATAACCACCACCATCGTGTCTTCAACACCACTGCCACCGTCCTTGTGGGTCGTCAACACCACCGCCACCGTCCTCGTCGTCATTAGTTCGACCTTTTTTTTCTCAAATTCTGATCCATTGCTGTGAATACCTTCTAAACCATTTGAAGAATTTAACTGTGGATCTGTGTTAAAATTTTATGCCACTGATTTTAGATGGCAACCTCATGTGATTTTCAATTGCATCTTCTAATTCCCTCACAAAGACAACTCATAGAATTTCCTCCCAGTTTTCAAGCGTAAGATTAGTTTATTTCGAATATTGTTTAGGTTTATATAGCTTCAACATACGTTTATATATATACTACAAACTACAAAGTTGTGAACAACTATTGGTAAAACACAAACTTACATACTCTAAATTATGCCAGCTACAATAATCTTCTTCAACTTACCAGCAACACAAATGTCATTTTTCCTGCAAATAACAACTGAACTCTGGTACGAGTGCCAAGAAAAGGGACATGTCAAAATTAGAGGGCATGATGTAAAAAAAAATCTTTTAGGGAGAAAATTTTAATTTATGGAAAACCTATTAGGATTGCCTATTACAAGTAAAAAATGCACCTGACTATAATGGGAAAATTTGGCATTTGTCCATCTTAAAAGCCACCCTTTCCAGGCGAGATTCTCTTTAGCAGCCACATTATCTTCAGCAGCCACTTGTTCCTCTTGACTACATGGTAGTGCAGCCTCTAATATAGGGTGCTCATAGTAAAGCTCAACCTAATTTCCATTACGCATTGCATCCCGAGCCATTTCCATTACATCCTTATCAATGCTCAATTCTCTAAATCCAAACTCAATGTCTAAGTTTGGTACCCTTCATAGCAATTGTTGAATTTTGTGATAGCTTTTACACACTTTGAAAATTTCGTGAAGATCAAACACATTCAGGGTGTCTGAATCCAAATCATCCCAAACATCCATATCACCATTCACATACTCCATAATACCTTCCTCATTCCGCATAAATCTGCCTCAATGGTGCACTATTAACGTAATAACAACACTCATCCTGCACAAACCAAAATGACACAAAAAAATTATAAAAATGGAAAATAGGAACTATTGGTTACATAACTATGCTTACAACCTGAAATATGCTAGTGGTTATAGAAACAACAAATATGCTTACAAACAGAAACAACAACAAAATTACAAAAATAGCAAATAGGAACTAGTGGGTACAAAAATTACAAAAAATTAAAAAAAAATGCTCACAACATATACTCATATTCAACCTTAGTTTTACATGAAAAAACAAGAAATAGGCTTAAAGACCACCAACACACAACAAACCCTAACCCTAAGCCATTCAACATCACAGTAATGGAAGAAAACGATAATGGAAGAAGGCAACAACAAAACCACTAACACATTCACGTTCTCTTTCTCTTTCACGGTAATGGAAGAAAACGAGAAAAAAATCAACAAAACCGGCAACAGTGGAGACGAAAACCACAAACACATTCACTATGACGAAGAACTAACCTTGATGATGGAGACGAAAACACAACCGGAGTTTATGATCGCCACTGCCTCAATCGTCGCGTATGAAGAAGAAGCAGAATCGCCAACAATTGTGGCGGGGGAAAAGAAATGGAAAGTCAACGAGAATGAATAATGTGTCAAGGTAGGGTTTAAATTAGATATTTTATTGCGTCTCAATTTGGTCCCTGACATTTGCGTCTACTCAGCCACATGAGGTGACATCTACGTGGACAGTGACATGTGTGCCAGCGAGACACTTAACGTGACACATCAACATCCCTAACTATGTTAATAGACAGAGACTGACGAAGGGACCTAATTGATACACGTTTCCAAAAACAGGACTAATGTGGAATATTGATAAAACTGGGGACCAAACTTATTTTTTTAAAGTTTCAGGGACCAAACTAGCAAGATACCTGTGCATTCGCACGGGTCACTCTAGTTTCACGTATTTTTGAAATACACTTGTTTGTAAAACTAAATTTCTAAATTGTGATAAATATATTTAGTAGTTTTAGTTTTTTAAAAAAGCAGAAAGATTGAGAGTATTCAAACAGAGAAAATAGTTATATCGACAACATGTAATGTTTCCTCCTCGGGATTTAAAACTAAAATAATCATTTATAAATAATAAAGAGATTTACAAAATTGTTATGTGTTCAAAGATAATAAAATTATACTAACATGTCATATTTCCCCGTCAGAATTCACAAAACAAAAAAATCATTTATAAATAATTTAAAAAATTAAAAAATTGATATATGCTGAAAGACAATCAAATTATACCGATAACAATAATGTTTTCCCGTCAGGACTCAAAAGGAAAATGATCATTTATAAGTAATAAAGAGATTTCTAAAATTGTTATGTACTCAAAGACAATGAAATTATAGTGATAACATCTAATGTTTTCTCGCCGGGACTGAAAAAGCAAAATAATCATTTATAAATAAAAAATATTATAAAATTGAGATATGCTGAAAGACAATAAAATTATACCGATAACATATAATGTTTCCATTCGGGACTCAAAAGCAAAATAATCATTTATAAATAATAAAGAGACTTATAAAATTATTATGTGCTCAAAGATAATGAAATTATACCGATAACATGTAATATTTTCCCACTGGTACTCAAAAATAAAATAATCATTTATAAATAATAAAGAGATTTATAAGATTGTTATATGCTCAAGGACAATAAAATTATACTGATAACATGTATTGTTTTTTCGACAGGACTCAAAAGCATCATTTATTAATAATAAAGAGACTTATAAATTTGATATATGCTTAAAGACAATAAAATTATACCGATAACAAATAATGTTATCCCGTGGGGACTCAACAGTATAATAATCAATTATAAAAAATATAAATATAAGTAAAAAAGTAAAAAAAAAGAATACTTAAAAGTAAAGTAATCATTTATAAATAACAAAGACATTTATAAAATTGATATGTGGTCAAAGACAACAATAAAACAACAAAAAAATAGGGTTTTCCCGTAAAGAAATTAGAAACTAAACACAAAAGTAATCATTTAGGATTTTCTTGTAAAAAATTATAACAATATTTATAAAATTTGATACGAGTTCAAAGAAAATGAAATAAAAATACTAAAGAATTTAAAAAAATATATTAAGAAAATAGAAAATTAAAATGTAAAAAACAAATCTCCGTAGGAACTCATAAATAAAATAGTCATTTATAAAATAGTAAAATATTTATAAAATTTAATACAAGTTCAAAGACTATATAATTATACCGACAACATGTTATATTTATCCACTGGATGCAAAAGAAAAATAATAATTTATATCGACAACATGTAATTTTTTCCTGTTGAGAATCAAAAGTAAAATAATCATCTATAAATAATAAATAATAAAGACATTTACAAATTTTGATATGTGATCAAAGACAAAAATTATACCGATAATATGTAATGTTCTCAAATTGAGACTTAAAAGTAAAATGATCATTTATAAATAATAAAAAAATTATAAAGATAAAATAAAAAATTAAGAGAAATATGAAAAATTAAAAAGTGAACAAATTAAAAATAAAAAAAAGATTAAAATCAGAATATAAAAATTAAAATATAAATAAGGAAATAAAAAAATAAAAGAATTAAAAAAAAAGAGAGAGAAAAAAGTGAACTAAAAAAGTGGAAGGAAGAGAAATAAAAATTATTGAAATTTAAAAAGAGAGAAGAAAGAGGAGAAGTAGATGGAAAATGTGAAGTTAAATTTTTTTTTTTATTCGGAGTTAAATTATCTATTCTATTCTTAAAAGTAATAAGGTGTTAAAATTTTAAAAATAGACAGTTTACTATTTTTGTTAGTTTGTTTTTTTTAGATTAGTATATCGGTAGATCGGTCATTAACTCATTTTTTTTTTATAAAAAATAGTCAAAAAGACGCCAAAAAGATACTGCAACCTCTCGCACTCACTCGAAGCACAAACGAAAATTTCTCTCGCGCGAAACACACCTGGGCCGAGTTAGGGTTCCTCCACGGCGTTGCTCTGCCGGGACTTTTGGCGGTGCTCTGCTCGAGTTCTGGTTCTTCCCACTGGTTGGAGTTCTCTTCCGTGCGCGATTACCCATTGGTTCGTGTTCTTACCCACCGTTAGTCTATTATTATCCTCTGTCAGTCTTGTTCATTCTCATCCTCTGCTGGACTGTTTGTAAAAAATGTCTAGAACAGAGGGTTCAAGTGTTGGGTATAATGTTACTGTTACAAGTAGATTTGCTTCTTTAGAACCTCAAGATGATTATGCATATGTTACTGCGAGTTTCTGCAAGCAACCCACTGTGCAAGAGACCTGTTTCTGAGAGTTTCCTCTGTTTCTGCAAGCGACCCACTGTACAAGACCCCTGTTTTTGCGACTGAGAACTACCCTGTGCGAGTTTTCTCTGTTTTGAATGCTATCCTAGATATTTAGAATTGTAGTTTCTAGAGTTGAATTAATTATAAACTTATGTGTTTGTATTTGAGCTTTCGTTGAGTTGTTTGTTATGTTTTGGGTCTTAATCTTATGTTCTGTTTGTTATAATTTGAACTTGGAATTTAGTCATGAATGGATTTACGGATGTACATATTTTGTGAATTTGGCCTTTGCATTTTATAAATTTATGAATTTTGTTATGTTTTAGAAGTTACCGATCCTGCATTACAATCATAGTCCGAGTCACGATTCTATTATTCGGTAGTTGTATTAGATTACTGGAGTTATGTTTGAATGATGGGGTAGCCTTTTAATATGATTGAAAGTAACAATTATTGCATAATAATGCTTATGTTGTGAGGTTTACATACTAGAACAGCTGATTTATTTTTTTCTTTTGTTGAATTGGAAAGAGTACATGGCATGTGAATAAGTGAGTAAATTGTGCATTGGCTTTGCTTCTACTACTAATGTCATTTCAATTTCATTAGAATAAACTGTAAACTCGAGTAAGGTGACTTAGGTGAGTATCCACACTTAGGCTTTGCAAGTTGAGGTGCCATGCGAATCGAATAGTATCCCTTCATTGAATCTGTTTTATATCATCAGTTGTAATATTCATCCTGTGAAGGTCATTTTCTACTTCTATCTCTAGCTTCCATAATAGGATTTCGGTACTGTTTCAGTCATATCATATATGATATGATATATGGTCTATGACAAATTAGTTTAATTACCCACATATAATTACTTTCTTTAGAAATTAAGATTCCACTTCGATACATGGTTTAGGAATTTACCTTACCAGAGATTAGAAGTTCTCGTGAGATTCCAAGAGTGCCAATTTTAAGTACTAGATTCGAAACAGTACCCTTTTTCCGGAATTGGTGAATGGAAGCTATGACAACTTCTTCCTTCAGTATGCTTGAGTTACTTAGATTGCCATGTTTGCAGAGTAGTGCAATTGCTAACAGTATGCATAAACACATTCTCTCAATGAATATTGCTTTTAAAAGGCACTCACTCTATTATGAAATGGTTACTGTGATTTACTGTGCATCACATCCTGAAATCTGATTTAATGATGCAAACAACGAGGATAGCAAAGTCAAGTGTAAGTTTTGTAGGCATGATCTTGTTGTTTTCTTTTGAGCATTATACTAAGCTTGATTGATTTTTGGAAGCATTGATTCCATTATTACAATTTTCAAGCTGCATCTTCTCTGGCACATCATTTGGTAATATACTATTTCATATTTTTGTTTTCTGTATTGTTTCTGCACTTTTCTGCTTTTTTTTTTTTTTGCATTTTTCAATTTTTTTAAATGTTGGTGAGTCAAACCACTTAACCCACCAACCCGGGTGTGTGGAGCTGGGTTATTTTTTTATGACACACTAGAAATGTGATTTGGGTAGGGTTGGTTCACTTTTTGACCAATTGGTGGTGACGTAGTGAGTGGGGTTGGGTAGTGAGTTTGGTTGACTCACTTTTTGACTAACTTGGGTGAGCCAACTGTTGAGTCAACATGAGTGAGTTGTGTTGGCTCACTTTGACTCTTCTATGTGTGACACAGTACTGTGATTTTTTCCCATCTAGGGTTTGTCTAACATACAGTTCATTCTTCTTGCTTTGTGCTTTTGAAATGCAGTTATCGTGGTAAAGTTGGTGACGATTTTAACCATAGTTGTTTGTGCTTTCAACTGATATGCTTGTTGGGTTATGACCTATAATGTGAAATATTCTGTTAGGTAAAATTATTTCAGTAGTATTTTTCTTGTGGTATTGGTTTTCTTTGCTGCCTTTCTTGTGATTTGTCAAGTCAAAAGAAGCCTTTGTTGCTAGCTGAAATGTGAATACTAACATTTGGATGCTAAATATTGTTTACTTGTTTACAGTTTCAAATAGAAAGTTGTTGGGACTTCTGAAAAGCTATTCATTCTGCTTCCATTTTTTATTTCTCCGTTAAATGGAAAGTAAATCCTCCAGTTCCTCTACAAACTTAGTAGATCAATTAGTGGTGAGTGGTGCTGTTATTTTTCAATGGATACAACACTAGCATTATTTTTTATGTTAATAAAAAATTCTGTCTATGGTTTTATAGTATCCTGGAGATGTGGTTCTTGATCTCTCTAGCATGACAAACCAGACGATTAAGCTTGGAGGCGGTCTACGCCAGGTAGGTTTCCAGTTTTCTAAAAATTATAACAGTCATTAGTATGCTAAGTCCAGTACAGTGTCTCACTCTTATTCTTAGTTCAGCACTAGTGCAATATATTATATTGGATGCATACACAGACACTCGTTTTTATCTATACTGTTTCTTTTTATGATGCCTTGTTTAGATTCACACGAAGGACGCCAGCAGTCCAGCTAGCTAACAATCAATTGATGATTGCCTCTGAGATATGCTGTTTGAAACTAACGATTGCTTTGGAATTTTTTATATTTGACTTTTTGCTTCTTTACTATTCAGAGGCTTGGAAGGGGAATAACTTTTTTGTTGGGACTGAAACAGTTGAGTTTCAACAAAATTAATTGGGACTGAAGCCCTCCTCAAACAACAAGAGGCATTGCCTCTGACAACAAATTTGGAAAACAAGTAGATTTTGGTGTCAGGAATTTTCATCAATGCTGGTTGCATGATAGGTTACCTAAAATTGTCAAATATTAAAAGTCTGGACTAAATAGGGTGTCCTTGAACAAAGAGGATTGGCATTTTATAATTTCAAACAGAGTTTGAGCTTAAAATTATGGGCAAAACAACTCTGTTGCTCTAAGAAAAATGCTTTATTTCAGGTTCCTATAACTTTAATTGGATCCATGCAAATTTTGGTGATTTTCTAATTTTCACGCTTAAGCTAATTGCTCTATGCATGTTCTAAATGCTTGCCTCTGCTCCATTTCTTTAAAATGGTATTATTAAATTTGAACTTAATGAAACATTCAAGTTAGAGTAGACTACATAAACGCGCACACCAAATACAAATATTCTGTTAAAGTTACAGTTTCTTATGCCTTCATAATTCCATTACAGTTTATATGCACGTTAGACACAGTACATAACCTATCTCAATTTTTTAAATAATTTTGGTGCATATAAGTATACATAACTTCAAAATTATAAAGTGGCTTTTCTTCTTCTTCTTAGGGATAAAGTGATTGGAAACTCAATATTTATTAACTAACATTTCAATGTCACTGGTATAAATGATAGTTATATCTTTTTCATGTTATTCAATTGAAACTTTACGTATATTATACTTTATGGAACTTCGATTTTGTGTGAACCTAGGGTGCCTTGCTCTTAACTTCTTATTTGTTTATTCACCTCCTCACTTAGCATCTCGTAAGTCGTAAGCAAGAAGGAAATAACAAATGACAGTTCTTGCATTTTGCTCATTTTGTTCCATTCTGTTAGTAACGGATTCTCATTTGTATCAATTTTTTAGGACTGTGATGTGATTTCTGTAATGAAGGCTGGCAGGCTAAGGTTCTCCAAGCCTAATAAATACTGGGTTGAAAATTCTCAAAAAAGGGTGAGTATAGTAGTGTAAAGGCTTTCTTTGACCGACATGACAATGTTGATTTTTCAATGTTATTGGTTCAATTCCATTTTGGATTTATAAAGTTTTTCTTTCTCTGTTATTTGAATTTACTGCTAAATAACTAATAATATATACCTTACAATCAAGCATGTGTTTCTTTTGCATAATATGTTTCTGATCTACAAACAAGAGGGCTAAAATGGAAGATGGTGGGAATAATATCCCAAAATCAATGGTTTCAATTTTCAGTGTAATATCATTTATAAGTGTCATTTGGCTGTCATTATAATTGGAAGACAATACTTGTCATGTAATTTGTGTAGAAGTAGAACCTTTACGATGTTTACTTTGGATCTCTTTTAAACCTTATTTATATTGAATGAGGTGAATTTTCACTGGCAGCCATGAAATTAGGTTAAAGGCGTGTGTGTGCTATCTTTCTTTTAATTTTTCACTCATTAACACACTTCACACATGAGTATAGTAGTATATGAGAGTTAAATTCTTGCTTTTAAGATGAATTGCAGTTTGCATTCTGCTAGAAAACTCTCCTAATGCATATAAATTTTGATTTTCTTTTTCATCATTGGGTTATATTATATAATTTACCCTTCCTGTTACATAAAGAATAGCTATTAAATGTTTTTTCGTAGGAGCAAAGAAATGCTACCTTTTTCCTTCCATATTATGATTGTGCTGTTTTGTACAGTATGTGCCCCATGCAGAGGATTCAGTGCTTGGAATAGTTGTAGACTCCAGATCAGATGTAAGAAAGTTTCTATTTTTGTTGTTCAAACTTTCAGTTCATATTAGTCTTTTAGGTCTGCTCTACTTTCTTGTCGAATGCAATTTTTATAGGTTCTATTAAGTATGTGGTGTCAATTGGGCAAGTAGTGTTTGGATTTCAATATTGAAATTAGGGTTTTCAATTTTGGACTATTTGTTATATGAGGGATTTATCCCATGTTGGATTGGCTTATTTCGGTATAGAATAGGGTTATCTTATTTGGGTGTTTGGTCTATAAAGATACCATCAGCAGAAACATTTGATACCTTTCAGCATAATCATATGATATTGAGACATCTTTTTCCTTTCTGAAACCCGAGTCAGAGTAGTACTTTGCCCTAGAGGAGTACTCTAGGCTTATAGCTCTAGGTCAGTATTTATTAACTTTATTTAAGTTCTTAATGTGGACTAAGAAAAGAGAATTAGCCATCGCATGGTGGTATTATCCTTCCTCAAAACTATAGTTTTTACACACACACACACACAAAAGCACATGATGGTAATTCAGGGAGGTTGCATCTTAACCTATAACATGTAAATGTTAATTTGAGATATTTAAAAAAGTTGCTATAAAATTACAAAATGAATTAATTGCTTTGTTCTATTCAACTCCTGTACTTCTTTATTTTCTTGAAAATAGTTGAATTTTTTTTTTCCTTAGCTTTGAGTTTCATTCTATTCTATTAAACATTTCTATTTATATCTGTACAGAACTTTCTTGTGGACATAAAAGGACCAGCTTTAGCTTTCCTACCGGTGCTTGCGTTTGAAGGAGGAACTAGAAGAAATATACCCAAGTTCGAGGTGTGCATAAATTATGCCTGTATGCTTATTGCATAACTTTTCTTTATTTTCTCTCACGACTCATAGTAATAGAACTGTGCAATACCTGATGTTTAATTTCTGTATAGCACTCTATCTTTTTATTTGCAGGTAGAGATCTCACTTTTTTTAAAAATAAAATAAAATAGGGACTTGTTTATGATAATTATTTCTGTCTGGTATCCTTTTTGGCTTTTCCACATTAAGTCATGGCAACATCTTATAGTTACTTTGCTTTATGATATTCACAATTATTATGGTGGTTGAGGAATATGGGATGGTATTAAGGAATTAGGAGTTCGTTGTAGTGCACCCAAAGATAAATGACATGGGGTTCATTTTGTAGTCCTAGACTATCAATATAAATATAGATATAGGTGAAGTGATCTGTTTATGCGTTGTACCAAGGACAAGAAGATTGGGATCAAACACTGGCACTAGTACCTTTGAGTAGCTATGTCCAAAACACAAATTTTGAAACTAGTTACATGGCACGATCTTTTCACTGATCTTTAAGTCAATTCACTAGCCTGCTTGAGAAATCTTGCCTCATGTCTAATGTTGACATTTGATCTCCAACCATTATAGCTTGGTCGTATGTTGGGCAGCAAAGCTGCATGCCTGCATCAATTATTTATTTAATTTATTTTTTTCTTCTCTGTTTTGGAGGAAACATTCATCTTATACCTGTACTTTTCCCTGTTTTTTAATCCTTAATATTTCATTTTCTATATAAAAAATCCTGGATTATTTTCTTTTCTCACTAATGCTTCAAGTAGGACTGTTAATAGCTACAGAGCTCAAATGAAACCTTTTACCCTCTATCAGCCTTCATATACTTGTTTGTGACGGAAACTATATAGTTGAATACATTGGCAATTTTCTTCTCTGCCTATGGCTCATTCCTGTCCAAGTTTCTTTTTTAAATACCTTTTCCCATTCATCAGTACTTTTTGGCAAGTTAAAATGATTTCCTAGGTATAATTTTTAACCAAGATTGTCAACCTTATCAATTAAGAAAAACAATATGAAAGAGAGTACACTCTGGATGCTGACGGGAAGTATGTTTACTAAACAGAAGTGTGATTTCGGGGTATATCTGAAAATCATTACTATTGACGTATGTGGAGTAGGTTCAAGGTTCAAGTATTTCTTGGTCTGATTCATGCCGTTGGAGGAATAGGATATCTCCACATAGGATTTACAAATGTGTCCTAAGAAGACATGTTCTTGCATTGCACCCAAATCTCTTGGGTTCACTGAATATGAAGAACAAATCAACATAGTATATCTGTTTTTCTTATTTAATTTTGTTTTAGGATGTGGCCAAGAATATGAAGTATGGAGGGTTTTTTCAGATAGATGTATTTGGGCTATTATCGTTAAATTTTGCTGCTTCCCCCACGGCCACACAGATTATCAGCTGTCCATAATGCATTGTGCTTGGTCTAATTAAGTATTCTAAGATTGTATCATGCTTTATTAGTTATTGTAAGATATAACATGTAAAATCATTCACAGGTTCCTTAATCCCACTTCTGGTTTGGGTGGCTGGCAAACTATCTCTTGGCTTGTTAAATGATGTTTTCTGGTTGGTCTATCCTGTTTTTGTAGGAGTTTGTGTTTTCTTTTGCCTAATACTTCACCTTGCAGGTAGGTACTTTGCTGTATGTGCGGGTTGTGAAAGCAAACCCTGGAATGAATCCTGAGCTGTCATGCACTGATGGTCGGTATCTTATTTGGCGACTTCATTTTTGAAGTTCTTTTTTGCAGATGCCTTGTAATTATGGAGTTTTTCTCTGGTTAATTTTAAGTATCTTTCTGTTTTATTTTTGCAAACATAATTCTTTGCATTTTTGTTGTTTCGTTATGTTTTGGCGTTTGTTTAGCCGGTGGGAAAGCTGCAGGGTTTGGTGCCCTAAAAGACGGATATATGTTTGAGTGTACGACTGGTCTCTCAAGGATGTATGGAATTTTTTTTTCTTTTTCTGTCCATGCTTACTGTTGACAGATCTTGATATGAGAAATTGTATGTTGCTTGTAGACTTCTCAGCTCGCCGACGTGTCCAGTACTTGATGCTTTAGGGAAGAAACTGTCTTTCGAGATAGCAGTTGGCTTAAATGGACGTGTTTGGGTATGCAGACACACTCTTGACTCTACTTCCAGTGTGCCATATTACATTTTATCTTTTTTGTTTCTTGTCTCATTTGAAGCATATATGCTTGACCATCGTTTATGAGTTGGAGTTGGGAAAATATCATTCTACTAATGTTGGCCCTCCTTTTCAAATTGTTGTTTCATCTAGGTCAATGCCTCATCTCCATCTACAACTATTATCGTAGCTAATGCAATTATGAACTCAGAGACATTGAGTAGTGTCCAACAGAAAATAATGGTTGAAAAGCTGCTGCAGAGGGTCCAGTGACCATGTTTATTGAGAAGTCTAGTACTTGCATTATTTGTTTAATTTAAGATTTAAGAATCGACGGTACTATATTCTGTTAGGGAACGTGTTCTGGCTTGCATTATTTGTCAAATCTTGATCATTATTTGACATGATCTTAGGCAGTAAGCATTTTTTTATTTATCAAATGTGATATTTTGTACAACATAATTTAATTTTGAACAGAGCCAAAAGTTCATTATCCATAATAAGTTATTTGCTAAAAATAGGGGTGAGAATATGTTAGACCGCCTAATAGGGGGTGTACAGCCTAGCCTATATCAGGCTCAGGCTAGATTAGATTTTTTTTTTTAAAATAGATAATGCCAAGGCTTTTTGAAAAACCTATTTAGATAAAAAAATCAAGTTTCGGGCCGCCAAAAAGCCTTTTAGGCCTAGTAGATCGACCTATCTAAGTAAATACAAATAATATTTTTTATTGCTATTATTATTATATTAGTTTTGTTAACTGTGTTTCTAAAAATTAGAACAATTCGATCGGTTGAACTGTGAAGCATTCAGATGTCAAATCCATTCACACAGGAAACCTGGCTAGCTCTAGAATCGGCTGGAACGGGTCAAATCGGCTTGAAACCATTTTGAATCGGTCTTTTTACCTTCTCATTTTTTTTCTTCAATTTTTTAATTTTAAATTGAAAAAAATATTTTTCAGCCAAGTAAAATTTTAATGACAAGTTATAAAAGTACGTATACATATGTTTTTATTATTTTTCCTTTTTTATTAATTTTTTATCTAATGAAATTTATATAATGATTATTTTAATTTAATGTAAAAATTGATTATATCTTAAGTTTATCACTTAATATAATATATAATTTTTTTTAATAAAATATAGGCTTAAATATGAAATTGGTCCCCAAAAAATTTGCAAAGTTCGTTTTTAGTCCCTAAAAAAAATTAGAAAGTTTTTAGTCCACTAAATTTTAAAATGTTTTTCCGTTCGTCCCTCACTTTAACGTCGTTATGATTTTAGTCCCCTAAAATTCTAAAAGTTTGTTTTTAGTCCCCGTCACATAAGCACCACATACGCTCCACGTACGCGCCACAAAACGGCGTCAGCAACAGGGACCAACGGAAAATCATTTTCAAATTTGGGGGACTAATTTTTTTTTTTTGGACTAAAAACGAACTTCGTAAATTTTTGGAGACTAATTTCATATTTAAGCCTAAAATATAATATATAATATTAGAAATATATATTTAATTATTACTAGTTTGACCAGGTTCAACAACTATCGAATATTGAACCAGTGTCTTCATCAGTTTAGTGACCGGTCCGGTTTTCAAAATATTGGTTAAAGCATATACTTGTTGAGAATAATTTAAACATATTGACCTACATAAAGTTTTTGTCATATTTAAAAGTTGTATTTGAACATCAAATTGGGAGACTAAAAAGCGACAATTATTTTACTGGTTAATGCAGTTTATACACGTGGTTAATAAAGTGTTGAACTTGACTAATAGATATACTAAGATGTCGCAACTCATTAACCATCAACTGAACTTTATTAACCACAATTTTGAACGTCATTAATTATAATTTTTATGTGTTCAAAATTACTATAATTTTTAGGCGTTCAAAATCGTGTAATTTTGAACACCTAAAAATTGTGGTTAATGAAGTTTAGTTGATAGTTAATGTGTTGCAACATCATGTATATCCATTAACCGATTTCAAGACTTCATTAACCACGTGTGTGAACTACGTTAACCAGTAAAATAGTTGTCGATTTTGGTGACCCAATTTGTTGTTCAAATAACATTTCTCCATATTTAAAAACTTTATTGCAAAATAGAATTTAAATAGATTATCATATAAGTTCAGATTCTCTAAAAGGTTAGATTGGACCTTAAACAACATTTATATCATACAAATAACTCAGACCTTATAGAACTCAGTTCGTCCTATATATTTCCACCCCTATTTCTTATGCCGTTTAGTAGCAGTAGTTAGGAGTAGGTACGAGTACGGGTCAACTCACACCCTGCCTACCTAATCCAACTCATCTCAGAAAATCCGGATTGGTTTGGGTCATTGGTCGGGTCGATTCCAAAAAAAGCAACCCTGAAGTCTATGAGTAGGGTGTCGGGTCTGAAGATGCAAACCCGAGCAACTCAACACAACCCATTGTAAATGAATGAATAATCTTTTTTTACTTACTAAGTGAACACGTCACATATTTTATACGAAGTGACTTTTTTTCCTGAAAGCCTAAGTGAATGTTGAGTCGCATATTTAGAACATGAAATATGTGTTTGCATTTGGAATGCTTTGCATATAATTTGAAGTATAAAATATATTATGAAATATGAAACAATGCAGTTGTGCAAACGATATATATCATGAAATATGAAATATTGTGTTGCGTATTTGTTGTTTTTTCAATCAGACTAGGTGAATATTAGATAAATTAATGTTAAGGCATTAATAATGGTTTTTTTTTTCTTCATAAGTATTTTTTCCCCATTTGTCTTCGATGTTTTCCAAATTTTTTGTTCTTTTTACTTCCGAGAATTGAATATTTTAATAATAAACTCATTCATCTAACTTAAACGCGTACGGGGTTGGGTTGGGTTGGTTCGGGTTACGTAATTTTTTTTTTGACTAAACTGACCCAACCCAACCCAACCCAACCTGTATATATTTAGTTGGGTTAAGTTTTTAAACAACTCAAACCCAACTCAACCCATGCCCACCCCAAGCAGTAGTGATTATAATTATTATTTTTATAGTTTATTATAAACAAAACTTATCCTCATTGGCCTATTAGCCAATTAGCCTATCTAGGGATTAGTCAGATGACTTATTTAAATGTGTTAATATGAAATAGGGCTTTAAATTGGCTATCAGGTCATACCAGGCTTTCAAAAAGGTCAGATCGAGCTTAAAAAAAAGCCTATGATAGGTAATAATAGTATTAATTATACAACCCATAAATACAAGGATAATTAGTCTTCTCTCCTAGGTCTACAAATGCTTTTTCCGGTACAATATATGAACTAAACGTAGACATCCTATGAGCATATGGAAACTCCCATGATTGAGCTTCATGTCTACAAAATGCCCGCCATGAACGCATACTAGGCAGGATCAGACAATCATCCTCCAAGAACACCTGTAAGTAACACATAAAGAAATAATTAATCACCAATGTCACTTAACATTTGAAACTTATTTTAAATATATTAGTGCAAATTTTACATGTGCAAAGTGGCACTGCATCACATGACCGGTGCAAATGATACAATGATGGGCTGATGGGTGACCTCTAAGAGGAAAAATTGTATAGTATCTACTAGACAACAAAAAAACCAGGACCTTGTTATACGCAAAAGCAATTAAAAAACCCATGTCCGAAAAGGTCATCCACTTTGATGGAGGTGTGTTCCCAAGGCATGTGCACCAAGGCATCCTTGACTTCATTTACTCGGTTTTAAGACCCATAAAACTGGATATAATCATTCTCATAGTTATAGAGCTCTCTTATCATATCACAATGGGCGAAGGCCCAATGGCCTTCAAGCCTACCAATTAATGTTGCAACCGAACGATAACCACGACTACTATAACACCCCATCTTGGTGCTATGTTCTCTAACTCAATTCAAGGAAAATAAATATTGTTTCGCTTTTTGAAATCAAGAGTAGAAAATAAAGAAGTCTAAAAAATGTGAGTATAAAATTTTTCTTTTAAAACAAAAGGAAGATATGGAAATGACTAATGCGACATAAACGAGACCCAAAAACCTTAACGATAGTTAATACAACTTAAACAAAATGCATGTTCATGAGACAAGACTTAACTGTTTTCAAAGTAAGGAAATACGTGGAAATAGACTGGTTTTGTAACACCCCGTTTCTAGAGCGTTACTAAACTAATTGTAACTCTTGCAAGTTCAAATGCTTTTGAAAATGAAATACTCTGCTTGCATGGTTTTCAAAATATATGAGTCTATTTTTTTTTTTTAACTTCTTTTAAAATAATAATCAAAGTATTGTAGTATTTTCGAAAGGTGATGAAAGATTAAAGATACCCAAAATCCAACCACAACAACCATGCATAATAATTTCTTTTTTCTTTTAAAGGACCCTACAACTTACACACCCACTCAAAGATTCATTTCTAAAATCATTCTAAGTCACACACAAGTTTTTAACACAAGATTAACACTAAAACTCTTATCTACAACTCCTAAATCACCACTAACACAAAATCATCAAAACTTAGTTAGAAAATTTTGAAATCAACCTCACACATATACATATGTGGTCACGGGTCTTAACCCCAATTCAACACCAACTTCCAAAATTTGCTTCAACACTACACACACATAAAACTTGGCTTTCTAAACAAAATAAGATCAAAAACCTTTTCCAACAACAATTCCCTCAACAACAACAAATCTAACAAAAGATCTTTAAAGAAAACCTTGAAATTATCAACATTTTTTTATACAACAAAAGGAAGGAAAAACCTTTGCAACTAGATTTATCAACAAGATCATATACAATAACACAAAATTGAAAGCAAAAGAGCTAAAATACTCACCTAAAACTCCTTCAAGAACCCGCGGTTTTAAGAGTTCAAAGGGAAAGAAGGATCCTCACGATCACCAACCACAAAATCAAAAACAACATCAACCATAAATGCCAAGTAGAATCCTCCTCCAAAATCATCACAAGGTTTATGGCTCAAACTAAGGGAATGAAAGAGGAAAACAGCTCCAAATCTCTCCCTCAAATTCACGGCGCAAGGAAAGGAAAAGGAAGAAAATACTTCAAACTTTTCAAGATCTCTCACACACATCCCACTACCACACGGCTTAGCATCATCTAGGAAGAAGATTGAAGAAAAATGGAAGTCTCTTGAGCAAAACTTGCTCACAGCGCACAAAAGGAGGAAGAAGGAAGGAAATTTAGGTTTTCTCTCCAGTCACACTAACACAAAAAACAAAACATGTCTCAACCCCTTTTCTCCTAAGCGTGGCCGACCAAGTGAGCAGGAAAAAAAAAGAAAATGACCCAGCAATTTTATTTATTTATTTATTTCCTTAAAGTGGCCGGACAAAGAATAAAAGAAAGGAAAGAAAAAACTCACAAAAATCTTGGTCTAAGTCCTTATCTTAATCTTCCATGATTCAAGGAAATAAGGATAAGGTTTGGCAAAAATTTTAGGTACTACCCAATACTAGCTCAACACCTCGTCACGCACTAAACCACCACTAGAAACTCCCACTAACTTTCTAAATTTCATTTAATTGAGTCAAATGGGTCTTGCGTAAATTAAATTGTCACAAGACATTTAATTAATACTCGCTAGAAAATAATTCCGTATAATATTTTTATTGGAAAATATTAATACGCTCACAATAAATCAATAATCACACAATAAACCACATATAATCACATCAGTGCTAATCTAAACTACTGCGAAAACACAGATGTTAGTGGCAAACATGTCACATTCTCAAAATCATAAAATATTTTTGATTTTCAAATCTAGTATATATCAAAATACTTCTAATATCAAACACTTATGTGGTCTATACTTAGAACCACTAATACACCAAGATCATACTAAACAATAATAGTAATAGCGTCTCCTACTAATAGAAAAGCATAAACTGTATTCTAGAGAATTCTAGAGAAACTGAATTGTAAACTGAATTCTGAAATATTCGTTTTCTTTATTAATGAATCTGTTGCAGCTGAGTGCCTTATATAGCTTTCTCAGATTTTATCATATAGCTGTCATACAACACTCTAACTAACTGAGTTAGTTAGTTACAAGTAATGCTAATCTATATGCTAGCCTATCATAGTTATTCTAGGCTTACAAGAGACACATTCTCTTATACTCCCCCGCAAGCTCAGCTGGGAGTAAAGCAACACAAACAGTGAGCTTGGATCTGCACTCTTCAAACTTAGTGGGAGGCAAGGGTTTTGTCATAATATCTGCACACTGCATGCTGCCAGGAACATGAGACACTAAGAGCTGTTTCTGCAGAACCTTTTCTCTAAGGAAAAATAAGTCAAGCTCCATATGTTTGGTTCTTGCATGTAGAACCGGATCGTGAGCCAATGCAATAGTGCTCATGTTGTCACAAAATACTTGAGGTACAGAAAAAGGAACTCCTAATTCAGTTAACAGTGACTGAATCCAGAGCAATTCTTGAGTAGCGAGAGCTAAACTTCTATATTCTGCCTCTGTGCTTGACCGAGACACTACAGGCTGCTTTTTAGCCCACCAAGACACTAGATTCTGGCCAATGAAGATGCAAGAACCAAAGGTAGACCTCCTGTCATCGATGTTTGACCCCCAATCTGCATCACAGTAAGCAGATAAGGGTAGAGGTGCAGTGGGAATAGGCTTAAGATGCAGTCCCCATGAGATAGTACCCTTTAGATAGCGCATGATCCTTTTAACAGCAGACCAATGGGACTCCAGGGGCTGTGACATGAACTAGCAGACCTTATTAATGGCAAAAGTAATATCAGGCCGAGTTATGGTGGCATACTGCAAAGCTCCCACCACTGACCTGTAATAAGTAGGTCAGAAACTGCTGTTGAGCCTTCTTTGGATAAATGACTGCCAGAAATCATTGGTGAAGCGAGTGATTTTGCCTCTTGCAGATTTGTTTTAGCTAACAAATCACTAAGATATTTGCTTTAGGTGAGAAGGAGTGAGCCATTAGACTGCTTCTTGACTTCAATTCCCAAAAAGTAATCCAAATTCCCTAACTCTTTTAATGAGAAAACAACATTTAATTTAGAAACCAGCTGCTTAAGGAAGGAAGAATTGTTACCAGTGATGATGATATCACCAACATAAACCAACATGTATGTAGTAGTAGAGTCTTTTGAGTAAACAAACAAGGATGGGTCACATTTACTGGCTGTAAATCCGAATTGTAGTAGAGTTCCTTTGAGTCTATCAAACCAAGCCCCTGGGGCTTGTTTGAGACCATATAGAGCCTTGTTGAGTTTGCATACTAGGGCTTTATTTGATGCTTCAAAACCAGGGGGTTGAACCATGTACACTTCCTCTTTAAGCAAACCATTGAGGAATGCATTGTTTACATCCAGTTGTTGAAGAGGCCACCCTCTTGAAATAGCCAAGGTAAGTATGGTTCTAACAGTAACCGGTTTGATTACTGGTGAAAATGTCTCTGTGTAATCTGCACCATACTTTTGATGGAAACCTTTAACAACTAACCTTTCTTTGTATTTGTTAATCGAGCCATCAGGGTTTTCCTTAACCCTAAAGACCCATTTACACCTAATAGGAACTCGGTTAAGAGGAAGAGAGACCAAGGTCCATGTATTATTGTTGATCAAGGCATTATACTCAGTTTGCATTGCAGCAAGCCATGTGGGACTTGCAAGGGCTTGTTTAGTAGTTTTGGGCTCAACATGGGCTAACAGTAAGGTGGGATTAATTTTGGGACATACAATTCCAGATTTTGCTCTTGTTTGCATAGGGTGAACATTGACTGGTCTAGTGGGAAGAAGAGAAGAGCTGGAATTAGAAGATGGTTGAGGAGAAACAGGTATAACTAGTGGAGTTGCTGAATAATCAGGTGCAGAGTTGACATTAAAAGAGGTTGATGCAGAGTGAGAAGCTGAACTAGGAGCAGAAATAGGGCCTACACTGGAACTGGGTGCAGTATGAGTTGCAGAGTTCATATTGGAGGAATTGGGTGCAGAGTGAGAGGTTGAATTAGTAGCAGAGACAAGTATTGCAGTGGAAGTAGGTACTGCATTGTGAGAAGAAAAAGGAATGGTCACTAGGGGAATAGAAGCAGGGACACTAACACTGTTAGATGTTGTTTTATCCGATGGAAACAAGTCTTTATATGGAAACCTATACTCATTGAATAACACATCTTTGGAGATGTAAATTCTACCATTGGAAGCTAGGCATTTGTAACCTTTATGTGAAAAGGAATAACCCAAAAATACACATTCTTGTGACCTGAATTGGAGTTTGTGCTTGTTGTAGGGTCTTAACAAAGGAAAACAGGCACAACCAAAAAAATTTTAGGAAGTGAAAATCAGGCTGAATATGAAACAGTTTGCTGTATGGAATGTCAAATTGTAGGGCAGAAAGAGGAAATCTATTTGTGAGGTAAACACTTGTGAGAAAAGCATGATCCCAAAACTGTAAAGAAAGGGATGCTTGGGATAGAAATGTGAGACCAACTTCGACTATTTGCCTATGCTTTCTTTCTACCATACCATTTTGATGGTGGGTATGGGAACAAATGATTCTATGAACAATTCCAAATTGAGCAAGAAATTGGGTGAATGGTCTAAACTCACCACCCCAATCAGTTTGTATGGCTTTAATTTTGTAGGGAAATTGGGTTTCAACAAGGGATTTAAACTCCTTAAAGACTGAAAGAGCATCAGACTTCCTTTTTATAAGGAATATCCATGTAAATCGAGTGCAAGCATAAACAAATGTGATATAATAATCAAAACCAGTAGTGGAAGTGATAGGGGCAGGGGCCCATAAGTCACTAAAAATCAGTTCTAAAGGATTATTATAAGTATGAGTAGAAGGGTGAGATGGTAACCTATGAGATTTACCAAGATAGCAAGAAGAACAAAAATCTAATGCCCTCTTATTAGAAAATGGTATCTTACAATTGTTGAGTACAAGTTTCTGCACCTCAAGACTAGGGTGACCAAGTCTTGAGTGCCAAAGAAAATATGAACTAGTATTAGAAACAACATTGGTATTAACAATGGCAATATTCACATTTGGTAAAACAGCAGAAGTACAATGTAAAGAGGGTGAAGAAGCAGACTTGAGTGAGGGGACTTGAAGTAGATTGGTGAACTCATAAAGACCATCCTTGCCAAGCATTCCTTTGAGTAAAACCTCATTGGATGCCTGTGATTTGACAAGACATTGGTTAGGCCAAAACTCAAAATAAACCGAATTGTCCCTAGCAAACTGACTGACACTGAGCAAATTTGTAGTGATAGTTGGGACATGCAGTAGATTATTAAGGTCAAGGTTGGAATTAGGATTAAAAGGAGATGAAAAGGATGTAGAGCCCATGGAGTTTACTAACAAACCTTTGCCATTTCCAATGATAATCTGGTCTGGCCCTTCAAAAGGGGAGACTTGCTGGATGTTCTGAGAATTGGAGGTCACATGGTGAGAAGCACCCGAGTCAGGGTACCAATTGACAGAAGAAGTTGAATCTGCACTGGTTAAGTATGCTTGCGGCCTGAGCTGAGGAGAAGGAAACATATTGTTCATCTAAGGCAAAGAATACTACCCAGTAAACATATTGTTCATCTGAGGCAGAGCCATTTGAGATGAAGGAGCACTTGGCCTAGCATTGGCATAGTAACTCCAAGTGGAATAAGGCCAAGGCAGTGGTGCTGAGATAGCAGGCAATGGCATCTGAGGCATTAGAGATGGAGCTGGTTGCTGAGGAAATCCTGGTTGATAGTAACTTGGTTGCGATGGTTATTGAGACCACGGTGCTGTGAGAGCAGTTGGAGTTGATGAATTTCCAGAGAAATTAGGTGGAACATAATCCTTCTTGAACCTATGGAAGCAGATAGATGCATCGTGCCCAAATTTATGGCACACTTGACACTGAACCGAACCATGACCACCATTACCGCTGCCACGGCCACTGCGGCCAGAGCCATGACCACCATTAGAGGTTTCACGATCATTGCGTTGTTGCTTTGCACCAGTAGAGTTGGTTTCGTGAGACGAAGAAGAGGTAAGATGAACCTGAGATGCACCAGAATTCTGAGAGGTTTGTGAATTAGGGTTCACGGAGGTTGTAAGATTTGCAGAAGTAATAGACTGTTTCTTGAATCGATTGAGACACGATTCATGCCCGAGCACCAGAGTCGTAACCTCCTCCATCGAAATTAGACCAAACTTTCCACAAATCAAAGAGATTGTGGACTCGTACTCTTGCGGCAAACCTTCCAGAACAATGTCAAGGTGTTTGCGATGTGAAACTGGTTCTCCAATCGCATTTAGGGAGTCGATTAGGGTTTGTACATGAAGAAGAAATTCTGAAACAGAGAAACCTTCGAGTGTCGTGCCGCGAAGTTCTGATCGAAGCTGACTAGCTTTCGCCTAAGTGTGAGACTGAAAGTACGCGTGGATCTTGTCCCACAATTGCCATGCATGCTTCGATCCGACCGCATGACGAAGCATATCCTTCGATATCGTCGATTGCAGCCATTCGAGCAATAACTGATCTTGCTGCTCCCATTTTTCAAACTCAGGGGAAACGCGATTGGCAGAGCTATCCTCAATTGCGTTGAATTTTGGTGGAATTGTTGGATTGACCAAGAAGTGATGAAGTTTGTGAGCCTTGATCATAGGTTCAACCTGTTGGCACCACAACAGATAGTTTTATGAGTCTAACTTATCAGAAATCACAGTAAACGAGGAAGACGAAGATGAACGGATGAACGTTGGTGACGAAGACGCCACAGTTGCGGAAGACGAAGGAGACGGTCCTGCATTCACCGACGGCGGTGAAGGCGGTGGATCTTGATGACTCGATGATACCATAATAGAAAAACATAAACTGTATTCTAGAGAATTCTAGAGAAACTGAATTGTAAACTGAATTCTGAAATATTCTTTTTCTTTATTAATGAATCTGTTACAGCTGAGTGCCTTATATAGCTTTCTCAGATTTTATCATATAGCTGTCATACAGCACTCTAACTAACTGAGTTAGTTAGTTACAAGTAATGCTAATCTATATGCTAGCCTATCATAGTTATTCTAAGCTTACAAGAGACACATTCTCTTATACCTACAGACGATCCCTTTTCTAAATCTCTGTCCATTCATAACTCCTTATCGTTGCATTCCCCGGGATGAAGTCTTCAGATAATGAGCTCTTTCCTTTGCTTAATGAGTAGACACGTCCTTCCGTAGCTAAACGTGTAACCTCCACAACATTTGCAGTTGCTTTCACCTTTGATGCCTGACAACTGGCAAAATGCCCAGGCTTCTGGCAATTGAAGCAAAGTATCTTCCTAGAAGAACACTGGTACGCCTTGTGTCCTTTGTCCTCACAACTGAAACAATAGTCTTCCTGACTCCAGGGTTGCTTGCCCCTACCTCCATTTCCTGAAACTTGAGCCATAGGGTGGTACTGGCTTCGGTGGTCCTCCTGAGGACAGTGATAGAGATTCCCCTGTTCTTCCCCACTTTGTCCTTGATTTGGACTGTTCTGTTTGATTAACCTTCCAGTGTTGTTGTTGTCACCATTGAGTCTCCGATTTTTCTTGGTCTCAACCTCTCTACACTTCTCCATTAGAGGTTGGAATTCTTGGGTTTCCAAAGGCAGTACAGATCCTTGAATCTCTTCTCTTATTTTTCCTAAGGACTTAAGAGGTTCATGGTGACAGAGGTCAACCAATTCTTTGGTCTCTGCAACTTTCTCCTCTCCCTGCTGTCCTAGTAGGTCACATTGATTCTTTGTAGCAATCTGTTGAGCCAGCTTCAGCTATCTGAATCCTCTGATCCATCTCTGAGTTATCAGCTCTGACAGAAAGAATTGCTCATCTCAGAGGTATTGGGTTCCCACAAGGTCTTATAACCTAGTCAGAACCCCACAACAATTTTTGTGTGTCAGCACACATTGCTTCAATTAAGAAACAATTCAAACAATTACAAGCAGAGTTACTCCACTTGAGGAACAAGCTAAACACACAAGCACATTTTGACTCACGATAAAACACAGACACAACTTGACTCCCAACAATCTATTCTCTACAACACCCGACACTTGACTAGCTATAGCTACCCAACTCACAGTCCGGTTAGAACCGAACTGCTCTGATACAACAATTGTAACACCCCATTTCTAGAGTATTACTAAACTAACTGTAACTCTTGCAGGTTCAAATGCTTTTGAAAATGAAATACTCTACTTGCATAGTTTGAAAAATACGAGTCTATTTTTTTTTCCTTTTCAAACTTCTTTTAAAATAACAATCAGAGTATTGCAACATTTTCGAAAGGTGATGAAAGATTAAAGATACCCAAAAAAATCCAACCATAACAACCATGCATAATAATTTAAATAGTCATTTGACACAAAACGATCCAAGTTTTGAAAGCATAGTATACTTACTACAACACCGTAGTTAATACATTAAACACCCTATAGCTAGTCATCACACTACGACACTTACTAGAACGTCTAGTAAGTTTACCATACAGCTAGACAAAGTAGACAACCATACAGGACTATCATCAGCTACACTCGTCAGCAGTCTCGAACATTCTACAGTCTTTATCATCTGGGTTACATTCGTTAATTGAAGAACCACGGGCAAGAGTCAACTTCTTAAAATAAACATATATATATATATATATATATATATATATATATATATATATATATATATATATATATATATATATCCCAAAGACACATCATATTATACAACAAAATATAATATGAAACACAATATTCTTCAACACTTAGAATAATCATGTCATTAGCATTAGAGAACAACTCAATAAGGATGCACATAATTTCCTATTGATGCAACTACATGTCAGTGCACATGATTCCAGAATATCACAAATATACCTATACCAACGGGCTTACCGGCTGGTCCACACATAGGATACAACAGTCTGACACTATTCCTGTACGAATTAACGACGACACTGAACTCCCCCATAGGATTTATCCATACCAATGGATTTTAATTCAGGTCAAGTCCCTATGTATGAATATCAATGCATATTCACATTCCCAATTGAACATACCAACACATATGATATTTCAACATGCATTTTCAATTGAACATACCATCTCATACGATATTTCAATATGCACATAATTAAATCATCATTTAATTAATCAACACAGACTTTTATAGCATATATGATCACAAATCATAACACCACTTTCACAAATCAACAATCATTACATACAGCTCACAGAGTATAAACACATGTCATAAAATCATACATTCACACACCAATATATTATATCTAGAAGAAGCCCTTACACACACTACACAAAACATAGCACACTTAATGTGAAGTACCCTTACCAAAAGAGCTCTCAACCCACGCTAATGTCAAGGTATGTCACGAACTCACCCTCGAGCGTACTCACGACCTCAATAATCCTTGACAAACAACACTAAGTCTTAGAAAATTTTCTAAATCACTTAAAAGTAACCCCTAGGTCATGGTTTGCAAACAAACCCCTAGGGTACAACCCAAAAATTCTTGTATTAATACTCACACTTAAAAACACTAAAACAAAGTTAAAAATAATATTTTAAATACTTACAACTTACTCAAAATCTTTTAACTTTCTCAAAAACTTTTTAATTTTAAAAATACTAGGAAATCATTTTCTTTTAAACCAAAACAAAGGTTAAACTTTTAAAATACTTAATTAACAAACTACTAACAATTAATCAAATAAAATTTTTAAAACAACACCAAAATACTCCCTCGGTTTTAACAACCAAACAACACCTAAATTTTTCTTCTTCCAAATCTTTTACAACCATAAAACTTACACTAAAAAAATAAAATATTTTTAACACTAAAATTCCTAAGACTCCACCTTGTTTAAGAAATACCAAGATTTTCTTAACTTAGGTGTTTCATAGTCTTAACCTACAAAAACAACACTTTAAACAACTTTAACTCAAATCCAATTTTTCTAAAAACTCCTAAACTACAACAACAACTAAATTATGAAAGGATCAAAGTGTAAAACACAAAAAAATTTCTTTCTTGACATGGGTCAAGTGAGTCTTGGCATCCCAAAAATTATGGTGCCGAATAATCGCGTTACCGATAATTCGTCCGCCGTTAAATCGCGTAAGTTAATTTACTGGAAAATTAATTTACCGCGTGATAAATAATTTATCTATAAATTATAAAACAATTAAAAACACTCAAATACTATCACAACAAGTTATGATTCGATTTTCATTAAAATCAAAATTTGTTTTAAATTTTATTACGGATAAAAATTATCCGGTGATTCAAAATACAGCGAAAATTCGTTAGAATTATTCGACAAGTCCTGAACTATGAATTAATATTAAATATTAATTCTTAAATTTAATTTTATCTTGATTTTATTCAATCACTTTCATAGCTAACAAAAATGTGTGTTACCACGTCAAACAATAAACTTACAAAAAGACTTTGTCGATGAATTCACATTAAAAGCAGCATATGTCTACGATGTCTATTAATTTGAATTGATATCATAAATAACAATTAATTATAATAAATCAATTATTTAAAATAAATCTAAACAATTCTCCGTACTCTTAGGAAATCATTGAGGTGAACAGTCTCTATGACTTACCTTCAAGTACTCAGGATTTTTATTTGTTAAAACAATTTTTCTTAAAAATTGGGATGTTATAGGTTTGAAACATAATCCAAATACAGACTCGATAAACTTAAAACATACACTACATGAAATCCTAACTACCTTACCAACATACAAACACAGGATCATTACGGGGTTAGTCAATCCTGAAGACACAGGTTGGAAGGCTCCCCATCACGAGTCAGCCTTGAGGGTCCTCAGGTGGGTCCGTAGATCTCTCTAGAGTATAATCTTCATCCACATCCATGCAGCCTCCAATACGCATGAACTCCTCCCACTCCCCGTTGCTCATGAGAGTCTACTCGGGTATCTCCTCGTCATCGCTCGAATTCTAAAAAAAATATCCTCAGCATCCTCAGGTGGTAGGTTTCCATTACCAAACTCCACAACCCCAAGTGTTCCAAGAGAAGGACGCCCCGTTCCCCACCTTGATGTCCTAGGGAAGTACATAATCTTGGACCACACACTTGACATGGGATGAATAGGGGAGGAGGGTCGACCCTCTTCCTCGGAGTCTCCATAATGTAAGGTCCCCTCGCACGATCTTCCCTCGTGGAAATAGGTGCAACACCCCAGGAATCAAAGGTTACCCTGCTTGTTAGGATATATGTCCAATGTTTAGGAAACCTAAGAAGTAGAGTTGACCCTTGTAAACCTTTTGGGGAGATTCGAAACCTCTTAACTAGTTAACAATACTGCTGTAACCGATTAGGTTCGCAAAATAGAATGCATAGACTACAGGTGTTAACTGATTAAACTCACCCGTTTAACCGACTAACACGAATGCAAAAGCAGCAAAACTCCGTTGGGCTTGAATGGTTAAGCCTACTTCGCCCTAAACCTTAGTATACCTTACATACATGACCTAAACCCTATTGAGAGTCCTAAGGAGGTTAGGAAAACCTTTTCTTATTATTATCCTTTGAGGTCTTATCTTAAACTTACGAGATCTTATCCAAAAATAACATCTAACCATATTTTTTTCTAGGAGTCCTTATCATAAACGTTTTTTTTATATCCCTTCATAACCTCTTGACCTAATCCAACCGTAAGAGCCAGTAACCAGAGGTAAATCTTTTTATCTTAGAACCAAAGCCATTTCTTCACGAATTCCATATTAAAGGCTAAACTTTGGACACCCTTTCCTTGAGATGATCGTGCGAGGAAGGTAGGAGAGACTCATGGGTGGTCATGGAAGCGTATATGCACCAGGGTTGGGATCCATAGCTTCTTTCTAGGTATGGGGGAAAAGATGTTCATTCTACATCTTTCTTCTTTTTTTTTTATAATAGAATATGACTTACAAATCTTAATGCAGTTACAACTCTATCCTTACTCCATCATCGGGGCATTTCTATGCCCAACTTGTGCAAAAGGTGTACGGGGGAGGAATAGACTTTTATGCATTGCATGTGTGCGTGATTGGAATATGATTCGAAGTTTGTGGGAGAGACTTGGTTTTGTTAATGATCAAGTTTTCCAGCAAAGGGAACACCATGTTTGGCTAAAAGAGGGTGCATTAGGGCCAAGGGGGCATTTTGTTTTTAGTAGGACTTTGATAGTCTTGGAAAGCCAGGAACATTAAGTGTTTTGATAATGAGGAGCTTCCCACGCCTCGATTACTATATTAAGTTATTAAACTTGTAGGCACTCTTTATGCTTGTTTTCATGAAGGATGGGTCTCACGGTACCATTCTAGGGGAGACACTACAACATTTTTGACTTTAGCCCACGCTAAACTTTCCCACGGCTAAAAAACTGCTGCCTAAAACTGAATAGACAACGGTTTTATAGGCGTTGGTAAGAATGTACAAATTTCATCCGTCTTTTTGGATTTTGAACTTACAACCGTTACCTCTTTTTTATCTAGCAACGTTTTAAAAAATGTGGGCATGTATAGGCCACGGTTATGAAAATGTTGCCGCTTGAGGCCACACTTATTAAGCCGTGGCCTACATGATATTACACACAACCGTGGGTTAAAGCTGAGCGGGACTTTATTATCAAAAAAAAAACACCGAGCGCGCGAGACTCGAAATGAAAACAGAGCGGGACTCTAATCTAAACCTAAACCCACTACAACGTGGGATAATTAGTTGCCTACACACTTTTTGAATTGAAAACAAGAAGTTAAAAAATTGAAATAAGTTAAAAAAAATGTATCTTTCCCCCTCTGGTATTCCCCAATTTCTTTTTCCCTCGTTTACTTCTCTGTGTAGAAACTAATTCCCTTTATCTCTTTCCCTCCCCATTTCTCAATCTCCAAAAACCCTAACCCTCCCTCTCTTTGGAAAACCAATTTCGATAAGATGTTGCCTGAAATTGTGGAAGTTCGTGGAGGGAGCCCGCGGTCGGAATGAAGATCGACTGACCAGATGTGAGCATCTCCTCTCTCTAGTCTTCTCTCTTTCTGTCTTTATCCCTTTTCTCCTTCTTTTTCAATGTCTTTGGTCTTCATCTTTTCACAGGGTGCTTGCGGAGGAATTGCTTGGTGATGAAAGAGCGTGGATGCGCTGAACGGTGGGCCTGTGGCAGAGATGCGCTCGAGCGTGGGGATGTCGTAGTGGTACCAGAACCATCATGCGTCGAGCAAGCGAATGAAGTGGTTGAAGAGAAGGGAGCGATGGCTGGTAGTACTGGGTTGCTTAGCACCTTCGACATAAATTTCAGAAACCTCACTGTCCACAACATGGATCTCGTCCCTTCTATCTTTGCTGCCTCTGCAAAAAGCCTCGTCCTCCTACTCAGTAAGCCCAAACCATAAATGCACGCTACCTGTTTGATATTATGTTTATGATGAAATTTGAGACTCTGCTTTAATTACTATTGAGGTTTTTTTTTTTTTGCATCTTGACTTCTCTATTGTTTAATCATATGCATTCTATAGATGCATTCTATTGTTTAATCATATGTTATTCATGGTAGGAGAGGTTCCCCTCTCTCTCTACCCAATACTTTGAGCTGTGGTGGTTTATCTTTCGTTTTTTTCCCTTTCCATATATCATTCTGTTCTTTGTGTCTTCATTTTATCTTTTAACAATTTTTAACTCTTCAAATGTTCATTCTTTGTACAGTTTTCAGTGTTGTACAATTTGATTTGAAAGGCAGCAAGATAATCATCACTTCTTTAGTGTTACAAGCTTTCAGTGTTGCACAATTTGATTTGAAAGGCAGCAAGATAATCATGACTTCTTTGTAAAGCATGGAAGCAACAATGTTCCTTTAAGTCACAAGGAAGGTAGTTTTTTGAATTTGTTTTTTGGGTTTGTTTTTTAATTCAGAATATAATCTCAGACAGGTGCAATTGGTTAAAAATTTGTTACTTAATGAAATTTAAAACGTATGAGTTTAGACACGTTCTAAGAGCTAAAAGTAGTGTTTTTCATATATGAATTCGAAATCGAATTGGTCTGAATATCAGTACCTATTATTTATGTGAATTGCTTTCAATTATTTATCACTACCTGTTATTTATGAGTGGGCAGATTACATCAGCTACTTTCCTCCGGTTGTTTATAGATCTACAACCATGCTTCCAATGATGTTAAATATTTAATTGTTGTCTCTACTCCCAATTATCTCAAATAAATGTATAGTAGGAAGTTAATGAATTAGAAGTCTTATTAATTTCTCTTCGTTAGTTTCAGGTCTGCAAGTCTTTTGGACAATGACCTCTGTAGGTTGCTACAAAGCCTACAACAGTCAAAGGTATAATAGGAAGGATTCTAATTCTATCTTTGCTATCTAACTTACATTGTGGAATTAAATGAGAAGAAACATAGCAAACGTAAAAAGATATATGCTTGGCTTTGTTATCTTTTGCATGCTTACTTATCATTTCCTTTTTTCCAGTTTGGTCAGGAAGCATTGAGACAAAAATTACGGGTCATTGCATCAAGAGCAATAGGTTTCAGATTGGTAATATGGATTGTTGTTATATTGTTTATCCCCATGGTATGTCATTGATTCCCAAGGAATTACACCCCAGATACTCAATCTATGTCAAATTGTATTTTTATGAATGTTTTGAATACATTTAGTAAGAAAAAGAAATTTTTATGGGGTGAGGTATATAACATTATACTAACTCTATCATCCTTTTGGGGTCAATAAGAGCATTGCAGGATGAAAACGTATTTTTATAAATTTTGTATTCTCATCTTGAGTTTTAGGGATAGTGCTGGACTTGGTTGAGGATAGTGTTGCCACTATAGCTGAGTTAAGAAGAATTTTGTATTATCATCTGCAGAATTTACATAATTTGAAAAGAGTTAAGAAGAACTTAAAGAAGAGAAAAAAAATAAAAATAAGTGGCGAGGATTAACTTCTAATAAGGATTATGACAAAAATGTATGTATACATTCTGTTACTGTTTCCCGGATCTAAAGCATTTTCAGGTGAGTTCTTTTTTTAAAAGAAATTGATTTATGTCTTCTTAAGTTTAGTGTTGCCTGAAAAATAAACATTGGTTTGCTTCCACTTTGTGAAAACTTCCATATCAACTAAACCACAGACATTTTCATTCTTTCTTTAATTATACATTTCTTTTGGTCCCTCCTTAATGTTACACTCCTGAGTCGTTAACATTTGATGCTTTTAAGCTTGAGGCTTTTGAGTTTAATTTGAAGGTTTGACCTCTCTCCAAGTGGCCACTAACTTTTGATGTTTCTTAATTCTTGCCCTTGGGTTCTTATCAATGGATATTGATGTAATGTTACCTTCTTATTAGGCTTTCTTTTACATTGTAACTTACTTGCAGGAGTGGTATTGAAAGGTGACAACTTAATAGGAGTGGCTTGAATGCTGGACATGCTTTGTTATTGTTATGCAGTATAATCAATGTTTATTGTATTAAAGTCATAAAAACTTCATGTCAGTTCCTATGTGTTTACTATTCTAATTTTATCTTTCACCTTTAATAATAACAAGCAATGGATTTTAAACACGGATTTTGGAAATGCAATTACTAATTAAGTAGCCTCCATTTGTAGTGGTATCTATCTCCATATATTTGCACTCCATCTATACATGTTGAGCCTCTCTATTTGCTAGTGAAAGCTGCTGATCTGACTTTTTGAGTGATCCATTCATATTAACTTGTTTTTATATGTGCAGTCTATACACGAAGATCATCCTGAAGATGAATGAAGTTAATTCGTGGAAGATTTAGATGTTTTTAGACTTATGATGACAAGATGTAATTATGTACTGGTGTTTTATGGTTGCGTAGTAGTGTTATAATATTTTGATATACTTAGACAAAGTTTTTAACCTTTGCTACTTGTATTAAGACTTGGTTATATTAAACTTTTGTTTATTATTAAATAGCTATAAAAAATTTAATGGTTTAGTTGTTTTAAATGATAGTAATTAATTATCTATATGGTTTATTCACATTTATAATTTACCGTATTTATTTAATTATGCGTTGAAATTATTTTATTGAAAATGAGTCGTGGCTAAAAAAGTATAATCGTGGCTTAAAATATAGGCAATGCTAGTATAATCGTGGCTTAAAATATAGGCAACGTTTATGTCACCGTGGTCTAAAACAAGACCAGAAAACCGCGGCCTAAAACAGGTCTAGAAAACCGTGGCCTGTTCTTGAAGTTGGCAACGTTTGCATATGTGTGGCCTAAAGGTATAGGCCACGGTTTAAATTTTGTTGCCCAAAAGACGAGACGACGCTAGTATAACCGTGGCTTAAAGTATAGGCAACGCTTGTGTCACTGTGGTATAAAACAAGACAAGAAAACCGTGGCCTGAAGCGAGTCTGACAGTGGCTGTTCTTGTGTTATAAACCAGCGGTTATCTTTGTAGGCGTGGCGAAAACAAAAAACCGTGGCGTAAAGGAATAGGCTGAGCCAGCATACTCACGCCAAAAGCCGTGCCAAACAGTTCTAAAGTTTAGACCACGGTTTTTTCATTTCTGGCCACAGTTTTTTGTTGTTGTCTAAACTGATTTTTGCTGTAGTGAGATTTTATTACATTAATTAAATGTATACGGTAACAATTTAGGGAATTTAATTTAGGGCGTGCAGACTTGAAAGGCTTAGCTAGAAATTCAAAGGGAGCATGACTATATATATGGCTTTTGTGGCTACATTGATCACTAACATAATGAAAGCTGAACTGCTAGCTATCTATCACATCCTTAAATTGGTTAGGGGGAGGGGATTCAAACATGTATTTTGTCTTACATATTTCTTAAATGCGGTGAATTTGATTAAAGGCCAGAATCAGGAGTATCATAGGTATGTCACTGTAGTGTAAGACATTCGAGGCCAACTTCTTCCACGGAACATCAAGCTACAACACATTCTTCATGAAGGAAACCAATGTGCATGTCTCCTGCTTCAAGCAATGCTTTTTTAAGTGTTTTAAAGTCCCCTCCTCAGGAAATCAGTAATCTATTGGCTGCTAATGCTGTTGGAATAGATTTCCTTCGTTTGTAGTTTGTTTCCCATTACAAGAAAAACATCGTGTCTATTTATAATTATAAAATTATCTTTTTAACATTCTCTCATATACCACACTTATTATAATCAGATTATTATTCGTATCTACTTAAAATAGCTAACTTATAATAAGATTTCATTATCATAAAAATAATAATAATAAGATTTCAAATTTCTTTATATTATTTTTTTTTTGAAATTTAAACTAATACATTATAAAAACTTTAGAAATAATTATTTCTTTAAAAACTGATTTTTCATAAAATACTATGAAACTGTTAAATTTTTATATTTACACTTTTTAATAATTTTTATAAATTATAAAAATTAATTAATTTAACTGCTAAATAAAGTGATATTATGACTTGAATTTACAAACTTAATTTAATATTTGGTAAAAATGTTTTCAAAGAAAAAATATGAATGTTTTGGGGAATAAATAAATATAATTTAGGAAAATAATTGAAGGGGAAAGTAAGGAGAAAGAAACACAGAATGGGTTGAGCAACGCAACAAGGAAAGACCAACAAAAGAGCAGCGAACAGAAGAAGAAGAAGGCTCTCCCTTTCAGCGAATGGGTGGAAGATGGAGAACCCTCTCCCTTTTATATAACCGCATAGCAGCAACAACACCTTCTCCTCTTTCTTCTTCTTCTTCTTCTTCTTCGCCATCGAAACCCCACTTTCCCTCTCTTTTCTCCATCAATCGTTTCTTCGCTGTGGCTGCTGCTGCTGCTTCAGCAGACCCTTGTCATCTCGACCCGGATCCTCATAATCTGGATCGCCCATACGGTTTTGGAGACCCGGAAGATGACCAATCTGTCAAAATCCCCATCAAAGCCTTCTTCCTCTCCACCAGGTTCCACCCCCGATTAACTACTTCAAGTTGCTTCATTTATCTTTTTCGCTTTTATTTTCACTTCAATTTCGAAAATTGGTCGTTCTCAGAATCATGTTTCTCAGCTTTCACTTGTGAATTCTGTTACTGTTCCATTACTTTTGGAAAAGTAAGAGAAGACCATGTCCTGTGGGAGTGAAAATTTGCGCTTTTTTCAATCTTAGATTTGAAATTATTGTTATCATTATTCATTTTGATGTGTAAATTTTGCAACTTTACTATTTGTATCAATGTATGTATGAATTTTAGATTTTTTCTCTTTTTTATTTTTTGGCTCTTAGTGTTACTCTTTGCCCTATGGTATACTATGCTTTGAATTGCTACTTATCACTTGTGTTTTGCTGTTTAGTGTTGGATTTAGAAGACTATGTTGTGTGGGAATTGTAATTTTGTTGCATTTATGATCTATGTTGCACGGGTACGGGATATGGTACCGAGTACGGGTACGGGTACGTTTGCAGAAATACGATATTTTTACATATTTTACACGTGGTATGAGGTACAGGTACGGATACGGGTACGCACCCGGTACGGGTACGGCTTTAATTTTTGAAGTACCCATGCTTCACTGTTTATGATATTTCGATTTGGAATTTTAGAGTTTTCTTGGTTTTTGTCTTCCTTTTATGGTGATGGATGCATTCTGCTTTTTCTATGCTATTTGGATTTGAATTGAGTAGAGCCCCTTTCCCCTCACATGTTTTTTGTTGTTGTTGTCCTGTTCTCTTTCTCTATGATTTGGCTGTCTCAGATTCATGGTTTTGGCAGTATAAATCTGAAGGGCATTCTGGCTGACAATCCGAGAAACATTGTTCCTCCATCTTCTCGCTCGGCATTAAACTATGTGGCTCTCCGGTTCTGTGACTTCAATTCGGACACTGATGTAAGATTGTATTTTTTTTTTATAACCTTTGTGTTTCTATAGGAAGCCACAACTCACAACCCTGATAATAGCTCTTAAATATCTCTCATTTTCTGCAAAAGCTGGTTTATTAGAGCACAACGCCTCATACCTTGTTGATGTTCCTCTGGGGGATGAATGTGCTCTTCTTGCTGACACTGGATTGGGATTATGGGGAAGGTTTTTATTTAATAGGCTGGTAGCATTGAATTTGTGTGTGCATTTGAAGCTCAAGTCTGGAAATTCAGGCTCAATATTATGTTATTGTGCTAATTTTTCTTTTGGGCTTTTGGAGTGGAAGTGTAGGTGCTGAGCTGCATCCTAAATGGCAATGTTTTTGTTATTGATAATGAGTAAATGAACACATTCATTTGTATCTAAAAGGAAAATAATACTCCTTCCTTGATTAAAACAGGATTTCAATGTTGCATTATTAGGAAATCTGTTTAAATAGATTACTTGTACAATATAAAATATGATTGATTTAACAAACTCTGAACAACTTGAGGCATTTGGCTCAGGGACCTGGATTTCATGTTAAAGCAAGCAACTGTCGTTACATGGTTGTGTACCAGTATGGATCTGCTGTTTTGTTTAACATTGAGGATCATGAAGTGGAAATTTACCTGCAACTGGTTAAGAGGCATGCATCTGGTTTACTTTCAGAGATGAGGAAAGATGGTAAATTTTTTCAGAGAAACTGATCAGTCATATTGTTCTTCCGAGTCCTTTTCTGTGTCTGTTAACATGGTCTACGTGATTAGATTATGCAATAAAGGAGAAGCCACTATTAGTTGAGGATATGCAAGGGGGTCCAGACTACATAGTTCTGAAATCTTTAGACACTGATGGTATCCGTTTAATTGGAAGTGTACTGGGACAAAGCATAGCTCTGGATTATTTTGTCTCTCAGGTTGAAACTTGAAATATGCAAATGGCATATTATTTCCAATACTTTGATGGCCATTTGTTATCGCATTGAAATCAAGCCATTGAAAATTTGACATGCGTTTTCTCTTGCTATCAGGTTGATGGTTTAGTTGAAGAGTTTGCAGGCATAAATCGTGGAATGGAGAAAACTGGAACTTTCACTATGGATAAGAAGAAGCTGCTTCAGCTTGTCGGGAAGGCTAACTCTAATTTGGCTGACGTGATTCTTAAAGTCGGTCTCTTTGAAAGGTATCATCACCCCCTTTTAGGCATAAGAAAATATGCATTTGCAAATGTGGGAATATGTTGAAATTTTAAGATTATAGTATCCCAAAAGATTTCAAATATTCTTTACAGACTCATTTCATCCAAGACTAGTAAGCAAATTCAGTTTTGTGAACTTGTTTTCTACCTTTTCGTTAATGTTTTATTGTGGATAATGAAGATCAGAAATTGCTTGGAGGGATGCAAAGTATGCTCAAATATATGAGTATCTTCGGGAGGAGTATGAAGTTGCTCAACGCTTTGGAAACCTGGATTTCAAATTGAAGTTCGTAGAGGTATTTCCGCCCATTATATATCCATTTTTTTCCTAGTAGTAAGTATTAGTCATTTCATATAAACATTGCACTTGGAAAGTTTTGAATCTGAGCCCATCTAAACCCAATAATGTGCTTATTATGCACAATTCTTCATCTAGATGCACCAGTTTTTTACTACATATTTAACATAGCTGTGTATTTGCGGTTTTCTTGTATCATATTTAATAAGCAACAACTATTATAGGGAGAGGAGAAAAACTGAACAAAAATATTGTTGGGCTGCTATTTATAAGTTAGCAACATGAAATTGAAAAAGATAGAATTATTTTACTCTAGATTATGTTATCTAATTAAGATGTCAATTTGGTTGTTTGCAGCACAATATTCATTTTCTACAAGAAGTTCTTCAGAACAGGAAGTCGGATTTCTTGGAATGGTGCATTATTGGTCTATTGACAATTGAAAATGTCATATCCTTATACGAGATTCTTCAAGATTCAAATACAGTTTCTTAGTAAAGTAGCATGAGAGAGGTGAAGCTAGATTAAGTTATTGTAGCAACAATTCTTACAATTTTTTAGCTAATCATAATTTTGCCCTTTGTATTTATGATTAATAAAGTCTACATATTCATTAACTGCATTAGTGGAAATGAGAAAACTTTTATAGTTTCTAAGAATGGATATTATATATATCTGATAAACTCCCCTACCCCGAAAAAAGGACATCATATATATATATATATATATTAGAAATTAATGCTTCCTGTCTGAGTAAGCATTTCTGTGAGCATAGGACTCATGGTGTGAACTTTTACACGTGGTGGTGGAATAGGAAAACCAAGTTTGTCATCATAAAACAAAGAATGGTAGAATTTTGCTTTGTTTCCAAAGTCAATATTTCGTTGAGTTAAACCACCACATTTGTTCTTAAATATACTTACACTTTCTTTGCCCCTCAAGTAAATACAAAATGATAAATAGTCCTTAATATTTGTCTAATCTTTCCCATTAGTTTATACTGTTTTATCAAATTCACCCTGTTTGTCCATAAGTCTTGTCATTATATAACAGTAGGGACTATCAAGACAGATATGACAAACTATTTGGAACTAATTATTTTTTCATTTACTCGAGGGACGACATAGGAGAGATGGAGTAAGTTTAGAAAATTGACAATTTACTCTTTCTTCATTTCAACTACCAGTTCAAGTCATTTCCATGTATCACATGCATCATGCAGTTTCATCTGATAGATGCTTACAACTACACAAGTACCGTTACTTGCACATTGCTAACTTTTCTTAAACCCCTTTTCCTCAATCAGTGTCTTCAAATTCACCAGAAGCTTAACAACAAATGGGGGAAAAATGCATGATTTCAATTTGTATTGTATAATAATAATTGGGGCTCCCATTTGAGCTTGCCAAATTAACTTGCGTTCAATGAGACAATGAAGAACAAAACAGCAATACATCTGATATTTATAGATAATAATATAGAGATAAAGAGAAGATGATCCTAACTCCTGCACCTTATGTAAACACTTCCAATAAATTAGACTAACTATTCCATAGTCATAGACCCAACGAGAATGATGACCAATAATGCAAACTCAGAACTCTGATACTCTGACAGCATCGCGAGGTGCATCATAAGCATCCTTTGGCCTTGACTTCTTTACCCCAGCAGTAACCCACAATTTATCAGATTTGTAACCCTCAACTGCCACACTAGTAACCTTAACCCATACAAGAACTTTTGTTTTCATTCCCTCTATTGCTGAAAGCTTTCCCCTTGTAAGAACCCCTTTGACTCGGGTTGCATACCTCATTACCGAGGAATCCTTGAAGCTTACCTCACATGCAGATGGCAAGTAGACAATCAGCTTTCCCTTGGTTTCATCAAACTCATGACAGATTATATTCTGAGGAAATAGCCCCGGTGGTAAATTGTACTCCCGGAGGAGATCCGGTAGGCTTTTCAATGGCTTGCCTGATGGAGAGGAATCAAAGACTGATTATTAGTTGATGCAGTGGTTTATAAATTGGTCAGCATAACTAAATTGATGTGAGAGACGTCATAACTGACAGCTACTACACCAATTTTTATTCTGCTGACTACCCAACAGTTAGAATAATATGGATATGTTAACAATGTTGTTACAAGTTGTCTAGATTTCACAAGTTATTAGCACAATCTATACCATTGAAATAATAATTGTCTTGTTATTTTCATGTGTAGACTGCACCAACAACTAGCAACATTCATGTAATTTGTGGTAACTTAGAATGATCATTATGATATTTAAATTTAAACAATAATATGCTTACGACTAACACATAATGAATATTATTGTATGAAACACAAAACATGAAGAAAACAGCTATGTTTAGAGAAGAGGGAACTCGAATCCGGCTTGTATGCAGTCGGCCGAGATCGGCTGTTCGATTTCGATCGGATGGTCCAGGTTTAAGGTCGGTATTTTATATTCTTGGAAAAATAAAAGTGTGTTTTATGAGCCGTTTGATCGAGATCGGACAGTCAATCTCGGCCGACTACATGACTGCATGCAGTCTACGACTGCATATAATCCATTTCCAGGGAACTCAAAGGTGGATGGCAGAAAAAGGAAATTTTAACTCAAAGGGTGAGATCTTCTAACCAGTATTAATTATGATCTCAGCACACAAGAGCAAGTGTGTCAGTGAAAGGGTTGAGTGTGAAAGAAGTAGGTGCCACACTAAAAACTTATTGTGGCCAGTTAACTAAAATGCGATGAACATGATAACTAGATTACCATTGTGCTAACTGATTGGTTCAAAGTATGTATTTGGTGCATTTTGCACCTAGTTTAGCATGATGTTACTCAACAATCTACCGAAACAATGAAAGGAGATCTTTGTGTTAGAAAACATTAGATCTAAAAAATGTCAAGCAATGTCAGGTCACACATATATAAACGTGTTGTTGTGTACAATGACCCCTGACATAAATTTAAATTGACTTAATCAAATGGGTGAAGTAAATTTTTGAAAGAAAGCATGCACAAAATCACATTAAAATTAAGGGTCAAAACTCATCTATACCTTTTAGTTTGTTGAAAATCCATTTTGCCTTCTCTTCAACAGTACTTGAGAAAGTCTGCAAAAGAAACCTTATTTTCAGCAAAAAAAAACTAGGCAGAACCAATGTGGCACCAAACAGAACCGCTCACTTCAATATAGTTTTTTATACTTGTACATAAAATTAAATTTCATCCAGCCATGTGCTTTGATAAAAACAATTTTGGTAAATCTTACCGATTGAAGCTGATGACCAACAAAGTTCTATCAAGTGAAAACAAAAAAACAAAAAACAAAAAAATAGACACGCAATTTTCATGTTGACAAAATCTAACATGAGAAGATGAATTATCAACTCTCTATAACACAGTTTTAGTTTATCATTTTCATCAATGCATCTTGATTGATGAAACTTTCACGGATTACTCTAACACATCCTACAAATACACGCGCACAATTAACTACATATGACATGTTCTAATCTGATTTGGATCCTCTTCGGTTTAATTTAAACTGTAGAAGATTTTGGCCGTTTAAAATAACTCAATGGATAAATAATAGAATATTCTAAGCAAAATTAATAACAAGTACCAATTTTAAAAATTAACCATGTAATCAATCTCATTATTTAGAAGAAGCAGGATGAAAAATGAAACGGTTTAAGAAAGAGGCCAAAACAAACAATTTCCCTTCATTCCCCCCATTCTAACCATATACCACTTTCACATATTTCTCTTCCCTCTCTTCAGATCAAAGAGTACAGAAAAAATGGGATTGCTAGAAATCACCTAAACCTGAAAAAAAAAATCTCAAGATGAAATTGAAAAAGAAAGCATACCCCATTCTACACTGATTACCAAAAAGACTACATTTTTTAAGCCAAAAAAAAAAAACAAAGGACTGTCTTGTCCATGGCATCATTCATTCATGGGAATAAATCACCCTAAAATGAAGAAACATAAAAAATGCAAGATACCAAATTTCTATCTCTCAAATAGAAATCCCCAATCCCCAAAAAAATCCTTCCTTTAGATCTCTGAAACTCACTCCAAATGGTAACTTACCATGATTAGAACCAAGGGGTGTGTTAATATTACAACCCAGACAAACCACATTGAAGAAAGAAAAAAAGGGGAAAGAAGAAAATGCAATGCAATGCAAGACAAAGCATGAAAGCATATAATATAATATAATATAAACTCACAGTGATATCTTGAGAGATGTTAGAGAACTCCTCCTTGGCCTTTTTGGTAATCCATGAGTCCCCAAGTCCCACCTTCAAGCTGCTGACTTTAGTGAGAGCTTTCTCCATTTTGGGTTGCAAATGCAATGAGATAGAGAGAATCTCTCTTACTCTCACCCAGATGGAACACACAACAAACACACCACAAGAAAAGGAAAAGGGTATGTGAAGTGATGATAAAGGCTTCACCTTTGCATTGCAATTTGCATCCAAAAATGTCTAGCTGGCAACAAGAAAAAAGACAAAGTACGCTGATGCTCACAACACAACACACAGTCACACACTGTATAATGCGGCGTTTCACTCGCACCTTTCTCGATCAAAGTACCAAGACTTTTTTTTTATTTAAATTTTTTTTTTTTATAAAAAAAGGAGGTAGGGGGTCCTTTTTGTCGTTGAAATTTGTTGAGGAAGCCTAGATAGGATGATTTGGATCATCACATGGGTTTGTTCTTTCGTGAGAAAAGAAATTGTGATTTTTTGTAGCAAAATTGCTCTTTTAAGTCTTTTATCTTTATTTTTTATTTTTGAATCAGTCATTTATCTTTTTTTTAATAGGTCTTTTATGTTTTAAAATATTTTCGAATTAGTCTATTTCCAAATGATCCTTTTAAAAATATACTAAAAACTTGAAGGACCTTTTTAAAACATATTAAAAACTTGAAGTGCTGTTGGATTGTGAAGCTCTACCGGATCTTATGATGCACCAATCACATCGAATATTTTTTTCTTTCTTTCTCTTTCTTCTGTTCCCTCTCCCTCTTCCTTTCTCACGACGTAGTGAGGGTGCCATGGCTGTCGTATTGTGGACCTCACGGTGGTTTTGTGGCGAAATCGTGTGGGGTTGCGGGCTTGACAATGATGAAAAAATGCGCGAACTAATAAATCGTCTACACACTGAATTTCTAGAAATCAAGTTAATGTAAAATCAATCACCAACAACTAATTAGCTTGTCAACAAAGTCGTCGATATTGCTATTGAGCTGCTGACTCCGTTGTTGGGCTCTGTGAATTTGAACAGAAAAAACGATTTTGTTTTGGTATTGAGAAGATCCCAAACCCTACCCTTTAGATCTCACTCTCTATGCTCTCTAATCCTTGAGTGTTGTTCTTCATTTCTATTTCATGTCTTTAGCTAGTAATTGTTGCACTTGTTTGTCCTTGAGATCAGCTCACCAGGTGAATCAAGAGTTGTTGATGCAAAGCGATATCCAATTAACGGAGCGGATTTCACCAAATCTTGCAAGGCTTTGTCGCACGAAGTTCCGATTCAGCTACTTCTCTATTTTATTATTCATTTTTATTTGCTTTTTGTTCTCATTCGCACCCATGTCGCCAGGCAATTTAAGAAGGGACCCAAACAAATTTGCGGCTAATCAACCACTATCCCATTCCATCCAACTTCAATTTATTCCTTTTTCTTTTCTTCTTAGTTTTAATTCTTGATAACCCACTATCTTTTTTTCACGGGAATAACCCACTATTTTTTGTTTGTTTCAATAATTATTTCTCTAACATTGCTAGTTGCTAAAAAGAAAGGCATAGCCACGCAAATAAGGCCGTTGAAGGATTTTCTCTAATCTCTGTACATGGATTAAATAAATCTCCAAAAAGCAAAAACAATAATAAAGGTTCAGCGCCCTCATAGATCTAACTCAAAGGGTGGATCAGTATCCGATGAAGGAACTCGGGCATTGATTTTGTTTGCCCAACGATTGTGGAGCAGGGGTGTGGTGGAGAGAGTGAGAGATCTGCGAGGGCAGAGAGAGAGAGAGAAAGAAGGTGGATGGAGGTCATATCCAGCGTGCTAATGCCTAATGCAATCTTGTGAGCATGTATAATCCAATGGTTGTTAATCATGGTCCACCCATGAACTATTTAATAAACTTCTCCACCCTAGAAGCCACCATTAATTTGCGGTGTAAGTTTTAATTTTTCTTTTGAAAAATAAGACATTAGAAGATCTTTATGTAATATGTCATGAAATGAGTGAAAAGTTTGTTTTTTATTCATCATTATTTGTTATTTGATAAATTAGAAAAAAATTACCTTCAAATTTTTATTACGTGCTACTTTTCCCAAAAAATATTTACAAGGGAAAATGTTTTTCACTTTCCCTTTTAACCCCGAAGTTTACATTGTTTTTTGGGGGGACCATAATGAATTGTGATGAGAACTGAATTCTTTAAAAAAAGAGGTTAAAATTGAAGCTAATATTTTATGAGGAACAAATGTGCCAATACACATGGTGGGGTCAGAAAATTGTATTTTCCAGCTCAAAAGACTAATGTACCGATCATAGCACTCGGGGCTGTGGCTAACGTGTGTGTATAATCGTAGGTATAGGTTAATTAATTATTTTCACTCTATGTTAAAAATGAGAAGACTTTTTAGAGAAGTAAAAAATTACTTTACACACGATACATACATCACTATTTACAAAATAAAAACCACTATTGCAATGAATGAATTAGGATAGACGAAAATAACTACTAATTTTACTATATATTTATTTAAAAAAATATTTTCTATTTAAATTGCTCTATTTAAAGTCTAATTTTTTTTTTCTCAAAACTTCTAGACATGGCGCCGATAGCACTGTCATAAATGATTCTGTTTTTTTTTTTGACGTGATGATTCTATTTTCATTCTGATCGAAGCTTCCAATCCAATTATTGAGAAGAAAATTGAGATTGGCCTGATAGTTTACTTCCAGCTGTTTCCTGGCTTCCTTGGCTTTAATTTTGTCCGACTAACTCAATTAATTATGGTTTTTGACGTTTTTATGTTCATACGATGCACTATTGCTTATATAGAAAAAAAAATGATAAATTATACTTTGTCTCCTTCTAGTGTAATTCATTTTAAATGAATTTTTTTTTCATATATTCTTTATAACTTTGGTTTACATCTTCTATAATCCATATATCTTTTTTTTGGGACCAACCATATATCTTTTTTTCAAATAATATAATTAATTTCATGAAAAATTTAAGCGTGTAAAAAATTGACTGTATAAATTCAGTATAAAAATAAATGCTCTCTTTTAACTTCATCCTCGTGAACTTCTTGTATAATTAAGTTTCACTAAAATTTGAGTTGGGGTGAGCATTTTTAAATTTTATTATCTCTAGCGTCTACTATATCACATGACACTTGTGTTAAAAAAAATGTGTATGCAGATTTCAATGTTAGGCAATAAGGATATTGTTGGAGAATATATATAGAATTGGGACCAAATATAAAAATATTAGTTAAAGGAGGTTTATTTTTATACCAGAAAAGTAAAGTGGTTTATTTTGAATAATGTTACAAGGCCAAGGACATAACGATTTTCTAATGCGTGCAACCTTGCACGCGTTAAAGTGTATTAAATATCTATATTTCAATTAATATAATATAGTTAATTAATTGTGATTCCTTCAAAAATATGATTATCTCTCTCGTATTAATTTTGTCGATTTTCTTGCCATATAGTATCTCTCTTTCTACTAAAAAATAATATCTATTTTTTTTGCTCAAAATAAATTATACTTATTTGATTCTTACTTTTTATTGTCTGCACCTTCCCTTTTTCAAGACCCTCTTTATTTTTTATGGCTTTTTCTATATTTTTTCTCCTTCTCCTATATATTTTTTTATTTTTATGAAAATAATATTATATTGTTTTATGGATCACGTTAGAAATAAAGAAATACTAGTTTACAACTTTAAGAAATGCCATATTATTTTCCAATGCAAAAAAACAGAAATACTATCTTAATTAAACTTTAAAAAATAGAAATACTATATTATTTTTTTATGGATGCATATGTCACTTTCATATAATATTACCGTGCATATGTCACTTTCTTAAAATCCAGTACTTTCTTAGACATATTTAACTATTTTTTGTATTTGTGAAAATATAAAAATGAAGTAGTACTTTAAGAAATACTGGAATTGTGACTTTCATAGCAAAAATTCCATTTCATAAGCGAAACATAATCTCAAACATAAAAATTTAAAGAAAATATATCATCCAACCTCGAAAAATAAAGTATGTTGTGAGAAACATCAGTTTGCCAATTGGGGCATCATTTTATTTTTTTGAGGTTTAATGAGTTATTTTTATATTTTACTGGTTTATTTTTATATTTTATTGGATTTTAAGAAAGTAACATATGCACCCATAAGAAATAATATAGTATTTCTTTTTTGGTTTAAATAATATAGTATTCCTTATTTTTATAGGAAAATAATATAGTATTTCTTAAAGTAGTAAATTAGTGCATTTATTTATTTCTAACGTGATCCATAAAATAATATAGTATTATTTTCATAAAAATAAAAAAAATATAGGAGAAGGAGAAAAAATTATAGAAAAAGCCATAGAAAAGAAAGAGAGGTCTTGAAAGATAGGGTGCATACAGTAAAAAGCAAGAATCAAATCGTTATTATTTTTTGGTAGAGAGGGATATTAAAGGGGAGAAAAATCCATAAAATTAATAAGAGAGATATAATCATATTTTTTGAAGGAATTGCAATTAATTAATTATACTACATTAATTAAAAATTTAGATATTTAATACACCTTAACGCGTGCAAGGTTACACGCGTTAGAAAAATCGAGCACATAATTATCATAAAAGATATTGCTTTGACAGTTTAAGTAATATTGTTGTGGTCAAAAAGAAATATTGAATCTTGCATAGGTAACATAAACATGAGTTTCGGTTCCCAATTGTAAAATAAAACACATTATCTTTTCCTCCATGTCAGGAGAGAAACCCTAAGAAACTTTGTGTAACACCCTATTTTGACATGGCTTTATAATAATAATAGTCTATATTTTAAGCAAATACACATTATATTTATTGTTTAAGGTTTACAAACATAATGTACATACAAGTCCAGATACAATCCCACACCCACATGAGTGACAAACTTTACTGGTCGTGACATAAATATCCATCTTCTGCTTCTAAGCAGGTTACCCAAAAACTTTCCAACTTCCAGTTACAGGTTGTTCTTGTACATCTGTTATTTAATAACATATAATAGAAATACACAAGAAAATATTGTGGTAAGATATCCATTAACATCCATCAAACAGGAAAATAGCATAGTAGAGTATTGTTATCATACACAATATATCATCACAATCATCAATATACTTGTCGTCACCGATACTTAAAATTCTTAAGATCGTGATTACAAACCAAACCATTCACAGATACGTCACACTAACAAACTCGATCACACGGTCACAAATCACATCGTACTTTGATACCACAATCTGACACAAGTCATCGGTCTTTCAGGCTCAATTACCAGCCCTACAGACCCAGACCACCGGACATTTTAGGCTCAATTACCAGCCTTACTGTCCTAGAGATTTCAGGCTCATTTCCAGCCCTACTGACCAAATCCATCGCTGAATATTACAAGCCATTAACGCCCTACTCCATAGACTGATCACCAATCTCAGGGCTCCGAATAAGATAAGTTGGTTTAACTGGAAACATATCTTGTTATGCTACCTTCTCCGATCATTGGTTATGGTATCCCATACTACCATACTCAATTACCGGAGTAAGGCACTGTAACACCGTATTTTTACGATACGATTATTAGCGCTATTATAGAATTAACTGTCGTATTTATGCTATAATACGCAGTTGTTTGTTCTCTAAGTAAGTGATTTAAATAAATCAAGAGCTAAATATAATTGAGAATTAATATTTTATATTAGTTCATGATTCGGATATCGTCGAAAAATTCTAAACGAAGTTTCGTCGCAATTCGAATCATCGGGCAGTTTTGCCGCAGATAAAAATTCAAATGAACCTCGAATTCGATGAGAATCGAATCGTAACTTGCCGTGATTATTTTTTTAGTGTTTGATATGATTTTAATTATTTATAATTAAATATAATCACGTGGTGAATTAATTTCTCATTAAATTAATTTCTGGGAATTTATCGGCGAGAAAAATTAATCGGTAACACGGTTAATTGATGCCGAATTTTAGTAATCTTTAGACTCTAGAATTAGAGGGTAATCATAAGATGTGAGATTAGGTGGGTAGAATAGTTGATGGAAATAGTATTTTATTTATGAGTGGTGTCACATTAGTGTGACTAGTTTTTACTATTTTTTTTCCTTAATTCCTATTGGCTAGAATTTTTATTAAGTGAATAAAAGAGCCAAACCCTCCCCATCAGCCCCATAACCGACCCCCCACTCTCTCACTAACCTCAAACCATCATCTTCTCCAAACTCTAGAAAGAGAAGCTCTCCACCCATCAATGGAGGCTTCACCCAAAAACCTAGCTCCATAATCTCTTTTCTTCATCATCTTGTGAGCTACTTCCTATCATCTTCATCACCATCATTATCATCATCCATTCAGCAAGAGAAGAAGCAATTTCTGCCCTTGAATAGCCCCCTGGTCATGAGCTACTAGGAGAAGAGGTTGTGAGTTTTCTTTGTTGCATCTCTTGATTTCTTGCTTTTTTCATGTCTTGGATGTATTAGTTTGTATATAAGCAAGGTTGATGATCATTTGGACCCCTTGAACAGCCCCTTTAGGTCGTGACTTAGTAGGAGGGAGTAGTGATGGTTTCTTTTGATGCATGTCTCCTTTTATGGCTTAAATGGCATGTCTTTGTGTTGGTGTTGTTGTTATTGTTGATAGTTTTTAATTAGAAGCATGATTAGGTTGTTAATAATGAAATTGTAGCCTTTAAGGTGATAATTGGTGGCTGGAATTTCTGTTTTAAAGTTAGAATATATGTGTTAAAGAGTTTAATTATGTTTAGACTTGATGCATGTGATTAAAAATGAGAACTAGTGGGTAAAATGGGAAAGAATAGATATGGGGACTAAAAGAGCATGCTGGAAATTGATTTAGGTTTATTTTTCAAGTGTTAATGATGCCATGATCATAGTTTAATTGTTTTGGATTTAAGTATTAAAATGAATCAATAGTAGTGTTGTTATTAATTTTGTGGAAATTGAAAGATTTTTGGAAAAAAACTATGTGGTGGCCGAGAGGCCTAAGGAAAGAATTGGAGGATAAAAATTGTGTTTTGTAACTTTATTTTAATTGTTATTGGTATGTGTTTTGGTATTGAAAATTATTCGATGAAAGGATTTTAAATAAAGAGATGAATGTGAAGTGTTTTGAAAATCTTTTGACTTTGAGTATTAAGGAAATAGTTTGATGTTGATGCCTTGGAATGTAAGTAATTGACTTGAAATTGGCTTGATTAAAATGATTTGAATCAAATGATTTGAATCAAATGAAAATTGGAAGGTTTTCTTGAAAACGTTATTCTTGAAGTTTTGGAAAATGATTTTAGAGCATGTTTTAAAGTGTGCTTGAAACTATGCTTGGTGAAACAAAAAAAAAAATTGCTAAGTATGATTGCTTGGGTAGGAAAGGAATAGGCTTGAGAACCTAAGGTTGTTGAATATAGTCTATAGAAGTGTGCTAAGATTCTTTGTGGTGATAGGACTTGCGAGTTCCGAGTTCGTACGAAGCGGAATCGAAGCGTGCGGTACTACGCTAGTGGACGACTTTGGTAAGGGCAACTCTTAGACATTATCTAAGGCTTTTATTTTATATGTCCTTGTGTAAGGGCAATTTTAAAACAAAGAAGTCTGCGAACCTCAGGGTTCAAAGTGAGGGTTCTGTAACCTCTTCGATTATTATGCTGTGTTTTTCCGAGTCTATCGTGGGTATTTGAGTAAGAGGTTGGTCGCATGACCCCAACCCCCCACACTTGTATGCTTACCTCTTTGTTAACTCCCCTGAGTTGCAGAGGGATGAACTGAGTTTCAGAGTCGATGTTTGATATGTTGTGATTGTATGAGATGTGAATTACTTATGCTTTTTATACTGCTGTATTGCGTCACACTGTATTAAACTTGCTGTGAAATTATTTAATATGCGATTGAATAATTTTGAGAATTTCTTATGCTGCTTATATTGTTGAATTGCTCTTGCTATAAATTATTTGATATGCAGACGAATAATTATGCGAATTGCTCTTTGAATTTCGTATGCGGCGAATTATTCATCGAGTGTGAGAGCTTAGTCGAGTCGTCGAGACGTTTTTGAGCTGTGAGCCGGAAAACTGAGGGTGCTAGGTCCCCTTCGTTTATGGTGAATTAGCTAGGCGTCGCAGCGTTATGGAACTGGAGCTGAATGTCCTAGGGAGAGCGAAGATCCCAAAGCTACGGCTGATATTCAGTGGATAGTGTGGCGTCTGCTTTCCAGAAAATTTGTCGAAGTGTCGAGAGAAAATGAGTCGTGAGTCGAGTCTTGAGCGAGAGTTTTGAGTTGAGCCTTATGAACTGTATACAATCTTGTTTGCTTATTGCTTTATGAATTGTTATATCTTGATTCGTTGAGAAGTTGACCCTTTCCCGTGGTACCTTCGATTCATGATGGCTACCCAGGTGATGGCAAAGAGCGTACTGATTCCGGCGATGCGGACGTCACCGGAGATCATCTTTGATTTCCCCGACATCGAGCAGCCCACGATGATGGAGTTTGACCCCATCTCTCGCCGTGTTGTATATACTGGGGATATTGTACAGACTTTCAAAGAGGACGGTGTTGCTGTGAGGCAGGAGGTGTCACAGCGTATAGTGAGCTTTCCTATCCCTAGGAGCAATACTTCCAGACTTGCTGCCCGAGCTAGAGGGCGAGGACCGAGAGTCAAATGGACCGCTCGCAAGAGTGTGATTTGACGCGGGACGGTAGGAGCGTCTACCTCCAGAGCAGCTGTTGTTCAGAGTCCTCTAGTAGGATCGGGTTCTCCTTCTGTTGTTAGGACCCCCACCCCACCAGTGGATCCACCTCCTGTTTGCGTGGTGTGCGGAGAGGTGGATTGTCTAGGAGCTAGATCTGACGAGGATGTGATTGCTGGAGAGTATATTCCCAGAGATGTGCCAGAGGCTGTGCCTACGGCGGCACCTGTTATCGACTTGACAGGCGAGGACCCGATGGATGACGAGGAGGAGGAGGATCCATCTGAGGATCTGGATAGTTACCTGTAATGCTGTGTTGTCTGACTGCTGTTATATTTCTTTTTGGGAGGACTGTAGTACATGTCTTTTGTGTATAGTTTGTGGGTGACCAGTCGGGCTAGTGATGTTTTGTTGATACAAGGTAGACTGGTGGCTTTACTTTTGGAGCAGCCCCCTGCGCGGGTGTCTGCCGGGAGTGCCCCAGGGTATGATCACTCTTGCGAAGGTATTCATATCATAGGTGTATTCTCTCATACATTACTACTTTGTTTCCTTTTGTGTGTACTGTGTATGATGGATATATATATATATATATATTGTGTATGTATGCATTTCTAGTATGTAACTTATGTCCTAGATTGTACCATGTTTCGAAACGCTGTAAGTACTCTGTGCGTGCTTACAGATGATGTTGTTTTAAAAAAAAACTGTACCGCATTTTCCAAAGGACACAAGAGTACCGTTTTAAAAATTCATCGCATACAGGTTTAGTTTTAGTTTAGTAGCGGTCCGGAAACGGGTCGTTACAAGGTTGGTATTAGAGCAGTTGAGTTCTAACCGGACTGTGCATAGGAAATTTGAAACTGGTCACCGTGTCGAGTTGTGTCTGTTGAGTGATTAGATGTGATTGTATTGTTATTGTTTGCTGAGTGAAGCAGTTTGTCTGCCAATTGTTTGAATTGTTTCTTGATTGAAGCAATGTGTGTTAACACATCACTTGTTTGTGAGTTTCTGGCAGGTTTTGGATTTTTCGAAATCTAATGTCACCTCGCAGAGACCCTACAGCCGGATCAGATAACTCCAACATGGAACGAGCAATTCAGGCAATGACGGAAATGGCGGCGGCTATGGCTTAATAATCGGCTGCTACAACTCAACAATCTAATGCTATGGCCCAGCAGACAGCGGTTTTGGCCCAGCAGAATCTGCAACAACAACAAAGGGCAGAGCGGAATGCAGAGGCAAGAAGATTGGCGGATTTTCGGAAGCATGACCCACCGAAGTTTTTCAGAGAACCAAATCCGGATAAGGCAGATCTATGGATGCAGGAGATAGAGAAGATCTTCGAGGCACGTCATTGTACAGAGAATGTTAAAGTGGACTACGCAACCTACTTGTTGCTTGGAGATGCTGAGTATTGGTGGAAGGGAGTGAAGCAGACTTTGGCGGCAGAGCGTCGTGAGATCACTTGGGAAGTTTTTCGCAGGAGATTCTTGGATAAGCACTTTTCTGACACTGCACGAGCTGAGAAAGAGCAGGAGTTTCTTTGACTACAGCAAGGTAGCATGACGGTGTCGAGTATGCTGCCAAGTTCGAATCACTTGCTAGGTACTTCAGTCCGTTCCGTTACCGAGCTGACCAGGGATGGTTGAGCGAGAGATTCCAGTGAGGCCTAAGATTCGATATTCAGAAGTCGGTGACATCTCTAAGAATCAGGAATCTTCAAGAACTGATTGACAGGTGTGTTGATATGGAAGTTATGAGAAGCGCCAAGAAGAGGAGTGGTATTGGCGGACCAGTGAGACCCCAGAGCACAGGGCAGAGGTTTGCTCAGAAGGGAAAACAGCATAAGAAGCCGTATAGTCGACCCCAAGGGAACAACAACAAGAGACAGTATCGCCCGATGGCCCAGAATTCAAGGGGCGGGAGTCAGACTAGCACCGATGTGACTTGTTACCGTTGCGGGAAGCCAGGACACTATGCGAGCAGCTGTAATGTGAAGGAGGATGTATGCTTCAAATGCAAGAAGCCGGGACACTTCGCCAAGGATTGTTCGATACCTAAGGCTGAACCGGCAATGCACGCAGCAAAGGCTAAAGGGAAACGCCCGATGGCTAAAGGCAAAGTCTTCTGCATGAGTGGAGAAGAAGTAGAGCAGACTGATGACCTCATCCAGGGAGACTGTGAGATTGAGGGTAAACCCCTATCTGTTCTTTTTGATTCCGGTGCAACCCATTCCTTTATTTCCTTGGATTGTGTAGACAGTTTGAAATTGACTGTGACTGCTTTACCCTTCAAACTAGTAGTTACTACCCGAGCTGCTAAAACCTTGGTTACCAACACTGCATGCCTTAATTGTGTAGTGGTCATTCAGGGTAGAAAATTTGTGGTTAATTTGGTCTGTTTACCACTTAAGGGTCTAGATGTCATTCTCGGGATGGATTGGTTGTCTCACCACCATGTCCTTGATCGTGTCTAAAAACCGTGGTTTTTCCCGACCTCGGAATTTCCAACTACCTATCTGTTAATCACATTGGTGTTTCATTGAAAGAGGGAACTCAGGAATACATGTACTTAGCTAGTTCAGAAGTTTCTCAAGAGCTCGAGTTGAAGAATGTTACTGTGGTTTGTGACTTTTTCGATGTTTTTCCAGAAGATGTGCCGGGATTACCGCCAGCAAGGGAAATTGAATTTTCCATTGATTTGCTTCCAGTAACAGGACCGATTTCGATAGCGCCCTATCGAATGTCACCAGCAGAGATGAAAGAGTTGAAGTCTCAGATTGAGCACTTAGAGTTGAAGCAGTTCATACGACCAATTGTGTCGCCATGGGGAGCCCCAGTGTTACTAGTGAAGAAGAAGGATGGACGATCAAGACTGTGCGTGGATTATCGCCAACTCAACAAGGTTACTGTCAAGAATCGATATCCGTTACCGCGTATTGATGATTTGATGGACCAACTACGAGGAGCTGTAATATTTTCCAAGATTAACTTGAAGTCAGGTTATCATTAGATTCGAGTGAAGGAAGAGGATATTCCCAAGACAGCTTTCAGGATAAGGTATGGTCACTACGAGTACTTAGTGATGCCATTTAAAGTGACGAACGCACCAACAGTGTTTATGGACTACATGAACATGATCTTTCACCCATTCTTGGATCAGTTTGTGGTAGTGTTCATCGACGACATTTTGATTTACTCGAGGAGTAGAGAGGAGCACGAAGAGCATCTACGTCGAGTATTGCAAATACTCCGAGAGAAGCAGCTTTATGCTAACCTTTCTAAGTGTGAATTTTGGCTTGAAGAGGTGAACTTTCTCGGACATGTGATAACTAGAGATGGAATAGCTGTGGATCCAGCTAAGATTGAAGCTGTGTTAGCATGGGAACAACCGAAGACTGTGACATATATCAGAAGTTTTGTTGGATTAGCAGGATATTATCAAAGATTTATCGAAGGTTTTTCGAAGATTGTAGCACCACTCACACGACTTACAAGGAAGGATCAACCGTTTGCTTGGACTGAAGAGTGCGAATCCAGTTTCCGGAGACTGAAGGAGCTTTTGACAACAGCACCTGTGTTGATTCTTCCCCAATCAGAAGAACCTTACGAGGTTTATTGCGATGCGTCACACCAAGGATTAGGATGCGTGCTGATGCAACATTGGAAAGTTGTGGCTTATGCTTCGAGACAGCTCAAACGAGAAGAATTACCCTACGCACGATTTGGAGCTTGCTGCAGTGGTTTTTGCACTAAAGATTTGGAGGCACTACCTCTATAGGAGCACATTCACTGTGTACAGCGACCACAAGAGCTTGAGGTACTTATTCGATCAAAAGGAGCTCAACATGTGACAGGGAAGATAGACAGAATTTCTGAAGGACTACAACTTTACTTTGGAATACCATCCAGGGAAGGCGAACGTGGTAGCTGATGCACTAAGCAGGAAGAGCGTTTTAGTTTCAGCAATGATGATCAAGGAGTTGGAGATGCTAGAGAAGTTTCGAGACTTGAAGTTGAGCGTGAAAGTGTCACCAGGAAAGCTGAAGTTTAGAATGCTCACCATTTCTAGAGGATTATTGGAGGAGATTAAGGAACAGCAGGCTCATGACAAGCTACTTCAAGAGAAGGTTGAGCTGATAGCACGAGGAAAAGCAACCGAGTTCAAGGTTGGAGTAGACAACATCTTGAGATGCGATGGACGTGTTTGTGTACCCAACGTAGCTGAGCTGAGGAAGTTGATTCTCGACGAGGCACACAAGAGTGGTTTGAGTATTCATCTGGGAGTTACGAAGATGAATCAGGACTTGAAGAAGCATTTTTGGTGGCCTGGAATGAAGAAGCAAGCGGCAGAGTATGTGGCTTCCTGTCTAACTTGTCAGAAAGCGAAGGTAGAACATCAGCGACCAGCAGGGATGCTACAAACGCTCGACGTACCAGTGTGGAAGTGGGATAGTATTTCTATGGATTTCGTCGTGGGATTGTCGAGAACGCAGAAGAGGCATGACTCAATTTGGGTGATCGTCGACCGATTGACTAAATCGGCACATTTATTGCCTGTGAGATCGACATACAACGTAGAGAAGCTGACAGAGATCTACATCACAGAGGTTGTGCGTCTACATGGTGTACCTTCTTCTATCGTTTCCGATCGAGACCCGAAGTTCACATCTCACTTTTAGAGGGAACTACAAGAAGCAATGGGAACCAAACTCAAACTTAGCTCAGCATATCACCCTCAGACCGACGGTCAGACTGAGAGAATGATTCAATCACTAGAAGATTTATTACGAGCGTGCACATTGGATCACAGAGGGAGTTGGGACGATGTCTTACCGCTAGTGGAGTTCACCTACAACAACAATTTCCACGCGAGTATCAGTATGGCACCGTATGAAGTGTTGTATGGACGTACGTGTCAGACGCCTCTTTGTTGGTACCAGAATGGTGAGAGTTCTATCGTGGGACCAGACATGATTCAGCAGACTACCGAGAAGATCCGACTGATCAGAGATAGGATGCGGACTTCTCAGAGTCGACAGAAGAGTTATGCAGACCAGGGTCACCGACTGCTAGAATTCGAAGAGGGAGAACACGTATTCCTCCAAGTCACCCCTATTACTGGAGTTGGTCGAGCGATCAAATCCAAGAAACTTACTCCTAAGTTCATTGGACCTTACCAGATTCTTCGTTGTATTGGTCCAGTGGCATATCAGATTGCTTTACCACCCTTCTTAGCAAACATTCATGACGTCTTTCACGTCTCGCAGTTGCGAAAATATGTTTCCGACCCTTCTCATGTTATCGGACCAGATATGATTCACATGAAGGACGACCTATCTTTTGAAGCATCACCTGCAAAGATTGTAGATCGAAAGACTAAGCAGTTAAGGAACAAGGAGATTCAACTGGTCAAGGTTGTATGGGACCAGAAGACTGGAGATGCAACGTGGGAGTTGGAAGAGAAGATGAAGAACCAAGATCCGTAACTTTTTGCACGTATTCACCGTAGTTTCGAGGACGAAACTATTTTTAGAGGGGGAGTATTGTAACACCCGTATTTTTACGATACGATTATTAGCGCTATTATAGTATTAACTGTCGTATTTATGCTATAATAAGCAGTTGCTTGTTCTCTAAGTAAGTGATTTAAATAAATCAAGAGCTAAATATAATTGAGAATTAATATTTTATATTAGTTCATGATTCGGATATCGTCGAAAAATTCTAAACGAAGTTTCGTCGCAATTCGAATCATCGGGCAGTTTTGCCGCAGATAAAAATTCAAATAAACCTCGAATTCGATGAGAATCGAATCGTAACTTGCCGTGATTATTTTTTTAGTTTTTGATATGATTTTAATTATTTATAATTAAATATAATCACGTGGTGAATAAATTTCTCATTAAATTAATTTCTGGGAATTTATCGGCGGAAAAAATTAATCGGTAACACGGTTAATTGACGCAGAATTTTAGTAACCTTTAGACTCTAGAATTAGAGGGTAATCATAAGATGTGAGATTAGATGGGTAGAATAGTTGATGGAAATAGTATTTTATTTATGAGTGGTGTCACATTAGTGTGACTAGTTTTTACTATTATTATTATTTTTCCTTAATTCCTATTAGCTAGAATTTTTATTAAGTGAATAAAAGAGCCAAACCCTCCCCATCAGGCCCATAACCGACCCCCCACTCTCTCACTAACCTCAAACCGTCATCTTCTCCAAACTCTAGAAAGAGAAGCTCTCCACCCATCAATGGAGGCTTCACCCAAAAACCTAGCTCCATCATCTCTTTTCTTCATCATCTTGTGAGCTACTTCCTATCATCTTCATCACCATCATTATCATCATCCATTCAGCAAGAGAAGAAGCAATTTCTGCCCTTGAACAGCCCCCCTTGGCCGCGAGCTACTAGGAGAAGAGGTTGTGAGTTTTCTTTGTTGCATGCCTTAATTTCTTGCTTGTTTCATGTCTTGGATGTATTAGTTTGTATATAAGCAAGGTTGATGATCATTTGGAACCCTTGAACAGCCCCTTTAGGTCGTGACTTAGTAGGAGGGAGTAGTGATGGTTTCTTTTTATGCATGTCTCCTTTTATGGCTTAAATGGCATGTCTTTGTGTTGGTGTTGTTGTTATTGTTGATAGTTTTTAATTAGAAGCATGATTAGGTTGTTAATAATGAAATTGAAGCCTTTAAGGTGATAATTGGTGGCTGGAATTTCTGTTTTAAAGTTAGAATATATGTGTTAAAGAGTTTAATGATGTTTAGACTTGATGCATGTGATTAAAAATGAGAACTAGTGGGTAAAATGTGAAAGAATTGATATGAGGGACTAAAAGAGCATGCTGGAAATTGATTTAGGTTTATTTTTCAAGTGTTAATGATGCCATGATCATAGTTTAATTGTTTTGGATTTAAGTATTAAAATGAATCAATAGTAGTGTTGTTATTAATTTTGTGGAAATTGAAAGATTTTTGGAAAAAAACTATGTGGTGGCCGAGAGGCCTAAGGAAAGAATTAGAGGAGAAAAATTGTGTTTTGTAACTTTATTTTAATTGTTATTGGTATGTGTTTTGGTATTGAAAATTATTTGATGAAAGGATTTGAAATAAAGAGATGAATGAGAAGTGTTTTGAAAATCTTTTGACTTTGAGTATGAAGGAAATAGTTTGATGTTGATGCCTTGGAGTGTAAGTAATTGACTTGAAATTGGCTTGATTAAAATGATTTGAATCAAATGAAAATTGGAAGGTTTTCTTGAAAACGTTATTCTTGAAGTTTTGGAAAATGATTTTAGAGCATGTTTTAAAGTGTGCTTGAAACTATGCTTGGTGAAACAAAACAAAAAAATTGCTAAGTATGATTGCTTGGGTAGGAAAGGGATAGGCTTGAGAACCTAAGGTTGTTGAATATAGTCTATAGAAGTGTGCTAAGATTCTTTGTGGTGATAGGACTTGCGAGTTCCGAGTTCGTGCGAAGCGGAATCGAAGCGCATCACGCCAAAGATGGATGACTTTGGTAAGGGCAACTCTTAGACATTATCTAAGGCTTTTATTTTATATGTCCTTGTGTAAGGGCAATTTTAAAACGAAGAAGTCTGAGAACCTCAGGGTTCAAAGTGAGGGTTCTGTAACCCCTTCGATTATTATGCTGTGTTTTTCCGAGTCTATCGTGGGTATTTGAGTAAGAGGTTGGTCGCCTGACCCCAACCCCCCACACTTGTATACTTACCTCTTTGTTAACTCCCCTGAGTTGCAGAGGGATGAACTGAGTTTCGGAGTCGATGTTTGATATGTTGTGATTGTTTGAGATGTGAATTACTTATGCTGTTTATACTGCTGTATTGCGTTACACTGTATTAAACTTGCTGTGAAATTATTTAATATGCGATTGAATAATTCTGAGAATTTCTTATGCTGCTTATATTGTTGAATTGCTCTTGCTATAAATTATTTGATATGCGGTCGAATAATTATGCGAATTGCTCTTTGAATTTCGTATGCGGCGAATTGTTCATCGAGTGTGAGAGCTTAGTCGAGTCGTTGAGTCGTCAAGACTTTTTGAGCTGTGAGCCAGACAACTGAGGGTGCTAGGTCCCCTTCGTTTATGGTGAATTAGCTAGGCGTCGCAGCGTTATGGAACTGGAGCTGAATGTCCTAGGGAGAGCGAAGATCCCAAAGCTACGACTGATATTCAGTGGATAGTGCGGCGTCTGCTTTCCAGAAAATTTGTCGAAGTGTCGAGAGAAAATGAGTCGTGAGTCGAGTCTTGAGCGAGAGTTTTGAGTTGAGCCTTATGAACTGTATACAATGTTGTTTGCTTATTGCTTTATGAATTGTTATATCTTGATTCGTTGAGAAGTTGACCCTTTTCCCGTGGTACCTTCGATTCATGATGGCTACCCAGGTCATGGCGAAGAGCGTACTGATTCCGGCGATGCGGACGTCGCCGGAGATCATCTTTGATTTCCCCGACATCGAGCAGCCCGCGGCGATGGAGTTTGACCCTATCTCTCGCCGTGTTGTATATACCGGGGATATTGTACAGACTTTTAGAGAGGACGGTGTTGCTGTGAGGCAGGAGGTGTCACAGCGTACAGTGAGCTTTCCTATCCAGACTATGCAGGTGGTTGATGCTTGGCATACCATTCAGCACGGAGGGCTATGCTAGTCTCTTCTTCGTCACCAGAGGGACCCCTTGAGATCCCTAGGAGCACTACTTCCAGACTTGCTGCCCGAGCTAGAGGGCGAGGACCGAGAGTCAGATGGACCGCTCGCAAGAGTGTGATTCGACGCGGGACGGTAGGAGCGTCTACCTCCAGATTAGCTATTGTTCAGAGTCCTCTAGTAGGACCGGGTTGTCCTTCTGTTGTTAGGACCCCCACCCCACCAGTGGATCCACCTCCTGTTTGCGTGGTGTGCGGAGAGGCGGATTGTCTAGGAGCTAGATCTGACGAGGATGTGATTGCTGGAGAGTATATTCCCGGAGATGTGCCAGAGAGGTCGTGCTCGTGGCGGCACTGTTATCGACTTGACAAAGCAGGACCGATGGATGACGAGGAGGAGGAGGATCCATCCGAGGATCCGGATAGTTACCCGTAGTGCCGTGGTTGTCTCGACCGTTATATTTCTTTTGGGAGGACTGTAGTATATGTCTTTGTGTACAGCCAGGGTGACCAGTCAAGCTAGTGATGTTTTGTTGATACAAGGTAGACTGGTGGCTTTACTTTTGGAGCAGCCCCTCACGCGGGTGTCTCACGGAGTGCTCTGTGTGGTATGATCACTCGCGAAGGTATTCATATCATAGGTGTATTCTCTCATACATTACTACTGCTTCCTTTGTACGCATCGTATGATATATATATATATATATATATATATATATATATATATATATTGTGCATGTATGTATTTCCAGTATGTAACTTGTGTCCTAGATTGCACCATGTTTCGAAACGCTGTAAGTACTATGTGCGTGCTTACGGATGGTGTTGTTTTTTTTTAAAAAAAAAAACTGTACCGCATTTTCTGAAGGACACAAGAGTACCGTTTTAAAAATTCATCGCATACAGGTTTAGTTTTAGTTTAGTAGCGGTCCAGAAACGGGTCGTTACAGGCACCGTCCCACACACTAGGACGACACCCCTCATACTGGGAATGGCCAAGACTGTCCACCCGTCAGACGTGGAGTCTCGGAGCTCGGTCATACCATCGATCATATCCATCTCAGGTACACCTACTCCACACTACTTCATACCATCGATCATATACATCTCAGGTACACCAACCTCGGGTACACTGACCTGGCCATCACCACTATCACAAGGTATCGATGATAGTACTTGCTACTATTATATAGGGATTCGTAAACCTCTAACTAGAGGGCGTCACCCTTAACTTTAAAATCATGCATCCGACTCATATATATCATATGCAACTAGCACATAGATATCAAATATAAATCAGAGCATCATCAATTATAGTTCATAGTTTACCATACTTAACAATATATAAATTACCCTTAGCATCGCATAAGCAACTGTCTACTAATCTTATACAACGCAACCTATGTTGGTTGATAGGTCTACGCTGACTATCCTTAGCCACCGTACACTGCAACCCCTCTCCTGAGGTGTTGCTACTACCGACCCCTAATAGGGCTAAGGAACCCTACACCTGCTAGCTACTCTACTACCTGTTTTTCCTAGAGATTAAGGTATCTTCCCCTTACCTAACTTAGAAGGCTGTCGCCGCTCGCGTTCCTCGCGTCTTCGGAGCTCCTCCTCGCCCTCCACGCTCTCCCAAAGGCCCTTAGAAGAACTTGGGAAGAATGGAGGGGTTTAAGCCTTTTTATAGGCGAGATGGAGGGCTCCCCCTCTCTAAATCGACATTGGTCGCGTCGCGACGGCAAGTCCGTCGTGTCGCGATGGGCAGCTTCCAGAATCCTCTTTTTCTTTTTGCACCGCCTTAACTGTTCATCATTCCATCGCGTCGCGATGGCTATGAAGCACAGACTCTGACACGGACACCGCGACACGACACGGACACGGACACGCGGACACCGCTAATATAAAAAACACAGGACACGGACACCGCTATATATATATTAATTAATTAAATAAAATAAAATATAAGCGTCATTTATAATAAATATAAAAGATCTAAATTGAGAAGCAAAATTTATAAATCATCTAAATTGAACACTTTGTTTCATTACAAAAAAAGATTCTAAAACAAGATATAGTAATAGTCTTTCGCCTAGATCCATCCACCTAGATAAATCATTTATCTATTCACCTTCTAAAAACAAAGTTGATAAGCTTGAATCCTTTTATAATAATTTAAAAGATTCCAAGAAATTTATTTTTTTTTTAAAAAAATTATGATTAGAGTGTCTGAGAAGTGTCCAAGTGGTGTCCAGAGGTTTCCAAGTCAAAAAAAAATATTTTTAATTGTGACACCGTAAAAGGATGACGGACACGTGTCGTGTCGGTGTCTGACGAGTGTCGGTGTCGGACACGACACAGACACGTAGACACGGCATTATGAAGAGGTGTCCGTGCTTCATAGCGCGATGGTACCCTTTGTACTCTCCGTCGCGACGCGACGATACTTATATAGTAAAATTCTGTTTTTGACCCTCCAGACGATTCTAGGATATCACCGTCGCGACGCGACGATACTTATATAGTAAAATTCTGTTTTTGACCCTCTAGACGATTCTAGGATATTCTAGGCTATTCTAGGCCTCCAATGAGTCATTTTTAAGTCAAATTTAATTCTAACTAGGGTTTTTAATGTCCAATCATTATTTAATCATCATTCTAAAAATTATTCAAGACTTATTTGAAAATCAGGACGTCACACTTTGCGGTTAGAAGACCACTAACTCATCTTCGAACTTGTTCCTATTCAGAGAATCAATCTCTTATCGAAGCACTATGAACTTCTCATCGGGTGTGCTTTGGCTTAATTTTGTCATCATAAATTGATATGGAATTCTATAATAAAATGAGCGTTAACATACCAACAGGGTCAAGCAGAAAGAGCTAGTCCTCGCAACGTGGCGAGCCAAAATTTGAATCCTCGTTAGGAGAGGTGTCCACATTTAGTGTTCGATCATGCCTCGAATATAATTGCCTCCGGTGGAAGATGCCTATGGGAAACCCAAAAAAAAAAAATAGTGTTAGCATTGTGCTTTTTGTGGAACATATTTATTGTTGGCTTCCGGTTTTGTAGTTTGATAGAAAAACATGTTAATTAGGCACACATAAAATCTAAACTCAGGTGATATTATTGTCTCTCATGTTGTGTATGATTTTAGGAATTTGGAGATTTAGGTTTTTAAAAGTGGGATTTTTATAATTATCAGAAAATTTGGTTCAGGATATTCCCTGACAAGTTTTCCACGAATTTGGTGTATTTTATAATGTTCTTATATATTATGATTATGATACATAATTATGGGCTCATAAAGTTTGACTCAATCACACAACGTCCTTCTTTCCCGCCTTCTCTGTACGGAAGGATCCAACGTCATGGCACGGCCTCAAGGTATATGCGACGTCGTTCCCCGAGTCCTCTGTTGAGGTGTTTGGAATGGAATTCTCTCAAATTCTCAAACTATTTGAAAGCAACAACGAAAGAGCGCTCAAGGGAGGGGTCCACGCCTACCATCTCAGAGACCACTTAAAATGCTTTCATGTAGGCCCCAAGTTTTAGGGTATGTTTGGTATGTGAAAGAAAAATAGAGGAAAAGAAGAGAAAGGAAAGGAAAGGGAGAAGAAAAGAAAATAAGTAGAAAATGAGATGATTGTTTAGTGGTTTGGTTTGAGGGAAAATGAAAGGAAAAAGTAAGAGGAAAGAAAGAAACATATTTGTAAAATGACACAAATATCCTTAAGTAAAATTGAGATACGATAAAGAGATTAAAATAAAAAATAAAATATGAAATAATGAAACATTTTTTTTATTTAAAAAATTACGAGTGATAGAAAAAATTTATGTTAACCGGTTAATTTAATTGCCTAAAAAAAACTGTTAATTTAAAATCAATTTTTATGTATGCAAAATCAATAAAAAACTGAATACAACTCGGTAACAAAAAAAAAATTTGAACACAATTGTACAGCTTATGCGGCACTATCAAAAAAAGGATAATATTGTCATTTTGATTATTTTTCATCTCTCCACAGCCGTTTCTTCCCAAATTGGGAGGAACCGATTTTACCTAGGAACTGGTGAAATATTTTCATTCCTTCATGATCTATGGCAATCCAAAGGATGGAAGAGATCTAGGGAACCGTGTTTTCCATCTTTCCTTTTCTTTTCTTCTTATATTATGCACTTCCAAACATAGGGTTAGGGTACAGTTGGGAGGGGGCAACTTTATCAAGCTACAAGGATACCCATTTCAAAAAGTGTGAAGGGAACCTAATCCCTACTTGGGGTCAAAAGCACGTCATTGAGATAGAAAAAAGGGCAGTTCGATGGTGAGGAAAGACATACATGCTCGAAGCTAGAGGGAGTAGAAAACTCGTAGGTATGGTAGGATAAGTCCTCACGAGTAAGCTGAAAGGCACCCCTCAGAGTTTCCTCTGCTTCTGTTGAAGACTGAAAGGCCATACGCAACACCTATTGTGACGCCCAAATGTACAATGTCTCCAAAGGAATAACTTGCAAAGATTACCATGAAATTGTAAGCATCAGTAGAATTTTTGTGAAGGTAGCGAGAATGGCAAAGGAAGAAGTAGAGAAACTAGGAGGCAGACAAGCAAACATATAAGGGAGCAAGAGGGCAGAAACAAAGAAGAATAAAAAAACAAGCGTCCTTTTCCCCTTGCCTTATAAGACACGCAAAAGGGAACAAAGGAGGATGAGGCATTTGAGATCCCGCCTATTATGGCACGATCGACACACACAATGTAGTATGCAATGTATGAAACAATCATACTCCCAAACTGACTTGAACGTCGAAGGCACTCAATCCCTCACTCAACCACACCTAACCGGAGAGTTTAGAGCATCTCCAATGGTTATTCCTGGGCTGTTCTTGAGAGCCAAGAACATGTTCTTCTGTTCTACACTATTGGAGTGCAGTGACATGAATGACAGGGTGGAGAACTGCTCACGCAAGAACCTCAAGAATGCCTCGACACCGTAACCAACAACAACAAAAGGTGAACAAAAAATGAGGGAAGCAACCGGGAAAATAAAAGAGGGAAGGAACCAACAGAAAATGGAAAGGAAAACCCCAACTCAAAACATTGAAGAAGAAGAACACAGATCAAATTGAAATCAAACCCAGAAATAAAAAAAAAATTAAAAATTAGATTCAACAAAGATGAAGAAATCGAACCCTAAATCAGAAAAATCAAAAAAATCAAAGTGGTCTCAGATCTTCAAATCTTTACCCTCCCTCTTCAGATCTTCAAATCATCAGATCTTCAAGTCAGGAGTGGAGAAAAATCACAAAAAAGTACCCATGTTCTTGGAGCTGAACGGTGGAGCAGTGGGGTAAAATCTTTACCCTCCCTCGTCGGCCTGGCAGTGGAGTAAGGAGGAGGAAACCATTGCCGTGGGAGATGAGAACAGGGCGGTCGAGTGGGTGAGAAGGGGATAGAGCCGTGGAGGGCCAAGAGGGGAGTGGAGTGACGATCTGATGCGGAGTGATGGAGGAGGGGAGGTGGTGAAGATCCGATTGGAAGTGAGGGAGGATGGAAGGTGAGGACTGTAACACCCTCAAATTTGAATTATTAGGATCCTATATATTGTGTGTTTATATTGGTAATTTTGTGATAGTTTGTGTGTGTTTGCCCTAATAATTAGTATATTTTAAGGATACTATTTTATGATTATTTTTATTAAATATTAGCCTTGAATTTATTATAGATATTTTAGAATAATAACATATTTTAGAAATAGTATGGAATGATGTTTTCGAAGTGAAAAATGTTTTTTTAAAAATAAATATATATAGATATATGTATGTATAGATGCCTTAATAAAAAATAAATAAAAAGACAAATGGGCCACGTTTTGTTTTGTCCAGCACCCACCACCCACGTCTCTGTTTCAATTTTAAACCTCACTATTCATTATCTCCTTCCCGTAGCGACCATTGCGCAAGAAAAAAAAAAAGAACCCTTGTCTCCAACTTCTCTCTTCTTGTTCTCTCATCTTAGACCACGGAAAAATCCCAAAACTTACAACCCAACTCGAAATTGACCATAGAATTCATTTCCGGTCTCTGTTCGTTCAACCGCGACTCCGTTCGTTGCATATATTTTGAGAGGCGAGCTGTAATTTCACTCTTTCTGACACCATAGTTTTCGGTTCGAAAACGGACGCCATTTTCGGATTCCTCGCCAAAACCTTCAAAAGCACTACTCCTTTGCTTGATTCGGTGAAGTTGACGCTGACTCCTCAGAACCCCTTTGTCTGCATTGCTGCCTCCTAAGCATTTTTTTGCTTCCTTTTCGATTTCGCTTTAGCCTTTAAGAATTTAAATATATATATATATATATATATATATATATATATATACCGATTGTTACTTTTTCCAAATTGTGTTTTGCTTCTTCCAGAATTTTATCTCAAGGCTCGTTTGGTGCTCAAATCATCGTTGTTGGCAATTTTCTTTGCTTTGTGATACTTCGAACTTCCTTATTGAGGTAAGGGGGTAGATTGATTCATGAATGATGTGTATTTTGGAATTAATTGAGGCAATTGGGATGTCTTATGATCCCTACGATTCGCGCGGCTTAACGTGTATGAGTACCACTGCCATTGTGATGGGAAAGACACCTTCTAAGCATGATTATGGATTTAACGTGATTGAAATGATGGATATATGTTGTTGAACTGTTCTTGAATGTTGTGATATATTTGATTGTGGACTTAAGATGAATGTGTGTGGTTCTTATGTATTTATATTTGTTTATATTTGTTTGTTACTACTCCGTGATGTTTATGTATATTATTACAATGTTGTCTATGTTATTATAAGTCATATAATATTGTGGTGCATATTATTATAATCGTGTGTACATTGTTATAAATAACCTTAAGTTGTTTATGTAGTTATGATGAACTGGTAATTATATATATGTTATTATAAGTGTATAGTGAGAATTATACAGAAATTTCTAATGATAAAAGAGGCTTAAATGGCTAAGTTAAAGGCTACCATTAGATTTAATTAGTCATGTGAGATTAGTTGTAATTAGAGCAATGATTTAGATAAAAAGAAAATGATGCAACAAGTGAAGTAGGAATTCCTAGATATCTTTGTGTAGATAATTTTGTTAGGAAAAAATACTAAGGTGTAGATCATAGGAATTAGATAATGACCCAAACCCCTTAGATTATTGATCACTAATAATTTAGGTGGGATTAGTCATAAGTTTAAAAGGTAGAACTAATTAAAGAAAAGGTGGCTTAAAATTTGATGTTGTTAAATAGGATAATTATTTGGTTGATTCTATAGTTGAGGGAGGTTTGTCGACGCATCGATGTTTATACCCGTATGATGTTGTTGTTATTAATCACTCGGTGAGTTGATTGACGTTGTTGATATTAATTAATACACACCTTGTCTGATTATATGTTCATGCATCATGAGGTGTCGTTGGTGTTGTTCTTGGCGGTGAGCAACGTGGATACGTATTAGTGACGGCCACAATGGGCATGGTATCCGGCCTTGCGGGTCGATTCGGTAGAGGGGTCTTATATAAGGGCGGGCAATCGCTAGGGCTGCCTCGCTTATAAACCGGTCACCTCGACCAGACACTATGCGTTATCATGAGTGGCTGGGGCACCTCACCGCTACTCCGAGTTTGCTGGATCCACATGCATTCTGGAGTAGACGTCAGTTTTAGGATTGCATTGTTATACATGTGTTCATGCATGGTTGCTAATGGTGTTGTTGTTGTTATATATATCATAATGTTGTTGCTGTTAAGTATAGATGTTGTTGTATGCGCATTGCTTAGTTGATTCCTATACTGTTAGTACCATTCTTGTATGTGATTTCTAACCCATTCTTGTGGCTACTCATGTGCCATTGCACATGTTTAGATGACGAGCTTGCAGGTGAAGATGATGATGTGGCTGAGGAGTGATTCCTGGATGTGATCGCCACGTAGATTAGGATTTCCGTTATTTGCTGTTATGGATTTGTTTAGTTAGTTGTTGTTTCTTTGATTTAATTATTTAGGGGGTCAGCTCTGAATAGTTGTGACATCGGGGTATTCGTTGTTATTTATTTCTTTTAATTCGACATTGTATTCACTTTGATTTTATTCCGCAATGTTAATTGTTGAGCGTGATGACTCTACCTTGTTTTAAATTTTTATTTGATCGAAAATTTACTGCATGTTGTTTTACTATATTTTATTCTTAAAATATCACATGCGGGTAGAGGGTGTCACAAGGACGTGTTCAGAAGTGAGGGAGGAGGGGTGGCGGTGATGTGCTGATACGGAGTGAGGGAGGAGGGGAGCTCGTTGTGAGGGGAGGAGGTGAGCTCGTTGGACCTGAAAGGCCAGTGGTTTGTGAGAGCAGAAGAGAAGAAATGAGAGGCTGAGAAAAAGTGTTGGAAATGAGAGAGGAAGAGAAAGGGGTTTGAGTTGTGTGTCCGCGAGAGACGTTGAGAAGGTGCATGTATTATGCCTGTTGGTCAATTGATATCCGTTTGAGAGAGTAAAAGTGGGTAATGTGATTGTCCATTATAAAGAAAATTTGTAAAATTTGTAATGTTTTTATTTTTATTTTGTATTTATTATTTTATAATTAAATTATATATGAATTAAAATTTTAATTTGAAATAAAAAAATATAAATATAAATAATAAGTGGGTTCAACTGTGGGATCCACTTAAGAACAAAAAGATTGTTCTTCCATTAGAGTGAAAAATAAGTTTTGTTCTTAGATCCTATATGACATATTTGGTCCCAAAAAAAGTGACTTAAGAACGAAAACTTGGTTCTACTCCAATGCTCGAAGTTCCAAACCAGTATTTGGGTCACTGAAAACTTTGAATAGAGCATTAATCATTGGAAAATATAATTTAAAAGCATTAAAAAATAATGAGTATGACAATGCATACAGTTGGGATATTTTCACATATGCCTTGCAGACCGCCGTGTTTAGGATAAATATACAATTAGGGATAGGATATATATTTTCACATATTTTCTCTTCTGAAAATTATCATACAAATATATACATATATCCAATAATAGTTGAATGTAATGGGAATAGATAGTGATTTTAAGGGCTTGTTTGGGAGTTTGGAGGGGATGACTTAAGACTAATAATTTATTAGTAATATGGAGAAAAATTACCTTCCGAAGTCTCTTCATAGTTCATTTTTTCAGTTCCGCGGGAACTCAAAAAATGAACTAAGAGAGGACTTTGGAGGGTAATTTAGAGAAACTCAAAAAAATTAACTAGAAGAGGACTTTTGAGGGTATTGGAGGTTAATTTTTCTTAGTATTACTAATAAATTGCTTGTTATAAGTCAACCCCTCATTTCCTTTCCCCTCCGCTCCAAACTCCTAAAAAAGGCCCAAAGTAAATTTTGACCAACACATCGAATTGAACATGGAAATAAGACCAGCACTCAACCTGGCTAAAAGATATGAAGTAACTGATAGGACCATAATTGAAGATGTGGGCCTTGAGGATCAGCAGCAAATGAGGCCCAAGGTGTGGAGGGTGTATGTGAGGAAGAATAGAGGGCTGAATAGGAGAGATGAGGTGGTGGAGTGAGGAGTGGAAAGAATGCATGATGCATGTTTCGTTATAAGGGAACGGGGTGGAGAGAGAGGGTATCCGTAAGAATACTTTTCTCAGAGTCGAGAGAGTTGATTATTCTCTGCGTGGAGCATTGCTCGCGGGTAGAAGCGGATCATGTCCTTCGCCGATTTCACTTTATCATCAATAATATTCCATTCTTTTTCACTATTTCATTGCTTTCCTTTGTCGCCATATCTGCTTGCGGGTCTCGTGTTCCCAACATTTGGTCCGACTACCGGATCGTGGTTTCGAGAAAGAGATCTCGATTAGGACCGGGCGCAATCGTAGAAGCTTAATGCCACCCAAGAAGATGGAGACTAAGATCGCCGTACTAGAGAATGAATTGACGTCGCTCAAGGTCTCTTTTGCCGAGCAGTTTGCCAAAATGCGAGCTCAAATGAAGGAGGACCAGGAGCGTGTGTTTTCACTCATCACACAAAACAAGGAGAACGATGATGAGGACAAATCGGTGAAGAAAGGTCCGGAAGATGAGCGTTCCAGTTTTTCGGAGCACGATGAAGTCAAGAAGTTGAATAGGAAGTTACAGGGGGACACGCTCGACAAATTCCGCTGCTCTGGCCAAGAAAATCGAGTCGCTTATGTTCACCGGTGAGGACCCTACAGGGTGGATCGCCCGTGCTGAGGTCTATTTCCGGGTCCAGAACACAAGCCTAGAGGTGAAGGTTAGCTTGGCTCAACTCTGGATGGATGGATCTACCATCCACTTCTTCAAAGCCTTGGTTGATGACGAAGATGATCTAACCTGGGAAAGATTTAAAGACGCTCTGATAGAGAGGTATGGAGGAATTGGTGAGGGGAATATCTTTGAGCAACTCTCTGCGATTCAGCAAGATGGAAGTGTGGAAGACTACATCTGAGAGTTTGAACGGCTTGTAGCTCAGGTCGACCGCCTACCGGACGCCGGGCTTTGTCGGGTACTTTATCCATGGTCATGAAGGGATTCGAGGTCGAGCGCGTAGTTTGAAGTCACCTGATCAATCTCTCGCTCGCTCGATGAATCTCGCCAAGGCAAAGTGGAAATCGAGATGCAGGAGAGAGGAATGGCCGAGCGGTCACACGGGAGCGGGTACGAAACGGTCTGGGCTACACGGTCGGTCCTCCTAACCGCCCAATTTAGTATCGATCCCACTCCACTAACTCGGGTCGAACTTCAAATAGCGATCGGGTTTATGTGGAAGCGGGGCTCGAGACCACCGTAACAAGGGGAAATGGGCCGAACCCCAAACCCGAGCCCAGAAGTGAGAGAAGCAGAAGTGGACCTCGAGATCGGGGGGTGAGGCATCTTTCTCCACAGGAGGTCGCAGAGGCGCTGGCGGGCTCAGAATAAGGAAATGGGCCAACCCCAAACCCGAGCCCGTATGAGAGAAGCGTATGGACCTCGAGATCGGGGCGAGGCATCTTTCTCCACAGGAGGTCGCAGAGAGGCGCCAGAAGGGGCTCTGTTTTAGATGCGGCGGCTCTTTCCACCCGCGTCATCAGTGTCCAGATCGACAGTTGAAGATTATGTTAGTGGAAGATGAGGATTCCGATGGAGGGGAAGCGGCGGTTATGGTTGCCGGAGAGGAAGAGAACGAAGTTGTTGAAGGGGAAATGAGTGCGATGTACTTGATGCGTCTGGGGACTGAATCAGAGACCAAAAAGGGTGAGCCACGCACGATGAAGCTGAAGGGGAGTATCCACGAAGTTCCCCTACTCATTCTGGTTGACAGTGGTGCGACCCACTATTTCATTTCTCGCAAACTAGTAAAGGCGTGGGGCTGGGCTGTGGAAGATACAAAGACCGCTATGATCAAAATGGGAGATGGATACAAAGTCATGTCACAGGGAGTGTGTAGGAACGTGGTGCCGAGCTAGCAGATATGGAGGTGACTCTTGACGCGTGGCTATTTGACTTGGATGGTATTGATGTTGTTTTGGGAATGACATGGTTGTCTTCTATTGGTGAAATGTGGGTGGATTGGGCAGAGCACATCATGCGATTTCCAATAAATGGGAAGTGGGTGGAACTAAAGGGAGAGAAACCAGGAAAGGTGAGTGACCAAGCTCTGCAAAGTATTCTAGGAGGGCCTAACACGTGGTTTGGGTCCTTTAGGTCTACTGAAGGAATTAAGAAGGAAAAGGAAGATGATATGGGAGGGTTGAACAAGGGTTTGGACCCAAAACAAAGACAAGGCAAAGCAGAGTTATTGTCATAGTTTCAGGAGGTGTCTGTGGATCCCTGTGGTTTGCCTCTCCTCAGGAACCATGAACATGCCATTCACTTGGTCCAGGACATGGTCTCTGAATGTTCGTCTCATCGATACCCCTACCACCACAAGAATGAAATTGAAAAGGTGAGAGAGTCACAGGTGCTGGGGTCATTAGCACCAGAGTGCTTATTCCAAATTTCTAATATTGGTCAAAAAGAAAGACGGTCGTGGGCGATGTGTGGACTACGTGGCCTTGAACAAGGTGATCAGACTGATAAATTCCCATTCCTAATAGATGATTTGTTGGATGAACTACATGGTGCTCATTTTTCCAAGCTCGACCTCAAGTCCAGCTTACCATCAAGTGAGGGTTCGTAAGCAGGATATTCATAAGACGGCATTTCTGACTCATGAGGGCCATTATGAATACCTCGTGATGCCGCTCGCCTGATGAACGCTCCTTCCACTTTTCAAGCCCTTATGAATGACATTTTCAAGCCAATGTTACAGAAGTTTGTGCTGGTGTTTTTCGACGATATATTGGTGTATAATCCCACTTTGGAGGTCCACCTTAGCCACTTGCAGAAGGTGCTTCAAGTTCTATTTGACCAACAGTTGGTTGCTAACAAGAAGAAGTGTTATTTTGCCCAGATATCGGTAGAGTATCTTGGGCATATCATTTCAAATAAAGGAGTAGCAATGTATCCTGGCAAAATCGAGAGTGTGCTCCAATGGCCACCACCGACGAATGTGAAGGGAGTAAGGGGGTTCCTTGGCCTGACTGGCTACTACCGCAAGTTTATCAAGGACTACGGGAAGCTGGCCCGTCTTTTAACAAACCTGACCAAGAAAGACAATTTCAAATGGGGAAAGGAAGAGTCACAAGCTTTCGAGTTGCTTAAGAAAAAGGTAACAACACTCGCCTCCGGCATTACCAAATTTTAGTAAGGAATTTGTAATCGAGAGCGATGCTTCGCAATGGTTCGGGAGCAATTTTGATTCAAAATGGGCACTGTAGCATTTTTCAAAGAAGGCTTTAGGAGACCGAAACCTTACCAAATCCGCCTATGAGAAGGAACTTATGGCCGTGGCTCGCAATTCAACATTGGAGGCCACATTTGTTGGGAAGGAGGTTTACTGTGATGCATGCACTGTAAGAGTTCAAACAGCTTGCTACTACAAATAATCACCACTATGAATCACCAGACCGGGTCGCCAAATTGCTCGTATCAATTTGATATTGTGTACAAACCCGGTTTAAGAACAAAGGGCCGATGCTTTGTCACGATGTATGACCGCTGAATTCTCACCATGAAATCCATGCCGTAATGGTTGGGAGGGAAAGAATCGTGGTCAAGTCCATGAGGACGAGACATCAAGCCCATTATTGCAGCCTTGCAAAGAAGGTCGTGACCAAACCAGGTTTTTCTTACAATCAAGGAGTCTTGTTATATGAAGCGGAGACTAGTGGTGTCAAGAACCTCTCCTTGATACCAACTCGCCGCAGGAGTTTCATTTTACCCCCCAAGGTGGACATTCTGGTTTCTTTCGCACGTATCGAAGATTGGCTGCAAACCTCTACTGGATTGGTATGAAAAAATCAGTGCAGCGATTTGTCCAAGAATGTGACGTTTGTCAACGGCAAAAGTATGTGGCAAAGCCCGGTGGCCTTTGCAGCCTTTGAACATTCCGGATCAGATTGGGAGGAATTGTTTATGGATTTTATCATCTGCCAGCAAAATCTAAAGCGGTTCGATGCGCTTTGTAGTAGTGGATCTGGTTGTCCAAATATAACCATTTCATCCCATTAAAACACTTACATCGCACGGCTTATCGGTCAAGTGTTCACCAAAGAGATTGTCCGTTTGCATGGGGTCCCGGTGTCCATTGTCAGTGATCGTGATCCTATTTTCGTTAGCAATTTCTGGCGTGAACTGTTTAAATTGCAGGGAACTCAGTTGAGGATGAGCACGGCATATCATCCGCAAACGGATGGGCAAACGGAGGTAGTCAATCGTTGTTTGGAGACCTTGCGATGTTTTATCGCCGATCAACCCAAGACATGGGTGTTGTGGCTACCTTGGGCGAGTAATCGTATAACACCACGCCCATGTATCCACTGGCTCTACCCCGTTTGAAATCGTGTACGGGAGACCCCCTCCAACTCTCATTAAGTTTCTGCCTGGAGAAACTAAGGTAGAGGCAGTTCATAGAGATTTATCGATCGGGACGCAGGCTTTACGTCAATTGAAATATCATTTGCAATGAGCTCAAGCAAGAATGAAGATTTAGGCCGATCATAAAAGACAAGATGTAAGCTGGCGGTTGGAGATCGGGTGTTTTTAAAGTCAAGGCCCCATGTGCAAAGAAGCTGGCCGAGGCCCGAATCCATCCTAAGTCGGTTCACGCTACTACGGTCCCTTCCAGGTGCTTGAGAAGGTAGGGCGGTCGATATCGCCATAATTGCTCGAGACAGCCCGCATTCATCCGGTGTTCCATGTGTCCTTACTCAAGAAGGCTATCTGAATTATACAAAGGCAGTAGGGAACTTCCTCGTGGGTTGGACAAAGGCGTTGTCTTCTAATGGGAACTTGTGGCGCTTTGGCTAGCAGAGTCATTCCCAAGAGGTGAGTTAGTGAAGCAAGTACTTATCCGCTGGAAAGGTAAAGTCAGAGAAGAAAGTACTGGGAGGACGAATTTAACATCCGCAGCCTGGCTTTAAACTCCACTGAGGACAAGCTGGTTCTTCAAGGAGGACATAATGACAGACTGCAATTGAAGATGTGGGCCTTGAGGATCAGCAGCAAATGAGGCCCAAGGTGTGGAGGGTGTATGTGAGGAAGAATAGAGGGTCAATAGGAGAGATGAGGTGGTAGCGAGTGAGGGAGTGGAAAGAATGCGTGATGCATGTTTCTCAAGTATAAGTGGAATGGGGTGGAGAGAGAGAGGTATCCGTAAGAATACTTTTCAGAGAGTCGAGAGTTGATTATTCTCTTTGGAGCATTGCTCTGTGGGTAGAAGCGGATCATGTCCTTCTGCTGATTTCACTTTATCATCAATACTATTCCATTCTCTTTCACTATTTCATTGCTTTCCTTTGCTGCCATATCTGTTTGTGGTCTCAGGTTCCCAACAGTAACTCAATGCTTAAGAAAACATTAATTTCATTCAATCAAATATCAATACTTCATTTCATCGTAAGGTACTTGAAGAAATATTTATATCCTGAGAATAATAATAATCTAACTAAATACAGAATTCTAACCAGATATTAATTTTCTAGAAACAAATAAAGATAAGAAAATCCTTGTGTCACAAATAAGATAATATTCCTCAAAATAAAGAAAGATATCAAAATCCCCAAAATAATAAATAACATAAATATAAACATCCTAAATTATATTGCATAAAATCACAAATTTATCACTATTAAAAATAATTAAATTAATAAATCATCCTATGCAATAACAATACTTGAAAACTATTCTGATAAACATTCTCCTCCACTCAAGTGAGAAACTTTCTCAACCAAGAGTTCATGAGAACTGTTATCAAGTAAAAATCCCATGAAGTTCTGAGAGTTGGAAAGCAAAAAGCAAACTATGCAAAAAGCAAACTATGCCGCATCCTGCATAAGTCTACTAAAACAAAACTAAAAAAATAATTAGGCCATCTTCTGTTTAATCAAGTCTTCTCAACAAGTATTCTACCTGCACTTCTTTTTGTGAGAGGCATTATCCAATCTTCATAAAGATTGGCAATCAAACTTGGCTCGATTTTATATACAGGATCAGCTACATCAACAGTTTCATTGATCTTTACCACTTGACCATATGTTCTTGCCTTCATTTCTACTCTCTTCTTCACTGATGCCTCCACTGGTTCATATGTCAACAACTCCAGCAACTGTTTCTTGTCCTGTGAATACCAGATTTATGCATTGTCATAAAATAAAGTAACATAGCCATATCAAGATAAATATGTTATAAGGCATGTATATGTTTACTTTCATTTTGATGGCGGCCTCATATATAGAAGGGCATTCTTGAAACTTTGCCTCAGCAACAAATTTGCCATAGTGGATTCTCTTTGAGAGAGCCTGTAATGGTGCAAAAAGCATTATAACAAAACATGGTATTTGAATATAAACAACTCTTGCTTGAATATAATATCAAATATCCATAGAGTAAAGAATGACAATTAAATAAAATATTGATGGTTTACTCCTCCAAAAAAGGACCACTACTTGACCTGTTGTTTATTTTTATAAAGTTTATTGGCTTATTTTCTTTAAAAAATTTACATAGAAAGAGAATATAAAAACCATATCTAATGTTCAAATATAGACCACATTTTGAGGAGTCGATGAACTAAACAGCGTATTATTTTTAAGTGCATATTACTAAACATCAGGACTTATAGGAGGCATGATTGAATTATGATGATTCAACAGAAGTGAGCTTCTCATACATGTAAATTAATTTCATGGTAAAAATTGTCCAAGCATCACTAGATCTCAACTTTGGAATGAAAGATCATTAGTAGGCGTAGCCCTCATTGAGGATCGTAGCATGCCCAAGCCTTGGAATAGGGAGATCTGCCATAATCATATCAGGGAGATCTGCCAAATCATGTGATATCCCCCTGATTCTCCTACATATTATATTGATATAGTGCATTAGCTTGTGAGCATTAGCCTGAGGGGGAATGTTGAGAAATACTGAACATTTTTATTTCATTAGGATAATCTTACTGATTTTAAGTAAGAAAGAGTGCTCGTAGACTTGTAGTATATGCAAAGTAAAAGGTATAATTGTCTTCTGGTATTCAAATTTTCAATATAAACGAAGAAATAAGGTCATCGTTTTGTATCTACCCTTCTCTAGCCTCTTTAGTGAATTTCACTGTAGTACATCACACATCAATTTCTTTTGGTATTTTTTAAAATGATAAAAATCTTCTGTAACATGGAAAGCTTAATAAGTACCTGCACGCACAAAGTATCACAAACAGCAGCCGATCCATAGTTACCATCATCTCCTTCTTTACCAATCTAGGTAGGAGACCCTTAAAATACATATTCCAAATCTTATTGTTTATATTGATTGAATCAGCAGTGTGATGCAGAACCTAGTTATGTATACAACGGAAAATGGAAGCAAGATTAGTCAACAAACTGATCAGCAAAATAATGCAAAACTAAAATCAGGAACAAGTTATTAAAAATTTACAATGAAAGTTAATCAATTCAGTTAAATGAAGTAAGGTGTTACTATTAGGGAATAACTGAAATGTATGAAGAGATATTGACAATCAAATGGAAGAAAGTATGTCTTATAAAGTGGCACGTACTCCAAAAAAGCTCAGTGCAAGTCATGCTAAGTTAAGTGAATCTTTAGCAAATAATGAATTTTCTCTATTTCGCCCGTGAAAGTAGGCCTAAAACTTTGTAGGTCAAATCAAGTTAATTTCCATCCCAATTTTCCAATTTTATGACTTTATAGTTGCACGAAAATGTAATCACAAACATCTATTCTCTACATTTGTTAGAGACACAAATGCAGACATCACTTTCATTTGAGTTTTTAGAACATATGACTCACATGTAATATAAGGGTGATAAAACAATCTAGTGTTCTCCATAACATATAAAAGACTAAATACATACATGATACATGTCAATTCCTCTTGAAGCATTATAAGAATTTCATAGTTTGAATAGAAGGGGTGATACGCCTATTTTAAACAGCAGCTGATAATCTTAAAATAAGAGTTAAATTGTTTCACTTTAGATGCCATATTAATGAACTACTATTATATGCCAAACGGTAGTATTTAGCTTCTCATTCTCACTAAAAGGGTAAACACAAGCACAATCATTAACCAATCTTCACTCACCAATCTTCATTCTCAAAAAATTAAGATAGACTGGAAAAAGGAAACTGATTGTTTGTCAGACATCAAATGAATTTTCACGTATGTAACATGAAAGAAGATAAAATTTCAAAACCTGCGGGTACTTCAAGGGCGGAAGCATCGGCTCAGGTAAGTATGTAGGGAAGAAAGCATGCTCATCAGGGCTCTTGTATCTTCCAACCTAATTTCAAAGGGAAGCCAAGCAGAAACAGTTTAATCATGAATCTTTTCTCTTTCATATTTTTCATTTCTTCAGAATTGCAATAACCTGTGCATGCAGCTTTTCAGTTTGGCAGACCATGTACTCAACCAAAGACCCATTAGAACCATCCATGAAGAATGCATCATGGTCATATGTGTCTGCATTATAAGAATACTGAGCTCTCTCCAAGAGACTGAATATTATGCTATCCTCCTGCCTAATCAAAGAGTGCCTGATGCAGTCTAATGTCAAGATCTTACTCTCATCCACCCTTTTCTTACCAGAATGTCTGCACCAAAAAGAAACTGTCAAAAGTTGAACCACAAGCTAGCAAAGTACAGCTATTTCTAAGGTTAAACTGTTAGAACCCAAGATTTAAATTACTATTATTGCGATAAATAAACTCTTATTACTGAGATGTATGCTATAAACCACACATGGATAAGGAAGACGGAATGGGAAACTTGTTAGTCTAGAGCATAACCGATTGCTGAGCTGGCTAGGAGAAGTTGGAGAGCCCTGGGGAATTCTTTGTTGGAAATGGTAATATAAGGGGGAAGGAGGATAGAATTTGGTAGGAAGAGCAGGATCTGGCAGGAAAAACTAGCCTAGTTGCTGTAGTTCCTATCTTTAATAGTAATTTCCATTTCTGATTTCTGTGATTCCAATCCCATTTTTCGTAATGGAGAAGAGATTTCTTCTCCTATTGTAATAGCAACTCTCACTAGAGTCTGCAGAGGGACTTCGTGTGTGTTTGGTTTCAAGTTGGATTGTATCAGAATTGGTATGCCTCTTGTCAAATGTGATTTTAGTAAAAAAACATAGGTGTTTGCTTTCTGACGGTTAAAATATATTTTGCCTCTGAACCCGACTTGAGTAGAAGTGATTAAAGGTAGTTTTTGCATTGGGTTGAACAATTTACACTAATTTTTACATCAAACTTGCTTTAAGAGAAAAACATCCAAACATAAATCACTTCACTTCTAACTCAATTTGTAACCAAATCAATATTACAAAATCAATTCTATTCAAAATCACATTTGTCAAACGCTCACCCAAACACATTCTGACAGGCGTGCTCAAGTAATATTAAACTAATCACCATCTATAGCAAAAGCTTAAAACATTTAGAGAGCATTGAATTTCAATCATTTATGCATTTGCATTTCTCATGCCAAAAGACTCCGACTGCTCAGAGATTTCAGAATAAAAGAAAATGCTAAAAAAGCTAGTTAGATTTAAAAAAGTTTGACAGAAAGGTGCACATAACCACACTGAGATAGATTAATGGCAGCCTGCATTCACTGCAGCACATTTTTCCTGCTCTTATATGCAATGTTGAATAACTTATAAGCAGGAAATTTTCAATAGGAACAATTAAATAAAGAAGTTCACTTCAATCACGTCTCTTCTCTCGGCCTGCAAACAATTCTTCTGCTCTAATAGACAAAAAAAAAAAAAGAACAAAAAGATCAAAAACTGATTTGGATATCCTGTTCTGCAAGCTTACATGAACTTTTAGTCCTGTGATAGACAATTTTTCTGGTTTAGTCCTACAAGAAATTTTGTGTTTGTTATATTCACTAAACACGGAAAATTTACATTTAGTCCTTATTGCTTAATATTTGTGGATGTTGGAATTAAGCATTGTGTATAAAGAACCCATCTACTCCAAGGAATTCGATTCCATGCAGTCATTTTTGACGCAGCTTGTATAGTCATGGATCGCCTTATCTTAATCAAACTACGCACATTCCAAGATCGAATTTCAGTATATGATTTACTCAACTTTGAATATGCACCGTCCGATCAAGATCGACGGTCCACATCGCCTTATTGCAGCAATTGCATCAAAAATGACTGCATGCATACTATTTTTTTTTGAAGAAATACAGTAAATCCAACTCCATACCCCACAAAAATGCATCATCAAATTAATTTTAGTGTACTGAGATTGTTGGTAATCCCATGATAAAACCCAAATGCACAATGAAAGGCATAAGCATAACTTAATGTGGAAATGAATTGCTCAACAAACATTGTAGTAGCTCTGAAGGCACTATCACCTTTCACCAACAAACAAGAAATGACACATTTATTTATCACTGGCAGTCATAATCATTGATTTTGAAGAAACAAACAAGAGATCAAATCATCCAAAAAAAAATGAAGGATTGAAAAGATAATCAAGAGCAATGGGGGTGGTGGTGGGCGTACCTGAGTGGAAAGGAAGGAGGGTGAAAAGAGGAGGAAGAAGCATTGGCCTGAACTTGAAGAGGGCGACACCACACTGTGGAGACGGTTGATTGAAGAAAGTTGTGGTGGAGAAAATGGTAGCTTGGGAAGGAACATGGGAAACGGGTTTGTTTAATTTAATTTTAAAATCATGCCAAGCATGATGATGTGCCTCCATTTTATTTTATAATATTCGGTTTTCTTCTTCTTTGCGAAGGTGACAACGATAGTGGTGGGTGACAGTGACACTGAAGATAGAGGGCTCTGAGAATGTTACTTGGGGATTTGGGAAGACACAAAACATTTGCTCGCAAGGGGATAAACGAAATGACGTGGGCATTGACTCTTTGGAAATCACTCATTAATTAATCTCTATATATATGTTACTGTCTCTAGATGTAAACCCATTTTAACAAATACACATAAATTAAAAAAAAATTAATTAACACATTTAATTTGTTTAAAATATGTATTATTTTTTTAATATTATTTTTTAATTATTGACATAAGAGAGAAAATAATCGCCTCATTTATTATTGACTATAATAAATAATATAAATTAATTAAGGATATTATTGTAAAAAATAATCAATACAACTAGTAATTTGGAAAAGACTTATAAAAATGGATTTGTTTTTTTAAATGGGTGTTACATTTAGGAAGGGAGAGAATATTTCCTAAATTTAATCAATAATTTGATTATTAGATAATAACGTTAATAAATTAATTTCCAATTCAATATATCGTTGAAAAAGTAATTGTTTACACTTTTTTCATATTACTTTTTATTTCTCTCTTTTGTATACCATTTTTTACAGAGTACTATTTTGATTGATCTCCAAAATTGTTAGAGTTTGTTAACTTAGTAACCAATATTATCAAAATTCCAAATTTGCCATAAAGTTTTTTAAATGTTAATCAAATTACTTTCTCTATCATTCTCTTTTTTTAACTAACAGAAATAGTGATGCTGATTATATGACATGTTAAATGCAAGAGTAGTACTCATGTAAGCGTCTATATGGCCTCCACATCACTTAATACAATTTTAGGGACCAAATCGATAATCTCATCGACTCATATCAATACCATTTCTATCTTCTCCCTCTCCTGAAAGTGAATCAAAGAATTTAGTCTCTCAAAGTGTAGCCTGCTTAATCCATGAATTTCGCTTTAATTTCAAATAGTCCCTCATTCTACTCTTTCTTCCATCAAATACATCCAAATGTTACATAATCCGTCACTATAGGTCTTTCATCCTAGGTAGAGGCCCATTTTAGTTCTACTCTACTGCTGCCATGGGGTAAAAAAAAAAAAAAAAAAACCACACTAAAATGTAAAAAATAAATTGATTCTACCTATAGTTCTTACGCATTACTTTTATTAAAATAAATTTGTCCTATTCAGATTTATTAAGCATTACATTTGCAAGTTATATACAAGTATGACCTTACACACAAGTGAATTTCACTTTAATCCTTGCAAATCATGCACAAAGCTTTTTGTTTCTCTTTAATTTCTCAAGTCACTAGTACAGAAGGAGGATTTTAGACCGATTAAAAATGATATTTTACACCAGTTTTTGTACTGGTGTAGATACTCATGGTATTGTATGTTGGGGTTTTTACACTGGTTATTTAACCGACGTAAAATGTTGATTTTTATACCAGTTATATTTCTGGTGTAAAATGTCAAGTTTGAGTTTTATCTTATTTTCTAAAGGACATTTTACACTGGTTATTATAATAACCAGTGTAAAATACTTGTCTTTTATACCGGTTGTTGATAAAAACTGTGTTAAAAGTACATCTTTTACACCGGTTTCATGGAAAACCGACTTAAAAGGTTTTTTTTTGTTTTTTTGTTTTTGTCCATTCCTACCCAGAGGCTATCTAAATTGACAATAAATAGGTAATATATTTGTGCCAACAATTGGCACCAAATGTGCCTAAAATTCAAACTATTTATAGATATATCAAATTTAATCTATAAACATATCAAATATACACATAAACAAAGTTAAGCTATATATATATGCAAAGTACAAAGAATGATCAAGTGCTATATACATAAACAATATATAAACAATGTACAAAGAACTATCAAGTTCTATATACAAAGTCATTTTGATAATTTTTTGGGTCTTTTTGATGACTTTGTTCCTTAGGATTCTTACAATTGCATCTTCCTTTCTTTCTCCTCAATCATTTGCAAAAGAAATTATGCCTAAGTTTGTCTAACATTCTCAATTTTATCTTGACCATATTCAGCTGACCATTGAATATCATAAGTTCAAACATATATATAATAAATTAAACCGCCTAAAAGTAATAACATGTTATTCATATTACAAATATAATAGTAAGAGGTTAAAAATTTTATTATTTTTCCTCATTCAATGTCAACAATATCCGCCAAGACAATTGTTAACATACTTTTCATCACGTATCATCCACAGCCCAAATTGCTCTTTTATCGAGGTCCCTACAAATGAATATTGTAGTAACATATAATGAGTAAAAATTATATACATTAATTAGTGCTACAAATGAATTAAGTAAATGAATTTCAGAAGACAAACTATTTACTTTAGGGCTGCACTCCATCTAGGTTTCTTATTATATATCCTGATAAAAGAACATATTCATCAAAATTAAGTTGCAAATCAGAGACAAAGAATCAATGTATATATGATAAATATAAGTTTACCTTTCAATCATGCCTTTAATTACATCATTTGGTTGATAGTGTAGCTAATATAACTAAACAACAACATTATCCCTAGGCTTAAGGATAAATAATTACCAAAGTGATCAGTAAATAATGAACAACAATAATGGTTTATCTCAAGAGAAAATGCATAAAAGCAAACTAGGCTACCAATTTGACAACACTAGTAACATATGTATTTACTCTATGAAAATATGCACCTAAGTAATACATTTTTGGCTCACTTTGTATCTTATTTTCCATGTAAGATTGAACTACTTCGCAAAGAAGGCAATGTTTGGAGGAAATAATCTTGACTGGTCAAAGAATCCAAACATATCATGTTCATGTCTAAGATTTTTAATCAAATGTTAATTACAATTAGCAAATAGACTTTGAAATAGTTAATAAATTTTGAAATAGTTAATTACAATCGATACAAAGTGCATAAGATACTTACGTGCACTATAATGTGTTGGAACCTAAACGATTGAGAAGTTTAGACTTCTCATTAATTTTGATGATAACAAAATATTTCTCAAGAGAACAATTTATCTTCTAACATTTCTTTGAGTGTATAGGTATCAAAAGCTTCATTTATATATGTACAAATCACTCAAGAAAGAAAAAGAAATATATAAAGAAT